>JASDDO010000024.1:659200996-660426008 GCA_030015575.1 Agapanthus africanus
CATATAGGATCAAAGTGATACCCCCTAAATCCTGGATTTTGGATCTATGAGATAGATCTAATTGGATGTTAGGATACTCACTAGTTGTAGTAAGATGGTATCAATAGATCCTGGGGAGAATCACTGGAAGGGTTCCAGGGTGATAAAGACGACTGAATGTCAGTCACAGGCATTGTCTTTACCCTCAGTGGAGGGACGGTATGTTGGAAGAGTTCCAAGCTAAATACCGTGGCATACTAGACGATAAAGGCTGGATACATCGCTACTTAAGATGCTACCAAAGAGGCTGTTTGGGTGTATATTGGTTCATGAGATGAACTACGTTCCTACCATTGTGAGACAATGGAGTTGTGGCTTATGCCAAGGAACGTCCGTCCCATCAGTGATCCAGACATATTCTGAGGCAGTGTCACCTGATCGTGGTGATGGTTGATCTCCAGGGGATCGAGGTCAGGAGAGTAGACTCAGAGGACAACACGGCGGATCCACTCGCGAAGGCCTATTCCCAGAGAGAGACTTTTATGGGATGGTTGAGTATGAGATACTACAACCACTGCTGTCAGATGGCCCTAGTGCAAGTGGGAGATTGTTAGTTATATGTATGCCCTAGAGGCCATTACTGTACATAGGATATATATTGTAGTGGATGCTTGGACATATATAGGGAGGACTTTCTTGCTCGATATGATAGTATGCTATCTGGTTGCTCTTTACCTTAACGTGTATACTGATTGTCTCTCTGTTACATGTTGGTAAAGCCCTTAGGATGTGTACTTGACTACCTGGACTATGATGCAGATCATACTAGTGGGGATATGGTAGTCCATAAGTACATCCTTCAAAGTCCCTAGTCGTGGGTGTATCGAGACGGGGCATCGATATACCAGAGTAGACTAGCGTATACCTTCCTGACCCATACAGATGGGCGATGGATGATCCCATATCCATTGGTGTTTGACATCAGAGATGATATACGGGTGCTCAGTGGAGACTGGGTACACTGGACGGACTCGCCGAGAACTCCCAGATGGTATTATACCTTACGTCAGATGGCAGTTCTCTGGTGACACTGGTACAGAGTAGTCTGTTGACCCGAGATCGTCATAGAGTCTTGTGTGGTTCGCACTGTGCTTTGATTTCCACCTTACCACGTCTAAGAGGGTGTGCAAAATGGTGGTTTTTGGGTACAGTCCCGAATCACATGGAGGCAATGAGCGATAGGAGGGGATTCGTCTCTCCCGGTATAGGGAGTTGATGTTGCGCTGTGTTCGATTGGCTATAACCGGAAATCCCTTGCCAGGGTTGCTGAGATTTACTGGTAAGTGTTACCAGTAGTTTCTCGAACTGTTATAGACCTCATATCGACACGACTTATCGAGCTATTGGGGTCTGACGTTTACCATCCTTAGGCGAGATATGCGACATATCAGACGACGAGACCGGACTGTACGGTAAGTGTTACTGGTTGGATTCACAGGAGTGTGAGCGGGCTTGCTCCTCGATCTTCTGATCGCTCAATACCCGGGTGGCCGTTACGTTTAGCAGACCGCTTGCGGCTTGTGGGTGCTTGATATGATCATCATCTGCTGCCGGCGTATTGACGAGTTTTTAGAGTCATACACAGAGGTTTCCTGGCTCAAGCGAAACGAAATAGGAGCGCATATGAGATATGTGCGGGACCGAGAATAATACCAGTATGTGATACTGTATTTGATTCTCGCGATATGTAACATTGATTGGTTATATGCGATATAGCCGAGTTATCGGATCAAGTGTTGATTCGATAAGTTGTTACTATTGATATTAGTCGGTTATATGCGATATGACCGGATCATTAAATCAAGTGATGATTTAATGATTTAATGCATAATTATATATTTGATATATTACTTTGCATTAACTAGTATCGGTTCACTTAAGATGGATTTTCTCACTCGCATGTGCACATTGTATATGTGATATATTGTTTTGTGCACTTGATTGTATCATGTTTGATGATACATTCTAGCTTGGGTTTGTGTAAAGAATTAAACCATGGTTAGTTAGTGATTAGGGTTTCATTTCATTTACTTATTCTTTTTATCTAATTATTTCTTTATTTATTTTAGAATAGAAGAAAAGAGAATGGTGGCTTGTTTTGTTTGCTTGTTGAAGCTTCTTGATGCTTTGAACAAGTCCACCATTCTTGTCTCTTCTCTAACCCTAACCACTCATCTAACCTTAGTTAAATATCTACACTAAACCATGGTTGAAGACATGATAAGTATTCATCTTTATTTTCTTTTTGAATAACTTATCATATACCTTCTTCTTCTTCTTCTTCATCTTCTTCTTCCATGAAGAAAAGCTTGCTACATCAATGGCAAGTGATGAAAACAAGTGAGAAATCCAATTCTAAAGTGAACCCACTTCCTATTTCTTCATCCTCTACCTCTTGCCAAGTAGTATAGGGTGTTTTCTTCACAAGTTTCATGACTTGGTGAAGTGGGAGCTTGATCTAGTGATGCCTCGACGTAGATCATCTTCGGCATCGAAGCCGACGACCAAGCCCGCCCATTTCTTCGATGAAGCCGATGCTAGAGTCCGGAATCCGATTTGGACAGCGGAGGGACATCATCGCGGAGCTCAGGAAGTGGTGGATCGGATCTACAAAGGTTGTAGCTCCTTTCCTCTTAGATAAATTCTTTTACTTGCATCGCATAGCCTATAAATCTAGTTAACGATCCGTATTAGGGTTTGTAGGCACATGTAAAATTTGAATTAGCCATGTTTGATGCCTTGTGAGACTTCACTTGTGTGCTTAGGAACCCTACAGTTATGCCTCCTCTCACAGCTTGAATTCGGCCTTTTTCGCTAGTCGGCTAATGAGGAGATGTCGTGGATTCTTGGCATTCATTCGTGATACCGGAGCCACAGTGGGATTGTTGGACCGGGTTCCTTTCGTGTGAGAGTTCTTCCGACGCTGTTCCGGATGAGCCGGCGAAGCTTGAGAGCTAAAGGATCAGCTGCAGAGTTTTGGTTTAGGGAGTTTTGTGCGTCTGAGTGTTTCGCTTTTGGAAGCTCCTATTTCTGTTCGTCAAGGAGAAAGACGGCAGTTTAGGGTTGCGTATCGACGGATCGTTAATTGAACCGGCTTACGGTGCGGATAGGTATCCTTCACCTCGCATTGACGATTTCTTCGATCAGCTCCAGAGTGCGAGACATTTTTTTAAGTTTGTTTGGGATCAGGTTATCATTATTGCGGATTCGGGATGATGGCATTCCGAAGACTGCCTTATGCGTGCGACGGGTTTTGTGTGTTTTTGTGAGTCATGGGATTCACTCATGCCCTAGCAGCATTCGTAGATGTGATGAACCAGATTTCTTCAGGCCGTTCCTCAACCAGTTTTTGTTGTGTTATTTACGACATTCTGGTCTATTTAATGTGTCTTGAGGGACAGTAGTAGCACTTGAGGATTTGTTATGCAGATACTGGAAGAGCACCAGCAGTTTGCTAAATTCTCGGAGTGTTTCTTCAGGCTTGTTTGTGTTGACTCCTAGGTCTTGTTGTCATGGGATACGATTTCGTATGGTTCCGAGGGAGATCGTGGCCGTACAGCTCAGGTCCAGACTGGTGTGCAGGATGGAGATCCGCAGATTTTTGGGCTTAGCAGGTTTTACCGCCGTTTCGTGCAGGATTACTAGAGTAGTGCTGCACCGTCGACTGAATGGACCAGAAGGGAGGTTTCTTTTCTGTGGACTGAGGCATGTGTGCGGAGTTTTCGGCAGTTGAAGATTCTGTTAACAACTGCATCAGTTCCTTCTTTGCCTTTGGTTCGGGCGACCTTGTTGTTTAACTGTAATGTTTCTTGAGTGGGGCTCGAGTGTGTACTGAGGTGACACTATAGAGTTATCCCTTTTGCTTTCCTACATTTAGAGGAAGTACGAGAAGGATATTCCACTCATGATCCGGAGATGGCCGCGGTGGTTTTGCGTTGGAAATTTGGAGACACTACTTGTTCGAGAGTCGTGTAAGATTTTCATGGACCACCAGAGCTTAACGTACATCTTCCTGCAGCAGATTTTGATTGTTGTGATAGTCTTCTGCAGATTTACAGTTCTTGTGTGATCGTTGAGTATGGCTTAAGTTCGTCTCTACGGAGGGGACAGCTTGCTCATGTCCGCGCCCGACCACTTTCCTTAAATCGTTTTCGCGAGACACTGCCCGCCTATGCTCGTTCGTCAATGATACTTGAGCATACTCTGCTGGGTAATGATTCGGAGACCTTGATTTGTGACAATGGTGTGCTAAGTTAGGGACGCGTTTGTGTACCTGATATCATCGGGTAGAGACGTGAAATCCTAGAACAGGCACATCAGTCAACTCTCGGTATTCATTCAAGTTCCACCAGCATTGACGTGACTTGTGAGATAGTTACGGGTGGACAGGGATGTAAAGAGAAATTACAGGTTTCGTTTCAAGGTGTCTGTCTTGTTGTGTGCTTGGGTCGAGCATCTGAGGCCGGCTGGAGAGTTGCAACCTTTAACCGTTCCGAAGTAGGAGTGGGAGCAGATCTCCATGAATTTCGTTATGGTATCTACCCAGGTTAGTCAGGGTGTGGCTCCATTCGGATTCTTGTCGTCCGGTTATACTCAGTTTGCTCGGTTGTTTTTGTTAAAGTTGTGTGTTTGTTTTGATTGTTGTCAGCAGTTGGGGATCGTCACTCGCCATCGTTAGGGTTCTCCTTCGATATTTGTTATCAGGAGACACTCCAATTGGCAACCTTTAGGCTTAGGGATTAGGTCGTGTCGATCATCAGTCTGCTGTTTTTCTGACTCTGCGTAAGTAGGACTTTAGACCCCAGCTAGTCTAGAGATTTCGGAGATAGTCCAGTTGTGTTAGGTCAGGATGGAAATTGTCCATTGCGAACTGAGGTCTTATGCCGACTATGTTGGTCATAGACTCGAGATCGCAGGGACAAATCATGTATTCCTATGGACTTTCCGATGAATGACGTGTTGGATTTTGGGAAGCTTGTCCCTGGATTGTAAGTCCTTTCGAGATCCTATAAGCGAGTTAGTTTCGTTGCCTTTAATTTGGCACTTCCGCCCAGATTGTCGGATTTTCACCCCGTATTACTTGTGATGATACTTTACAATTACCTTCTTGACCTTTCTCACATGATTTAGCACCAGACCATGTTGCTTGGGCGCGATCTTTCGTTCACCAGCAGCCAATTGTGTTAATGGCTCGGCTGGTGGAGAAACGTCGGTCAAGGGTCTTGCCATCCGTAAAGGGTTTTCTTAGGCGTAGCCGTAGAGTGAGGTAATCGCTTGGGAGGCTGCGAGCGAGATTTGAGAGTTGTAATCTTCTCTTTGAAGGTACGCGTAACAGTATATTTTCAAATTCGGGGACGAATTTCTTATAAGGGGGGGGGGAGATTGTAACACCTTAGAATGTGTTTTGTAGCTAATTATATTTTAATGTATGGATTTTAATAAGAAGTTTACCAATTTGGTTTTTAAATATTTTATCCTATTTATTGAGTATTTTATTAGAATTTTCCTAGGCACACACACACTTGTGCATGATGACTAGGGTTTAGAGATGGGGTTAGACCATGATTAGCAAGAATGATGGATTAACCCATTCTCTTTAAGTTAATTATTATTGTTTAAGTGTTACGGGTTTATTGTTCATGGTTATTTTAAAATAAAAAGGATTTAAATTATTGTTTGATGTGTTGACCATGGAAGAGAGAGAGAGAGAAAGCATGGTGCTACATGGCTTGTGCCATGCTTCATTAATGAAGTGAGAGCGAGTGAGAAAGGAGGGTTTGAATTATTTTTCCCTCATTACTCTCATTTACCTCATTTCTCTCATTCTCTCACTCCTATTCCTCACACACACCCACACCACCACCAGCTTCTCCAGCACCAGAAGGAAAGCAGCAGCAGCAGGGGTTTCAGCAACAATACCAGAAGCAGAACATCAGCAGCAAGCAGCATCAGCCTTGCAGCAGCAGCATCTGGCAACAGCAACAGGGCCCCCAGCAGCAGTAGCAACCCTCATCCTCTCCATACACCTCTTCATCTGCTTCTTAGGGTTCCATAGGGTATGTTTCTGAACCCAATCCCCTAGTTGCTTAGCTCTTGTGTCAATTGGTGTCGGTTTGTGTTAATTATGAGTTTAGTGCTAGATTATGGTGATTGGTGTGGAATGTTGTTTAAGTGAAGAGTGTGTTAGCTAACCTAGCTTATTTTAGTGTTATTAGGGTCACTTCAACTGCGAAATAACCCAGATTTCACTAAAATACCATAGGGTTTCCTTTTTAGTGCAATTGGTGTTTTTAAAGCGATATATTGGTTTTCTGTGATCTGCTTTTGACCCGGATCACTCAGAACAATATTGAGAAAACTGGGGCATGCTTATTAGGTGTAGAACACACCACATGAACACGAGCCACCCATTCCCAACCACGGCCGCCAATTTAATCAATATGGCCGTAAATTGCGGCCAGGAAGAGGAGTTAGGTGCTGGGGTCTTGGATAGGGTTGTCTTCTGTATTGTCTAGTGTTTTGGCATGTCTAGTTTTGTAAGATTTGACCTGTAGGAAAATCTGGGATCATATATCGTATTTCTAGTCCGTTGTGTTTGCACGATACACGCGATACGTGAGTGGGTTCTGTGATCCGGCGTATCGCGGCGGCGTGTCGCGATGGTTTTAGACACGTATTAACACGTTTTATCGTATCGTGCACACGCGCGTTTAGTTCGCGACGGGAGTTTCTCGTTTGGGTTCGATATCGCGTTTTGCGAAATATTTGGCTTATATATGATTTCCTTGTCTTATTTTTAGGTTTGCAGGCGGGGACTACAGACACTGCTACAGGGGGGAGAAGATGGTAGGATTCACCTAGCGTGGAGTGTCGGTGAGTAGATTTAAAATCTATGGGGGAATCGCCCGCATGGCGTTATGTGTCTGGGCTAGGATTCTAATACTTGTCGCATATTCTACGTCATTGTTAGAATTGCGCCTTTACTTTATTTCCTTGATATAGTTATACTGTGACTAGCAGCCGTAGGACACTGCACATATTATTGACGGTTCATGTTGCACGAGCACGGATTGTATGCTACACACATCGTCAATAATTGCCATGTCACACACAAACCATTATAGACATTATATTGCTTGGTTAGGGACCTTGTGACATTGATTCATACTGCTTATCACATATGACATTACCATACCTATATACCTATAGAGTATCGTACCATTAGTGATAGGTACACATACCCTTTACGATACATCTACAGGTATACCTTACTCATATTTTTCTTATACCCAGGGGGTATACGACATCAGTTCCTATAGGTAGATACCTATACATTGCTACACCTGTATGTTACACACATATTCAGTTGCAATCACATATTTACCTTTACTGATGTTACTTAGCTGTACCTTATTGGTTTCGCATACATCTGGTTTCAGCTACATATTATCCGTTATATGCTCACATTTCAGATATATCGTATATATTTATTCCTGGATTGCGCATTATTATTTGGATCTTACATGATGTTTTCTGGATTTGGGAACCGCGGGAGTTCATGAAATTATGCATACATTGAAAAACCCGGTTTCCTTGATATGATATTTGCGCATCCACCATGGGTTTTATCGGTGCTGATTATATATACCCCTACGAGGAGGCGTCGAGGCCGTAGAGGGTACATGGTGGGGCCCGGAGGTACCCCGGGGCAAGAAAGGGATGTCGATGTGCTATGAGCCGATGAGCCCGGCAGGGGAACCATACCATCCGGTGACAGTACCAATGACTCTGCGGGGATCATGGAGATACCGTTGGGAGTCATGCACGTATGCATACGTCGAAAGGCGAGGGTCGGATCTAGGCACTCGTGCTTTCGGGACAGCGTATGATACGTACCTATCAGGATTTCTGTGTCGATGCTTGGCACATTGTTTTCATGATATTTCTTTTAATTACCTTTGTATATATAACAGGGGACTTAGCCGTTGTTATATATACCCTTACACCAATATTAGTGGAATGGGACGCTAATATATGTGTATTGACCACATCATATTTATTTCTGCATATATATATATATATATATATATTTAGGTTGTTAGAAATTTACTTGAGATTCGACTTGGGATATAGGTGATTCATTGAGATTGGATATTGGATATGAAAGAGATTGTTGATTTGTACATTCGAGATATAGGAGAGCTATTCGATATTGTACATTGAGGTGATGTGAGATTTATATGATGTGAGAGCCCAGTTTGGGGGCTGATTTGAGGAATTGTGGATTTGAGTGTCTTGATGGATTGTGATCCTGCCACGATGTCAGGTTTCCGTGGAAATGACATATTCCACCCCATACCTCACACTTATCTACTTTATGCACAGTTTTATATATTGGTAGTACCTGTTAGTGTACCCTTATGATAGTTGCATATCTACATTCTCATATCTCTATTGCATGGTTATTGCATACTATTGTCATGTTACTATTGCTTCACATATTGATTGTACCTGGTAGTGTACTTTCCATTATTCTGCACTCGCATGACATGTTATTACTGTAATCGCATATCTTAGATTCATGCTGTACGTACATCCCTGCGATTACCTGCATATGTTATCTACTATTCACGAGTTGGCAACTCACCCCCGTTGTGCCACATGTGTTTCAGGTTGTTCCCCAGAGTAGTCGAGGCAGGCTATTCAGCTATTCATCTATCATCTTTTGCTACAGATATCGCATCGGCTCACAGTTTACTATTTTGCTAGGTGGCTTAGATGATTATCTGTATTTCATATTGTACATTCGTTATATCTTGTACTCTCCATCTACTATTATGTTGTTGACTTAGAGACTTGGTGAGGACGATATTGTATATTATTGTAGATTTGTTGTCTTTTATATACAGCTTTCTCTCTATTGTCTTTATTTCTTCGCAACGGCGTCGTATATTTGTATTGTATTCATCTTGGCTAGTTTTTACAAAAAAGGGGCGTTGCCAAAATTTTAAAGAAAGAAAGTAGGACTTTTAAAGAATTTGGGTTGCGTTTTCAAATGTTTCAAAGACTTATATTATCTTTTCCGTATTTTCTTGGTTTAGATTTCTGGGTTTTATCTTTCTTTTACTGCGTTACGTCTTTAGGCGTTGCGTAGTATTAGGACCGTCACGGGCCAATTTCGGGTCGTGACAATGCCCGATTAAAATTTTAGCCGTGCCGAATAACCCTAAACAAGATCTTTGCTAGATTATTAGGGTTTCACATGAAAGTAAATACGTTTTACGACTAAGTGAATACGAAATACAACTTTTGTAGATCGGTCCTTCACTTTAAAAGCTCCTTGTTGTAGTCTCTTCGCTGCGATCGTGATGCTTCCGGACTCTCGGACGGCTCCATGAGAAGATGGCAACGGTTTTGCTTGAAGCCTTCGAGACCGAAGATGATCTACGTCGAGAGAGTACGAACTCAAGCTACCACTTAACCAAAGTGAAGCAAACACCCTATACTAAAGTGCTAGTCTGGTAGAGGATGGTGAAATAGGAAATGAGTTCACTTTAGAATTTGTTTTCTCACATTATTTCTCTCTCTTTATCAAACCCTAGCAAGCATTTGAAAGAGGAAGAAGATGGGCTCAAAAATGAGAATGAAAAACTAATCATCAAGAGAGAGAGTGAACCATGGGAGAGTTTATATCATATATTAACTCATGTAGAGACATAACCATGGCTACATTATAATGGTTAGGTTAATTAATATCTCAAGTAAAACAAAACTTGTAGACTAAGTCAATGCAACCCAAAACATCATGAAGCTTCATGCATGTGAGCTCATTATCCACTAATTTTAGAATTACTTTAAATATAAAAACCTAACACTATAATTAGTATAGTATAAGTCTTATACACCCATGTAAGTTGTATCAACAACCATGATACAAAATGAACACAAATAAACATATATCACATATATAATAAGTTGTGCACAAGTGACAAAAACAAATGCTTAAGTGAACCAATGTTAGTTAATGTAAATTAGTATATCACATATACAATTATATACTAAATTATTAAATCAACCCTTGACTTAATAATCCGGTTATATCACATATAACCGACTAACATCCAATGTATCGATTTATCGAATCAAACCTTGATTCGGTAACCTGGTTATATCGCATATAACTGATCGATACAAACATCGCGAGAATAGAATACGGTATCTTATACTCCTATTATTCTTGGTCCCGCACATATCACATATGCGCTCCTATTTCGTTTTGCCTGAACCAATAAAACCTCTATGTAGGACTCTAAAAACGCGTCAATACACCGGCAGTAGGTGATGATCATATCAAGCACCCACAAGCCGTCAACGGTACTAGCTGGACATAACGGCTACCCGGGTATTGAGCGATCAGAAGATCAGCAAGCAAGCCCGCTCCAACTCCTGCAAAAAGCCTGACAGTGACACTACCGTACAGTCCGGTCTCCTCGTTTGATATGTCGCATATCAAGTCTAAGGGTGGTAAATGTCAGACCCCAATAACAGATAAGTCATGCCGATGCGAGGCTCATAACGGGTCGAGAAATTACTGGTAACACTTACCGGTAAATCTCTAAACCAGCCCTGGCCAGGGACTTCTCTGTTATGGCTAATCGAGCATAGCACAACATCAACCCCAAATACCGGGAGAGACGAAACCCCTCCTATCGCTCATTGCCTCCATGTAACTCAGGACTGTACCCAAAAACCACCGTTTTGCACGCCCTCTTGGACGTGGTAAGGTGGAAATCAAAGCACAGTGGGAATCACACAAGACTCTATGACGATCTCGGGTCTACAAACTAACCTGTACCAATGTCACCAGAGAACTGCCATCTGACGTGAGGTATAATACCATCTGGGAGTTCTCGGCGACTCCATCCAGTGTACCCAGTCTCTACTGAGCACCCGTATATCATTTCTGATGTCAAACACCAATGGATATGGGATCATCCATCGCCCATTTTTATTGATCGAGAAGGTATACGCTAGTCTACTCTGGTATATCGTTGCCCTGTCTCGATACACCCACGACTAGGAACATTAAAGGATGTACTTACGGACTACCCTGTCCCTACTAGAATGATCTGCATCACAGTCCAGGTAGTCAAGTACACATCCTAAGGGCTTTACCATCATGTAACAGAGAGACAATCAGTGTACACGTTAAGGTAAAAAGTAACCAGATAGCATATTATCATGTCGAGCAAGAAAGTCCTCTCTATATATGTCTAAGCATCCATTAGAATATACATCTCATGTATAGTAATGGCATCTATGGCATACATATAACTAACAATCTCCCACTTGCACTAGGGCCATCTGATAACAGTGGTTGTAGTATATCTCATACTCAACCATCCCATAAAAGTCTCTCTCTGGGAAAAGGCCTTTGTGAGTGGATCCTCCGTGTTGTCCTCTGAGTCTACTCTCCTGACCTTGATCCCCTGGAGATCAACCATCTCCATGATCAGGTGACACTGCCTTAGAATATGTCTAGATCACTGATGGGACGGGCGTTCCTAGGCATAAGCCGCAATTCCATTGTCCCACAATGGTAGAAACGAAGTTCATCTCATAAACTAATATATACCCAGACTTCCTCTTTGGTAGCATCTTTGGTAGTGATGTATCCATCCTTTATCGTCTAGTACGCCACGGTATCTAGCTTGGAACTCTTCCAACATACCGTCCCTTAACTGAGGGTAAAGACAATGCCTGTGACTGGCATTCAGTCGACCTTATCACCCTGGAACCTTTCCTGTGATTCTCCCCAGGATCGATTGATACCATCTCACTACAACTAGTGAGTATCCTAACATCCAATTAGATCTATCTCATAGATCCAAACCCAGGATTTAGGAGGTATCACTTTGATACTATATGGAGAATCCTTGTGATAAGCGGAGATTGACCGAGCGTAGCATAGAAACTACTACCCTATCAAGAGTATGTCATCCACGTACTCTATGAGGATCACCACCATACTCTCTATTGTTGAATATAGTGCCCTCGAAGTCAATTATTGGATCGCAGACACGTGATTGCAATGATTGAGGGAGAACCTATACCGGTAGAACAATCTTACTCGAGATGATAGTATGCTATCTGGTTTTTCTTTATCATCATGTACATGTTGATAGAGCCCATAGGATTCTTGCTTGACAGCCAGCAGTATGATGGCGATCATATACGTGGGAGCTGGGGTCTATAAGCACATCCTTAATATGTCCTTAGTCGTGGGAGTTTCGAGACTGGGCATCGATACTCCAGAGTAGACTAGTGTATACAGTTCGAGACCCCGACGAGGGGCAGGGCCGGTCTCACAAGCCACTGGTGTCAGTTAGTTCACCTAAGATGTATATATGTGCTCATTCGGTTATGAGTACACCAGACAGGACTCGCCGGGAACCTGCTAGTTGGTATTATAGCTATTGTCAGATAGCAGTTTCCAGATGACATGTGTACAGGTTAGTCTGTCGACCTGAGATCGTCATTTGTCTCATGTGAGTTCCCACTGTGCTTTGATTACTACCCTACCACGGCTCAAAGGAGTCGTGCAAATATGTTTTAGTTGGGTACAGTCCCGAGCCACATGGAAGCAGTGAGCGGATCGTCGGGGATTCGTCTCTCCCGGTATTGGGGGTTGATGTCGCACAGTGCCGGGTGGCCATCACCAGAAAACCTTGGAAAAGGTAGTCGAGAATTACTGATATAGGATCAGTAGTTTCTCAAGTGGTGATGGGCTTCACACGGACACGAATTATCGCGTTAGTAGGGGTCTGACTTTATCCACCCCCCTAGACTCGATATGCGATACTCTTAGACGAACAGACTGGACTGTACGGATATTGTCACTGTCAGGCTCAGTAGGGTTTTACGATGAGTTCGCTCACCAACTTCCCTTTCGTTCAATACATAGGCAACCGTTACGTACAGCTAGTACCTCTGACGTGCTTGTGGTTATACCCAGTGCCAGTGTATTGATGAGTCATTAGAGTCCCCCACAAAAAGTTTCCCAAGTTCGGGCGAAATGTTGTAGATGCCGTATGGTTTTAAGGCAGGGTTCGAACATACACGTGCACTTGTGCACGTGTCATGGTTCGGACGGATAATACTAGTGGGCTTTGTTTTAAGCCGGATCATAGTATTATATAGTGTAGGAATATTTTTGTCTCGTTGCATTCGTATTCAGTTGAAATACGGATGCGGGTATGTATATACAGTTGTGGGCTAATCTTGTGATTTATTACGGGATCACTTTTGAAGTTGCCATATTTTAGTCTTCCATTTTAAACATTTGTTTAATGGAATTTCTTAGCATCATTTTGGCCATTTTCTTTACCTTCATTTGTGAGCATTGTCCTTGACCATTCATGCACTGAAATTCATCCAATGGGGGGCTGCCCATTTCGAGTATGTGGGGCAGCATGGGAATGGTGGGCATGGCTAAGCGTGGGCTTTATTAATGAGGTATGGTTTTTATTTATTTGGAGTGTGCTGTTGACTTTAGGATTGGAGAGAGAAATTGTTTTTTTTTCCTACACTCACCCCTTGATTTACTCACCATCTCATTTTTCTCTAAAATCCCCAGAGAACCATTTGTGCAGTGGGTGGCCGAGCATTTTTGTGTATGCTCAATTTTTCATTGCAAAATTTCCAAGCTCACTTCCGTCCTTCACCTTGGCAACTTCATTTACCTTCACCCGATTCGTTGGGTGCGTTGAGACAAAATATTCTACACTATCTCTACATCTTTCTTGGACATGTCGGCTCGCAAACTTCATGTCCGAGTTGCTTTGGTTCGAAGCGGGAGCCCGTATAAAGATACGATGACGTGGTGCCACTTTGACGAGCGAGATCGGGGAGCAGACTTCGTCGGCGCAGCAGTGAGGAGTTTGGCGCAGAGATTGAAGACCGAAAGACACGGATCGATCGGTATAATCTCTGAACTCTCTTTAGTAGTTTGCTAGTTAACGGTTAATGGAAAGATCCAGGTTTTTGGTTACGGTAGCGCCAGTTTTGTAAAAAGTTTTTGTTCCGCATTTGGCGTCGTATTGACCGCCGGGGCGCCACCGGGGCCCAACATGATATCAGAGCCCACCCATTAACCGTAAACTAGATTTTTAGACCATATTAAAATATCAAAACCGAAACAACCCCGAATCAATACCAATGATTTTATGTGAGGGAATTTTGTGGGCTGTTGTTTTTTTTGTAGGAGTGTAATTTTTTTTGCCCCTTAAAGGGACACAAAAACCACAACAGCACCATATTCTTTGGAAAAGAACAAAGTTGTGATTGTTTTTTGGTGCTGGGGAAATTTGATAGGCCTTGGAAATTTCGTGGGCTTTTTGAATGGAAATTTTCTTATGTTGATGTGAGGGAATGGATTTGTGCAGGGAATTTTTTTCTCTTGTGTTAAAAGGTTGATTACACCACCACACTCACAAAAATCCACAAAGAATAATTTCTTTGTAATTGGCCGAGCAGCAAATTTTTTTTTCCAGCAAGCTCAATTCTTTTCCAAGCAGAAAACCAATTGCTTCATTTTTCCTTCATCCCAATAATATTAGTTCAGTGGTATTGTTTAGTTAGTCCAGTTTGGATAAAATTTTATCAGTTTGTTGGGGCTATTCGGGGGTTATTTCGAAATCGATATTTTTAACATTGTTTAAGCTTGGCAGTACTTTACATTTCTATCTGTGACCGTGAATGTCATTTGATCGGTAAATCTTGTCTAATCGGTCTAGTCCTTTTAGACGGATTTGCGAACGTGACATTCACGTTGATGTTCTGTGTTGTGCTGTGATGTTGCGATTTTGTCGTGGTGGATAGCTTGGTGCAATATTAGTGCAGTTTAGTTTTATTTGTACATTTGATATTGCGGGGTGAGCATCCGACATGTGGACTTCCGTCACTGCCTGTTTGTATATTATTCTTTCGGGGCACGACCGGGTTGAGATCGATGTACCTGTTGTATATATTTTCTTTTCTGTATTAGGATTACCCCGCGGTGGGGTGTACGGATAGCCAGGTTCTAGAGAGCAATGGGCCCGCATCTCATGGCGTTGAGACGGAGGGGGCTTCACTTTAAAATTGGCGGGCTATTCGCCGCACTCGTAGGGGGTATAGGTTGACCCAAGGAGGGGTGCTCAAGTTACCGGATTCCGTGAAGTGCTTGGTGGTCCATTCACTTTGCTGAAGGGGGCTGCCTCGCTTCAGCTTTTGGCGGGTAAGTTGCCGCACTCATAGGAATCTAGGATTTCATTGCACAGGCTATCCACACGACCAGGAGAACGTCGGGTTTCACTTGCGGCTCAATGAAACCCAGGGCTCCTAGATTATCTGTATTGTTCTGTGATGCTTATTACTTTTCTGTGATGTTGCATTTATCACGCCTGGAGCGATTATTATATATTGATATATATACTAGTAGATGTTGTATATGTTTTGCACACGCGCTAGTCCAGTCCCCGCTCTGTCGTTAGTTAAGTGACCTAACGGGTGATGATGGGACCCAGTGACGAATGCGGATGGCATATGCGTACATCATATATTTTCATTCTTTTCTGGTGTGATTAATTGATGGGACTGCGTTGATTCTTATCAATGCAAGGAAAAAAAAACCTATATATGATGTTGTTGGAACCAAGATTTTTTTAAAAACTGACATTACAGACATTGGCTTTTGATTTGCACAGTGGTATTCGGTTATGAATATCCAGCACCTCATTCGACGAGGCAAGGGCCGAGATCCCTACGTCGGGAGTGACCCCTTGGGCAGAAGTTTGCGTCAACGTAATAACTTCACTATAGTCGATTACCTTTTGCTTTGCATCACGGTATTCAGTTTGGAATATCCTGCACCTCATTCGACGAGGAAAGAGCCGAGATCCCTTCACCGGGAGTGACCTCTTTAGCAAAAGTTTTCGCCACTATATTTTTATAAAACCACTTGGATTCCGTCAACGATATCAAGTTCATTACGTTAAACGTTTTTCGCCAAAAACCAGTCATAGCCCTCCGTCATTTCAGATTAGTATTGCTTAGTATTCGTGCTACGTATGTCGTGCATTGCCGAGGCGTAGTGTTCGGTAGCTCTGTAATACTTTTCTGTCGCATGGATATGTGGATTGGTTAGGACAGTCGTACGGTTATATTGGCATTGTCAAGGACTCGTACGGGTGGGTTTAACGCAATCAAGATAATGACGGGTTGAACTTGACTAGAACTCTTTGATATGTTGGCATTGTCAAGGTCACTTGGGTCCTAGGGGTAAAAACACAAATCGGGAGTTTCAAACTTACAGGAAACTTGCCAGGCTTGCGCATACCTTCTGGAGTGTGGTGACTTGAGTGGCTTCCATCAAGTTATCATACGATGATAGTTAGATCCCGATTCCCACTGATGAGTAGGATTACTCCTCGGATGACTAATTCTCCTTTTAGGTTTGGAGGAGAATTTTGAGAATACAGTGGGAGACATCCAGTTTTGAGTGCATGCAGAGTGTTTCTTTTCTCTCTCTCTTTAACTGCGACCATGGCCCGACCCTATATACTATAATTCAGTAACCAAATTAACCGAACTTTCTTGAAATCACTGGCTTTTGGATTGTTTAAGTTGCATACATCGTTGCCACTCCTTCTTTTACCCTTTGCATTTCTCCAGAACACCCCGTATTATTACGAACATCCAATTCCATTGGATAAATCCATCGTATGGTTATATACGAACTCGAAGGAACTTTTTCGAGGATGGATTCTGGTTCAGGAGAAATAGGAATATTGTTTATTCAGTTTTCTATTATCATCACCTTCTCTCAGGTTGCGAGTACTCCTAGGATTAGGAGAGTACACCTATTATGCTAATTGGATAGTCTTCTTCCAAACCATAGGCTGGTACCGAACGGTAGGGAAGGAAGAAAACCATTTAGCCTATAGGGGTGTACAGAAGGTAATGACTAAAGACAAATAAAGGGATTGGGAGAGATGGCAACGAAATATACGGTTACAGTCATGAATCTGGATAATGGAAGAGGCATTACTAGGAATGTCCGGATACCCCTTCGAAACATTTTCATGTTTCAGTTTCACTGTGCATTTGTCACGACCCGAGTATTTCGACTCGTGACCGGCACTTAACCCCGCTACGTCTACAGGCGTAACGCGGCTAAGTAAGCCGAACCCAGAAATCAAAACCCTTTAAAAAATAGTGAGTGTTGAAACATTTAGTTAAAGCATTTAGAAAACCTTAAATAATTCAATAAGTTCCTTTAAAGTTACTTAATCATTTGAATAATTTTGGCAGCATTTCCTTTGTAAAAGTAGCCCCGAGACCGGGTACAAAACAGGATATAAATGAAATGAAATGAAATGAAATGAAAAGAAACATCCTCAAACGGGAGCAATCATGCCCAACGGCGGAAACCAACATCACAAGAGTAATATACGACGCCGTAGCGAAGAATAAGCAATAAGTGAACAACACAGAAATTAACTGCATATAAAAACAGTCGGCTCCCACGAGCTCGACACCAGAATACAAAGTATACATCATCGTCCTCACACAGTATCTAAGTCCAGTACATAAATGGTAGATGGAGAGTACTAGATACAAAAAGGGGTACAATAAAAGTAATCAGATACCACAACCCACCTAAATGCAAAACAGCTCTCACTGCAACTGTAGTGGTATCTGTAGCCAAAAGATGCAAAAGACAGCCTGCCGGGACTATGCTGAGGGCAACCTGCAAATACTGTGGCACAACGGGGGTGAGTTGCCAACTCGTGAATAGAGATAACATATAAAGGTAATCGCGAGCATGCACGTACTGCGCTACTCTAACAAATGCCAGCAGATAATATCCATGCGTGATAAGCAGTATGTGCAATAATCATGCAGATGCTCTATCAGGTAAAATAACTACAGGATGAGATATATGGTAATCAATGCTGAGCATGGGATAAACAACATCTACACGGAATATCAACGTGGAAAACAATCGGTGCCCACAACTGCATCCAAATCCCAAATAACTCACGCGTCGGCACACCCATCGGCCCTCAAATCCTGCAAACCTCTAAGAAATCACGAGTGCCCAACATCGGCACCCAAAACCTCATAAAATACTCGTGTCCAGCATCGACACGCAAAACCTCACTCCGTCAGTCCGGATCAGCCCACGAGCTCCGTCTGCGGTATCGGCCCTCGGCCCCGGCAGTACGGATCATCCCGCATCCATCTCTCGACTCTGGTCGGTATCCTCCGGATAACCGCCAGGTCCAACCAATCACCGGTAGGTACTCACCACCCTGCCAGGCTCATCGTCTACTCCACAAAAACATTTCTCGCCCCGGGGAACCATACCGGGTCCACCACGAACCCGCAAACGGATCATCCATCTCCTCGAATCGGGTTTCAAGCACACGTCTCAGCACCGAGAAAACGCGTGGTGGACGCACCAAAATATCATATCACGAGGAACCGGGTTTTCAAATAGTGCACCTTTTCTTAAAAATCCCACGGTCCTCAAAACCAGAAATCGCATGAAAATCCAACACCAAGAAATAAATCCAATGCGAGGTGCTACATACATCAATCCATGATATAGGTATAAGGGAAAACCGCTTTTAAAATTAGTTTCCGTTTTTAAAGATATCATGCGGCTCCCCATTTCCATGCAATTCATATCGAATCATATATGAAATGAACTACAGCAATATAATCATGGCAGTTCTACAGTGAGTGTGTCATGGCAATTACTAATGGTGTGTGTAGCATGCAGATTAGTGCTCGTGCAACATGAACCGTTAGTAATAGTGCAGTGTTCTACCAATTCTAAGCATACATACAGCAGGGAATGCAATATGCAATGACAGTCCATGAGGTAAATGCAACATATTATAATAAAGTCCTATCAGCCCTGACGCATAACGCCATGCGGGCGATATCCCCGTAGATGTGAAATCTACTCACTGAAATCTCGCGCTAAGTGTAGCTGACGACTTGCTTGCCCTTCTTCGCTGCGTCCGTCTCACTTACCGGCGAACCTAGAATCACATAACATATATCACACATAAGCTCAATTTCACAAAACGTGGTATTACGATACAATTAGAAACCCGTGTCGTAAACCAATCGCGCGTGTGCGCGATACGCTAAAACGTGTGATCACGCGCCTGAAACTACCCTGACGCGTCGCGATACGCAGAAACCCCAAACCGACACACGTATCACGCGTGTCGCGAAGATTTAGAAAATACGAGAAATAGGTATTTAGTCCCAGATTTTTATACAGAACTTAACTTACAAAAATATATATACCACAAAACTCCACATAGCAGCAGACACCCAATGGACCAAACCCCAACCCAAACCCTACCCATCTGGCCGCAAATTGGGCCAGATCGAATATTTCGGCGGCCACTGTACGGAATTTGGGGTTCGGGTTCTACCTGGGGGATCAGCACCTCACTACTATACTGCAGTCATCTCAAATTTATTCTGAACCCACCGGGTCAAAAGCAGTTTCCAGAAAACTCAGTTTTGCATAAATACGACGAATTTGCATCAATTAAGGATTTGGTGGTATTCTAGTGCAATCGGGGTTTAAGCTGGGTTAAAATGGCCTTAACAACACTCTAACAACCTACTGAACCCAAATCACACATCACTTGGCCAAGGTTCTCACTAAACACCTCATATCGCACTAAAACGCAATAAAAACCACTAACCGAAGCAAAACTACTCAAACCACGCAAACTAGGGAGTAAGTTTAGGAAATATACCTCACACTTGACCCTAGGGAGCTGGAGGAAGAAGATGGAGTGAACGGAAGGGGCTGCAGTCGAAGTTGTGTTGCTGTTGCTGCTCACTGATGCTGCTGCTGCTTTTGTGTTGCTGCTGTGTTTGCTGCTGCTGCTGCTGTTGTGTTGAAGAGGTGAGTGTGTGTGTGTGTGTGAGAGAGTGAGGTTGAGAGGAAGAAAACAAAACAAATGAGAGGAAAATCATCACCCAATGTCAACCCCTCCTCTCTCTCTCCCCTCATGATTGCAAGCATGGCTTAAGCCATGATGCACTCTCTCCCTCTCTCACAAGTCAACACCCTTAAACAATTTCAAATTAAAGCAACTATTGATTAACTAATTAAACTCAATTAAAACCCAAAAGACTTTAATCCCCATGATTAACCCACCATGGTCACTAATCATGGTAATAACTCATTTTAAAAACCTTAGTTTGCATGCACATGTGTGTGCAAGCCTAAGAAAATTTTAGAAAAATATTTATTAAATTAGGAAAAATATTTGAAACACAATTTGGTAAACTTTTTGTTAAAAACCTTTTACTTAAATATAAATAGCCGCTAAACACATCCTAAGGTGTTACAACAAATAAAGGGATTGGGAGAGATGGCAACGAAATATACGGTCACAGTCATGAATCTGGATAATGGAAGAGGCATTACTAGGAATGCCCGGATACCCCTTCGAAACATTTTCATGTTTCAGTTTCACTGTGCATTGTTAATAGATAAACTGATTTCCAAATTAAACCCTTGCTCCAGGGTATGTATTTACCAGATTTGATTCTCACATCTGTATGGTTTTACAGATGATGAGTGGGAGTAAGTTATTGGGAATTAGGTGATCATCCTCATTATATCGGAATTCGTTGTAATTGGTGATATTTGAGGAAATCGTCTGGGTACAGTTTTTCAACCTACGACGCACAGAGTTTGAGTTATTCAACTCAGCGGACTTATACAAAATATTGTATGCTGTCCAGTGTCCATTAGGAAAAAGGGGTTTGTCCCCGTACTTTATTCTGTTTACTTGTGACTTCTCAAGTTTTAGACATGTGTTTCGTAGAAATACAAGATCCAAGTTTTGAGAAGTTATGGGTATAAGAGTAAAGTAGTGAACCACGTGTTGCAAGTATCAGGATTCTTCAAGGTGATGGAAGATGTAAATACTTGTGTTTGGTATTCAGTTGATAGTAATGATTTTGAGAAACTTGTTTCTCTTTCAGGTTACTCATAATTGGATGCACTCCTAAGTTGAGTAATGTTGATCGGCCTCTCTCCATTTAGTTGACATGCACTGGAGACAGCTGCATGATTTGAATCTGGTACTAATTAAATTAGTGGCTTTGTTTCTATATTAGATATATATAGAATCAATTTATATCTTAACGATGTTAAGATATAGGGAGTCGTCCGGTTGATACTTAAAACCAGAATCCGGATAAACTCAAGGCACCTTTCAGTAATGGCTGTTTGTGGGTTATCCCGGGCTTTGACGAGGGTTAACTTTCTACCATCAGGAAGATCAATATTTATATTGTTTTTGACTCGCCACAGTTTTAGTAAAATGGACTTTTTCAGAAAACAGTAGTGGGAGTATGGTAGAACTGGAATAGATTCCAGAACCGCAAACGATTACTGAAATTTTAATAGGACCTAAACATTCAATCAGGTTTGACATTCCATTAGCCACTCCGCAAATATAGTGGGTAACCTCAGGCACCCGAGAGGTACTCCGGTAGTCTCAAGGATGGTGACAGGGAGGTTCTTGTTTACCCAGACTTGACATTGCTGCTGTTCTAGACTATGAGACCCGGCAGAAGGATGAGTATTGCGTCGTTCTAAACTAGCTTTAGAAGTGTACGTATATATGATTCTGCCAGAGGGTTGTTGTAGTCAGTGAGAGCAGCGGAAGCATAGTGGACAAGTAGCTTGTGTCAATTTATAGACTAAAGCAGATATAGCGGAGATAGATCATCTAATTTTGATGTGACAGTCATAGGCTTTGACTTGATCAGAATAGGGGATGGATCTGTTAAGAAGGTAGTTGGGTGTGATGTCCTGGTATTTGGATGACATACACAGAGTAGGAAGTAAAATTCCTATACTACGGTCGGTTATACAGTGGTTGTCCCATAGTGTTTTCTCCACATAAGGATATGGATATAATATCTGGCATTCTGGTTACTAGATCTATAGGTTTAGATCTATATTTGAGTAGTTTCCCAATCTGGGTACTTAAACAGCATTCTAAAGATATTTAGAATGGACGACTCCTGGCATGGTGGTAAACCTGCAGGTGATGGAGTCACCTTCTCTAAAGATGTCTTACAGACTAAAGGGGAGAGGGATGTGCATGATTGGAATATCACTTGCTTAGGCAATTGAGTCAATCATGAGATGTCAAGTACCACACCAGATGTTGTTTTTGCACTAGATGCAATAAATTGAGATATTAATCCAATCCTGGAGAAAAGTTAGGAAGCAGTTTATGAACATAAGTGAATGTTCTAAGAATTTGATAACGGCGGCCTCCTTCGGGAGACGGTTATCATTCCAGGCTTCCAAGATAACTTGGAAGACAGAGTGATTGTCAGAGTTACAGTTTTCCCTCTGACGAGGGGAAGAAGTTTGGACAGGTGGTCCAAGCGGATACTGTGGGAGGCATGGTGTAAGATGCTGATTAAATTTAGTTGACGATACAGTCTAAGAACTTTGCTGGATTTGGAGTTCATTTATGAACTGGGTCCTATCAAATATCCAGACATATTCTAAGACAGGTATTGCTCATTTCGGGAGATGGCTTTCTCCGCGAATTTGAGATTAAGAGAGACATGTAAAGAAACATCAGGGCGGATCCACTCACTGAGTCTATTTCTCGAACGCAATAGTTTTACAAACGAGCTTTGTGAAACTAATTAGTAGAGGAGTTGGATGTTCGGTATCACACCAGCTGTGAGTATGCGACATCGCAATAATTAGCCTTAAGTGCAAGTGGGAGATTGTTGGATATAGTGCCCTCGAAGTCAATTATTGGATCGCAGACACGTGATTGCAATGATTGAGGGAGGACCTATACCGATAGAACAGTCTTACTCGAGATGATAGTAGGCTATCTGGTTTTTCTTTATCTTCATGTACATGTTGATAGAGCTCATAGGATTCTTGCTTGACAGCCAGCAGTATGATGGCGATCATATACGTGGGAGCTGGGGTCTATAAGCACATCCTTAATGTGTCCATAGTCGTGGGAGTTTCGAGAATGGGCATCGATACTCTAGAGTAGACTAATGTATACAGTTCGAGACCCCGACGAGGGGCGGTGGCCGGTCTCACAAGCCACTGGTGTCAGTTAGTTCACCAAAGATGTATACATGTGCTCATTCGGTTATGAGTACACCGGACAGGACACGCCGGGAACTTGCTAGTTAGTATTATACCTATTGTCAAATAGCAGTTCCCAGGTGACATGTGTACAGGTTAGTCTGTCGACCTGAGATCGTCATTTGTCTCGTGTGAGTTCCCACTGTACTTTGATTACTACCCTACCACGGCTCAAAGGAGTCGTGTAAATAGGTTTTAGTTGGGTACAATCCCGAGCCACATGGAGGCAGTGTGCAGATCGTCGGGGATTCGTCTCTCCCGGTATTAGGGGTTGATGTCGCACAGTGCCGGGTGGCCATCACCAGAAAAACTTGGCCAAGGTAGTCGAGAATTACTGATCTAGGATCAGTAGTTTCTCAGGTGGTGATGGGCTTCACACGGACACGAATTATCGCGTTAGTAGGGGTCTGACTTTATCCACCCCCCTAGACTCGATATGCGATACTCTTAGACGAACAGACCGGACTGTACGGATATTGTCACTGTCAGGCTCAGTAGGGTTTCACGATGAGTTCGCTCGCCAGCTTCCCTTTTGTTCAATACATAGACAACCGTTACGTACAGCTACTACCTCTGACGTGCTTGTGGTTATACCCAGTGTTAGTGTATTGATGAGTCATTAGAGTCCCCCACAGAAAGTTTTCCAAGTTCGGGCGAAACGTTGTAGAGGCCGTATGGTTTTATGGCAGGGTTCGAACATACACGTGCACTTATGCACGTGTCATGATTCGGACAGATAATACTAGTGGGCTTTGGTTTAAGCCGAATCCTAGTATTATATAGTGTAGGAATATTTTTGTCTCGTTGCATTCGTATTCAGTTGGAATACGGATACTAGTATGTATATACAGTTGTGGGGTAAACTCTTGATTTATTACGGGATTACTTTTGAAGTTGCCATATTTTAGTCTTCCATTGTAAACATTTGTTTAATGGAATTTCTTAGCATCATTTTGGCCATTTCCTTTAGCTTCATTTGTGAGCATTGTCCTTGACCATTCATGCACTAAAATTCATGCAATGGGGGGGGGGGGGGTTGCCCATTTCGAGTATGTGGGGCAGCATGGGAATGGTGGGCATGGCTAAGAGTGGGCTTTATTAATGAGGCATGGTTTTTTTATATTTGGAGTGTGCTGTTGACTTTAGGATTGGAGAGAGAAATTGTTTTTTTTTCCTACACACACCCCTTACTTGATTTACTCACCATCTCATTTTTCTCTAAAATCCCCAGAGAACCATTTGTGCAGTGGATGGCCGAGCATTTTTGTGTATGCTCAATTTTTCATTGCAAAATTTCCAAGCTCACTTCCCTCCTTCACCGTGGCTATTTCATTTACCTTCACCCGATTCGTTGGGTGCGTTGAGACAAAATATTCTACACTATCTCTACATCTTTTTTGGACATGTCGGCTAGCAAACTTCATGTCCGAGTTGCTTCGGTTCGAAGCGGGAGCCCATATAAAGATTCGATGACGTGGTGCCACTTTGATGAGCGAGATCGGGGAGCGGACTTCGTCGGCGCAGCAGCGAGGAGTTTGGTGCAGAGATTGAAGACCGAAGGACGCAGATCGATCGGTATAATCTCTGAACTCTCTTTAGTAGTTTTCTAGTTAACGGTTAATGAAAAGATCCAGGTTTTTGGTTGCGGCAGCGCCAGTTTTGTAAAAAGTTTTTGTTCCGCATTTAACGTCATATTGACCGCCGGGGCACCGCCGTGGCCCAACATCTATTACATTTTTGTATATACAAGGTTCATCTACCATTTTGATGAAGTCAAACTCTTTGACTACCACATCAAAACAGATGTTCCAACTCCGCGATCCCTGTTTTATCACATAAAATATCTTGCACACGTTTCCGCTGCTTCCGTTGTCTACGAAGCTCTCTGGCTGTGTACTTATAGACGCTCTCTTCCAAAATATCATTTCGAAAAGCAGTCATGACACCCAACCACCAGATATCGTAGTCATGGTATGTAGCAGTGGCAAGTAGGATCTGGATGGACTTAAGCATAGCTTTGAAAGTCTCAACCTTTCCATGTACACCAAGTAATCTTCTCAAGATATACTTGCTCCTGATGGGGATTTAACCCTTCAGATAAAGCAACCAAAGTCCATACTTTGTTGGTGTATTAGGATTCCATCTCAGATCGTTAAGCATCCAGCCATTCTTACAGAGTCCCACTCCTGATGGCCTGCTCGAAACTAGTTGGGTCATCATCTTATGATGCATTCCTCGCTCCCACTGTCATAGAGAAACCGAAGTATCTCTCAGGTGGGTGAGGAACCCTACTAGATCGGCGGAGAGGCTGGGGTTCGTTGGAAACTATTGAATCCTCCGGTTCTACCAAATAATCAGCTGCAGTTTGTTTGGTTGGAACTCCTTCGAGTTCTACCTCATGACCACTAATTTCTTCTCAAGAAATTCCCTTTCACAAAGGTGGCATGCTGAGAAACAAAACAACTTTTGTTCCTCGGTTAGGTAGAAGATATTCCCTTGCGAATACTTGGGATATCCAACAAAAAAAAAAACATAGCTGACTTTGCCTTGAGCTTGTCCGGATTTTGCTTTTCAGACATAGGCCGGACAACCCCAAATCTTAACAAACTTAAGATATGGGTTCTTCCCTTTTTATATCATATATGAAGTGGTAGGCAACTGATTTGATTTGAACCCTATTCAATAGGTATGCAGCTCCTCAAGTGCACAACTCCCAAAAGGAAATAGGAAACTCAGTAGTACTCATCATAGAGCACACCATATCACATAGGGTGCTTTTGCTCCGCCCCGATATACCATCGTGCTATGGTGTATACGAAGGAGTAATGCTGAGAGAGAATCTCATTCTCCTTTAGAATAGTCCAGGAATCCCGTGCTCAAGTATTCTCCTCCCTGATCACATCAAAGGACATAATACTTATACCCGTTTTTGGTTCTCTACTTCTAACTGTCACGACCCGAAAAGAGCACGTGACTGGCACCTGAACCATATGAAATCTATAGGACACCATCTGATCCAAGTAAGCCAAAAGCCCAGAAATCTAAAACCATTTTAAGAGTGAATAAGAAAACTGGTTTAAAGAAGTGAAGAAAACATTTTTGAAGTCAAGGTTTTTAAAATAACTAAGCCGAATATGCATTTAAAAAAAAATAAAGTCTTTTCTAAAAATTTCGGCAGAGTTTCTTTTGTAAAAACTGGCCCCGAACGGGGTACAACAAGAACAATATATATATATGCAGTGATAAAAGGCATCCCCAAGCGGGAGCTAGCTCTTCGTCATTTTACGGTCACAACCACACAACAATATAATATACAACGCCGAATGGCGATGGTCAAAACCAAAAGAAACTCAATAAGCATGAAAACCGCAATACTACTAAGCGCGACTCTAATGTCGAATAATACATCACTAATGTCTAAGTATGAAACAATATACAAGTTTTTGGTTGATGGAATTCTAGATACCAAGGAATAATACGAGTACAATGGTGGTTCTTGATGCAAGGAACCACCTACCAAATGCAATTCACCCGCAAGGAAACATTGTGCCAGAAATGCCGCTATGGAACCTGTACGGCAAAACCCTGCAAGAACTGTGGCACAACAGGGGTGAGTTTCCAACTCTTGAATAGAAAATATCTACAAGCAGAAACCGAAAGCATGACATAATCCTAGGTCAAACGATCAATAAATATAAACCTCAAAAGTAAGTCTGAAGCATGATAAGGTGGTAGTGTATCATCTAAACATGTATGTAGTGCCAAGTACTCAGGTAATAACATGTCATGAATGTAAGGTATGCTGTATGAAGTAAATATGATTAAGTATCAAATGAATATCAATACACATATATTAGCGTCCCATACCACTAATATTGGTGTAAGGGTATATATAACAGCGCCCTCATACCCTGTTATATATACAAATGAAGTAAGATCAATGTAAATCCAGTCTGTATGTGATCAATGTCTGTATATGTGTGGATCCTGTCCACCTGTCACCCAATGACAATAAGCATCGTGCATGTAAACATCGTAAAGCATATGCATGGAAATATGAGGATATAATCAAATCATGTAACCTGAGTGCCTAGCATCGACACTCGAAAACATCATGAAACCTGTGCCTAGCATCGGCACGTAAATCCTCGTCTATCAGGCGCTGTCACCAAGACTGGTCCAGATAGGTACGTATCATACACTATCTCGAAAACCTGAGTGCCCAGCTTCGACCCTCGAATTCCGACGTATCCATACGTACATACTCCGGTCGGTATCCCCACGATAACTACCGAGTCCAAATACTATTACCGGTAGGTAGTGCTCCCCTGCCAGGCTCACCGTCTAACATATACGAGTCTTCTTGCCCCGGGATACCTTACCGGGCCCACCATGTACCCGCAGACGGTGCCTACCGCTCCTCGAATCGGGTTTCATATGCCACTCTCAGAACCGAGAAAACACATGGTGGACGCACTGAAATATCATATCAAGCGAAACCGGGTTTTTAAAGACAATACATATTCTCAGTTGAAATAGCCATGGTTCCTAAATCCAGAAATATCATGGAAACAACATGTCTCAATGCGTATAATCAGAAAACATGAGGTATGCAACATATAAAAGAATGTAAGCATATCGATATATCATGCAATACGGAATAGTGATATGCACATATTGGGGAAGCCGCACTTTTAAAATGAATCAGTTTTAAAGAGTATCTTGCTGTTCCCAAATCTAGAAATATCATCTGTGTATGTGCAAACAAGTATGTGTACAAATATAAGTGTACAATGAGTATGTATACAAGTATGCCATGCAATGGTCGTATCCTGAATGCAACAGTACTACAGTATAGTGACATGGCAATTATCGATGATGAAGTGTGTGAGCCGGCAAGCAAGTTGTCACGACCCGAAAGTACGGAACGTGACCGGCACTTAGATTACGAAGCGTCTAGAGGCGCCACGTAACCTAAGTAAGCCGAAGCCCAGAAATCTAAACCATAGAAGAAGAAGAAGAAGAAAAAGAAAACAAGTTTAAAAGCATCAGCAATTTTTACCAAAAATTTCGGCAGAGTCTCCTCTGCAAAACTGGCCCCCAAACGGGTACAACAAGTATAATATACATAAACAATAAAAAGCATCCCCAAACGGGTGCTAGCTCAACGCCAACAGGCGGAGACAACCACAACAATCACAGTAATATACAACGCCAAAGGGCGAGGCTCAAATCTCAAAAGAAAACAAAAACCACCAGATCAGAATAACACATGCGCGACTCTAAGGTCGAAATAAACAACTGGTCCAATAAGCTTATCAAGTAATACAAATATGGTTGATGGAGCTTTCTAGATACAAATGAAATAATAAAAATACAACGGCGGTTCAGATACAAATGAACCAACCTACCGTGCAAATCACCCGAAATGAAAATGATGTGCCAGCAACTGCCAAGGGAAACCTGTACATCGCACCTGAAAAGAATTTGGCACAACGGGGGTGAGTTGCCAACTCGTGAGTAGAAGACATCTACGAAAAGAAATCGAATGTACGACGCTAACCTAGGTCATAATAACACACTACTGTATCCCAAACATCTAGTAATAGCAGGGTAATACTACGTATAAGTGCAAATACTCCGTGTCGTGTCAGTGCCTCATATAATACTATGCCATATGAAATGAAATGCATGCACCATGAATGTAAAGTAACAAATCCTGAAATCCAGATATATATGTATAAGAAATCTGTAGCTGTTATCATCGTAAAATGTGTATAAGAATCTGAAATCTCAACAATGAAATCCATAGAAATCCGTGTCAAGCATCGACACAACACATGTAGTCTCAAGTCTCAATATGTCGGGCTCCGTCAGTCCGGATCGGCCCATATCATCAAATCTCACGACAACGGTCGGTATCCTCCGGATATCCGCCGCGCCAGACATCACCGGTAGGTAGCCTTCCCCTGCCAGGCTCATCGTCTACAACTCGATCTTCTTGCCCCGGGGTACCATACCGGGCCCACCATGTACCCGAGACGGTTCATCCACTCCTCGAATCGGGTCTCGAAACCCATCAGAAAACACGAAATCTCATGGTGGACGACACATACATCACGAGAAAACCGCATCTTATTTAAAAAGAAAGGAGGAGAGAGAGAAAAGTTTTTATATATATTCTTGCGGTTTTCCCCAAAAAAATCCAGAAATCTCAAAATCATGAGTAGTATATGATAAATGTCGGCATATGCTCATAATACTGTGCGATAACATAAAAATATGAATGCAGGAATGTCTAAGTTATGAATATCTTGTCTATACTAACATCAGAGAGTAATCATAATATTATATCGGTTCAGTTGTTAACTGATTCTATCAACAAAATATAATATGATCTAAAGTGTACGTGACATAGCAATTACCGATGATGATGTGTGTGAGCCGGCAAATAAGTGTGCGTGGAATATGCGCATCATCGGTAATGGTGCTGGTGTCCTAACAGGTAAGGTTTATACTGTTATAGCAACATATGTATGAACATGCAATATTATGATTACAGTGTGGAAGTAAAGACGAATGTGCGTTATCCACTCATTTAATATACTTATACTACTACCACTATATGACTCAACCCTAACCTAGTGTCCATCTACCCTCCTAAGAACTAGTCATTAAGAAACTAAAGTCTACCTAAGGTCTGAATCAATATCTCTAATAGTCGGCGATCCCGCCTCAATAGCGTCACGTACGTAGTACGGCTTCCTCGAATCAAGAGTGCGGATCAATCATCAAATCTAAGCCTCGTACGGTAACATCCATCGTACGGCATCCCAATATCGGGGTACGGTCAAGTATCTCCTAGGTGTCTCATCATTCGTATAATGTCATCCTCAGGAATGTCATGTCCTATGTATCGTGTTGTGATTAAGTCATACGGATATCATATCGTCCTCAAGTCACACCTCTATAGTATCGACATCAGGTCGCACCTATGTGATGTCGTAATCAAGTCATACATATCCCATAGCACAATCAGTCACGAGTTATAGTCCGGGTTCTAGCGTCCCATGTACATCAATATCACCACCACTCCTTACAACTTATATATTCATGTTCACTATCTCATTCTCTAATGATCCGCTAACACTTTATTTCGACTGTATAGTCAAGAATCACGGCATCAAGCCCAGTTATACTGTTTCATCATACCTCGGATATCATATCACATCAATGAATCACCTATACGTGTTGTATATATATGTATATACCTATACCTAGTTATATATATATACACATACACGTACCCCATATCGAGTTCCCGTGTGTGCGTGGGTGTGTTTCTATCTGAAACCTACGAATCTCTTCCAAGGTACTCATCCTCTGATATGGCTTTCCTAAATCAGTCTAGTACAGCCTAGGGTCAATACTAGGGTCCTACTAGGGTCACGTCTGGTTTCCTAATGTCAATAGGTACTAATCCTATTCTACGTTGCGGGGGTGCTAAACGCCATCCACCCGACTTTCCCCCGTAGATATGCATCTACTCACCTGGTCCATGTCAGCCGAAGACGGTGTCGCCATCCTCCTCTTCATCGCCCGCAGTCCACGTGGGGGTACCTAGACGCAAACATATAAAGAGCATCGTAACTAGAATCACGTACAATAGTCAAACGATACAAAGAACAATCATAGGTTAAAACCTATGTCCCGTCCAAGCAAAAGAACCAAATACCACTCGATATCGGCGTACAAACTCCGATGGATCGAGATAAGTATCAACAGATAACTCATAGGTTTAAAACACATTACTTATATTGCAAAACATGATCAAATTCATCGAAACACTAAAATCGATCAAATCGTCCGTTTCCGAAAAACCCGAAAATGCCAATTTACCGTTTTTCATGAAAACTTGACATTTAAATGAAACCAAGGGTCATAAAACTCATTAAATAGCATAACTAGACTATACAACCCCTTACTATATTTTTATTGCACAATTTTGCATTAGTTTGAAATTTCAAGTTTGCAACCATTAGCAATTTTCAACACCTTTCAAGAAAAATTCACCATTCCACTACAACACTTGATTTTGTATGAATTAATGTATCAAACTACAATTTACAATGATAAGGATATAATGAAACCTTAATTTATATTTTAAATCTCATTTATTTAATAATTTCCAAAAACTAGTTAGCAAAATAGCAAATTTTTATCAAAATTTATCAATTATCAATAATACTAGTAACTAAACTAAGTTTTCCCATTCCTTTAACATGTCAATATCCTCATTTAAACAACAATCTATTGTTACAAACATTCATTGGAATTTATCTCACCAATATATAAAATATATAGAAATCTAGTTTGCTAAAAAAAATGGTTTAATTTAACCATTTTGGATAAACAATGTACAATCTATCCTCCATACAAGAATCTCCACTTCTAAAAATGTTAAACTAGTTATAATAACCCTAATTAATTAATAAAAATCATAACTTTATTTTACAACCCTAACTTGAATTTTTAAAACTTAGAATTAGAATTAATTCATTAAATCAATTTATGCTAGAATGAAACATTTAAACAATAATAATTCAAAAGAACAAGATTTATACCTTCACACAAGAAATCCAAAGTTGAAAATGAGCCTCAAAAATACATGCTTTCCATCTCCAAAATCCATGCAAAGAAGAGCAAGGAATAGAGGGTATGACTTTATTAGGATTTTGTGGATTTTTATTTGGATTTTTAATGAATTTTTTGATGGATTTTGCAACAAAAATGAAGTGGGAAATGGGGGGGGCTGCCATGAGAGGGAGGCCGGCCAAACTTGGGGGAGGAAAGGGAGAAAGAAGACAATGAGGAATTGTGTAGAAACTTCACTCAAAACATCACCATCTTTAAGTCTTTTCATGATTTATTTGTTTTCTTTTCAATTCTTTACTAAAACAACCTAGAAAACTCTAGAAAAATGGGAAAATTTGCAAATAAATTTTGCATGATACACACTAATTTCTAATATGCCATGGTTCATTTTTACAAATTAAAACCATTTAAATTTGTAATTTACACTAATTTAGTGTAAAAATAAAGTTTATGTTAATATTTAAAATAATTAATTTAGGAAAAATATTTTATTAAACTAAAAATTTATAAGTGGCTAAATAAACACTATTTACTAGTAATTACATAATTAAATAGGTATTTTTGAATTTATAATGAAAAACAATTGCGGTTTGATTTTACGAAAAATACATTTTATTTTACCGAAAATCAAAATTTCACTTACACAATTTTATTCATTTAATTAATTATTTAATTATTTTTAAAACGTTACAATCTTCCCCCCTTTAGGAAATTCGGTCCCCGAATTTAAATTAAAACTCCCCCTCCAAACACTAAAACATTTAGCAAACATTCAAATCGTCGGGGCTCCGAAATTATCAATACATAACAAAAATCAACTCCGTCAAGCATAATGCAATCATCGGAGTTATGGAAAGAATAAAATATCAAAACCCAATATGAAAACCATCCTAATATATCTCAATCTATAACTTATATATATAGTGTGCATCACAGTAAAACCGTTCAAATATCCGGATAAGGGAATATGCAACCTCTTTTTGAAAATTGCCGTGTGATGCACGTGTCATGGCATAAGTAGCGGACGTTTTTTAAAAAAATAACTATATATATATATATATATATATCTTTTATTTAACCTACACGTCCCGCCTGATTACTAAATCAAATAATAATCATTATGAAAATATACTGCTCAAACTGAAATCAATCCCAATCACATCAATAAAATATCATGTGCGTCCGGTGCGCACTGAAATCGAAACCAAATACAGATACCATGAATACCCACAAAACAAAACTAAGTGCAACAGGTGTGCACCAAAAACATCTGTCAAGTGCAACGGGCGTGCACGACTCAATATCAGGTGCATCTAATCTGCACAAAACCCCGATTTAGTGCATCTGGTGTGCACAAAATCGTATCAAGTGCGCCAAGTATGCGCAAGAATCCTAATCAGGTGCACATGGTGCACGAAAACATACATCGAATATCAAAATCGAAATCACAGCACAAAAATGCATGAAAACTAGGTCGAAACATATGTCAAAATCATGTGTAACCCCTATGCACGAAATCAACTCAAAATCTCAAAATATGTAAAACCAAATCAAGTGTACTGGGTGTATACTAAGCAACATTAATACAACTGATATATGAAACACAGATAGAATATAATGAAGGTACACATAAGAAATACCAATCGTAGAAAAAAAAAATCCTCAAAATACCAAAATCCAATAACAGAAATATGAAACTCAAATCACCGAGTCACATCGTAATCACTATCGTCAATGTGCGCCTCTTTCCTCTGATGTCTGCTGCTTCACACTTGTCTCTTCATAAGTGTACTGACTGCGCTACCAACGGCAATTCTCATATCTAGAGTCTCCCACATAGTCGACCCCTTCACTTGATACCCGGACTACATTAAACTTCTCGATCGATCCATCAAAATCCCATAATTCCCCGAGAGCTCAACACTCAAGTACAGTTTAAAAATATCCGGTACATACCCCAGCATCGATGATCCAGCTGTAGAAGGGCAAACCCAAGCCTCACTAATGGCACAGCGGAACTGCCGTAAACCCTAAGGTTCAAGGGCGTTCTCGTGGTCATTATGTCGAGTTAGGGTTTCATTCTTCTAGAGGGTCCATCGAAATACCTGCATGTTCTTCCGAATACTTTAAACTTAGGAAAATGGTTTTCTGATAATCGTTCGAACCTTTTAACTTCATCCGGACGGCATGTGAATACCCTTCGACCGCACGCTAAGCAATGCTTCAATCCTCAAGAATAACCAATACTCTAATGGTTATCGCATTCGAGCCGCAGCTTCCTCTGCCCGTGCGCTCGTGGTAACAGAACCACCCTCCGACATTGACGAAGATAGATCAAGGAACGAATGAAATACGGTGCAAGCAAATGTACATCCTAAGGCTCCTTAAGCAGAGTAGCGTATCGTAAGTATGCCGCGGACCATACCCACGGTACGTTACTCTACCTAACTCGCCTACTCCATCAACCAAGGGTCACCTAGACTTATACAGGGTTAAACCTAGCGCTCTGATACCAACTTTGTCACGACCCGAAAGTACGGAACGTGACCGGCACTTAGATTACGAAGCGTCTAGAGGCGCCACGTAACCTAAGTAAGCCGAAGCCCAGAAATCTAAACCATAGAAGAAGAAGAAGAAGAAAAAGAAAACAAGTTTAAAAGCATCAGCAATTTTTACCAAAAATTTCGGCAGAGTCTCCTCTGCAAAACTGGCCCCCAAACGGGTACAACAAGTATAATATACATAAACAATAAAAAGCATCCCCAAACGGGTGCTAGCTCAACGCCAACAGGCGGAGACAACCACAACAATCACAGTAATATACAACGCCAAAGGGCGAGGCTCAAATCTCAAAAGAAAACAAAAACCACCAGATCAGAATAACACATGCGCGACTCTAAGGTCGAAATAAACAACTGGTCCAATAAGCTTATCAAGTAATACAAATATGGTTGATGGAGCTTTCTAGATACAAATGAAATAATAAAAATACAACGGCGGTTCAGATACAAATGAACCAACCTACCGTGCAAATCACCCGAAATGAAAATGATGTGCCAGCAACTGCCAAGGGAAACCTGTACATCGCACCTGAAAAGAATTTGGCACAACGGGGGTGAGTTGCCAACTCGTGAGTAGAAGACATCTACGAAAAGAAATCGAATGTACGACGCTAACCTAGGTCATAATAACACACTACTGTATCCCAAACATCTAGTAATAGCAGGGTAATACTACGTATAAGTGCAAATACTCCGTGTCGTGTCAGTGCCTCATATAATACTATGCCATATGAAATGAAATGCATGCACCATGAATGTAAAGTAACAAATCCTGAAATCCAGATATATATGTATAAGAAATCTGTAGCTGTTATCATCGTAAAATGTGTATAAGAATCTGAAATCTCAACAATGAAATCCATAGAAATCCGTGTCAAGCATCGACACAACACATGTAGTCTCAAGTCTCAATATGTCGGGCTCCGTCAGTCCGGATCGGCCCATATCATCAAATCTCACGACAACGGTCGGTATCCTCCGGATATCCGCCGCGCCAGACATCACCGGTAGGTAGCCTTCCCCTGCCAGGCTCATCGTCTACAACTCGATCTTCTTGCCCCGGGGTACCATACCGGGCCCACCATGTACCCGAGACGGTTCATCCACTCCTCGAATCGGGTCTCGAAACCCATCAGAAAACACGAAATCTCATGGTGGACGACACATACATCACGAGAAAACCGCATCTTATTTAAAAAGAAAGGAGGAGAGAGAGAAAAGTTTTTATATATATTCTTGCGGTTTTCCCCAAAAAAATCCAGAAATCTCAAAATCATGAGTAGTATATGATAAATGTCGGCATATGCTCATAATACTGTGCGATAACATAAAAATATGAATGCAGGAATGTCTAAGTTATGAATATCTTGTCTATACTAACATCAGAGAGTAATCATAATATTATATCGGTTCAGTTGTTAACTGATTCTATCAACAAAATATAATATGATCTAAAGTGTACGTGACATAGCAATTACCGATGATGATGTGTGTGAGCCGGCAAATAAGTGTGCGTGGAATATGCGCATCATCGGTAATGGTGCTGGTGTCCTAACAGGTAAGGTTTATACTGTTATAGCAACATATGTATGAACATGCAATATTATGATTACAGTGTGGAAGTAAAGACGAATGTGCGTTATCCACTCATTTAATATACTTATACTACTACCACTATATGACTCAACCCTAACCTAGTGTCCATCTACCCTCCTAAGAACTAGTCATTAAGAAACTAAAGTCTACCTAAGGTCTGAATCAATATCTCTAATAGTCGGCGATCCCGCCTCAATAGCGTCACGTACGTAGTACGGCTTCCTCGAATCAAGAGTGCGGATCAATCATCAAATCTAAGCCTCGTACGGTAACATCCATCGTACGGCATCCCAATATCGGGGTACGGTCAAGTATCTCCTAGGTGTCTCATCATTCGTATAATGTCATCCTCAGGAATGTCATGTCCTATGTATCGTGTTGTGATTAAGTCATACGGATATCATATCGTCCTCAAGTCACACCTCTATAGTATCGACATCAGGTCGCACCTATGTGATGTCGTAATCAAGTCATACATATCCCATAGCACAATCAGTCACGAGTTATAGTCCGGGTTCTAGCGTCCCATGTACATCAATATCACCACCACTCCTTACAACTTATATATTCATGTTCACTATCTCATTCTCTAATGATCCGCTAACACTTTATTTCGACTGTATAGTCAAGAATCACGGCATCAAGCCCAGTTATACTGTTTCATCATACCTCGGATATCATATCACATCAATGAATCACCTATACGTGTTGTATATATATGTATATACCTATACCTAGTTATATATATATACACATACACGTACCCCATATCGAGTTCCCGTGTGTGCGTGGGTGTGTTTCTATCTGAAACCTACGAATCTCTTCCAAGGTACTCATCCTCTGATATGGCTTTCCTAAATCAGTCTAGTACAGCCTAGGGTCAATACTAGGGTCCTACTAGGGTCACGTCTGGTTTCCTAATGTCAATAGGTACTAATCCTATTCTACGTTGCGGGGGTGCTAAACGCCATCCACCCGACTTTCCCCCGTAGATATGCATCTACTCACCTGGTCCATGTCAGCCGAAGACGGTGTCGCCATCCTCCTCTTCATCGCCCGCAGTCCACGTGGGGGTACCTAGACGCAAACATATAAAGAGCATCGTAACTAGAATCACGTACAATAGTCAAACGATACAAAGAACAATCATAGGTTAAAACCTATGTCCCGTCCAAGCAAAAGAACCAAATACCACTCGATATCGGCGTACAAACTCCGATGGATCGAGATAAGTATCAACAGATAACTCATAGGTTTAAAACACATTACTTATATTGCAAAACATGATCAAATTCATCGAAACACTAAAATCGATCAAATCGTCCGTTTCCGAAAAACCCGAAAATGCCAATTTACCGTTTTTCATGAAAACTTGACATTTAAATGAAACCAAGGGTCATAAAACTCATTAAATAGCATAACTAGACTATACAACCCCTTACTATATTTTTATTGCACAATTTTGCATTAGTTTGAAATTTCAAGTTTGCAACCATTAGCAATTTTCAACACCTTTCAAGAAAAATTCACCATTCCACTACAACACTTGATTTTGTATGAATTAATGTATCAAACTACAATTTACAATGATAAGGATATAATGAAACCTTAATTTATATTTTAAATCTCATTTATTTAATAATTTCCAAAAACTAGTTAGCAAAATAGCAAATTTTTATCAAAATTTATCAATTATCAATAATACTAGTAACTAAACTAAGTTTTCCCATTCCTTTAACATGTCAATATCCTCATTTAAACAACAATCTATTGTTACAAACATTCATTGGAATTTATCTCACCAATATATAAAATATATAGAAATCTAGTTTGCTAAAAAAAATGGTTTAATTTAACCATTTTGGATAAACAATGTACAATCTATCCTCCATACAAGAATCTCCACTTCTAAAAATGTTAAACTAGTTATAATAACCCTAATTAATTAATAAAAATCATAACTTTATTTTACAACCCTAACTTGAATTTTTAAAACTTAGAATTAGAATTAATTCATTAAATCAATTTATGCTAGAATGAAACATTTAAACAATAATAATTCAAAAGAACAAGATTTATACCTTCACACAAGAAATCCAAAGTTGAAAATGAGCCTCAAAAATACATGCTTTCCATCTCCAAAATCCATGCAAAGAAGAGCAAGGAATAGAGGGTATGACTTTATTAGGATTTTGTGGATTTTTATTTGGATTTTTAATGAATTTTTTGATGGATTTTGCAACAAAAATGAAGTGGGAAATGGGGGGGGCTGCCATGAGAGGGAGGCCGGCCAAACTTGGGGGAGGAAAGGGAGAAAGAAGACAATGAGGAATTGTGTAGAAACTTCACTCAAAACATCACCATCTTTAAGTCTTTTCATGATTTATTTGTTTTCTTTTCAATTCTTTACTAAAACAACCTAGAAAACTCTAGAAAAATGGGAAAATTTGCAAATAAATTTTGCATGATACACACTAATTTCTAATATGCCATGGTTCATTTTTACAAATTAAAACCATTTAAATTTGTAATTTACACTAATTTAGTGTAAAAATAAAGTTTATGTTAATATTTAAAATAATTAATTTAGGAAAAATATTTTATTAAACTAAAAATTTATAAGTGGCTAAATAAACACTATTTACTAGTAATTACATAATTAAATAGGTATTTTTGAATTTATAATGAAAAACAATTGCGGTTTGATTTTACGAAAAATACATTTTATTTTACCGAAAATCAAAATTTCACTTACACAATTTTATTCATTTAATTAATTATTTAATTATTTTTAAAACGTTACAATCTTCCCCCCTTTAGGAAATTCGGTCCCCGAATTTAAATTAAAACTCCCCCTCCAAACACTAAAACATTTAGCAAACATTCAAATCGTCGGGGCTCCGAAATTATCAATACATAACAAAAATCAACTCCGTCAAGCATAATGCAATCATCGGAGTTATGGAAAGAATAAAATATCAAAACCCAATATGAAAACCATCCTAATATATCTCAATCTATAACTTATATATATAGTGTGCATCACAGTAAAACCGTTCAAATATCCGGATAAGGGAATATGCAACCTCTTTTTGAAAATTGCCGTGTGATGCACGTGTCATGGCATAAGTAGCGGACGTTTTTTAAAAAAATAACTATATATATATATATATATATATCTTTTATTTAACCTACACGTCCCGCCTGATTACTAAATCAAATAATAATCATTATGAAAATATACTGCTCAAACTGAAATCAATCCCAATCACATCAATAAAATATCATGTGCGTCCGGTGCGCACTGAAATCGAAACCAAATACAGATACCATGAATACCCACAAAACAAAACTAAGTGCAACAGGTGTGCACCAAAAACATCTGTCAAGTGCAACGGGCGTGCACGACTCAATATCAGGTGCATCTAATCTGCACAAAACCCCGATTTAGTGCATCTGGTGTGCACAAAATCGTATCAAGTGCGCCAAGTATGCGCAAGAATCCTAATCAGGTGCACATGGTGCACGAAAACATACATCGAATATCAAAATCGAAATCACAGCACAAAAATGCATGAAAACTAGGTCGAAACATATGTCAAAATCATGTGTAACCCCTATGCACGAAATCAACTCAAAATCTCAAAATATGTAAAACCAAATCAAGTGTACTGGGTGTATACTAAGCAACATTAATACAACTGATATATGAAACACAGATAGAATATAATGAAGGTACACATAAGAAATACCAATCGTAGAAAAAAAAAATCCTCAAAATACCAAAATCCAATAACAGAAATATGAAACTCAAATCACCGAGTCACATCGTAATCACTATCGTCAATGTGCGCCTCTTTCCTCTGATGTCTGCTGCTTCACACTTGTCTCTTCATAAGTGTACTGACTGCGCTACCAACGGCAATTCTCATATCTAGAGTCTCCCACATAGTCGACCCCTTCACTTGATACCCGGACTACATTAAACTTCTCGATCGATCCATCAAAATCCCATAATTCCCCGAGAGCTCAACACTCAAGTACAGTTTAAAAATATCCGGTACATACCCCAGCATCGATGATCCAGCTGTAGAAGGGCAAACCCAAGCCTCACTAATGGCACAGCGGAACTGCCGTAAACCCTAAGGTTCAAGGGCGTTCTCGTGGTCATTATGTCGAGTTAGGGTTTCATTCTTCTAGAGGGTCCATCGAAATACCTGCATGTTCTTCCGAATACTTTAAACTTAGGAAAATGGTTTTCTGATAATCGTTCGAACCTTTTAACTTCATCCGGACGGCATGTGAATACCCTTCGACCGCACGCTAAGCAATGCTTCAATCCTCAAGAATAACCAATACTCTAATGGTTATCGCATTCGAGCCGCAGCTTCCTCTGCCCGTGCGCTCGTGGTAACAGAACCACCCTCCGACATTGACGAAGATAGATCAAGGAACGAATGAAATACGGTGCAAGCAAATGTACATCCTAAGGCTCCTTAAGCAGAGTAGCGTATCGTAAGTATGCCGCGGACCATACCCACGGTACGTTACTCTACCTAACTCGCCTACTCCATCAACCAAGGGTCACCTAGACTTATACAGGGTTAAACCTAGCGCTCTGATACCAACTTTGTCACGACCCGAAAGTACGGAACGTGACCGGCACTTAGATTACGAAGCGTCTAGAGGCGCCACGTAACCTAAGTAAGCCGAAGCCCAGAAATCTAAACCATAGAAGAAGAAGAAGAAGAAAAAGAAAACAAGTTTAAAAGCATCAGCAATTTTTACCAAAAATTTCGGCAGAGTCTCCTCTGCAAAACTGGCCCCCAAACGGGTACAACAAGTATAATATACATAAACAATAAAAAGCATCCCCAAACGGGTGCTAGCTCAACGCCAACAGGCGGAGACAACCACAACAATCACAGTAATATACAACGCCAAAGGGCGAGGCTCAAATCTCAAAAGAAAACAAAAACCACCAGATCAGAATAACACATGCGCGACTCTAAGGTCGAAATAAACAACTGGTCCAATAAGCTTATCAAGTAATACAAATATGGTTGATGGAGCTTTCTAGATACAAATGAAATAATAAAAATACAACGGCGGTTCAGATACAAATGAACCAACCTACCGTGCAAATCACCCGAAATGAATATATATAGTAGTCGGTGATCCCACCTCAGTAGTATCGCGTACGATACAGTATATCATATGACATCCTCAAGTCATGAGTGCGGATCTATCATCAATATAAAGCTCGTACGGTAAATCGTCGTACGGCATCCCAATAGCTGGGTACGGGTAAATATCACATTCCTCTCATCAAATATCAGGTATCATTATAATCATATCACGTAATCTGGGGTACTGATATAAGTCTAGTACAGATCGATACCATCTATAAAGTATGAATGCGGGGTTAAACACACATCCAAAGCCCGCAAGAATCACATGTCATATCCCAAATATGAATCATATCAAATCACCGATCTTGCGGCACAAGGCCCAATATCATCGACTCATCTCCAATGTCGTCCAATATCATCATACACAGTGCAAGTATAATGAATATGCAAGGGTGTACGTGTAGGTGTAAATCTATTCTAGGGTTCGCGACTATGAACTACACTACTTAACTTCTAACCCTAAACTATCCATAACACCCTTAACAAACTAACCATGTCATACTACAACTATCATATATAATATATTTAATCTATCAACTACGGACTGCGGGGGTGCTATATGCCATCCACCCGACTTTCCCAGGTAGATATAATCTACTCACCTTGCGTCTTCATTTGTCGACGTCGCCACGCGCTTTCTTGTCGTCCTGAAGTCTTCATGGGGTACCTATACATTAACGTATCGCAAATGCGTATCAAAACCAATTCAAAACTAAAACGGCATACGAAACCCAAGACGGTACGATAAGGGACCTATAGGTTAGAACCTATGGGCACGCTTTCAAAACCATCAATCAATCCTCGATATCGTCGTATAAACGCCAAATAGTCGAGGTAAAACGAAATACGCAAATTCAGAATTGAAAATACGGAATACGGAAACACGAATCCAAAACAGCAACTAAGGAAAAATGCTCTGGATTTTACCCTAGGTCAAATTAGGCAAATCTATACATGCCAGGGGGCCTAAAATATACATGTAGGAGCTACAGAACAAACATGAGACAAAATGGTCGGACCCAGGCCGCAAATTGCGGCCAAACAGATTAAATCTGCGGCATGGAAGAGGAGGTGGGGGCTAGGGCTTTGTATGGTGGTTCTAGAGTACCTGCACATCTCACTGTCCAATAAATTTTATTTTAGGGGTCTCGAGGTGATAGCAGATTCCGAATTACAACTCCAGATTTACAGTTTTTCCCGATATCGACTCGCTAAATCCGTATTCTGGTTTCTAGTTCAGGTTTGGGTCCAAATTAGCTTCACTGTCACGACCCGAAAGAGCACATGACTGGCCCTTGAACCATATGAAGTCTAAAGGACTCCATCTGATCCAAGTAAGCCAAAAGCCCAGAAATCTAAAACCATTTTAAGGATAAATGAATATACAAGCAATACACTATACAACGCCGAAAGGCGAGGATCAAAATTTAAAAGGGAACCCAAATAAGCATGAAAACTGTAACACTACTAAGCGCGACTCTAAGGTCGAAATAATACATCACTAGTGTCTGAGTCTGAAATAATATACAAGTTTTTGGTTGATGGAATTTCTAGATACAATGAATAATACAAGTACAACGGCAGTTCTGATACAAAGAACCCACCTACCAAGCAAATCACCCGCAAGGAAAACAGTGTGCCAGAAGTGCCGCTATGGAACCTGTACGGCAAGCCCTGCAAGAACTGTGGCACAACGGGGGTGAGTTGCCAACTCGTGAATAGAAAATATCTACAAACAGAAATCGAATGCAAGACATAATCCTAAGTCAATACAATCAGTATATAATATAACCCTCAAGAGTAAGTCTGAAGCATGGAAATGTGGCAGTATAACATCTAATCATGTAGGTAGTGCCAAGTACTCGTGCGAGTGCCTCAGATAATAACATGTCATAATGTAAGGTATGGCTGCATGAAGTAAATATGATGAAGTATCAATGGATATCAATACACATATATTAGCGTCCCATTCCACTAATATTGGTGTAAGCGTATATATAACAGCGTCCTCGTACCCTGTTATATATACAAATGAAGTATGATCAATGTAGTCAAGGTCTGTATGTAATTAATGTCTGTATAAACGTGGAACCCGTCCATCCGTCACCCAATGACAATAAGCATCATGCATGTAAATGTGAGGATATAATCTAATCATGGAAAACATCATGAAACCCGTGCCTAGCATCGACACGTAAGTCCTCATCTATCTGGCTCCGTCAGTCCGGATCAGCCCATGGGCTATGTCTGCGGAATCGGCCCTCGGCCCCGGCAGTACGCCCATATCCATCTATCGACTCTGGTCAGTATCCTCCGGATAACTGCCAGGTCCAACCAATCACCGGTAGGTGGTAGTCCCTCTGCCAGGCTCACCGTCTACTACACAGCGAAACCGTTCTCGCCCCGGGGTACCATACCGGGTCCACCATGTATCCGTAATCGGCCTCATCCAACTCCTCGATTCGGGTTCACATATATCACTTTAGCACCGAGAAAATACATGGTGGACGCACCGAAATATCATATCAAGGGAAACCGGGTTTTTAAATAATTAACTATTCTCTTTTGAAATGTCCACGGTTCCCCAAATCCAGAATTAACATGGAAACAACATATCTCAATACGTAATCTAAGCAAGTATGAAGATATCAATGTATGTGTGCATGTGCGCAGGTATGAAGATATCACTATATGTGTACAAGTGTGGGTATGTGACATATAAATGAAATGCAAGTATAACAGTATATCATGCAACATGGAAATAATAGTATGCACATACAAGGTCATATCCTGATGCAACAATGCTACTGTGTAGTGACATGGCAATTATCGATGAAGAAATGTGTGAGCCGACAAGCAAGTGTACATGGAACATACGCATTATCGATAATGGTGCTAGTGTCCTAGCAACATGATAGTAATATAGCAGTAAACGTATGCAAAGCAATGTGAATAGCAGGAATATGCGGAAATTGAATAATCAACGTAACAGTAAAGAATCTACACCCATATGTATATGTCATGCAGTTATGCCATTTGAAATAAGAATGACTCGGGTCTAGTTTAACATCTACTATGCAAACTACAGATCTAAGTATCAAGTCGATCGGGAGGGGTATGGAAACCACCTAAATCTGAGTCGATATACAAATATATATATATATATATATACACACAATAGTCGGTGATCTCGTCTCAATAGTATCACGTACGATACGGTATATCATTTAACATCCTCGAGTCATGAGTGCGGATCTATCATCAATAGAAAGCTCGTACGGTAAATCGTCGTACGGCATCCCAATAGCTGGGTACAGGTCAGTATCACACTCTTCTCATCAAATATCAGGTATCATTATCATCATATCACATAATCTGGGGTACAGATCTAAGTCTAGTACAATTCAATACCATCTATATAAGTATGAAAGCAGGGGTAAAACACATGCCCAACGGTCCGCTAAGATCACATGTCGTATCTCAAGTACGAATCACATCACATCACCGATCTCACGGCACAATGCCCAAAATCATCGACTAATCTCCAATGTCATCCAATATCCTCATCAACACTGTGTAAAAATAGTGAATATGCAAGGGTGCGCGTGTGGTGTAAACCTATTCTAGGGTTCGCGACTATGAACTATACTAGTTTATTTCTAACCCTAAGCTATCCATACTACACCTAACACCATATCCATGACACACTATAACTATCAAGCATAATATATAGTATACCAAGTACGGACTGCGGGGGTGCTATATACCATCCACCCGACTTCCCCCAGTAGATATAATCTACTCACCTTGCGTCTTCATTTGTCGACGTCTCCACGCGCTTTACTTGTCGTCCCGAAGTCTTCATGGGGTACCTACACATCAAAGTATCGTATGTGCGTATTAAAACCAAATCAAAGCTAACACGGCACACGAAACCCAAAACGATACGATAAGGGGCCTATAGGTTAGAACCTATGGGCACGCCTTCAAAACCATCAACAAATCCTCGATATCGTCGTATAACGCCAATTAGTCGAGGTAAAACACAATACACAATTTCAGAACTATAAATACGGAATACGGAAACACGAATTCAAACCAGCAACTAAGGAAATAGGCTCCAGATTTCACCCTAGGTTAAACTAGACAAATCTACACATACCAGGGGCCTAATCTACTGATGAGGGAACACCAAAACCAAGACGAACCAAAATGGGGTAGGTCTGGCCGCAAATTGCGGCCAATTGGAATAAATCTGCGGCCGGGTTGATGAGTTAGGGGTTGGGGTCTTGGTGGTAGCTTCCTGGATGCCTGCACATGTCACTGTCCAATCAATTTTAATTTAGGATGTCCCGGGTGATAGCAGATTCAATATACCCTTCACAGATTCCACAAACTTTCCGATATCGGTTTCTAAATCCGTATTCCGGGACTTAAGTCTCAGGTTGGGGTCTCAATTCATGCACTAGGGTGTTGGTGTAGCCTCTACTGAACTCAATTTCACATCACAACCCATAATTTCCTCAAACCCTAACTAGGTTTTCCTTTACTCCACAATATCAAACAATATCGGTTCAATCTAAACATGGGAGTATAAGTAATGCTAAAACTAAGCTAATGATCCAGAAAATACCTCATTTAGCAACTCAAGAATTTTCTTGAGTTGCCCCTAGTGGCCAAAATCCTTACTTCCTTGGTCCAATGTGTAGATCTTGAGCTTGTGCACACTTTTAATGAAATGAGAGTGGGGTTTTGGAGTTATTTTAGAGGTGATTTGAGGAGTTGAATAAGGGAGGTGGGGTGAGGAGCAGGAGGAGCAGCAGCAACTTGAAGGAGAGGGAGAGAAATGAGTGAAGAGAATAAAGGAGATGGCTAAGTCCAAAGTCATAGAAAAACCCATACCTTTCTCTCTCTCACCATACCTCATTTCTTTATTCTTTTCCCATTTTCTTTTCCTTTTCTTATTCTCTTAAAATCCTTCTCCCAAGAATAGTATGCCCAAAGTGAACCATGGCAAGAAAATGCACAAGTGTGAAAAAGAATGATATGTGCATGTTTTGCACAAATTGCTAAAAAACCGATTAGCGATTATTACTCGCGATTAGCACTAATTTAGTATATAACTAATCAATTAAACATAGAAATGGCATAATTCTCTAATTTACCCTAGTTTTAGAATTTTCCAAAATTTTCCCCTATTTATTTGTATTTAATTATACCGAATTATTAAAATATTCAATAAAATAATATTAAATTATTAATTTCCCAAAAATAATATTTTTATTATTTCGAAATGTTACAATATACCCCCCTTAAATGAATTCGGTCCCCGAATTTAAATTTAAACCCCCAACTACAAAACATTCAATCAAAATCCAAGTTGTCGGATACGTGATAATCGAATCACAAAATCACCAATCGTCATAACCGTCGTCGGTAGTCCCTCCTTCAAAGTGGAGAAGGTTCCAGTGCATCCAATGCTAGCAGCGCAAGATATCTACTTGTCCCTTACTCACGGTCTGGCGTCCTCTGTCTCTGGGTCCTTATCTTCTCTGTGGATTACCAATTTCACAATCGATCAGGTCATCGGCCCTGTCAGGTGTGCTAACGGGGACGATTCTGTTCTGGCACTTATCTGGTCATCTCTCGGTCAATCCTCACGACCACTCGTAAAGCAGTATGTCACTGGCGTCGGCCTCTGGCTCTCTGAATGCACATCACACATCTGATCATGGGTGCAAACATCATTGCAGCAATGTCCTGGAAGGAATCCTGCTCAAGGTCTCTTCCGATCTTGCCTATGCCGAACTGTACGGAGGCTGGCTCTCTTGCATAATCTCTTCTCACTCGATGGACATCTGTGTCCTCAGCACAACATTTTCTCAGAAATTGGTCGCATCCTAACGCTTCTGTAAGCATATCAGGTCTCTAGTCTCGACGGGAAGTAATGACAGCTCGTCAGTGTCTCGCACGAACCTCTGGTTCCACTTGTCTCTATCGTCGTCCACTATGGCGTCACGCCATGCTATCTACGCACTGCACGGTTCTCGGCCACAGTCAATCCGAAGTCTCTCGCACGGACTCGAAATCACGTACTCTGTAGCTTCACCATTCTATAGAAGATGTCTGGCCGAACAGGTCCTTGGGAACGCGTCCCAACCATCGGAGGAATGCTCAATACTCTTTCGTCCTCGATCAATTTACAACACATCTGGGTGAGGTCCTTTATCCGAACCTGGTCAACTACCCCATCGACGATGCCGAACTCTGGCCTGCTGGGTCTGCGCAATATGACCACTCCTGGGTCTAGGTCTTCTCGTATCGTATTCCAGAAAGGTCCTGTCGAGGTTTCTCTCTCAAATCTCGTTCCTGCCGGATTGCCCGGAAGTCATCATCCATTGCTGAAGCAAATTCTTATTCCGGAACGGCTGCATACTTATCGCGCCTCTTTCTGGAAGATATATTCATATACAACACCTCTGGGTGCGTATCACATCTCTGATGTCAGCGGAGTGGGAGGTCATCTCGTCGAAATCTCTTGCGAACTCTTTTCTTCACTCTGCTTCAATGTCGGCTGCTTCGGACTCGTCTCATCGTGGCTGCACGGACTGCGCTCCAACGGCTATCCACTTATCTGGAATCTTCCAAGAAATGCATCTCACCACCTAGCATCCGAAGGAAGTCGAACCATTCGATCTATTCGTCAAAACCTCATAATCCCCCAAGAGCTCAACATCTTGGGTACAGTTTAACAGCATCGAGTACATACCACAGCATCAATGATCCAGCTGTAGAAGGGCAAACTCAAGCCTCACTAATGGCGCCGCAGAACTGCCGCAAACCCTAAGGTTCAAGGGCTTTCACACGGTCATTAATTCGAGTTAGGGTTTCGTTCTTCTAGAGGGTCCATAAAATCACCTGCATGTCTTCCTGTATACTTAAACTTGGAAAATGGGCTCCTGACATTCGATCGTCTCTATCGACTCTCAACGAACCTGCGTGAAGTCGTCTGTAGCTGGAAACAATCTATCTGATGACCTCGCGTGGGTAAACGAACGAACCACATATCCTAGTCATTCATCCTCAGGTGACTAGCGACCGTCCATCATATCTCTAAGTATATGCTCCTGCTGCAGTAGCTCCAACCATCAGGGCGATATTTCGTCATTTGCAGCAGCAACTGGCTCATTCGCCTGTATGCCGAACAGCGCCTCAATCCTCCAGGAAAGGCGATACATTGGCGGTCATCTTTGAATCAGTCTGCTCTAGATCTGAGTAAGACTCTCCACAATGGAAGTCTTCAACTCAACTGGGCCCGCTCCGGTGCAAAAATCGGACGAATCACCTTCGTCTCTCAAATCGGGTAGACTAGCTATCATCGGTCTCATATCTTCTTGGAAGCTCCGGCAATCTCAGCTCGTAAGCTCCGGAAGCGACATCCTGTCAATCTCAGCAACAGCCGGTCCATCTGTCTGCACGGTAGGCGACATCATAATCTCTGAGGTATGCTGTACATCAACAGTCTTCTCTCAACTGGCAGCTCTAACAATGGCCCGATCATCCGGTGCAAAACCAAGCACTCGCCTCCACTAGAGGTCACAGTCACCAATACTAACTCGAGACGTTCCCATGTCACCAGAAAATACAATGGTCGGCCTTCGTACTAGACGAGCTCGCACTGACCGTAACCCTAGCAGCAGCCCAAGCTGTGCTCAACATGGCGACAGGAACCTCAATCGAGTATCGAAGAGAGCAGATCAATGGCAAGAAAGAGAACAACAGATCCAGAGTGGATACATGATCATAAGAAGGAACAACATCAATGAAGGTATGATCATGAAACTAACAGAATCGAGGATCTCAATTGGATGTATAATCATGGATATGAAAAGAATCACTGATCTCGAAAATATGTACATCCTAAGGTTCCTTAAGCGGAGTGGCGTGTCGTAAGTATGCCGCGGAACATACCCACGGTACGTCACTCTACTTTAGTCACCTATTCCATCAACCAAGGGTCATCCTACGCGACGAAAGTTCGGGTCTAATACCCCCTCGACTAAGTCTAAGTTCCGTAAGGTCAAGCCTAAGTTTCATATATATATAGATGCCCTAGGCTCCACATAGTCAAACTTAGACTCGAACCAAGGTCAACCTAGCGCTCTGATATCAACTTTGTCACGACCCGAAAGAGCACGTGACTGGCCCTTGAACCATATGAAGTCTAAAGGACTCCATCTGATCCAAGTAAGCCAAAAGCCCAGAAATCCAAAACCATTTTAAGGATAAATGAATATACAAGCAATACACTATACAACGCCGAAAGGCGAGGATGAAAATTCAAAAGGGAACCCAAATAAGCATGAAAACTGTAACACTACTAAGCGCGACTCTAAGGTCGAAATAATACATCACTAGTGTCTGAGTCTGAAATAATATACAAGTTTTTGGTTGATGGAATTTCTAGATACAATGAATAATACAAGTACAATGGCGGTTCTGATACAAAGAACCCACCTACCAAGCAAATCACCCGCAAGGAAAACAGTGTGCCAGAAGTGCCGCTATGGAACCTGTACGGCAAGCCCTGCAAGAACTGTAGCACAACGGGGGTGAGTTGCCAACTCGTGAATAGAAAATATCTACAAACAGAAATCGAATGCAAGACATAATCCTAAGTCAATACAATCAGTATATAATATAACCCTCAAGAGTAAGTCTGAAGCATGGAAATGTGGCAGTAAAACATATAATCATGTAGGTAGTGCCAAGTACTCGTGCCAGTGCCTCAGATAATAACATGTCATAATGTAAGGTATGTCTGCATGAAGTAAACATGATGAAGTATCAATGGATATCAATACACATATATTAGCGTCCCATTCCACTAATATTGGTGTAAGGGTATATATAACAGCGCCCTCGTACCCTGTTATATATACAAATGAAGTATGATCAATGTAGTGAAGGTCTGTATGTAATCAATGTCTGTATAAACATGGAACCCGTCCACCCATCACCCAATGAAAATAAGCATCATGCATGTAAATGTGAGGATATAATCTAATCATGGAAAACATCATGAAACCCGTGCCTAGCATCGACACGTAAATCCTCATCTATCGGGCTCTGTCAGTCCAGATCAGCCCACGGGCTATGTCTGCGGAATCGGCCCTCGGCCCCGGCAGTACACCCATATCCATCTATCGACTCTGGTCAGTATCCTCCGGATAACTGCCAGGTCCAACCAATCACCGGTAGGTAGTAGTCCCTCTGCCAGGCTCACGTCTACTACACAGCGAAACCGTTCACTCCCCGGGGTACCATACCGGGTCCACCATGTACCCGTAATCGGCCTCATCCAACTCCTCGATTCGGGTTCATATATATCACTCTAGCACCAAGAAAACACATGGTGGACGCACCGAAATATCATATCAGGGGAAACTGGGTTTTTAAATAATTAACTATTCTCTTTTGAAATGTCCACGGTTCCCCAAATCCAGAATTAACATGAAAACAACATATCTCAATGCGTAATCTAAGCAAGTATGAAGATATCAATGTATGTGTGCACTGGTATGAATATACAGTGTGCATGTGTGCAGGTATGAAGATATCACTATATGTGTACAAGTGTGGGTATGTGATATATAAATGAAATGCAAGTATAACAGTATATCATGCAACATGGAAATAATAGTATGCACATACAAGGTCATATCCTGATGCAACAATGCTACTGTGTAGTGACATGGCAATTATCGATCAAGAAGTGTATGAGCCGGCAAGTAAGTGTACGTGGAACATACGCATCATCGATAATGGTGCTAGTGTCCTAGCAACATGATAGTAATATAGCAGTAAACATATGCAAAGCAATGTGAATAGCAGGAATATGCGGAAATTGAATAATCAACGTAGCAGTAAAGAATCTACACCCATATGTATATGTCATGCAGTTATGCCATTTGAAATAAGAATGACTCGGGTCTAGTTTAACATCTACTATGCAAACTACAAATCTAAGTATCAAGTCGATAGGGAGGGGTATGGAAACCACCTAAATCTGAGTCGATATACAAATATATATATATATATATATACAATAGTCGGTGATCTAGCCCAATAGTATCACGTACGATACGGTATATCATTTAACATCCTCGAGTCATGAGTGCGGATCTATCATCAATAGAAAGCTCGTACGGTAAATCGTCGTACGGCATCCCAATAGCTGGGTACGGGTCAGTATCACACTCCTCTCATCAAATATCAGGTATCATTATCATCATATCACATAATCTGGGGTACAGATCTAAGTCTAGTACAATTCAATACCATCTATATAAGTATGAAAGCGGGGGTAAAACACATGCCCAACGGCCCGCTAAGATCACATGTCGTATCGCAAGTACGAATCACATCACATCACCGATCTCACGGCACAATACCCAAAATCATCGACTCATCTCCAATGCCATCCAATATCCTCATCAACATTGTGTAAAAATAGTGAATATGCAAGGGTGCACGTGTGGTGTAAACCTATTCGAGGGTTCGCGACTATGAACTATACTAGTTTATTTCTAACCCTAAGCTATCCATACTACACCTAACACCATATCCATGACACACTATAACTATCAAGCATAATATATAGTATACCAACTACGGACTGCGGGGGTGCTATATGCCATCCACCCGACTTCCCCCAGTAGATATAATCTACTCACCTTACGTCTTCATTCGTCAACGTCTCCACGCGCTTTACTTGTCGTCCCGAAGTCATCATGGGGTACCTACACATCAAAGTATCGTATATGCGTTTTAAAACCAAATCAAAGCTAACACGGCACACGAAACCCAAAACGATACGATAAGGGGCCTATAGGTTAGAACCTATGGGCACGCCTTCAAAACCATCAACAAATCCTCGATATCGTCGTATAACGCCAATTAGTCGAGGTAAAACACAATACACAAATTCAGAACTATAAATACGGAATACGGAAACACGAATCCAAACCAGCAACTATGGAAATAGGCTCCAGATTTCACCCTTGGTCAAACTAGACAAATCTACACATACCAGGTGCCTAATCTACTGATGAGGGAACACCAAAACCAAGACGAACCAAAATGGGGTAGGTCTGGCCGCAAATTGCGGCCAATTGGAATAAATCTGCGGCCGGGTTGATGAGTTAGGGGTTGGGGTCTTGGTGGTAGCTTCCTGGGTGCCTGCACATGTCACTGTCCAATCAATTTTAATTTAGGATGTCTCGGGTGATAGCAGATTCAATATACCCTTCACAGATTCCACAAACTTTCCGATATCGTTTTCTAAATCCGTATTCCGGGACTTAAGTCTCAGGTTGGGGTCTCAATTCATGCACTAGGGTGTTGGTGTAGCCTCTACTGAACTCAATTTCACATCACAACCCATAATTTCCTCAAACCCTAACTAGGTTTTCCTTAACTCCACAATATCAAACAATATCGGTTCAATCTAAACATGGGGGTATAAGTAATGCTAAAACTAAGCTAATGATCCAGAAAATATCTCATTTGGCAACTCAAGAATTTTCTTGAGTTGCCCCTAGTGGCCAAAATCCTTGCTTCCTTTGTCCAATGTGTAGATCTTGAGCTTGTGCACACTTTTAATGAAATGAGAGTGGGGTTTTGGAGTTGTTTTAGAGGTGATTTGAGGAGTTGAAGAGGGGAGGTGGGGTGAGGAGCAGGAGCAGCAGCAGCAACTTGAAGGAGAGGGAGAGAAATGAGTGAAGGGAATAAAGGAGATGGCTAAGTCCAAAATCAAAGAAAAACCCATACCTTTCTCTCTCTCACCATACCTCATTTCTTTATTCTTTTCCCATTTTCTTTTCCTTTTCTTATTCTCCCAAAATCCTTCTCCTAAGAATAGTAAACCCAAAGTGAACCATGGCAAGAAAATGCACAAGTGTGAAAAAGAATGATATGTGCATGTTTTGCACAAATTGCTAAAAAACCGATTTGCGATTATTAATCGCGATTAGCACTAATTTAGTATTTAACTAATCAATTAAACTTAGAAATGGCATAGTTCTCTAATTTATCCTATTTTTAGAATTTTTCAAAATTTTCCCCTATTTATTTGTATTTAATTATACCGAATTATTAAAATATTCAATAAAATAATATTAAATTATTAATTTCCCAAAAATAATATTTTTATTATTTCGAAATGTTACAATCACACAAGGGGTTCTAAGGTCACCACAATCCTCAATTTCATTTTTAATTTCAGATCCCACATAAACCCTAACTTGAAGTTTCACAAATCCATCGAACGACACCATATCGACACAAAACTAGTATTGATGCACAAGAAATGAGATACTACTCTAATAGGTGCAGAAATTACCTCCTTTGGCAACTCAAGAAAATTCTTGAGTTGCTCAAAGTCCTCAAGATCAGCCCTTTCTTCGTCCAATGCGATCCTCTCGAGCTTGTGAGCATGTTTTGTGAAGAGGAAATGGGGTTTCGGGGTTGAATTCAAGATGTTTTTGGGGATTGAAGAGGAGGGAAGTGAGAAGAGGAGCAGGAGCAGCAACAGCTCTCATGAGAGGGGAGAGAGAGATGAGAGTGAAGAAATGATGGGAGCATGGCTTCAAAAGAGAAAAGTTGACCTATACCTACCCTCTCTCTCTCATCATCATTCCATTTCCTTTTCCCTTTTCTTTTCTTCTCACTCAAATGGTGAACCCAAAAGAACAACCATGGCAATAGAAAAGTAACACAAGTGTAACAAGTGTGGAAAATGATATGTGCACATTTTTGCACAAAAAAGCCAAAAATCCAATTAGCGATTTTTAATCGCGATTAGCACTAAATTAGCATATAATTAATCATAAAAACTTTAAAATAGCATAATTCTTTAATTTACCTTATTTTAGAATTTTCCATAATTTTTCTAAATTTTTTTACCATTTATTTGTATTTAATAATACTAAAATATTAAAATATTCACTAAATATTAATATTAAATTATAAAAATTCCCAAAAATAATATTTTATTATTATTATTTTTTTTTGAGATGTTACAATCTTCCCACCTTAAAGAAATTCGGTCCCCGAATTTAAATTTAAACCCCCAAATTCTAAAACATTTCAAAAAAAACAAAATGTCCAAGTCGTCGGGGCTCCGAAACCATCAATATATAAAACGCATCTTAGCACGATACATGTGCATGAGTAATGAGCAGATAACTCAAAAACAAAACTCCGTCAAGTATCCCGCTATCATCGGAGTCGTGATAAAGACACAATGTCAAATTCAAAACAAAACTAATATGGTATATATCAAAATTATACATGTAAATATGAAATCTGTATGTGTAAACAACTAAAGTAAATACATGCAAAAGTATGCGGGTACTGTCCTCTGACTAGTCTCGCTCAGTATGAAAACATATAGCAAATATCATAAAACGTAATGCTCCATAAGGAATAAATCTCAAAATGTATATATGAATATCCGGTGCGTCTGGTGCGCACGGAAATCAAAATCCATGAATGTGCCATAAAAACAACATCAAGGTGCAACGGGTGTGCACGAAACATCTGTCGTAGGCAACGTGTGTGCCTGACTGCAATATCAGGTGCATTTGACATGCACGAAGAATCCCGATTCAGTACATCTGGCGTGCACCAGAATCGTATATCAAAACACTACAGGTGCATGAAAACTATGCTGGAAATGCAAATCACATCACTGGCATAAAATAGGCATGAAATCACAATCAATATCTCAAATGTAATAACTATGCGCAAAATATAAATATCCAATGGTGCAAGAAAACAAATATCATGAAACTCAGTCGTCAAAACTAAATCATGCAAACAGAACGCCCAAAATACCAAAATCCAAGATGACGGATACGTGATAATCGAATCACAAAATCACAAATCATAAATACCATCGTCGCTAGTTCCTCTTTCAAGGTCGAGAAGGTGCCGGTGCATCCAATGCTAGCAGCGCAAGATATCTACTCGCCTCTTGCTCACGGTCTGGCGTCCTCTGTCTCTGGGTCTTTATCTGCTCTGTGGATTACCAATCTCACGATCCCTCGGCTCATCGGCCCTGTCAGGTGTGCTAACGGGGACGATTCCGTTCTGGCACTTCTCTGATCATCTCTCGGTCAATCATCACGACCACTCGTAAAGCAGCATATCAATGGCGTCGGCCTCTGGCTCTCTGAATGCACGTGACACATCTGATCCTGGGTGCAATTATCATTGCAGCAGTGTCCTGGAAGGAACTCTACTCAAGGTCTCTTCCAATCTTGCCTATGCCGATCTGTACGGAGGCTGGCACTCTTGCATAATCTCTTCTCATGTTCTGGACATCTGCGTGTTCCACACATATTTCCTCGGAAACTGGTCGTATCCCAATGCCTCTGTAAGCATATCAGGTCTCTAGCCTCGACGGAAAGTAATGACAGCTCGTCAGCGTCGCACATGCACCTCTGGTTCCACTTGTCTTTATCGTCGTCCACTATGAAGTCATGTCATGCTATCTACGCACCGCCCTGTTCTCGGCCACGGTCAATCCGAAGTCTATCGCACGGACTCGAAATCGCGTACTCTATAGCTTCATCATTCCGTAGAAGATGTCTGGCCGAACAGGTCCTCGGGAACGCGTCCCAACCAACGGAGGAAAACTCTATACTAGTCCGTCCTCGATCAACTCACAACGCAACTGGGTGAGGTCCTTTATCCGAACCTGGTCAACTATCTCGTCGACGATGCCGAACTTTGGCCTGCTGGGTGTGTGCAATATGACCACTCCTGGGTCCAGATCTTCTCGTATAATATTCCAGAAAGGTCCTGTCGAGGTCTCTCTCAAATCCCATTTCTGCCGAATTTCCCGGAAGTTATTATCTTTTCTACATCTGTTTCTTGTTCCGGAACGGTAGCATATTCCTCGCGACTCCTCCTGTAAGGTATATCCATATACTACGCATCTGCATGTGTATCGCATCTCTGATGTCAGCGGAGTGGGACGTCATCTCGTCGAAATCTCTTGCGAACTCTTTACTTCACTCTGCTTCAATGTCGACTGATTTGGACTCGTCTCATCGTGGCTGCACGGACTGCGATCCAACGGCTATGCTCGCATCTGGAGTCTTCCAAGCAGTGTGTCCCATCACATGATATCCGAATGATGTCAAAACATTCGATCGACTCGTCAGAACCTCATAATCCCCCAAGAGATCAACATCTTGAGTACAGTTTAATAGTATCGAATACATACCACAGCATCGGTGGTCCAGCCGTAGAAGGGCAAACCCAAGCCTCACTAATGGCGCCACGGAACTGCCGCAAACCCTAAAGTTCAAAGGCTTTCACACGGTCATTAAGTCGAGTTAGGGTTTCATTCTTCTAGAGGGTCCATAGAATCACCTGCATGTCTTTCCGTATACTCTAAACTTGGAAAATGGGCTCCTGACATTCGATCGTCTCTGTCGACTTCCAACGTCTCCGTGTGAAGTCGTTTCTAGCTGGAAGCAATCTATCTGATGACCTCGCATCTGTAAGAGAACGAACCACATGTCCTAGTCATTCATCCTCAGGTGACTAGCGACCTTACCATCATATCACCAAGTACAATCTCGTACTGCAATAGCTCTATCATCTGGGGCGATATCTCATCGTTCGCAGCAATAACCATCTCGCTCGTCTGCACGCTGAACAGTGCCTCAATCAAATCATCCTGAGTAAGCGACATATCAATGGTCATCTCGTCCATGCTGGCCTGTAGCAGTAGCCTGATCCTCTGGTACCAATCGGCACGTCCGAGAAATCTCGTAAAAGCGATCCACCAAACGCTCGTGGCGCGAAAACACAATAAGACGACGCCTCTCAACGCAATCGTATGTCTCTGGAATCACGCCCTGGTCAGTCCTTGTCCATGACGAGCTCAAGCTGATGCAACTCTAGCCGTAGCTCTCTCTACCCGTGCAATCGTGGCAGCAAAATCATAACCAATACCGATGAAGATAGATCAGGAATGAATATAATACTGTGCAAGGAAATGTACATCCTAAGGCTCCTTAAGCGGAGTGGCATGTCATAAGTATGCCGCGGAACATACCCACGGTACGTCACTCTACTGCAGTCACCTACTCCATCAACCAAGGGTCATCCTACGCGAAGAAAGTTCGGGTCTAATACCCCCTCGACTAAGTCTAAGTTCCGTAAGGTCAAGCCTAAGTTCCGTGTATATATAGACGCCCTAGGCTCCACATAGTCAAACTTAGACTTGAACCAAGGTTAACCTAACACTCTGATACCAACTTTGTCACGACCCGAAAAGAGCACGTGACTGGCACCTGAACCATATGAAATCTATAGGACTCCATCTGATCCAAGTAAGCCAAAAGTCCAGAAATCTAAAACCATTTTAAGAGTAAATAAGAAAACTGGTTTAAAGAAGTCAAGAAAACATGTTTGAAGTCAAGGTTTTTAAAATAACTAAGCCGAATATGCATTTAAAAAAAAATAAAGTCCTTTCTAAAAATTTCGGTAGAGTTTCTTTTGTAAAAACTGGCCCCGAACGGGGTGCAACAAGAACAATATATATATATATGCAGTGATAAAAGGCATCCCCAAGCGGGAGCTAGCTCTTCGTCAATTGACGGTCATAACCACACAATAATATAATATACAACGCCGAATGGCGAGGGTCAAAACCAAAAGAAACTCAATAAGCATGAAAACTGCAATACTACTAAGCGCGACTCTAAGGTCGAATAATACATCACTAATGTCTAAGTCTGAAACAATATACAAGTTTTTGGTTGATGGAATTCTAGATACCTAGGAATAATACGACTACAATGGTGGTTCTTGATGCAAGGAACCCACCTACCAAATGCAATTCACCCGCAAGGAAGCAGGGTGCCAGAAATGCCGCTATGGAACCTGAACGGCAAAACCCTGTAAGAACTGTGGCACAATGGGGGTGAGTTGCCAACTCGTGAATAGAAAATATCTACAAGCAGAAACCGAAAGCATGACATAATCCTAGGTCAAACGATCAATAAATATAAACCTCAAAAGTAAGTCTAAAGCATGATAAGGTCGTAGTGTATCATCTAAACATGTATGTAGTGCCAAGTACTCAGGTAATAACATGTCATGAATGTAAGGTATGCTGCATGAAGTAAATATGATGAAGTATCAAATGAATATCAATACACATATATTAGCGTCCCATACCACTAATATTGGTGTAAGGGTATATATAACAGCGCCCTCATACCTTGTTATATATACAAATGAAGTAAGATCAATGTAAATCCAGTCTGTATGTGATCAATATCTGTATATGTGTAGATCCTGTCCACCTGTCACCCAATGACAATAAACATCGTGCATGTAAACATCATAAAGCATATGCATGGAAATATGAGGATATAATCAAATCATGGAACCTGAGTGCCTAGCATCGACACTCGAAAACATCATGAAACCTGTGCCTAGCATCGGCACGTAAATCCTCGTCTATCAGGCGCTATCACCAAGACTGGCCCAGATAGGTACGTATCATAAGCTATCTCGAAAACCTGAGTGCCCAGCTTCGACCCTCGAATTCCGACGTATCCATACGTACATACTCCGGTCGGTATCCCCACGATAACAGCCGAGTCCAAATACTATCACCGGTAGGTAGTGCTCCCCTGCCAGGCTCACCGTCTAACATATACAAGTCTTCTTGCCCCGGGGTACCTTCCGGGCCCACCATGTACCCACAGACGGTGCCTACCGCTCCTCGAATCGGGTTTCATATGCTACTCTCAGAACCGAGAAAACACATGGTGGACGCACTGAAATATCATATCAAGGGAAACCGGGTTTTTAAAGACAATACATATTCTAAGTTGAAATAGCCACGGTTCCCAAATCCAAAAATATCATGGAAACAACATGTCTCAATGCGTATAATCAGAAAACATGAGGTATGCAACATATAAAAGAATGTAAGCATATCGATATATCATGCAATACGGAATAGTGATATGCACATATTAGGGAAGCCGCTCGTTTAAAATGAATCAGTTTTAAAGAGTATCTTGCGGTTCCCAAATCTAGAAATATCATCTGTGTATGTGCAAACAAGTTTGTGTACAAATATAAGTGTACAATGAGTATGTATACAAGTATGCCATGCAATGGTCGTATCCTGAATGCAATAGTACTACAGTGTAGTGACATGGCAATTATCGATGATGAAGTGTGTGTGCCGGCAAGCAAGTGTACGTGGAACATACGCATCATCGATAATGGTGCTGGTGTCCTAACAGCATGATGGTAATATGGCAATAACCCATGATATGCAATGCGAATAGTACTGAAAATGCAGAATCAAATAAAACAACGCAATAGTGAAGTGTCTACATCAATATGTATATGTCATGCGATTATGCCATTTGAAGTAAGACGAATCAGGGTTTTAGTAAAATAAGGGCTACGGTGTTTTTAAGAAAAGATACACCTTTTTAAAGCATCCGTAGAATCCCTTTATTTGTCTTTATGATATTCCTGATTCGTAGTTTTTGAAATAGGTATGACTCGGGTCTAGCCTAACCTCTACTATGCAAACTACTGATCTAAGTATCAGGTCAATCGGGAGGGGTATGGAAACCACTTAAATCTGAGTCGATATATATATATAGTAGTCGGTGATCCCGCCTCAGTAGTATCGCGTACGATACAGTATATCATATGACATCCTCAAGTCATGAGTGCGGATCTATCATCAATATAAAGCTCGTACGGTTCTATCCTCAAGTCATGGGTTCGCGACTATGAACTACACTAGTTGACTTCTAAACCTAAACTATCCATAATACCCTTAATAAACTAACCATGTCATACTATAACTATCATATATAATATATATAATCTATCAACTACGGACTGTGGGGGTGCTATAGGCCATCCACCCGACTTCCCCAGGTAGATATAATCTACTCACCTTGCGTCTTCATTTGTCGATGTCACCACGCGCTTTCTTGTCGTCCTGAAGTCTTCATGGGGTACCTACACTTTAACGTATCGCAAATGCGTATCAAAACCAATTCAAAACTAAAACGGCATACGAAACCCAAAACGATACGATAAGGGGCCTATAGGTTAGAACCTACGGGCACGCCTTCAAAACCATCAATCAATCCTCGATATCATCGTATAAATGCCAAATAGTCGAGGTAAAATGAAATACGCAAATTCAGAATTGAAAATACGGAATACGGAAACACGAATCCAAAATAGCAACTAAGGAAAAATGCTCCAGATTTTACCCTAGGTCAAATTAGACAAATCTATACATGCCAGGGGCCTAAAATATACATGTTGGAGCTACAGAACAAACACGAGACAAAATGGTGGGACCCAGGCCGCAAATTGCGGCCAAACAGATTAAATCTACGGCCTGGAAGAGGAGGTGGGGGCTAGGGCTTTGTATGGTGGTTCTAGAGTACCTGCACATCTCACTGTTCAATCAATTTTATTTTAGGGGTCTCGGGGTGATAGCAGATTCCTAATTACAACTCCAGATTTACAGTTTTTCCCGATATCGACTCGCTAAATCCGTATTCTGGTTTCTGGTTCAGGTTTGGGTCCAAATTAGCATCGCACAAGGGGTTCTAAGGTCACCACAATCCTCAATTTCATTTTTAATTTCAGATCCCACATAAACCCTAACTTGAAGTTTCACAAATCCATCAAACGACACCATATCGACACAAAACTAGTATTGATGCACAAGAAATGAGATACTACTCTAATAGGTGCAGAAATTACCTCCTTTGGCAACTCAAGAAAATTCTTGAGTTGCTCAAAGTCCTCAAGATCAGCCCTTTCTTAGTCCAATGCGATCCTCTCGAGCTTGTGAGCATGTTTTGTGAAGAGGAAATGGGGTTTCGGGGTTGGATTCAAGATGTTTTTGGGGATTGAAGAGGAGGGAAGTGAGAAGAGGAGCAGGAGCAGCAGCAGCTCTCATGAGAGGGGAGAGAGAGATGAGAGTGAAGAAATGATGGGAGCATGGCTTCAAAAGAGAAAAGTTGACCTATACCTACCCCCCCTCTCTCTCATCATCATTCCATTTACTTTTCCCTTTTCTTTTCTTCTCACTCAAATGGTGAACCCAAAAGAACAACCATGGCAATAGAAAAGTAACACAAGTGTAACAAGTGTGGAAAATTATATGTGCACATTTTTGCACAAAAAAGCCAAAAATCCAATTAGCGATTTTTAATCGCGATTAGCACTAAATTAGCATATAATTAATCATAAAAACTTTAAAATGGCATAATTCTATAATTTACCTTATTTTAGAATTTTCCATAATTTTTCTAAATTTTTTTACCATTTATTTGTATTTAATAATACTAAAATATTAAAATATTCACTAAATATTAATATTAAATTATAAAAATTCCCAAAATTAATATTTTATTATTATTATTTTTTTTGAGATGTTACACTAACTTATATTTTATGATTTTCTCAAAAGTTTCGGACTTGTGTTTCAACAAGAACATATGTCTGAATCTTGAGAGATCATTAGTGAATGTAATGAAGTACAAAGAACCGGTCCTGGCATATGTAGACAGGGCACCTTCATACATCAGCATGTATCAATCCCAAGAGTTCACTAACTCTTTCTCTGTTTCCAATAAACAGAGCCATGGTCATCTTATCTTCGTGACATGACCGACAAGTTTCATAAGATGTAAATTCAAACTAATTTAAATATGCATCTAAATGTAACTTCAGCTAGTCGGGTCGCATTGATATGACCTAGTCTACACTGCCTCAAGAAGAATTCGTTCATTTTTGAACACTTCCTCTTGTGTGTGTTCTGTATACTAAGAACTGTAGTTTGATTTAGAACGTCAACGCTTTTAGATATCATGCCTGAACCGATCAACTCTTGATATAGAAAATGTTCAAAACATTATCCAACAATAAAAAATTATATCCTTCTTTACTAATAAAGAGACTGATATGATGTTCTATATCAGGTTCGGTATCTAATAACATTCGTTCAGAATCAATATACTCTGATAATACAGGGTGATAACTACCAACAGACTTGGCTGCAACTCTTGCACCGTTTCTATCTCATGAAACTTATCACCCGTTCTTAGTTCTCTACCTATCTGTAGCCCATGTAACAGATTACATATGTGGGATCCAGATCCGGTATCTAATACCCAGGACGTAAAGGATACTGAGAAACAGTTCTCTATAATGAACACACCCGAAGAAGATGTATCAGCATGCACTTTCTTCGTTTGGGCGGAACGTGAATTCTGGTAATATCCAATATACTGTTCAGTCTTATAACTTTTATAAGAAAGAACGGAACCAACGTTCCCCAGCACAGTATAACATGCGGGTTCAGTCAATACATCCATATTATTATCTTGATTTAGGCATTATATGGTCGCTACCTGGAGAGAGAGAGAAGAAAACACTTTGCATGCGCTCTTGCAAGATCAGATTGTTTATTATTTTATCTAATCAGGATGGCTCCCACTATTTTTATCAAATCTTCCTTCAAACCCTAAAAGGAAAGACTAGTCGGGATTAATTACACCCTACAATTTCGCCAATCTTTCAGCCAGGCCAGTGTCGGTACATTGAGGGAGGTTCCCCGTGCTTTCACACGGACCTAATTAAAGTAAACCTCGTTTTCCCAGAGGCAAAACCCCGTTGACACGTTTCTAGACACCTACTTGATCGGCTAATTGTCCTGTGTAAAGCTCTCCCGGGAGTAACAATTACTCGCAGTGGCTATTGGGGTCCAACTATCTAATAGAAGGTATGCAATTTTATTGCAAATTTCAACGCTTGAAATTCCCGATAATATTTTTCCCCTAACGTGCTATGACCTTGACGAAAGCCAACAAACCATAGCCCGCTAGTCAAGTTCAACCCGTACATTTCTTGACTGAATTAAACCCACCCGCACGACCCTTGACGAAAGCCAACAAAGCCGTACGACTACCCTAATCCAATCGCATCATATGCAGCAGATAAGCAGCATATAGCTACCGCACACTACACCTTGACGAAAGCCAACAAATGCAGCACGAATACTATATACAACTTATCTGAAATGACGGAAGGCTATGTCAGATTTTTCTGAAAACTTATTGCGCAATGAACTTGATATCGTTGTAGAATCGAGTGAATTTTGAAATGGAGTGATTTTGAGTCTTTCATTAGTTTTGCTAAAGAGATCACTCCCGGTGAAGAGATCTCGGCTCTTTCCTTATGGAATAAGGTGCATGATATATCATATATATTTCTATGCAAAGCAAAAACTCCAAAAGCAATCAAAAGACAAACCGAGTGTTGTAGCATCTGCCATTTTTGCTAAAGAGGTCACTCCCGGTGAAGGGATCTCGGCTCTTTCCTCATCGAATAAGGTGCAGGATATATCATATATATCGTTATACAAAGCAAAAACTGTAGCTACCCTTTTTAAAAATTTGATTCTACAATATCTTTTAGGTTTCTTTTCTTTCATTAATCATATTAATGAAGTCCCATCATTTAAGTCACCTAAACATCACAGATAAATACGACGTACACTTATGCCATCCGCATTCGCCTCGATGTCCCTTCATGCACCGTTAGGTTAGGTAACTAACGGCAGAGCGGGGCAGGGCTAGCGCGGGTGTAAAATATAAGTAACGTCTATATAATATATCATATATACTATATACAGTATCCATCTCAACATATCAAATGATCACATCACAGATATCGCAGCAGAAGAAACATATGAAATAATGGATATACTAGGAGGACCGTGTTTTATTTTGAGCCTCTATGTAACATTTTAGGAAAATAAATTATTATTTTCGGAATTTAAATAATTTAAATAATATATTTTATGAATTGGAAAGGTGTAATCGATGTGTATTTAGTGACCCCAACCACAGTAATGTCAGTATTTTAGGATAAATTTGAGACTTAACCCCAAAAACCATTTTGACCTTTATATATATATATTACTCCCCTATCCTCACCCTACAACCTCAGTTCCCCTCTCCCATCCAATTTTTTTTTCTGTTCCAAAACCCCCATGAGTGATTCGAGATCTAAATCTCGATGACGATCTTCCGCAGATCTCTCCTCGTCGTCACCGCAATCATCCTCCTGGGCCTTATAGGATCTGTGTCGGGGGAGAGCCAGACGATGGAGATCCGATCGGACGCCCGCACCATGATCCCCTTCGACGAGTTCCGCTTCACCCATGTTGGCATCCTCGAGCTCAACGTCACCGGCGTCACCGTCTCCAAGTCCAGCCCCGACCTCGACCTCTCCTAGCTCGACTTCTTCCAATCCACTCGCGACATATGGCTCCATATACTGCAGCAGATCCAGGAGCTTGACGTTGCGTACGCTTTGCAGTCTGATCTCGTGAAGCTCGTCTTCACCCTCGACCGTCTCCCTCCAAGATCCGAACCCAAAACCCAAATTCGCCCTCCTCCGATGCAAATCCTTATCCAGCTCCAGCTTTGCTCTCGCCCGCGCTCGATCCTACTCGCAGGTAATCCCTCTCCCTTCTAAGCTCCGATCCCTTCGTCTCACCTTGGAAACCTAGATCCCAACCCCCGATGCCTGACTTTTCACCTGAGCTCACCGGCCTCGTCGACTCTGCCGTCAATGGCGACGCCGGCTGCTTTGAAGTTTCTGTTATTTAGTTATTGATGCATTTGGAGAATTTCATCTCACTGATTCATATCTCACCTTTAATAAATGGAGATGTTTACTGCATTTGAGTTCAGTGTTGGTTCTAGGGATGTATTGCTCAATTTGGGTTTATGGATAGAGTTAACAAGAATGCGTGTCTTTCATTCAGCATTTCCATACACAGATTTGAACTTAGAACGATAACTTCACTCCATTTTGAATGGAAAATACGGTCTATTGAACGTCAACGACGATGGTGATGGTTGGATCCAAAACCTGCTTATTCCTAGGACTGCACCATGCTTGATACTATAACATTATCATGTTGGGCCAGATTACTAATGGACCTTCAGCTTCTTAGAGTGAAAGAGAGATAATATTGCAGTGTATGCAAGTAATTACCAAGTGAAATCTTTATGTCGACACTTATGATTCCTGGGACAATAATTATGTCACCGTTAGCTGGGGCTCAATTTTTTTTTGGTGTTGTCAAAGGTGTTATTTTAGTTGTTTTTACTGCATCTTTTGGTGCATCATCCTGCTATTTTCTTTCTAAGCACATTGGCATACCATTGGTTAACTGGTTGTGGCCTGAAAAATTGAGATTTTTCCAGGAGGAGATAGCGAAGCGCAAAGATAATCCGTCGAATTATATGCTTTTCTTAAGGATAACTCCAACATTGCCCAACACATTTATAATTGTAGCGTCTGCAATAGTTGATGTACCTTTTCATATTTCCTTTCTTGCAACGCGAGTTGGTCTTATTCCAGCATCTTATATCACCGCCAGAGCAGGCCTCGCTCTTGGGGATCTAAAATCAGTCAGAGATTTATATGATTTCAAGACCTTGGAAGTTTTCTTCATGATTTGTTTTATCTCTATACTCCCGACTATTCTTAAACGAAAACGGACATATGAATGAGCAGGCGTCGAATGGGAAATCAACTCCAATGAAGACCTCTGCAAAAGAAACAAAAAGAGCCTAAGGATATGCAAGATTGATATTCATTAGAAGATAATTTTCATATGATAATATTATGTACCTCCGCATGGACTTCGAGACGACAAGAGAGAGCAAGGCGTCCAGGTGAGTAGATTTATATCTACGGGGAGAAGTCGGGTGGATGGCGTATAGCACCCCCGCAGTTCGTGGTGTTGTATATGAATACGTATACACACTATATATTGTTTAATGTTTTTGATGTTTAGGATGGATATTGGTGTGTTGGATTATTTTAGTGTTGCGAACCCTAGGGTAGTGTTGCACTAAACATACACACATACATACTTGCATACATTCCTATTTATATGTGCTCATGGGATTCTTTATAGTTATGTGATCAGGATTCTTTATAGTTATGTGATCACATGGGTATGGGACTATGTGTTCACATACGGATTTGAGGATGATACTTGGGATTGAGCTGAGTCGATGAGATTTGTTTTGTGGTTGTGATATCGGTGATATGGCAGGATTTGTACTTGAGGTACGTCCTGGTGTTATAGCGGATCTTGGGGCGGCGATACGGGTGAATAGTGTTATAAATAAAATGGTCGACATGTGATCGTGATATGAGGCATGATATGCTAGGATATTGATATTAGGCCGTATCGGGCGATGTATACCCTTGATGATGCTATGTGCTGACGGTATCGGTTTGTACGAGATTGTCGATCTATAGTCAGATCATGAGTGTATTGAGGATATTAGTATTGTACTAGATATAGGTCAGTACTCTAGACTATGATCTTGAATAAAGAGGATACCAGAGGAATGGTGTGAGGAATATGATATTGACCCGTACCCAGATTTGGGGATGCCGTACGACGGATTTACGTACGAGCTATATCTTGATGATTGATCCGCACTCTTGACTTGGGATGTCTGATTGTAGATATGGTATCGGATATGATATTATTGAGGCGGGATCACCGACTAATATATATAGAGGTATGTATATGGATCGACTCAGATGTTAGGCGGTTCCCTTACCTGTAGTCCAGCTTGTTAGCTTAGCCCTTTAGTTCAGTGTAGTTGTTAGATTAGATTCGATTCTTACCTATTTCAAAAACTAACGAATCGTGGGTATTTTAAAAGACAGCCCAAGGGATCCTATGGATATTTCAAAAGACGTATCTTTTCATAAAAACACCGAAGTCCCTATTTTCAAAACCCCATGATTCGTGTTATTTCAAAAGGCACCATTTGTAGGACTTATATTAGATTAATGCAGGTTAGTTACAGTTGCGTCTAGTATTCAGCTCCCGCTTATTATTGTGGTTTGCTTCGCATCGCATACTTATGTTATAATTTCTTATTGCAATGTTGATATCATATTGTTAGGACACCAACACCATTACCGATGATGCGTATGTACCACGTACACTTACTTGCCGGCTCACACACATCTTCATCGGTAATTGCCATGTCACGTACACCTTAGAAAATATTATTGCTTGACTTAGCTTGTTAGTTAGTAATTTGACATGATATTAGTGTACTTGCCTTATATTCCAGCTTAACATTGTAGTTATTACTTGTCACTTCATGCATACTGTTATTCATTGTTATACCTATATTCATGGTTTTACATGCTATTGATGATTTGGATTCGGATTTCCATGAGATTTTCTGGATTTAGGGGGGAAAACCGCAAAACTTATATAAACGGATTTCTCTCTTTTTAAATAAAAAGTGCGGTTTTTTCCCATGATGTATTAGTCGTCCACCATGAGTTTGCTGATGGATTTCGAGACCCGATTCGAGGAGACGGATGAACCGTTTCGGGTACATGGTGGACCCGGTAAGGTACCCCGGGGCAAGAAGCGCGTGATGATGACGATGTGAGCCTGGCAGGGGAGCACTACCTACCGGTGATTTTACCCGACGCGTCAGATATCCGGAAGATACCGTCGTGGTTTTGAGATGGATGGTAGGGGCCGATCTGGACTGACGGCGCCCTAGATATTGTGATTGAGACATTGAGATTTCGAGATATTGAGGTACAGAGACTGTGATACAGAGATATCGAGATATTGGGATTACGTTTTGTGCCGATGCTAGGCACTGTTTTATGCTGATTTCATTATGATACCTCATTTTAAAAATACAAAGGAAATCTCACTAAATTATGAAACCAGTTCTTCATTTACATGTATTCTGTTTTCATGCATTCATACCTCATTCATATGATATATTGCTACCTGAGGCACTGACACGGGCACGTGAGATTACACTCGGGTTAGATATTTACCCTAGCCTTGTTATAGGTTGCATGTTATATATATAATTGAGGATATATTATGATCATTGACCTAGGTTGCGTTATTTATGCGATTTCTTTCCGTAGATGTTTTTCTATTCACGAATTGGCAACTCACCCCCGTTGTGCCCCAGTTTCTTGCAGGTTTGCCATACAGGTTTCATTACGGCTTTACGGGCATAGTTTCCTTCGGGTGATTTGCTAGTAGGTGGGTTTACTTGTATCGTACCCCCATTATATATCTTGTATATCATTATTGTGTTGTATCTAGAAGTTCCATCAACCAAACATGTAATATTTTTGAGATAGAGACCAGTGATGTTATTCTTTCGACCTTAGAGTCGCGCGTTGTATTTCTATGGTTTTCTTGTTGTTTTGAGTTCCTTTTGAGTTTTGATCCTCGCCCTTGGCGTTGTATATTATATTGCTTGTGTGGTTGTGACCGTCGATTGACGAAGAGCTAGCTCCCGCTTGGGGATGCCTTTTTATTGATTTCGTATACTATTCATGTTGTATCCCGTTTAGGAGCCAGTATTTACAAAGGAGACTCTGCCGAAATTTTCAGGAAATACTTGTTATTTTTTTTTAAACCACATAATTCGGCTTATGCTATTAAAACTACTTGATTTTAAATTGGTTTTCCTTCACTCTACTACTTTTCTTGGTTTGGATTTCTGGGTTTTCGGCTTACTTAGATTACGTACGCCTCGAGACGTTTCGTAGTTTAAGTGCCGGTCATTTTCCGTACTTTCGGGACGTGACAAAGTTGGTATCAAAGCGTTAGGTTTTACCTTCGGAGCGTAGAATGACCCTTGGTTGATGGAATAGGTGACTAAAGTAGAGTGACGTACTTTGGGTATGTTCCGCGGCATACTTACGATACGCTACTCCACTTAAGAAGCCTTAGGATATACATTTCTTTGTTCAGTATTATATTCATTCCTGATCTAGCTTCATCGGTACCAGTTATGGTTTTGCCGCCACGATTACGGGCAGGGAGAGCTACGGCTAGAGTTGCGGTCAGCACGAGCTCGTTACGAACGAGGACTGACCACGGCGTGATTCCGGCGACACCCGTTTGCAGAGATGTGTCTTTTTATGGTGTTTTCGCGCCACGAGCGTTGGATGGATCACTGTATGAGATTACTCGGACGTGCAGATCAGCACCAGAGGATTGAGCCACTGATAGAGGCCAGCCAGATTTTGATGACTGTTGGTGTATTGCTTATTCATGATGATTGAGGCACTGTTCAGCGTGCAGACGAGTGAGCCAGTTATTGCTGCGAACGATGAGATATCGCCCAGGTGTTGGAGCTATTGCCGTACGAGTTGTACTAAGAGCTGATATAAGGTCGCTAGTCATCGAGGATGAATGACTAGGACATGTTCGTTCGCTACCCCGATGCGAGGTCATCAGATAGATTGATTCCTGCTAGAGACGACTTCACGCGGAGACGTTGAGAGTCGACAGAGACGATCGAATGTCAGAAACCTAGTATTCCAAGTTTAAAGTATTCGGAAAGACATGCAGGCAATTCTATGGACCCTCTAGAAGAATGAAACGCTAACTCGACTTAATGACCGTGTGAAAGCCTTTGAACCTTAAGGTTTGCGGCAGTTCCGCGGTGCCATTAGTGAGGCTTGGGTTGCCCTTCTACGGCTGGACCATCGATGCTGTGGCACGTACTCGATACTATTAAGCTGTACCCAAGATGTTGAGCTCTTGGGGGATTATGAGGTTTTGACGAATCGATCGAATGGCTCGACTTCATTCGGATGCTAGGTGGTGAGATGCATTTCTTAGGAGACTCCAGATACGAGGATAGCCATGGGTGCTCAGTCCATGCAGCCATGACGAGATGAGTCCGAAACAGTCGACATTAAAAGAGGAGCACCTTTACAATAATTTTTTACGATTTGGGATTGGGTGATTTGAATGTCACTTTTCTGATTGTTTGGATTTTGGTATTTTGAGGATTTCATTTTATGATTGGTGTTTCCTATGTGCACATTATTGCACTTTATTCGAGTTCCATGTGTCAGTTGTATTGATGTTCGTTTCTTGCATACCCAGTGCACTTCATTTTGGTCTTTATAAATTTTGAGATATTGATTTTATTTCGTGCATATGGGTTGCACATGATTTTGACGTATGCTTCGGCATAGTTTTTATGCACTTTTCGTACTTTTAATTGGTTTTGTGCACACTGATGCATGTGGTTGTAAGTTTATCCATCGCCGTATACTTGATTTTGATTCGGTGTATCTCGTATACCGCTGATTTAGATTTTGATATTCGATTTATATTTTCGTGTACCATGTGCACTTGATTGAGATTTTTGGGCACCCTTGGCGCACTTGATGCGATTTTGTGCACACCAGATGCACTAAATCGGGATTTTGTGCAGATTAGATGCACCTGGTATTGTTGTCGTGCATGCCCGTTGCACTTGACAGATATTTTTGGTGCACACCCGTTGCACTCAGTTTTGTTTCTGTGCATATTCGTGGCATTTGTATTTGGTTTCGATTTTCGTGCGCACCGGACGCACGTAGTACCTTGTATACTATATTTGAGATTGATTTCATTTTCAGCAGTATGTTTTTATGATATTTATTATTTGGTGTAGTAACCGAGCAGGACTGTTCTGAGAACAATACCTAGATGTTTTTGCATGCATTGATTACCTAAGAGATTTCCAAAAGGAGCTATAGTCTCAATATTTTTCATATGTGTCTGAGATGACACGAAATATTTTATAAAGAAATCCTTCTCAATATATTCTCAAAAATGGCGGAACGTGTAAGTTAAATAATAAATATATATGTATAGATAATTTCCTTAAAATGAACGTCCACTACTTGTGCCATGATACGCGCATCGTACGGTGGTTTGAAAAAGGTTTCGCATGTATTTCTATTTGGATGTTTCGATGATTTTTACTACGAAGCGCACTATATACAAGTTATAGTTTGAGTATATCATATTAGTTTTTTGTATTGGATTTTGGCATTGTATTTTCACCATAACTCCGATGATTGCATATCGCTTGATGGAGTTTTGATTTTGAGTAGTTATACTCATTTCTCATGCGCATGCATTGTGCTATGATGTGTTTATTGTATTTATGATTTCGGAGCCCGACAACTTGATCTTTTACTGAAATGTTTTAAGTATTTGGGGTGTATCAATTTAAATTCGGGGACCGAATTTATTTAAGGGGGAAAGATTGTAACATTTTAGGAAAATAAATTATTATTTTCGGAATTTAAATAATTTAAATAATATATTTTATGAATTAGAAAGGTGTAATCGATGTGTATTTAGTGACCCCAACCACAGTAATGTCAGTATTTTAGGATAAATTTGAGACTTAACCCCAAAAACCATTTTGACCTTTATATATATATATATTACTCCCCTATCCTCACCCTACAACCTCAGTTCCCCTCTCCCATCCAATTTTTTTTTTCTGTTCCAAAACCCCCATGAGTGATTCGAGATCTAAATCTCGATGACGATCGTCCGCAGATCTCTCCTCGTCGTCACCGCAATCATCCTCCTGGGCCTTATAGGATCTGTGTCGGGGGAGAGCCAGACGATGGAGATCCGATCGGACGCCCGCACCATGATCCCCTTCGACGAGTTCCGCTTCACCCACGTCGGCATCCTCGAGCTCAACGTCACCGGCGTCACCGTCTCCGAGTCCAGCCCCGACCTCGACCTCTCCTAGCTCGACTTCTTCCTCTCCACTCGCGACACATGGCTCCATATACTGCAGCAGATCCAGGAGCTTGACGTCACGTGCGCTTTGCAGTCTGATCTCGTGAAGCTCGTCTTCACCCTCGACCGTCTCCCTCCAAGATCCGAACCCGAACCCAAATTCGCCCTCCTCCGATGCAAATCCTTATCCAGCTCCAGCTTTGCTCTCGCCCGCGCTCGATCCTACTCGCAGGTAATCCCTCTCCCTTCTAAGCTTCGATCCCTTCGTCTCACCTTGGAAACGTAGATCCCAACCCCCGATGCCTGACTTTTCACCTGAGCTCGCCGGCCTCGTCGACTCTGCCGTCAATGGCGACGCCGGCTGCTTTGAAGTTTCTGTTATTTAGTTATTGATGCATTTGGAGAATTTCATCTCACCGATTCATATCTCACCTTTAATAAATGGAGATTTTTACTGCATTTGAGTTCAGTGTTGGTTCTAGGGATGTATTGCTCAATTTGGGTTTATGGATAGAGTTAACAAGAATGCATGTCTTTCATTCAGCATTTCCATACACAGATTTGAACTTAGAACGATAAATTCACTCCATTTTGAATGGAAAATACGGTCTATTGAACGTCGACGACGATGGTGATGGTTGGATCCAAAACCTGCTTATTCCTTGGACTGCACCATGCTTGATACTATAACATTATCATGTTGGGCCAGATTACTAATGGACCTTCAGCTTCTTGGAGTGAAAGAGAGATAATATTGCAGTGTATGCAAGTAATTACCAAGTGAAATCTTTATGTCGACACTTATGATTCCTGGGACAATAATTATGTCACCGTTAGCTGGGGCTCAATTTTTTTTTTTGGTGTTGTCAAAGGTGTTATTTTAGTTGTTTTTACTGCATCTTTTGGTGCATCATCCTGCTATTTTCTTTCTAAGCACATTCGCATACCATTGGTTAACTGGTTGTGGCCTGAAAAATTGAGATTTTTCCAGGAGGAGATAGCGAAGCGCAAAGATAATCCGTTGAATTATATGCTTTTCTTAAGGATAACTCCAACATTGCCCAACACATTTATAATTGTAGCATCTCCAATAGTTGATGTACCTTTTCATATTTCCTTTCTTGCAACGCGAGTTGGTCTTATTCCAGCATCTTATATCACCGCCAGAGCAGGCCTCGCTCTTGGGGATCTAAAATCAGTCAGAGATTTATATGATTTCAAGACCTTGGAAGTTTTCTTCATGATTGGTTTTATCTCTATACTCCCGACTATTCTTAAACGAAAACGGACATATGAATGAGCAGGCGTCGAATGGGAAATCAACTCCAATGAAGACCTCTGCAAAAGAAACAAAAAGAGCCCAAGGATATGCAAGATTGATATTCATTAGAAGATAATTTTCATATGATAATATTATGTACCTCCGCATGGACTTCGAGACGACAAGAGAGAGCAAGGCGTCCAGGTGAGTAGATTTATATCTACGGGGAGAAGTCGGGTGCATGGCGTATAGCACCTCCGCAGTTCATGGTGTTGTATATGAATACGTATACACACTATATATTGTTTAATGTTTTTGATGTTTAGGATGGATATTGGTGTGTTGGATTATTTTAGTATTGCGAACCCTAGGGTAGTGTTGCACTACACATACACACATACATACTTGCATACATTCCTATTTATATGTGCTCATGGGATTCTTTATAGTTATGTGATCACATGGGTATGGGACTATGTGTTCACATACGGATTTGAGGATGATACTTGGGATTGAGCTGAGTCGATGAGATTTGTTTTGTGGTTGTGATATCGGTGATATGGCAGGATTCGTACTTGAGGTACGTCCTGGTGTTATAGCGGATCTTGGGGCGGCGATACGGGTGAATAGTGTTATAAATAAAATGGTCGACATATGATCGTGATATGAGGCATGATATGCTAGGATATTGATATTAGGCCGTATCGGGCGATGTATACCCTTGATGATGCTATGTGCTGACGGTATCGGTTTGTACGAGATTGTCGATCTATAGTCAGATCATGAGTGTATTGAGGATATTAGTATTGTACTAGACATAGGTCAGTACCCTAGACTATGATCTTGAATAAAGAGGATACCAGAGGAATGGTGTGAGGAATATGATATTGACCCGTACCCAGATTTGGGGATGCCGTACGACGGATTTACGTACGAGCTATATCTTGATGATTGATCCGCACTCTTGACTTGGGATGTCTGATTGTAGATATGGTATCGGATATGATATTATTGAGGTGGGATCACCGACTAATATATATACAGGTATGTATATGGATCGACTCAGATGTTAGGCGGTTCCCTTACCTGTAGTCCAGCTTGTTAGCTTATCCCTTTAGTTTAGTGTAGTTGTTAGATTAGATTCGATTCTTACCTATTTCAAAAACTAACGAATCGTGGGTATTTTAAAAGACAGCCCAAGGGATCCTACGGATATTTCAAAAGACGTATCTTTTCATAAAAACACCGTAGTCCCTATTTTCAAAACCCCATGATTCGTGCTATTTCAAAGGGCACCATTGGTAGGACTTATATTAGATTAATGCAGATTAGTTACAGTTGCGTCTAGTATTCAGCTCCCGCTTATTATTGTGGTTCGCTTCGCATCGCATACTTATGTTATAATTTCTTATTGCAATGTTGATATCATATTGTTAGGACACCAACACCATTACCGATGATGCGTATGTACCACATACACTTACTTGCCGGCTCACACACATCTTCATCGGTAATTGCCATGTCACGTACACCTTAGAAAATATTATTGCTTGACTTAGCTTGTTAGTTAGTAATTTGACATGATATTAGTGTACCTGCCTTATATGCCAGCTTAACATTGTAGTTATTACTGGTCACTTCATCCATACTGTTATTCATTGTTATGCCTATATTCATGGTTTTACATGCTATTGATGATTTGGATTCGGATTTCCATGAGATTTTCTGGATTTGGGGGGGAAACCGCAAAACTTATATAAACGGATTTCTCTCTTTTTAAATAAAAAGTGCGGTTTTTTCCCATGATGTATGAATCGTCCACCATGAGTTTGCTGATGGATTTCGAGACCCGATTCGAGGAGACGGATGAACCGTTTCGGGTACATGGTGGACCCGGTAAGGTACCCCGGGGCAAGAAGCGCGTGATGATGACGATGTGAGCCTGGCAGGGGAGCACTACCTACCGGTGATTTTGTTTGTGCACGGCGGCGCCCCGGCCGTCAATCCGACGGCCAAATGCGGAAGCGGTGATAAACTTTAATTTTACTTGAACTGGCAAACCGCCGCGCACTAATACCCGGATCGAACCATTAACTAGTCCTAGCTATCTACAAGAAAGGGAATAGAGATATACCGACGATCCAAGTCCTCCGGTCTTCTCTTCATCGTCCCGATCTCCTGCGGAATCTCCGGTCGTCGCCACCTTGCCGGAAGGGCACCACATCGTCTCCATGTTTTACGGGCTCCCACCTCAATGCCGAGGCAACTCGGGCACGAAGCCGGCTACTCGACGCGCCCAAGGTTTGCTGTAGAATATGTAGTCCTCAAGTCTCACTTTGGGGTTGTAGGAATTGCCTTTTGGTGGAGGAAATGATATGAGCTTGTGGAGATGAAACATGTGGGATTTTACAAAGCTAGAATGATAAAAATCCCACCCCTAGAATTTTGGACAGCCCCCTCCCTCAATGTGGCCGGCCATGTATATGGTGGTGGAGAGAGTGAAAGAGTGAGAGAGTAAAACTATCATGCAAAAGAAATGATAGCAAGGAAAGTCCAACACTCCAACACCAATGATCATCCATCATCAACAACCATGATGCTAACAAAGTCAAGCCATCATGAAGTATGAAGTCAAGCAAGTCAATGGATGGTGCACCATCATGAAGACTATCATGATGCTACAAAAAACAAAGAACCCCTCCACAAATGCCTATTTGCAACAATGCAAATAAACCCTCCTCCACCAAACATCGGCCAATGAACGGAACAAAGGAAATTGGCCGAAACGGAAAGCAAACTGGCAACTCCAAAAACTGGTCCCGTAATAAATTACAGGAAAACCCCGATACTGTGCATACACACCCGCATTTGTATTCCGACCGAAATACAAATGCAATGAGACAAAATCTACACTGTACTATACTAGGATCCGGCTTATACCAAAACCGGCTAGTAATATCTGTTCGATCCTGATCTGTGCAATACCGCACGTATCTGATCGAACCCTGCCATATAACCATACGGCCTATAGTACAAACTGTCCGATCCTGATCCGTGCAATACCGCACGTATCTGATCGGACCTTGCCATATCTCCATACGGCCTCTACAACCTTTCGCCCGAAAGCTGAGTAACTGAATGTGGGGGACTCTAAAGACTCATCAACACCTTGGTTGTGGTTTTAACCACTAGCACGTTAGAGGTATAAGCCAATACATAACGGGCTACCAGGTATTGACCAAAAGGGACGTCTGTGAGCGAACTCAGCCTGACACCCTACTGAGCCTGTCAGTGATAATATCCGTGCAGTCCGGTCCGTTCGTCTATGAGCATCGCATGGCGGGCCTAGGGGGTTGGTAAAAGTCAGACCCCCAAAAGCGGTACAAGTCGTGTCGGAGTGTAGCCCAGAACACCCTGAGATACTACTGGAATACCTACCAGTAAATCTCCTTGCCTCGGCCGAGGGCTTCGTGTAATGGCTCTCCTAGACACAGCGCGACCTCACCCCCAATACCGGGAGAGACGAACCCCTGAAGATACGCTCACTGCCTCCATGTGGCTCGGGACTGTACCCAACTAAAACCTGTTTGCACGACTCCTTTGAGCCGTGGTAGGGTAGTAATCAAAGTACAGTGGGAACTCACACGAGACAAATGACGATCCCCAGGTCGATGAACTAACCTGCACACATGTCACCAGGGAACTGCCATCTGACGTCTGGTATATGACCAACTAGCATGTTCCCGGCGAGTCCTGTCCGGTGTACTCATAACCCAATGAGCACCTGTATACATCTTAGGTGATCCAACTGACACCAGTGGCTTGTGAGACCGGCCACCGCCCCTCGTCGGGGTCTCGACTGTATACACTAGTCTACTATGGAGAATCGATGCCCTGTCTCGAAACTCTCACGACTAGGGACCTTTTAAGGATATGCTTATAGACCCCCAGCTCCCACTTATATGATCGCCCTCATACTGCTGGTGGTCAAGCAAGAATCCTAGGGGCTCTATCAACGTGTAATAGCGACGTGTCAGGTCACTTAAAACAGTACACGATGATAAAGGTAAACCAGATAGCATACTATCATCTCGAGTAAGACTGTCCTACCGGGATAGGTCCTCCATCAATCATTACAATCACGTACCTGTGACCTAATAATTGACTCTGAGGGCACTATCTCCAACAATCTCCCACTTGCACTCAAGGCTAATTATTGCGATGTCGCATACTCACAGCCCGTGTGATACCGAACATCCAACTCCTCTACTAGTCAGTCTCACAAAGCTCATTTGCGAAACTATTGCGTTCGAGGAATAGCCTTAGTGAGTGGATCCGCTTTGTTGTTTCTTTCTATGTCTCTCTATATCTCAAGTTCGCGGAGAAACCCATCTCCCGAGATGAGCAATACCTGTCTTAGAATGTGTCTGGATGTCTGATGGGACCTAGCTCATAAATGAACTCCAAATCCAAACTTCTTAGACTGTATCGTCAACTGAACTTAATCAGTATCCTGCGCCATGCCACCCTCAGTATTGCCTTGGATCACCTGTCCAAAATACTGCCCTTCGTTAGAAGGAAAACTATAACTCTGACAACCTCCTTGTCGTCCATGTCACCTTGGAAGCCTGGATTGATAACTGTTTCCCGAATGAGGCTGTCGTTATCATATCCCTAGAACATCCACTTATGTTCTAAAACTGCTTCCGACTGTTTCTCCAGGATTGGATTAATGTCAACTTATTGCATCTAGTGCAAGAACAACATCTGGTGTGGTACTTGACATCTCATGATTGACTCAATTGCCTGAGCAAGTGATCTGCCAATCATGCACATCCCTCTCCCCTTTAGTCTGTAAGACACCTTTAGAGAGGGTGACTCCATCTTCTGCAGGTGCACTACCGTGCATGGAGTGGTCCATTCTAAATACCCTTAGAATGCTGTCTAAGTACCCTGATTGGGAAACCACCCAAATCTAGATCTAATACCATAGATCCAGTAACCAGTATGTCTGATATAATGTCCAAGTCCTGTGTGGAGAAACCACTGTGTGACGACCAAAGTATAACCGATCGTAGTGTAGGAGTTTCTTTTCCTACTCTGTGTATATCATCCAAATACCAGGATATCACACCCTACTACCTTCTCAACAGATCCATCCCCTATTCTGATGAAGTCAAACCCATGACTGTCACGTCAGAAATAGATGATCTATCTCCGCTACATCTGCTCTAGTCTATAAATAGACATAAGCAACCTGTCCACCAATGCTTCCGCTGCTCCCACTGACTACGACAACCCTCTGGCAGAGTCATATAGACGTACACTTCTAAAACTGGTTTAGAACGACGCTATACTCATCCTCCCGCCGGGTCTCGTAACCTGGAACAACAGCAATGGCAATTGTGGGTAAACAAGAACTTCCCTGTCACCGTCCTTGAGGCTACCGTAGTACCTCTCGGGTGCCTGAAGTTACCCACCTTATCTGCGGAGTGGCCAATGGAATGTCAATCCAGATTGAATCTTTAGGTTCCTTATCAAATCTTCAGTAATCGTTTGTGGTTCTGGAATCACTTCCAGTTCTACCATACTCCCACTACTGTTTTCTGAAAAAATCCATTTTTAATAAAACTGTGGCGAGTCTAGAACAATATTGCTATTGTTCATCCAGATGGTAGAAAGTCAACCCGCGTCATAGCCTGGGTCAACCCACAAACAGCCATTACAGAAACGTGCCTTGAGTTGTCCAGTGTCTGGTTTTAAGCATAAGCCGGACAACTCCCCGTACCTTAACATCGTTAAGATATGAACTGTTCTATATCCCATATAGGACCAGAGGCACTGATTTAATTGAACCAGATTCAAATCATGAAACTGTCTCCAGTGCATGTCAACTAAATGGAAGGAGGCGGATCAACGTTACTCAACTTAGGAATGCTTCCAATTATGAGTAACCTGAAAGAGAAGCAAGATCTCTTAATCATTACTGTCAACTGAATACCATGCACAAGTGTCTACATCTTCGATCACTTTGAAGAATCCCGATACTTGCTACACCTGGTTCTCTACTCTATTCAAATACCTATAACTTCTCCAAATTCGGACCCTGTGTTTCCACGAAACACTTGTCTAAAAACTAGAGAAGTCATAAGTAAACCGAATATAGTACGAGGACCAACCCCTTTGTCCTGATGGACCCTGGACAACATACAATACTCTGTATAAGTCCCTTGAGTTTGATAACTCATTCACTGTGTGTCGTAGGTTGAAAACTGTACTTATGGTCAAGAAGAATTACACCGCTGTTTAATGCTCCTTACCTAACCATCCACTGATATAGGTAAATGTCATAGACATAATATCAAAAGGTATATCTCACTCTATGAAAATAGACGTACAGATATATCAATTTGAAATTGGTGCATAACAGCGGATATTCAAAACCAAATATTTGCCGACCGGCAAACAACCCAGGTGACTTCCTCAAATATCACCGATTACAACGAATCCCGATATAATGAGGATGATCACCCAATTCCCAATAACTTACTCCCACTCATCATCTATAAAACCATACAGATGTGAGAATCATACCTGGTAAATACATACCCTGGAGCAAGTGCCTAATCGGGAAATCAGTTTTCCTTTAACATTACACAGTGAAACTGAAACATTGAAATGTTTCGTTGGGGTATTCTGGTATTCCTAGTAATGCCTCTTCCAGATTCACGACTGTAACCGTATAGTTCTTTGCCACCTCTCCAAATCCCTTCATATGTCTTTAGTCTTTACCTTCTGTATACCCCTTTAGGCCAAATGGTTTTCTTCCTTCCCTACCGTTCGGCACCAGCCTATGGTTTGGAAGAAGACTATCCAATAAGCATAATGGGTGTACTGTCCCAATCCTAGGAACACTCGCAATGAGAGAGGGTGAAGATAAAAGACAACCGAATAAACCTTATTCCTATTTCTCCTGGACCAGAATCCATCCCCGAACTGGAACAAGTTCCATTCGAGTTCGTATATAACCATACGATGGAGTATCCAAATAAACTGTGGATCTTCGTAGTGATACGGAGTGTACTGGAGAAATACAAAGGTGATGTGGGAGTGGTAACGAAGTATTTGGTTTGGTCGTGAATATCTGTTGCAATTTACTTTGCCCTCTTACTAATCCCTTGCTTTGTCTGAACTTAATACCTTCTGTACACCATCGTTAGGCTAATTGGTTTTCTTCATTCCCTACCGGTCGGCACCAGCCTAAGGTTTGGAAGAAGACTATCCAATTTGCGTAATAGGTGTACTACCCCTAAACCAAGGAGTACTCGTATCCTGAGAGAGGGTAAAAGGAAAAGACAACTGAATAATCCTATCCGTTTTCTCCAGAACCTGAAACCATCCTCGAATAAATTCCTTCGAGTTCGTATCTAACCATACGATGGTTTTGTCCAATGGAAGTGGACGTTCGTAGTAATATGGGGTGTCCTGGAGAAAAGGGTAAAAGTAGGAGTGGCAATGAGGTCTGCAACTCTGACAATCCAAAAGCCAGTGTTTAAGAAGGTTCGGTCAACTTGGTCACTGAGTCATAGTCTTAGGGTCGGGTCAATGGTCGCTGCCAAAGAGAGAGAGAAAAGAAATACTCAGCGTGCACTCTAACCTAGATCAGAATGGTTACCAATTTATCTAATCTGGAATCCTCCCACTGTACCTCAAATTCTCCTCCAAACCTTAAAGAAGAATTAGTCGGGGTCACCCGAGGAGTAAACTAACTCATCAGTGGGAATCGGGATCCAACTATCATCGCATGATAACATGACGGAATCCGCTCACGTCATCACACTCCAGAAGGTATGCGCATATCTGGCAAGTTTCAGTTCTTTTGAAACTCCCGATGTGATTTCTGCCCCATGCTCTTATGACCTTGACTTTGGCCAACATATCATAAGTCACATGTCAAGTTCTACCCGTCATTCTCCAGGTTAATTTGAATCCACCCGTACATACCCTTGACTTTGGCCAACATGGCAGTACGACTGTTCCAAACCAACGCATCTATCTATGCTGCATATGAATAACCAACAGCTACCAAACACTGTGCCTTGACTTTGGCCAACATACACAGCTTGAATACTATTGACTATCCATATGAAACGACGGAGGGCTACGAATGGTTTCTGGCGAAAACCTTTAACGTAAAGAACTTGATATCGTTGAAGGAACTGATAGCTTTTAAAAATATAGTGACGAAAACCTTCGCTAAAGAGGTCACTCCCGGTGAAGGGATCTCGGCTCTTTCCCCGTAGAATGGGGTGCAGGATATTCCAACTGAATACCACGGTGCAAAGCAAAAGTAATCGGCTATAGTGAAGTTAATGCCCTGACGCAAACTTCTGTCCAAGGGGTCACTCCCGGTGAAGGGATCTCGGCCCTTGCCTCGTCGACTGAGGAGCAGGATATTCCAACTGAATACCACGATGCAAAACAAAAGTGAACGTCCTTGCAATAACAGCTTTTTGAAAAGTGTTCCAACAACATCAGATTAGGTTTGTTTTTAACTTGCATTGATCCGAGTCAATGCAGTCCCATCAATTGATCACACCACAAAGAACGAAAATATACTGACGTACGTATATGCCATCCGCATTCGCCACTGGGTCCCGTCATTACCCGTTAGGTTAGCTAACTAACGACAGAGCGGGGACTGGATTAGCGCGGATGCAAAACATATACAACATCTACTAATATATATACCAATATATTATATTCGCTCAAGGCGTGAATAAAATGCAACATCACAGAAATGTACAGCATCACAGAAACAATACAGATATCTGGGATCCCCGGGTTTCACAGAGCCGCTGAAACCCGACGTTCCCCTGGTCGTGTGGATAGCCTGTGCAATGAAATCCTAGACCCCTACGGGCGCGGCAAGTTACCCGCCAAAACCTGAAGCGAGGCAGCCCCCTTCAGCACCGTGAATGGACCACCCAGCACTTCACGGAATCCGGTAACTTGGGCACCCCTCCTGGGTCAACCTGTACCCCCTACGAGTGCGGCGAATAGCCCGCCAATCCTAGAGTGAAGCCCCCTCCGTCCCAATGCCATGAGATGCGGGCTTGTTGCCCTCTAGAATCCGGCTATCCGTGCACCCCTCCGCGGGGTAACCCTAGTACAGAAAGTAAAATATACATACAACGGGTACATCGACCGCAACCAGGTCGTGCCCCCAAAATAATAATACAAACAGGCAGTGACGGCAGTCCACATGTCGGAAGCTCGTCCCGCAATATCAAATGTACATAATACAACAAAACTGTACTAGCATTGCATCCAGGCTATCCCCCACGACCGATCCGCAACATCACAGCAAGAACAGAACATCAACATGAAAATCACGTTCGCAAATCCGTCTAACCGGGCTATAGCAGTTAGACCGGATTTACCGATCGAGTGACATTCACGGTCGCAGATATAATGTAAATACTGTGAAATAATGTGTTTAAAATATCCGATCAATCAAATTTTAACAAGTGGGCCCCCAAACAATACTGTAGCAGATCAAGAAATTCTGGGCCCAATATTAATGTTCCAAAACCCCAATTTTAAGCCCACAAAGACACTGTAGAAATTTGGTGCAGTGATCTCCACAGTGCGCGTCGGAACAGCGGCGAAAAGGGGGTTTGTGCGGCGGTTCCGCGCTCCCACAGTGGAATCACTTCATCGAATTTTTACAGAGCTCTTAGATTTTCCAGTACATCAATATTTTACAACCTGAAAAATTTTTCGAGACCAAAAAATTTCAACAGAAACTGATGCTAACAAAAATGTAGTTTTGGAACATTCGATCGATCGAAACAGAAAAACACATTACACCAAGCTAGACTAAGTTAATGGCGAGGCTCTGATACCACTGTTTGTGCACGGCGGCGCCCCGGCCGTCAATCCGACGGCCAAATGCGGAAGCGGTGATAAACTTTAATTTTACTTGAACTGGCAAACCGCCGCGCACTAATACCCGGATCGAACCATTAACTAGTCCTAGCTATCTACAAGAAAGGGAATAGAGATATACCGACGATCCAAGTCCTCCGGTCTTCTCTTCATCGTCCCGATCTCCTGCGGAATCTCCGGTCGTCGCCACCTTGCCGGAAGGGCACCACATCGTCTCCATGTTTTACGGGCTCCCACCTCAATGCCGAGGCAACTCGGGCACGAAGCCAGCTACTCGACGCGCCCAAGGTTCGATGTAGAATATGTAGTCCTCAAGTCTCACTTTGGGGTTGTAGGAATTGCCTTTTGGTGGAGGAAATGATATGAGCTTGTGGAGATGAAACATGTGGGATTTTACAAAGCTAGAATGATAAAAATCCCACCCCTAGAATTTTGGACAGCCCCCTCCCTCAATGTGGCCGGCCATGTATATGGTGGTGGAGAGAGTGAAAGAGTGAGAGAGTAAAACTATCATGCAAAAGAAATGATAGCAAGGAAAGTCCAACACTCCAACACCAATGATCATCCATCATCAACAACCATGATGCTAACAAAGTCAAGCCATCATGAAGTATGAAGTCAAGCAAGTCAATGGATGGTGCACCATCATGAAGACTATCATGATGCTACAAAAAACAAAGAACCCCTCCACAAATGCCTATTTGCAACAATGCAAATAAACCCTCCTCCACCAAACATCGGCCAATGAACGGAACAAAGGAAATTGGCCGAAACGGAAAGCAAACTGGCAACTCCAAAAACTGGTCCCGTAATAAATTACAGGAAAACCCCGATACTGTGCATACACGCCCGCATTTGTATTCCGACCGAAATACAAATGCAATGAGACAAAATCTACACTGTACTATACTAGGATCCGGCTTATACCAAAACCGGCTAGTAATATCTGTTCGATCCTGATCCGTGCAATACCGTACGTATCTGATCGAACCCTGCCATATAACCATACGGCCTATAGTACAAACTGTCCGATCCTGATCCGTGCAATACCGCACGTATCTGATCGGACCTTGCCATATCTCCATACGGCCTCTACAACCTTTCGCCCGAAAGCTGAGTAACTGAATGTGGGGGACTCTAAAGACTCATCAACACCTTGGTTGTGGTTTTAACCACTAGCACGTTAGAGGTATAAGCCAATACATAACGGGCTACCAGGTATTGACCAAAAGGGACGTCTGTGAGCGAACTCAGCCTGACACCCTACTGAGCCTGTCAGTGACAATATCCGTGCAGTCCGGTCCGTTCGTCTATGAGCATCGCATGGCGGGCCTAGGGGGTTGGTAAAAGTCAGACCCCCAAAAGCGGTACAAGTCGTGTCGGAGTGTAGCCCAGAACACCCTGAGATACTACTGGAATACCTACCAGTAAATCTCCTTGCCTCGGCCGAGGGCTTCGTGTAATGGCTCTCCTAGACACAGCGCGACCTCACCCCCAATACCGGGAGAGACGAACCCCTGAAGATACGCTCACTGCCTCCATGTGGCTCGGGACTGTACCCAACTAAAACCTGTTTGCACGACTCCTTTGAGCCGTGGTAGGGTAGTAATCAAAGTACAGTGGGAACTCACACGAGACAAATGACGATCCCCAGGTCGATGAACTAACCTGCACACATGTCACCAGGGAACTGCCATCTGACGTCTGGTATATGACCAACTAGCATGTTCCCGGCGAGTCCTGTCCGGTGTACTCATAACCCAATGAGCACCTGTATACATCTTAGGTGATCCAACTGACACCAGTGGCTTGTGAGACCGGCCACCGCCCCTCGTCGGGGTCTCGACTGTATACACTAGTCTACTATGGAGAATCGATGCCCTGTCTCGAAACTCTCACGACTAGGGACCTTTTAAGGATATGCTTATAGACCCCCAGCTCCCACTTATATGATCGCCCTCATACTGCTGGTGGTCAAGCAAGAATCCTAGGGGCTCTATCAACGTGTAATAGCGACGTGTCAGGTCACTTAAAACAGTACACGATGATAAAGGTAAACCAGATAGCATACTATCATCTCGAGTAAGACTGTCCTACCGGGATAGGTCCTCCATCAATCATTACAATCACGTACCTGTGACCTAATAATTGACTCTGAGGGCACTATCTCCAACAGATTTTACCCGACGCGTCGGATATCCGGAGGATACCGTCGTGATTTTGAGATGGATGGTAGGGGCCGGTCTGGACTGGCGGCGCCCTAGATATTGTGATTGAGACATTGAGATTTCGAGATATTGAGGTACAGAGACTGTGATACAGAGATATCGAGATATTGGGATTACGTTTTGTGCCGATGCTAGGCACTGTTTTATGCTGATTTCATTATGATACCTCATTTTAAAAATACAAAGGAAATCTCACTAAATTATGAAAACAGTTCTTCATTTACTTGTATTCTGTTTTCATGCATTCATACCTCATTCATATGATATATTGCTACCTGAGGCACTGACACGGGCACATGAGATTACACTCGGGTTAGATATTTACCCTAGCCTTGTTATAGGTTGCATGTTATATATATAATTGAGGATATATTATGATCATTGACCTAGGTTGCGTTATTTATGCGATTTCTTTCCGTAGATGTTTTTCTATTCACGAATTGGCAACTCACCCCCGTTGTGCCCCAGTTTCTTGCAGGTTTGCCGTACAGGTTTCATTACAGCTTTGCGGGCATAGTTTCCTTCGGGTGATTTGCTAGTAGGTGGGTTTACTTGTATCGTACCCCCATTATATATCTTGTATATCATTATTCTGTTGTATCTAGAAGTTCCATCAACCAAACATGTATTATTTTTGAGATAGAGACCAGTGATGTTATTCTTTCGACCTTAGAGTCGCGCGTTGTATTTCTATGGTTTTCTTGTTGTTTTGAGTTCCTTTTGAGTTTTGATCCTCGCCCTTGGCGTTGTATATTATATTGCTTGTGTGGTTGTGACCGTCGATTGACGAAGAGCTAGCTCCCGCTTGGGGATGCCTTTTTATTGATTTCGTATACTATTCATGTTGTATCCCGTTTGGGAGCCAGTATTTACAAAGGAGACTCTGCCGAAAATTTCAGGAAATACTTGATGTTTTTTTTTAAACCGCATAATTCGGGTTATGCTATTAAAACTACTTGATTTTAAATTGGTTTTCCTTCACTCTACTACTTTTCTTGGTTTGGATTTCTAGGTTTTTGGCTTATTTAGATTACGTACGCCTCGAGACGTTTCGTTGTTTAAGTGCCGGTCATTTTCCGTACTTTCGGGACGTGACACTCTATAAAACACGGATTCCACGGCCGCGATGAATAGCCAAACCCACACCCCTAGACCCCAACGAGAGCGGCAAGCAACCCTTCCAATTCTAGAGTTAGAAAACCCGGACTCGACTCCTCGAGTTGGTCTCCCACTGGACTCTAGAACCCGGTTACTTGTGCTCTCCTCCTTGGGTCTACCTAATGCAGAAAAGTAAATAATATACAATGGTGACATCATCCTCATTCCGGAAGTGCCCCAATAAAAGAATATTACATACAATGAATTTTACATGAATGAAAATAAAAACCCTCATCTCACATAAAAACCCTCGGCTATTCAGAACGCGACGATCCAATATAATATATCCAGCAACATATAACATCACATGTCATCAACGTAAGTAAATATGCGCATCCTAATTGTCGTTGACATATAGCAACGAAACCGGCGATATCACATATTACACTTACGGTCGCAGAAAAGAAAGTGTAAAACTACAATATTTGGAATCTACAATCTCTTTAGACATCGTAAATCCGAAATATCACATATTTCGCATTTCATGCCTAACTATATGAATTTCACATATTGTATCACATCCCAGATAAATAGACATTATTAAACTTTCCGATCGAATAATCAAATACCCAAGATTTCCTTAATAGCTCAACACTTGAGCGGAGTTCAAAAATTCCAGAATACGTCACAGTACCAATGGTCCAGCCGTAGAGAGGTCAAGCCAACGCCTCACATATGGCAACGCCGTACTGCCGCAAACCCTAAGGTTTAGAGGCGGTTCAGACGGTCATATAATCGAGTTAAGGTTTATGTTCTTCTAGAGGATCCATCGGTTTACTTGCATGTTTTTCCGAAAGATTTAAACCCAAGAAAAATTCAACACTTGAAAGTTTTTCATGCCGGGGAAAATTGAGTTAATGATATCCGTTCGAACATTTTAATAGTTTCTAAATTATCCGGAAAAAGAATGAAATAAAATTTTCCGATCGAATCAACGAATACAAAATAATCCCCAGAACACTCAACACTTGAGTCAGATTAAAAATACCCAGGAATATGCACTAACAGCAACGGATATTACTGTGCCAAAATCTAACCCTAACTCTACTGTGCTGCCGCGGAACCGCCGCAGAATGCATGGTTCGGCCGCGGTTCCGCGGCGCTTTAGTAGAGTTTTGGTGTCGTTTTGCACAGTAACTCTTAGAATTCCCTGCTGATTTTTTTGAGTATTTTTAATGCAGAAAAAATCACATTTTTAAAATTTGTCCAGAGAGGGGGTCAAATTGACGTTTCGGGGTTCGATCGGGGTTTTAACTTCATATACACGTCGCCTATTACTCTAGCTAGGCTCTGATACCACTGTAGGGTTACTAGGCACTCTAACAAGGTTCTACAAGGGATCAACCATGCCCGATTAAAATTTTAGCCGTGCCGAAAAACCCTAAACAAGGTCTTTGCTAGATTATTAGGGTTTCATATGCAAGTAAATACCATTTACGACTAAGTGAATACGAAATACAACCTTTGTAGATCGGTTCTTCACTTCAAAATCTCCTTGTTGTAGTCCCTTCTGTAGGGTTCCTAGGCACTCTAATGAGGTCTCACAAGGCATCAACCATGCCATTTTCAAATTTTACAAGTGCCGAGAAACCCTAATACAGATTGTTAACTAGATATTTAGGCTACAAATGAAACTAGTTAACTACTTAACTAAAAGAACGGAAATACAACCTTTGTAGATCCGGTGCTCCACCTCCATAGCTCCGTGATGAAGTCTCCTCGCTGTCCAAATCAAATCCCGGGATCTAGCGTCGGCTTCATCGGAGAAATGGGCGGGCTAGGTCATCGACTACGATGCCGAAGATGATCTACGTCGAGGCATCGCAAGATCAAGCTCCTGTAAGTCGATGTACAACACCCCACGACTTGCGGGGAGGCGGAAATATGAAAAACGATCTTGTTCTTTGCTTAAACATCGACTAACCGCATGAATCGAAGCTAAACGATAACTAACATCAAACATAGTTGTTAACAACTACTATGTAAAGGGATTATACCTAAAGAACCGTGTCCTTCGTCTTTACGAACTCCACCTCCTCCTCGGCCTTCTCGAAGTAATAGACGATCCACCCGAGAGCTTTACTCCAAGCTTAGCCTCTAAACTTGAGGCAACTAAACTTCTTTAAGTGCTAATCAAAGAAGCTAGGTGAAATAGAGTGAGGGTTATGGTTTAATGAGTCTAACTAATCCTTGTACTCAACACATGAGAGGGGAGGATTAGGGTTTGAAGAGGGAGAGCTTGAGGAGAGAGAAGATGAAGATAATAATGAAGTGAGAAGAATGAGTTATCATAATATATATCAAGCATTTCTTTTATCAAGAAAAGAAAAATAAAACAATTTAACAACCATGCTTGATAATATCTAGTGATGATTCATCTCCATGAGTCATTAAGCATTTATGATGCATTAATGACATGGATGAATCATCCATATGACTCACTAATCACATTCATTGTATATGCCACCTAAACCTCCTTAGTCACCATCTTCTAGATGCTTCTCGCGCAATTACGAGAATGCCCCTCCTTTCCGCAAAAATACGGAAAAACTTTAGACTGTATAAATCCAATAACCGGATACCAGTAACTGGCTTAAACCAAAGCCGACTGGTAAAAACAGTCCGAAAGTCGTACGTGTGTAAACACACGTATGCGTCCGAACCCTTGTCGTAAAACCATACGACCTCTATATCGTTTCGCCTGGAGTAGGGAAACTCTCTGTGTGGGACTCTAGAGACTCGGCTACTAAGCTGGCAGTGGGTTTAACCACAGACCGCAAGCGGCACTAGCTGTACATAACGGTCCCCAGGTAGATGTCGATAAGAAGGCCGATGAGGAAACCCATCCGAACTCCTACTGAGTCTGATGTGACAATCTCCGTACAGTCCGGTCCGTTCGTCTAAGACTATCGCATATCGGGCCTAGGGGGCGGCAAGCGTCAGTCCCCTAATAGCGGTATAAGTCGTGTCGGAGCGAAGCCCATTACACCCTGAGAAACTACTGGAACCTACCAGTAAATCTCGCTTGCCCTGGCCAGGGACTTTGCGTAATGGCTCTCTGACACAGCGCGATATCAACCCCCAATACCGGGAGAGACGAATCCTGTCTAACCGCCACTGCCTCCAAGTGCTCGGGACTGCACCCAACTGCTACCTGTTTGCACGACTCCTTTGAGCCGTGGTAGGGTAGTAATCTAAGAACAGTGGGACACACTCGAGGCGAAGCAGCTGTGTCAAGTCTTCGGACTATGCTGTACTCATGTCACCTGGGAACTGTTCACTGACGACTGGTATAAAACCAACCAACAGTTCCCTGTGAGTCCTGTCCGGTGTACCCGTAACCTAACGAGCACCTGCATACTATCTCCAGTACGACGTACTGATGGCTGTGGGACAGACCATCTCCCCAACTGGGATGAGAAGCGTACACACTAGTCTACTCCGGAGTATCGATGCCCTGTCTCGATAATCCAACGACTAGGGACCCGAATAAGGATGTGCTTGTAGACTACCCAGCCCCCACTAGTGTGACTGCCATCACAACGCTGGTAGTCAAGCAAGATCCTAAGAGCTCTATCAATACGTATACTCACATATTAAGATAGAAAAACCAAGTAGCATACTACCATGTTTAGCAAGACTGTTGTATACATGTGAATATCCCAAGCTTCCATTAAGTAATATACAAACTAGTATGATACAGTAATAGCCTTCTAGGGCATAAACACTAACAATCTCCCACTTGCACTAGGGCCATGTACTGGCGTATCGAAGATCGATGATCTCGAGTAGCCTCTCGAACTGAATCTGAGGTAGGGCCTTTGTGAATGGATCAGCAATGTTCTCTTCAGAAGCAACTCTCCGAACCTCGATCTCCTGACGATCAATGATCTCCCTGATCAGGTGATACCGCCTTAAGATGTGTCTGGACTTCTGATGGGACCTTGGTTCCTTTGCTAAAGCTATAGCTCCGTTGTTGTCGCAATACAGAGGTATTGGATCAACTATGGTAGGAACCACCTGAAGTTCTGTTAGGAACTTCTTCATCCAGACTGCTTCTTTTGCGGCATCGCAAGCAGCTATATACTCCGCTTCCATCGTCGAATCAGCAACGGTGTCCTGCTTGGAGCTCTTCCAGCACACCGCCCCTCCATTGAGGGTAAAGACATAACCCGACATGGACTTGGAATCGTCCTTATCACTCTGGAAGCCGGAATCAGCAAAGGCCTCCAACCTGAGGTCTTTTCCGCCGTAAACCAAGAACATCTCCTTAGTCCTTCTCAGGTACTTGAGAATGTTCTTTACTGCTATCCAGTGCTTTTCCCCTGGGTCTGACTGATACCGGCTTACCACGCTCAGTGCGTAAGCTACATCTGGTCTGGTGCACAACATCGCATACATTATAGAGCCTACCGCAGAAGCGTAGGGTATAACAGACATGCGTTCCCTTTCCAAATCAGTCTTAGGAGACATCTCTTTGGAGAGGGTGATTCCGTGACAAGCCGGTAGATTACCGCGCTTAGAATCTTCCATACTGAATCTTTTCAGTACAGTGTCGATATACCTGGACTGCGAAAGTCCCAACATCCTCTTGGATCTATCACGATAGATCTGGATCCCCAGAATGTAAGAGGCATCACCCAGGTCTTTCATGGAGAACCTGTGTGACAAGAATCCTTTGACAGATTGTAGCAAAGGAATGTCATTTCCTATCAATAGAATGTCATCCACGTACAAGACGAGGAATACGACACTTCTGGCTACAACTTTACTATATATGCACGGTTCATCTGGATTTTTGATAAAGTCATATTCTTTGACTGTCTCATCAAAACAGATGTTCCAACTCCGCGATGCCTGCTTTAGTCCATAAATGGACTTAAGCAGCTTGCATACTTTCCCGCTGCTCCCACTCTGATTGAAACCCTCTGGCTGATCCATATAGACGCACTCTTCTAAATTTCCATTTAGAAAAGCCGTCTTTACGTCCATCTGCCAGATTTCATAATCATGGAAAGCAGCAATAGCAAGAAGGACCCGAATGGATTTGAGCATAGCCACTGGAGAAAAAGTTTCGTCATAGTCCAAACCAGGTCTTTGACGAAAACCCTTTGCAACAAGTCTAGCCTTATAGGTTTCCACCTGTCTATCTACACCAATCTTTTTCTTGAAGATCCATTTGCATCCTATGGGTTTTACCCCATCTGGAGCAAAGTCCAAAGTCCATACTTTGTTGGTGTACATGGACTCCATTTCGGTCCGCATTGCATCTAGCCATCGTACCGAGTCGCCGCTCTGGATGGCCTGCTGGAAGTGAGTAGGTTCATCATCATCTATGATGCAATCCTCTCTATCCCCATCTATGAGGAAACCGTAGTATCTCTCAGGCGGATGAGACGGCCTACTACTCCTGCGGAGGGGTGCGGGAATGTCCTGTTCTTCTTGAACTTCTGGTTCTACCAAACTTTCAGTAGCAGCTTGTGATTCTGGAATTTCTTCCAGTTCTATTTCGCTCCCACTCTTCTGATTTTCTAAAAATTCAGTTTCTAAGAAGCGGGCATGACGAGAAACAAAAACCTTTTGTTCCTCTGCGTAATAGAAACAATATCCCATAGAGTTCTTTGGATATCCTACAAACTTACACTCTACTGAGCGTGCCTCGAGCTTGTCCGGATGTTGCTTTTTTACAAAAGCTGGACATCCCCATGTCTTCAGGTACTGAAGATAAGGTTTCTTCCCACTCCACATCTGATATGGTGTGGTAGGCACAGTTTTGGTTGGAACTCTGTTCAAAAGATATGCCGCTGATTCTAGCGCATAACCCCAGAAAGATCGTGGTAACTCAGCATTACTCATCATGGATCGTACCATATCCAATAGGGTTCGATTCCGTATCTCCGTTACACCGTTATGCTGTGAAGTGTATGGCGGAGTAAGCTGAGAGAGAATTCCTTTCTCTTTTAGGTAACCTAGGAATTCGGCACTCAAGTATTCACCACCTCGATCAGATCTAAGTGTCTTGATACTTTTGCCGGTTTGGTTTTCTACTTCATTCTTATACTCTTGGAATTTCTCAAAAGCCTCGGATTTATGTTTCATCAGATAAATGAATCCGTACCTTCAGTAATCATCCGTGAAAGTAATGAAATAGGAAAAACCACCTCTTGCATGTGTAGACATTGGACCGCATACATCGCTGTGTATGAGTCCTAAGAGCTCGCTCGCTCTTACTCCTTGTCCAGTAAATGGAGTCTTTGTCATCTTTCCTTTGAGACAAGATTGACAAGTGTCATAAGTTTGATATCCGAACGAGTCCAAATATCCTTTTCTATGCAACTTAGTCAACCTTCTCTCATTGATGTGACCCAGTCTACAATGCCATAAGAAAGCTTTATTTAAATCTGGAGACTTTCTTTTAAGTGTGTTCTGGACATTGAAAATTTGGAGTTGGTTTAAAACATATATACCGTTATTTAGTGTACCGGACCCAATCAAACCATGATTAAGGTGGATGTTAACAACATCTCTTACAAACGTGAAATCATAACCTTTATTTGATAACAAGGAAACTGATATGATATTACATGTTAAGCTTGGTACAAAAAAACAGTTATGTAAAACCAAAATGTGTCCACTCGTCAATCCTAGGTGATAATCCCCGACGGACGCAGCTCCCACGCTAGCTCCGTTAGCAACCTTTAGGGTCATATCACCTTCCTTCAGCACTCTACGGTTTCTCAGTGCCTGCAATGAATTGCAAATATGAGATCCTGATCCGGTATCCAATACCCAGGAAGTAGAGTTGATCGACAGACAATTCTCAATTACAAACACACCTGAAGTCGAAGCCACAGCTTGCTTCGGTTCCTGGTTCTTGGCGTTCCACGCCTTGCAATCCTTCTTCCAGTGCCCTTTCCTGTGACAATGGAAGCACTCATCCTGGCCAACTACCGGTACCGCAAACTTTTTCTTTCCCTTCCCTCCCACCTTACTAACACCTCCTCTAGGTTTGGTGGTGGCCTTCTTCTTCCTTCCTTTGGCCTTAGCCTTGGACCCGGAAGAAGATGCACCGCTAACCAACATAGCGGGTGTTTCCCTTGTTTTCTGCAAGGTGCCCTCTGCACTCCTTAACATGTTCAGGAGTTCCAGAAGTTCAACTTCTTTTCTTTGAAGGTTGAAGTTCAGGATAAACTGGGCGTAGGTGTGAGGAAGGGACTGGAGAATAAGGTCTGTATAGAGCTCATTATCCAAAGTCGTCCCAAGGTCTGCGAGCTCTTCAATATAGCCGATCATCTTTAGGACATGTTCTCCTACCGATGACCCGACAGCCAACCTCGCTCGAAACAAGTTCTTAGAGTTCTCGTATCTTGCTATACGAGATTGCTCTCCATAAAGTTCCTTTGTATGGAGAAATATGCCATCTAGGTTCATATCCTCGTGCCTCCTCTGATGTTCATTGTTCATTGAGGCAAGCACGATGCACTTGGCTTTCGCGCAATCTAAATCCCAGGTTTTGCGGATTTCCTTATCCGTATTGCTGGATTTGGGACCAGGGACAGCAGGTGCCGTAGCGGTGAGGACGTACCCCAATTTGTCATAGGTCAAAACCATTTTGACATTCCGCAGCCAATCTTTATAGTTTGGCCCTGTCAGTATATTTTTCTCTAAAAGTAACTTAAGTCCAGTCATTTTCAGGGTCGCTGCAATTAGGAGAGAGAGAAGAAAACTCTTTAGCATGATGCTCTTGCAAGTTTAGAGTGGTTTTTAGTTTATCTAAACTGGATGGCTCCCACTGTTTCTCGAATCCTTCCTCAAACCATAATAGAAGAATTAGCCAGGACTATTCTCACTGTACAATACTTGCTTAACCGTTCAGCCAGGCTAGTGTCGATACTTCGAGGGAGGTTTTCCAACGCTTTCGCGAAGTTCCTTAATTAAATAACCTCTTTTCTCTGGGGGCGTAACCCCGCTGACACTTTTCTGGACACCTACTTGGTTTATAGCATTGATCGTTAAGTGACGAATATCCTGATAAGTAGCATATACTCACAGTAGGATCGGGATCCAAATATCATCGTATGATAATGTTGAAGGAATCCTACCAACATTCATCAAACTCCAAATGGTATGCATCTCTTTGCAAATTTCAGTTTCTTTAGAAATTCCCGATATAGGTTTTTACCCCATGCTCTTATGACCTTGACGTAAGCCAACAAATCATAAGTCACATGTTAAGTTCTGACCATCATTATCTTGTTAATTTGAACCCACCCGTATATACCCTTGATGTAAGCCAACAAGGTAATGCGACTGTCCCAAACCAACACATCTATCTATGCAACAAATGAATACCCAGTAGCTACCAAACACTATGCCTTGACGAAAGCCAACAAACATAGCTTGAATACTACTGACTATCCATAAGAAATGACGGAGGGCTACGACTGGTTTTGGCGAAACCGTGAACGTAGTGAACTTGATATAACCGAAGGAACCTGATAGCTTTTAAAAGGAGTGGTTAAAGCTCCGCATTTAAAAATATCTGTTTTTAAAATTAACCGAGTGGTTTCTTTTAAATTTTTCCAACGATTAACTTTTGGTTTATTTTCTTTGCATTATAAATAATGCGTCCCATCATTAACCTATCATTGCAGAAAACAACGAAAATACAACGTCCTCTTATGCCATCCGCATTCGCCACGGGGTCCCGTCATCACCCGTTAGGTTACTTAACTAACGACAGAGCGGGGGCTGGGCTAGTGCGGGTGTAAAACATAAGTGACGTCTAAATAGCTATCATATATAGATATTGTACATTCGTCAGACGCAATAATAGGCATTCCAGATCACAGATGAACTTTATTGGATTTGCAAGCAATCCGTGTTTGTTTTGAGCCTGCAACAAAAGACGGATTACACAGTTGTGATGAATAGCCATTACCCCACCCAAGACCCCAACGGGTACGGCAAACTAGCCGCCCGGCAGTTTTTGCACCATACCTTGGGTCTGTCCTAGGAGCAAAAAACAGTAAAATGAAATAATACAACGGTGGCTACAACCGCAACCTGGATGTGCCCCGCAAAATAATATTACAACAAATTACATTTACATCAAATAAATTAAATAATAACCCATCACATAACCCCGGCTATATATCACAACAGACCAACACAGTTCATATCCACAAACATTAAAAACCATTACAGAAATGTGCAACCCCTTGCCAACCGACATACTAGCAGTTAGGGGAGGTTTACGAACACATTATACAAACACAGATATAATCCATCAAGCAAATACTGTATAATTTTGATCGATTAAACACTTCTAATTTTGCTCCAATACTTCTCTGTAAATCTGAAACCTGAGCAAAAATAAAATATTCCAGAAAATACCAAATATCACAGAGAAGCAACACAGGAAATTTGGGTTCCTGAATCGCCAACTCGGCGGCGGAAGCGCGGCGGATCGGTGCGATCCGCTGCGGTTCCGCGGCTCTTTAGGCGATTCAGGAGCCCAAATTTCTTGGGTGTTCTTATACTGTCTTTTTAAGCTTTCTGAACCTCCCTGAAAAATTTTAGGACTTCATTTAAAATTCGACAGAAACTTGTGATTTCGGGGTTTTCCGGTTTCGTTTTTTCCGTTCGAAATTCATACAAATTTGTAAGTAAGTTATTTATTGTTTAGCGAGGCTCTGATACCACTGTAAGTCGATGTACAACACCCCACGACTTGCGGGGAGGCGGAAATATGAAAAACGATCTTGTTCTTTGCTTAAACATCGACTAACCGCATGAATCGAAGCTAAACGATAACTAACATCAAACATAGTTGTTAACAACTACTATGTAAAGGGATTATACCTAAAGAACCGTGTCCTTCGTCTTTACGAACTCCACCTCCTCCTCGGCCTTCTCGAAGTAATAGACGATCCACCCGAGAGCTTTACTCCAAGCTTAGCCTCTAAACTTGAGGCAACTAAACTTCTTTAAGTGCTAATCAAAGAAGCTAGGTGAAATAGAGTGAGGGTTATGGTTTAATGAGTCTAACTAATCCTTGTACTCAACACATGAGAGGGGAGGATTAGGGTTTGAAGAGGGAGAGCTTGAGGAGAGAGAAGATGAAGATAATAATGAAGTGAGAAGAATGAGTTATCATAATATATATCAAGCATTTCTTTTATCAAGAAAAGAAAAATAAAACAATTTAACAACCATGCTTGATAATATCTAGTGATGATTCATCTCCATGAGTCATTAAGCATTTATGATGCATTAATGACATGGATGAATCATCCATATGACTCACTAATCACATTCATTGTATATGCCACCTAAACCTCCTTAGTCACCATCTTCTAGAAGCTTCTCGCGCAATTACGAGAATGCCCCTCCTTTCCGCAAAAATACGGAAAAACTTTAGACTGTATAAATCCAATAACCGGATACCAGTAACTGGCTAAAACCAAAGCCGACTGGTAAAAACTGTCCGAAAGTCGTACGTGTGTAAACACACGTATGCGTCCGAACCCTTGTCGTAAAACCATACGACCTCTATATAGTTTCGCCTGGAGTAGGGAAACTCTCTGTGTGGGACTCTAGAGACTCGACTACTACGCTGGCAGTGGGTTTAACCACAGCCCGCAAGCGGCACTAGCTGTACGTAACGGTCCCCAGGGAGATGTCGATAAGAAGGCCGATGAGGAAACCCATCCGAACTCCTACTGAGTCTGATGTGACAATCTCCGTACAGTCCGGTCGTTCGTCTAAGACTATCGCATATCGGGCCTAGGGGGCGGCAAGCGTCAGTCCCCTAATAGCGGTATAAGTCGTGTCGGAGCGAAGCCTATTACACCCTGAGAAACTACTGGAACCTACCAGTAAATCTCGCTTGCCCTGGCCAGGGACTTTGCGTAATGGCTCTCTGACACAGCGCGATATCAACCCCCAATACCGGGAGAGACGAATCCTGTCTAACCGCCACTGCCTCCAAGTGCTCGGGACTGCACCCAACTGCTACCTGTTTGCACGACTCCTTTGAGCCGTGGTAGGGTAGTAATCTAAGAACAGTGGGACACACTCGAGGCGAAGCAGCAGTGTCAAGTCTTCGGACTATGCTGTACTCATGTCACCTGGGAACTGTTCACTGACGACTGGTATAAAACCAACCAACAGTTCCCTGTGAGTCCTGTCCGGTGTACCCGTAACCTAACGAGCACCTGCATACTATCTCCAGTACGACGTACTGATGGCTGTGGGACAGACCATCTCCCCAACTGGGATGAGAAGCGTACACTCTAGTCTACTCCGGAGTATCGATGCCCTGTCTCGATAATCCAACGACTAGGGACCCGAATAAGGATGTGCTTGTAGACTACCCAGCCCCCACTAGTGTGACTGCCATCACAACGCTGGTAGTCAAGCAAGATCCTAAGAGCTCTATCAATACGTATACACACATATTAAGATAGAAAAACCAAGTAGCATACTACCATGTTTAGCAAGACTGTTATATACATGTGAATATCCCAAGCTTCCATTAAGTAATATACAAACTAGTATGATACAGTAATGGCCTTCTAGGGCATAAACACTAACAGCTCCCACTTCACCAAGTCATGAAACTTGTGAAGAAAACACCCTATACTACTTGGCAAGAGGTAGAGGATGAAGAAACAGGAAGTGGGTTCACTTTAGAATTTGATTTCTCACTTGATTTCATCAAATCACCATTGATGAAGTAAGCTTTTCTTCTTGTGTAGAAGAAGAAGAAGAAGATGATAATCTTATGATAAGTTAATTGAATAGAAAAGAATAATAAACCTTATCATAATATAACCATGGTCAAGTGTAGAGAATGAATCATGGTTGAGTGGAATGGTTAGGGTTAAGCATGAGACAAAATGGTCACTTGGTCAAAGCTTCATGAAGCTTCAACAAGCTTCATGAAAGAAAATAAAGAAAGAAACCATTTTGTTTCCCTTTTATCTATTTCTCAAAAATCAATAGATAAATAAATAAGTGAATAAAAATAAAACCCTAACCATTATCATATAACCATGGTTTGATCTTTACACAAATCCAAGTTAGCATGCATCATCAAACATGATATAAACTTGTGCACAAAAGTATATCACATATACAATGTGCATAATCCAAGTGAGAAAATCCATTTAAAGTGAACCAATACTAGTTAATACAAAGTAATATATCAAATATATAATTATGCATTGAATCATCAAATCAACACTTGATTTAATGATCCGGTCATGTCTCACACAACCGACTAGTATACAATGCATCGACTTATCGAATCAATCCTTGATTCGATAACTAGGTTATATCGCATACAACCATTCGACACATTCACCGCGAGAATGAAATACGGTATCACATACACGCATAATTCTCGGTCCCGCACATATCTCATATGCGCTCCTATTTCGTTTCGCTTGAGCCAGGAAACCTCTGTGTAGGACTCTAAAGACTCGTCAATACGCCGGCAGCAGATGATGATCATATCAAACACCCACAAGCCGCAAGCGGTCTGCTAAACGTAACGGCCACCCGGGTATTGAGCGATCAGAAGATCGACGAGCAAGCCCGCTCACACTCCTGTGAATCCAACCAGTAACACTTACCGTACAGTCCGGTCTGATCGTCTGATATGTCGCATATCTCGCCTAAGGGTGGTAAACGTCAGACCCCAATAGCTCGATAAGTCGTGTCGATATGAGGTCTATAACATTTCGAGAAACTACTGGTAACACTTACCAGTAAACCTCAGCAACCCTGGCCAGGGATTTCCGGTTATAGCCAATCGAACACAGCGCAACATCAACTCCCTATACCGGGAGAGACGAATCCCCACCTATCGCTCATTGCCTCCATGTGATTCGGGACTGTACCCAAAAACCACCGTTTTGCACGCCCTCTTGGACGTGGGAAGGTGGAAATCAAAGCACAGTGGGAATCACACAAGACTCTATGACGATCTCGGGTCAACATACTACTCTGTACCAGTGTCACCAGAGAACTGCCATCTGACGTAAGGTATAATACCATCTGGAAGTTCTCGGCGAGTCCGTCCAGTGTACCCAGTCTCCACTGAGCACCCGTATATCATCTCTGATGTCAAACACCAATGGATATGGGATCATCCATCGCCCATTTGTATGAGTCGAGAAGGTATACGCTAGTCTACTCTGGTATATCGATGCCCCGTCTCGATACACCCACGACTGGGGACTTTGAAGGATGTACTTATGGACTACCATGTCCCCACTAGTATGATCCGCATCATAGTCCAGGTAGTCAAGTACACATCCTAAGGGCTTTACCAACATGTAACAGAGAGACAATCAGTATACACGTTAAGGTAAAGAGCAACCAGATAGCATACTATCATGTCGAGCAAGAAAGTCCTCCCTATATATGTCCCAGCATCTACTACAATATACATCCTATGTATAGTAATGGCCTCTAGGGCATACATATAACTAACAATCTCCCACTTGCACTAGGGCCATCTGATAGCAGTGGTTGTAGTATCTCATACTCAACCATCCCATAAAAGTCTCTCTCTGGGAAAAGGCCTTCGTGAGTGGATCCGCCGTGTTGTCCTCTGAGTCTACACTCCTAACCTCGATCACCCTGGAGATCAACCATCTCCATGATCAGGTAATACTGCCTTAGAATATGTCTGGATCACTGATGGGACGGGTGTTCCTTGGCATAAGCCACAACTCCTTTGTCTCACAATGGTTGGAACGTAGTTCATCTCATGAACTAATATACACCCAGACAACCTCTTTGGTAGCATCTTAAGTGGCGATGTATCCAGCCTTAATCGTCTAGTATGCCACGGTATCTAGTTTGGAACTCTTCCAACATACCGTCCCTTCACTGAGGGTAAAGACAATGCCTGTGACTGACATTCAGTCGTCTTTATCATCCTGGAACCCTTCCAGTGATTCTCCTCAGGATCGATTGATACCATCTTACTACTACTAGTGAGATTCCTAGCATCCAATTACATCTATCTCATAGATGATAACTCAGGATTTAGGAGGTATCACTTTGATCCTATATGGAGAATCCTTATGATAAACGGAGATTGACCGAGCGTAGCATAGGAAACCCCTTCCCTATCAAGAGTATGTTATCCACGTACTCTACGAGGATCGTCACTATACTCCCTACTACCTTTTTGTTTATACAAGGTTCATCTAACATTTTGATGATGTCAAACTATTTGACTAACTCATTAAAACAGATGTTCCAACTCCACGATGCCTGCTTTATCACATAAAACATCTTGCACACGTTTCCGCTGCTCCTACTGTTTACGAAGCCCTCTGGCTGTGTACTTATAGACGCTCTCTTCCAAAACATCATTTAGAAAAGCAGTCATGACACCCAACCGCCAGATATCGTAGTCATGGTATGTAGCCGTGGCAAGTAGGATCTGTATGGACTTAAGCATAGCCACTTGAAAAGGTTTCATCATTATCCACGCCTGGTCGATGACGAAAAAGCTTTAACAAGTCTAGCTTTGAAAGTCTCAACTTTTCCATCTACACCAAGTAATCTTCTTCAAGATATACTTGCTCCTGATGGGGATTTAACCCTTCAGATATAGCAACTAAAGTCCATACTTTGTTGGTGTACATGGATTCCATCTCAGATCGCTAAGTATCCAGCCATTCTTATAGAGTCCCTACTCTCGATGGCCTGCTCAAAACTAGTTGGGTCATCATCTTATGATGCAATCCTCGCTCCCACTGTCATAGAGAAACAGAAGTATCTCTCAGGTGGGTGAGAAACCCTACTAGATCGGCGGAGAGGCTGAGGTTCGTTGGTAACTATCGAATCCTTTGGTTTTATCAAATCATCTGCTGTAGTTTGTATAGCTGGAACCTTTCCAGTTCCACATTACAGACCTTGCCTCGAGCTTGTCCGGATTTTGCTTTTTGACATAGGCCGGTCAACCCCAAATCTTAACCAACTTAAGATATGGGCTCTTCCCTATCCATATCACATATGAAGCGGTAGGCAACTGATTTGATTGGAACCCAATTCAATTGGTATGCAGCTTCTCAAGTGCATAACTCCCAAAGAGGAAACAGGTAACTCAGTATTACTCATCATAGAGCACACCATATCACATAGGGTGCTATTGCTCCACCCCGATATACCATCGTGCTATGGTGTATACGGAGGAGTAATGCTGAGAGAGAATCTCATTCTCCTTCAGAAAAGTCCAAGAATTCCGTGCTCAAGTATTCTCCTCCTTGATCTCATCAAAGGACATAATACTTATACCCGTATTTTGGTTCTCTACTTCTAACTTATATTCTTTGAATATCTTAAAAGGTTCGGACTTGTGTTTCAACAGGAACATATGTCTGAATCTTGAGAGATCATCAGAGAATGTAACGAAGTATAAAGAACCGGTCTTGGCATGTATAGACAGGGGACCTACATACATCAACATGTATCATCCCAAGAGTTCAGTAAATCTTTCTCTGTTTCCAATAAACAGAGCTATGGTCATCTTATCTTTGTGACATGACTGGCAAGTTTCATAAGATGTAAATTCAAACAGATTTAAATATGCATCTAAATGTAACTTAAGCTAGTCGGGTCGCATTGATATGACCTAATCTACAATACCTCAAGAAGGATTTGTTCATTTATGAACTCTTCCTCTTGTGTGTGTTCCAGATACTAAGAACTGTAGTTTGATTTAGAACGTCAATGCTTTTAGATAACGTGCCTGAACCGATCAACTTTTGATATAGGAAATGTTCAAAACATTATCCAACAATACAAAATTATATCCTTTCTTTACTAATAAAGAGACTGATATGATTTTGTATATCAGGTTCGGTATCTAATAACATTCGTTCAGAATCAATGTATTTTGGAATACAGGGTGACAGTGACCAACAGACTTGGCTCCAACTCTTGCCCCCGTTTTCTGCCTCATGAAACTTATCACCCGTTCTCAGTTTTCTATCTTTCTGTAGCCCTATGTAACAGATTACATATTTGGGATCCTGATCTGGTATCACATACCCAGGACGTAGAGGATATTTGAGAAACAGTTCTTTGTAATGAACACACCCGAAAGAGATGCATCATATGTACTTTCTTCGTTTGGGCGGCACGGGAAATCTGGTATTCCCCAATTTCCTGCTCTGTCTTATAACAATTATAAGTTGGAGCGGGACCAACGTTCCCCAGCTCAGTATAACAAGCGGGTTCGGTCAATATATCCGTTTTATTATCTTGATTAAGGCGTGATATGGTCGCTACCTGGAGAGAGAGAGAGAAGAAAACACTCAGCGTGCGCTCTTGCAAGAATAGATTGGTTATTATTTTATCTAATCAGGATGGCTCCCACTGTTTTTATCAAATCTTCCTTCAAACCCTAAAAGGAAAGACTAGCCGGGATTAATTACACACTACAAGTTCGCCAATCTTTCAGCCAGGCCAGTGTCGGTACTTTGAGAGAGGTCCCCCGTGCTTTCGCACGAACCTAATTACAGTAAACCTCGTTTTCCCAGAGGCGTAACCCCGTTGACACCTTTCTAGACACCTACTTGATCGGCTAATTGTAATATGTAAAACTCTACCAGGAGTAACTCTTACTCGCAGCGTGTATCGGGATCCAACTATCTCATAGAAGGTATGCAATCTCATTGCAAATTTCAACACTTGAAATTCCCGATCATTTTGCCCCTAGCACCCTATGACCTTGACGGAGGTCAACAAACCATAGGCTACTAGTCAAGTTCAACCCGTCATTTCTTGATCGAATCAAACCCACCCGCACGACCCTTGACGGAGGTCAACAAGGCCGCACGACTACCCTAATCCAATCTGCATCATATGCATAAACAGATAAATACTAGTTAGCTACCGCACACTACGCCTTGACGGAGGTCAACAAATGTAGCACGAATACTAACTACCACTTATCTGAAATGACGGAGGGCTACGACAGGTTTTTCTGAAAACCTATTGCGTAATGAACTTGATATCGTTGTAGAATCAAATGATTTTAAAAATGGAGTGCTTTTGAGGCTTTTCTAGTTTTGCTAAAGGAGTCACTCCCGGTGAAGGGATCGTCGGTCCTTTCCTCTTCGAATGAGGTGCGGGATATATCATATATATCACAGTGCAAAGCAAAACTCTTAAAAGCAATCAGAAGACAAACCGAGTGTGTAGCATCTGCCAGTTATTGCTAAAGGAGTCACTCCCGGTAAAGGGATCTCGGTCCTTTCCTCATCGAATAAGGTGCAGGATATATCACATATACCACTGTGCAAAGCAGGAACTGTAGCTACCTGTTTTATTTTGAAATTCGATTCTACAACATCTTAGGTTTCTTTTATTTCATTAATCTCATTAATGAAGTCCCATCATTTAAGTACCTAAACATCACAGATAAATACGACGTACACTTATGCCATCCGCATTCGCCTCGATGTCCCCTGGTGCACCGTTAGGTTAGGTAACTAACGGCAGAGCGGGGCAGGGCTAGCGCGGGTGTAAAACATAAGTAACGTCTATATAATATATCATATATACTATATACAGTATCTATCACAGAACATCACATGATCACATCACAGATATCGCAGCAGAAGAATCATATGAAATATTGAATATACTAGGACGTCCGTGTTTTCAATACGAACCAGTATAAAACACGGATTCCACGGTCGTGATGAATAGCCAAACCCACACCCCTAGACCCCTACGAGAGCGGCAAGCAACCCTACCAATTCTAGAGTTAGGAGACCCGGACTCGACTCCTCGAGTTGGTCTCCCACTGGACCCCAGAACCCGGTTACTTGTGCTCCCCTCCTTGGGTCTATCCTAGTGCGGAAAAGTAAATAATATATAAAGGGTGACATCTTCCGCAACCTGGAAGTGCCCCAATAAAAGAATATTACATACAAGTTTTTACATGAATGAAAATGAAAAACACTCATCTCACATAAAAAACCCCGGCTATTCAAACACGACTATCCAATATAACATATCCAGCAACACATAACATCACATGTCATCAACGTAAGTAAATATGCGCATCCCAATTGTCGTTGACATATAGCAACGAAACCGGCGATATCACATATTACACTTACGGTCACAGAAAAGAAAGTGTAAAACTACAACAGTTGGAATCCGCAATCTCCATAGACATCGCATGCCTAATCAAATGAAATACTTAGACATCGCATGCCTAACAATTATAAACCCCGCATTTTAGTCTCATTATCGAAAACTCTTTTCAATATAAAGTCGGGCAATTCAACAAGATTCCCGACATCCTGATCGAATGCTCGTCGCAAACTTCAGTAGGCGGCCGCACCCCCGACGCCGTTGACAAAGTGCACCAAGGCGGAACACCGCTGCCGCGAGCACCCAAACGGATGCTTTCGGTGACGGGGTTCTCCTACAGTCACTTGGTTAGGGCTATGGAGTGAGGCTGTCTATTAAGTTTACCCGGCGAGTATCCGCGTACGCTACGTGATTGCGACGGACTTTTGATCACATCAAAATTCCGTGGCAACTGATCAAATGAGACTAAACTGCTATGTTTATAACATTCATTCAGTTATCTCATAACTGCTTGTGAATTCCAATTATTGTATCCCATTCCAGATAAACAGAAAATGTTAAACTTTCTGATCGAACAGTCAAACACCCAAGTTTTCCCGAAACAAATCAACACATGAAACAAGTTTAAAAACATCCAGTTCATGCCTCAGTACCAACTGGTCCAGCCGTAGAAGGGTCAAACCAACGCCTCACATGTGGCACGCCGTACTGCCCCAAACCCTAAGGTTCAAAGGGCAGTTCAAGACGGTCACATAATCGAGTTAAGGTTTGTTGTCTTCTAGAGGGACCATCGCGTTACTTGCACTACTTAGAACGTCATTAAACTATGGAAAAATCCAACAATTGGAAATTTCCCGGCAGGGGAAAAAGTGGGTATTTATTTCCGGTCGAACTTTTTTAACATATTCTAAAATTATCCGGAAAAGCACACAGACAAAATTAGACAATCCGATCGAAATACCGAGTCCCTAATACAACCCAGAAAACTCAACTCTTGATTAATTATTAAAAATTCCCATAAAACTCAGCATTTAAATAAAGAAGTTACTGTGCAAAAATGGTTGACTGAAGAGACTAAATGGGCGCGGAACCGCCGCAATAGGCAGCTAATGCCGCGGTTCCGCCGCGCTTTAGACACATCATTAGGTAATTTTTGCACCGTAATTCTTAGAATTTCCTGCTGAATTTTTTAAGCATTTTTAATTTACAAAATTCCACGAATTTCAAAAATGTACAGAGAGCATTTTGGAGTTAGGGTTTCGGTTCGATCGGACTTCTAACTCCGTCTACGCATCGCCTAAGGCTCTAGCTAGGCTCTGATACCACTGTAGGGTTCCTAGGCACTCTAATGAGGTTTCACAAGGCATCAACCATGCCATTTTCAAATTTTACAAGTGCCGAGAAACCCTAATACGGATCGTTAACTAGATATTTAGGCGACAAATGAAACTAGTTAACTACTTAACTAAAAGAACGGAAATACAACCTTTGTAGATCCGGTGCTCCACCTCCATAGCTCCGCGATGAAGTCTCCTCGCTGTCCAAATCAAATCCCGGGATCTAGCGTCGGCTTCATCGGAGAAATGGGCGGGCTAGGTCATCGACTACGATGCCGAAGATGATCTACGTCGAGGCATCGCAAGATCAAGCTCCCACTTCACCAAGTCATGAAACTTGTGAAGAAAACACCCTATACTACTTAGCAAGAGGTAGAGGATGAAGAAATAGGAAGTGGGTTCACTTTAGAATTTGATTTCTCACTTGATTTCATCAAATCACCATTGATGAAGTAAGCTTTTCTTCTTGTGTAGAAGAAGAAGAAGAAGATGATAATCTTATGATAAGTTAATTGAATAGAAAAGAATAATAAACCTTATCATAATATAACCATGGTCAAGTGTAGAGAATGAATCATGGTTGAGTGGAATGGTTAGGGTTAAGCATGAGACAAAATGATCACTTGGTCAAAGCTTCATGAAGCTTCAACAAGCTTCATGAAAGAAAATAAAGAAAGAAACCATTTATCTATTTCTCAAAAATCAATAGATAAATAAATAAGTGAATAAAAACAAAACCCTAACCATTATCATATAACCATGGTTTGATCTTTACACAAATCCAAGTTAGAATGCATTATCAAACATGATACAAACTTGTGCACAAAAGTATATCACATATACAATGTGCATAATCCAAGTGAGAAAATCCATTTAAAGTGAACCAATACTAGTTAATACAAAGTAATATATCAAATATATAATTATGCATTAAATCATCAAATCAACACTTGATTTAATGATCCGGTCATGTCTCACACAACCGACTAGTATACAATGTATCGACTTATCGAATCAATCCTTGATTCGATAACTAGGTTATATCGCATACAACCATTCGACACATTCATCGCGAGAATGAAATACGGTATCACATACACGCATAATTCTCGGTCCCGCACATATCTCATATGCGCTCCTATTTCGTTTCGCTTGAGCCAGGAAACCTCTGTGTAGGACTCTAAAGACTCGTCAATACGCCGGCAGCAGATGATGATCATATCAAACACCCACAAGCCGCAAGCGGTCTGCTAAACGTAACGGCCACCCGGGTATTGAGCGATCAGATGATCGACGAGCAAGCCCGCTCACACTCCTGTGAATCCAACCAGTAACACTTACCGTACAGTCCGGTCTGTTCGTCTGATATGTCGCATATCTCGCCTAGGGGTGGTAAACGTTTGACCCCAATAGCTCGATAAGTCGTGTCGATATGAGGTCTATAACATTTCGAGAAACTACTGGTAACACTTACCAGTAAACCTCAGCAACCCTGGCCAGGGATTTCCGGTTATAGCCAATCGAACACAGCGCAACATCAACTCCCTATACCGGGAGAGACGAATCCCCTCTTATCGCTCATTGCCTCCATGTGATTCGGGACTGTACCCAAAAACCACCGTTTTGCACGCCCTCTTGGACGTGGTAAGGTGGAAATCAAAGCACAGTGGGAATCACACAAGACTCTATGACGATATCGGGTCAACAGACTACTCTGTACCAGTGTCACCAGAGAACTGCCATCTGATGTAAGGTATAATACCATCTGGGAGTTCTCGGCGAGTCCGTCCAGTGTACCCAGTCTCCACTGAGCACCCGTATATCATCTCTGATGTCAAACACCAATGGATATGGGATCATCCATCGCCCATCTGTATGAGTCGAGAAGGTATACGCTAGTCTACTCTGGTATATCGATGCCCCATCTCGATACACCCACGACTAGGGACTTTGAAGGATGTACTTATGGACTACCATGTCCCCACTAGTATGATCCGCATCATAGTCCAGGTAGTCAAGTGCACATCCTAAGGGCTTTACCAACATGTAACAGAGAGACAATCAGTATACACGTTAAGGTAAAGAGCAACCAGATAGCATACTATCATGTCGAGCAAGAAAGTCCTCCCTATATATGTCCCAGCATCCACTACAATATACATCCTATGTATAGTAATGGCCTCTAGGGCATACATATAACTAACACCTTCGCTGCGATCGTGATGCTTCCGGACTCTCGGACGGCTCCATGAGAAGATGGCAACGGTTTTGCTTGAAGTCTTCGAGGCCGAAGATGATCTACGTCGAGGGAGTAATAACTCAAGCTACCACTTCACCAAAGTGAAGCAAACATCCTATACTAAAGTGCTAGTCTAGTAGAGGATGGTGAAATAGGAAATGGGTTCACTTTAGAATTTGTTTTCTCACATTATTTCTCTCTCTTTATCAAACCCTAGCAAGCATTTGAAAGAGGAAGAAGATGAGCTCAAAAATGAGAATGAAAAACTAATCATCAAGAGAGAGGTGAACCATGGGTGAGTTTATATCATATATTAACTCATGTAGAGACATAACCATGGCTACATTATAATGGTTAGGTTAATTAATATCTCAAGTAAAACAAAACTAGTAGACTAAGTCATTGCAACCCAAAGCTTCATGAAGCTTCATGCATGTGAGCTCATTATCCACTAATTTTAGAATTACTTTAAATATAAAAACCTAACACTATAATTAGTGTGGTATAAGTATAATACACCCATGCAAGTTGCATCAACAACCATGATACAAAATGAACACAAATAAATATATATCACATATATATTAAATTCTGCACAAGTGAGAAAAACAAATGTTTAAGTGAACCAATGTTAGTTAATGTAAATTAGTATATCACATATATAATTATACACTAAATTATTAAATCAACCCTTGACTTAATAATCCGGTTATATCACATATAACCGACTAACATCCAATGTATCGACTTATCGAATTAACCATTGATTCGATAACCTGGTTATATCGCATATAACCGATCGATACAAACATCGCGAGAATAGAATACGATATCTTATACTCGCATTATTTTCGGTCCCGCACATATCACATAGGCCTTCCTATTTCGTTTTGCCTGAGCCAGTAAAACCTCTATGTAGGACTCTAAAGACGCGTCAATATGCCGGCAGTAGGTGATGATCATATCAAGCACCCACAAGCCGTCAGTGGTACTAGCTGGACGTAACGGCTACCCGGGTATTGAGCGATCAGAAGATCAGCAAGCAAGCCCGCTCCAACTCCTGCAAAAAGCCTGACAGTGACACTACCGTACAGTCCGGTCTCCTCGTCTGATATGTCGCATATCAAGTCTAGGGGTGGTAAATGTCAGACCCCAATAACCGATAAGTCATGCCGATGCGAGGCTCATAACGGGTCGAGAAACTACTGGTAACACTTACCGGTAAATCTCTAAACCAGCCCTGGCCAGGGACTTCCCTGTTATGGCCAATCGAGCAAAGCGCAACATCAACCCCAAATACCGGGAGAGACGAAACCCCTCCTATCGCTCATTGCCTCTATGTGACTCGGGACTGTACCCAAAAACCACCGTTTTGCACGCCCTCTTGGACGTGGTAAGGTGGAAATCAAAGCACAGTGGGAATCACACAAGACTCTATGACGATCTCGGGTCTACAGACTAATCTGTACCAGTGTCACCAGAGAACTGCCATCTGACGTGAGGTATAATACCATCTGGGAGTTCTCGGTGAGTCCATCCAGTATACCCAGGCTCTACTGAGCACCCGTATATCATCTCTGATGTCAAACACCAATGGATATGGGATCATCCATCGCCCATCTATATGAATCGAGAAGGTATACGCTAGTCTACTCTGGTATATCAATGCCCAGTCTCGATACACCCACGACTACGGACATTAAAGGATGTACTTACGGACTGCCCTGTCCCCACTAGTTTGATCTGCATCATAGTTCAGGTAGTCAAGTACACATCCTAAGGGCTTTACCAACATGCAACAGAGAGACAATCAGTGTACACGTTAAGGTAAAGAGTAACCAGATAGCATACTATCATGTCAAGCAAGAAAGTCCTCCCTTTATATGTCAAAGCATCCATTAGAATTTACATCTCATGTATAGTAATGGCCTCTAGGGCATACATATAACTAACACAAGCATCTGCTATAATATACATCACTTGTACAATAATGGCCTCTAAGGCATACATATAACTAACAGTTACTGTCACGACCCGGAATTTGGCACGTGACCGGCACTTAAATCACGAAACGTCTAAAGGCGTAACGTAATTCAAGTAAGCTGAAGCCCAGAAATCTAAACCTTTTTGTGGAAAATAATGGAGGCACAGTTTGAAATAAAGGTATAATGAAATCAAGTTTTTCTTTAAATACAAAGATAATGATATATGAAATGCAAGCGGATTATCTACTAGTTGAAAACATTTTTCGTCCTTTAAATATTTGGGTTACACCTCCCTTGTAAATTTTGATCCAAAACCACATACATGCAAATAAAAGGTATCCCCAAGCGGGAGCTAGCTCTTCGCCAATTACCGGAATCATAACCACGAAATAAGATGTAAATATACGACGCACTACGGAAAAGATCAACACAGAAAGAACAAAAAAATAAAGCAAGGCGCCAACATCTCATAGAAGCGAACATACACCCATCGCTCTAAGTCTCGCAAACACAAGTCTGTCTAGGTCTACCAATATACAAAATCTAGTTTCTGATTTGATGGAGTTTATCAAGATACAATAGAGAAAAAAGGTACAAGAGTGGTCACGATCCAATATGTGTCCCGCCTACCAAAGAAAACACCCTGATGGAACTGTGTGCCAGCGATACCGCTACTGATCCAAGCGGTCGAACTTGCAAGATAACTGTGGCACAACGAGGTTGAGTTGCCAACTCGTGAGTAGAAAACATCAGTAGGTAGAAATCGAATAAACAGCGATTCCTAGGTTATACTGTATCATGAAGGTAATACTATAATATCTAGGGTGACCATGTATGCATATATATCAACAATAATGTCAATGCCAATAACATATAAAAACAATCATTTGAATCATATGCATGTATACATGTGAAATCAATCAACGTGTGTCCATCAACGACACATCAATATCATGGAACCTGAGTGTCCAACATCGACTCGAAACATCATGAAACCCGTGCCCAGCATCGACACGTAAATCCTCATTTTTCAGGCTCCGCATCCTTAAATCGGCCCTCATATCCATCTCACGACTTCGTTCGGTATCCTCCGGATAACTGCCGGGTCCAAACTATCACCGGTAGGTAGTGCATTCCCTAGCCAGGCTCATCGTCATCCCCACAAATTCTCTTTCGTGCCTCGAGGTACCTTACCGGGTCCACCATGTACCCACAGATGGCTCATCTAACTCCTCGAATAGGGTATCACATAGCTCAGAACTGAGAAAACTCATGGTGGACGCCTCGAAATCACATCACGAGAAACCGCGTTTTTAAAACAATTCATAATTTCCTTTGAAATATAACCACGGTTCTCAAATCCAGAGATCTTATGAAAACAATATTTTAATGCATATAACCATAAAGTATGATGTATGCAAATATAGAACAGTAATGTGACCATATCAAGAATATCATGCAAGCATGTCATGTGATAGTACTGAACAATGAATGTACTTTATAGGTAAGAATAGTATCGCGATATAACAATTCTACTGTGCAAGTGGCATGTAAATTACCGATGATGAATGTATGAGCCGGCAATCTGTGTAAGTGTAACATGCGCATCATCGGTAATAGTGCAGGTGTACTAGCAGATGATATCATATAACGATAGATACCGGGAACATAACACGTAAATCACAAGGGATAAGACAACATAAACATAAACGGTAAAAAGGTATGAAACTACACATGAACCATACGGTCAGTTTAAATGATACGAATCGTAGTTTTGAAAGTGGGGGCTACGGTGTTTTTGAGGAAAAGACACCATTTGAAAATCCATAGCGTCCCTTGAGATTTCCATTTAAAATTGCATACGATTCGTTGGTTTTAGAAATAAGTATGGTTTAGGTGAAATCTTTATGTCGGCGATCCATCCTCATAGTATCCGATATGGCAGTATCCTCGATCATCATCCTCAAATTACGAGCGCGGATCAATCATCCGGTATAACTCATCGTGTACGGTAATCCATCGTACGGTGTCATCAAACAGAATATGAATTCTATCATCCTATACAACAATCAAGGTACGGATTTACGATCTCGTACATCATATCACATTTTATTCTCATATACACATACATATATATATATATATATATCATGTCATATCATTAACGATCTCATATCAAGCATATATGCTCATATTGTCCTATTGACATCTTAATTCATGTCATCTTGTATTAATCATATCATCTCATACTAACTCTTTTGATCATATCCATAAGTTTGTTTCATAGGTTTTCTCCATCTATAATCTATATATCGGTTCTTTCATCATTATAGTGCGGGGGTGCTATACGCCATCCACCCGACTTTCCCCATAGATATAAATCTACTCACCAGCTAATCCCCTTGCTTAGACGAAGTCAGTGTGTTCGTCATCTCGGAATTCCACGCGAAGGTACCTACAATCAAAACACATCGTAATGCTATTAAAACCAAGTCCGAAAAACCGATACGGCACACTAAGTGCTCATAAGTTAGAACCTATAGCCTACGTATGCAAGAACAACCAAATAACTCTTGTCATTGACGTACAAACGTCCAACGACCAAGTCCAATTTCAAATACCAAAACACAAGTTTCAGAAATCACAAAACCGAAATTAGCAACAAAGAAAATCACTCCCAGATTCTACCCTGGGTCAAACCAAGACATTCTTCATATAGGGTACGTCTAAATACTAGATAACAAAGCCACTCACCAGAACCCAACATTTTCCACCCCAATGTGGCCGCAAATTGCGGCCACAAGCAATAAATCTGCGGCCAGAACTTTGGTAAATGGGCTCGGGTTTCTAGGTTTGCTTCATGGTTGCCTGCTCATTTCACTGTGATGGGAACTTATTTTAAGGGACTCTCGAGTCATACCAGATTCCCTATCAACCTCACAAACTGTCAAAAACCAATGTCGGGAAAATTCTAAGTTCGTGGTTTGGTTTTTAGTTTTCTAGTCTTGGCCAGTAAAACATCATTAAGGTCTTGTAAACACTCACTACACCCCAATTACCACTTTACAAGTCCATTTATCCACTAAACATCAACCTAGAAATTTCTAAGATCATTAATCTCACAAAAACAAACACTAAACATAACTATGAGGTGAAGGAACTAATTACAAGATAAGAAGTTGAAATTATACCTCTTGGAAGTAACTCAAGAAAACCACTAGATGCTCCAAAGTGCTCAAAATCGAAACTTGATTCAACTATGGGGTGTAGGATGAGGTTGTGTGCATTTTTAATGAAGGTGGGGTAGGATAAGATGATGATTTGAGGTGGTTTCATGGAGGTAGAGGAGGGTGAAGGAAGGAGGAGAAGGAGAAGAAGAAGTGAAGGAAGAAGAATGAAGGATGAGAAATGAAGAAGGGTCAAGGGTAGGAGCCATCATATCTCTCTCTCTCTCTCTCTTTCTCACACTCACTCTCTCTCATAGCCCATGCTCCCATGCCATCATTTTGTCCCCCCCTCTCATCAATTATCTTCTCTTTTTCTTTTCTTTTTCCCTCACTCATTTAAAACCAAATATATAACACAAATACAATGAAACAAACATGCAACAAAATGCAACATGTCATGGTACACTAGCCATGGTAAATTAAAAAGACGGATTTGGCTTATTAGTAGTTCAATAATAAAGTTTAATTTAAACTTGCATATAATTAATTAAAAATTACCCAAATCCAATAATACCTTTTTAATAAATAATACAATATAAATCTCCAATTATTTTCCAAATATTGGTATTAATTATACCATTTTACGAAAACCCCAATTCGCAATCGAATAGTTTTCATGAAATATATTATTTTATTATTTAAATTCCAAAAATAATATTTATATTTCTGAAATGTTACAGCTACTGAATTGATACTCGCAATTTTTCATGTTCTGTGATGGATATTGCTTAGTGGTTATGGTTGTGTTGGATTTGTCGCGATGGATAGCCCGGTGTATGTAGTATTAGTGTAGGGTTCCTATGAACGACAACAAGGTTTCGGGAGGTATCGTCCATGCCATTTTAAAATTTTTGCCGTTTTAAAGAACCCTAAACTAGAATCGTTAACTAGAGAATCATGCGAAACTAAAGTAAACTACTTTATTTCTAAGTGATAATGGAATACAAGCTTTATAGACCGGTCCTTCACTTTAATTGCTCCTTATAGTGGTCCCTTCGCTGCGATCATGGAACTCCCAGACTCTTGCATGGCTTCTCAAGGTGATAGGAACGATCTTGCTTGAGGTCTTCGATACCGAAGATGATCTACGTCGAGGAGACACTAATCCAAGCTATTACTTCACTTATGAGAGATTAGTGAAGCTATCACTCTAAACTAAAGTGCTAATCTAATAGAGGATGATGAAGTAGGATTTTTGCTCACTTTAGAATTGATTTTCTCACTTTTGTTTCTCACTTGAATAAGAGCTAGAGAGCTCTTGAGCTTTGAAGAAGAAGATGAAGAGAGATAATGTTGTGAGTGAGAATGGCAACCATGGGTGAGTTTGTATAATATATCTAACTCATGTAGAGACATAACCATGGCTAAATTATAATGGTTAGGTTAATAAATATCTTTACTAAAACAAAATTAGTGGACCAAGTCAATGCATCCACAAGCTTCTACAAGCTTCATGCATATGACTAATTATCCACTAATTTGGATTTACTTTAAATATTTAAACCCTGCATTATAATTAGTATGGTGTAAGTCTCATACACGCATGTAGTGTGTGTCAACAACCATGACACAAAATAGAACACAATTAATATATATCACATATACAATAAGTGTCAACATGTGAGAAAAAATAAATGCTTAAGTGAGCTAATATTAGTTAATGTAAACTAGTATATCAAATATACAATTATACACTAAATTATCAAGTCAACACTTGATTTAATAATCCGGCTATATCTGATATAACCGACTAATATTATATATACCAACTTATCGAATCAACACTTGATTCGATAACCCGGCAATATCACATATAACCGACCGATAAAAATATCGCGAGAATAGAATACGGTATCACATACTCGTATTATTCTCGGTCCCGCACATATCACATATGTGCTCCTACTTCGTTTTGCCTGAGCCAATAAAACCTCTGTGTAGGACTCTAAAGACTCGTCAATACTCCGGCAGTAGGTGATGATCACATCAAGCACCCACAAGCGGTCAGCGGTACTAGCTGGACGTAACGGCTACTTAGGTATTGAGCGATCAGAAGATCAACAAGCAAGTCCGCTCTAGCTCCTGTAAAGTCTGTCCGTAACACTACCGTACAGTTCGGTCTCTTCGTCTGATATGTCGCATATCAAGTCTAGGGGTGGTAAACGTCAGACCCTAATAACTCGATAATTCATGCCGATACGAGGTTCATAACTGTTGGATATAGTGCCCTCTAAGTCAATTATTGGATCGCAGGTACGTGATTGCAATGATTGAGGGAGGACCTATACCGATAAAACAGTCTTACTCGAGATGATAGTATGCTATCTGGTTTGTCTTTATCATCATGATAGAGCCCATAGGATTCTTGTTTGACTACCAGCAGTATGATGGCGATCATATATGTGGGAGCTGGGGTCTATAAGCACATCCTTAAAAGAGTTCCTAGTCGTGGGAGTTTCGAGATAGGGCATCGATACTCCAGAGTAGACTAGTGTATACAGTCGAGACCCCGACGAGGGGCGGTGGCCGGTCTCACAAGCCACTGGTGTCAGTTCGATCACCTAAGATGTATACAGGTGCTCATTAGGTTATGAGTACACCGGACAGGACTCGCCGGGAACATGCTAGTTGGTATTATACATATCGTCAGATAGCAGTTCCCTGGTGACATGTGTACAGGTTAGTTCATTGACCTGAGGTCGTTATTTGTCTCGTATGAGTTCCCACTGTGCTTTGATTTATACCCTACCACGGGTCAAAGGAGTCGTGCAAACAGGTATATTTTGGGTACAGTCCCGAGCCACATTGGAGGCAAGTGAGCGGATCTTCGGGGATTCATCTCTCCCGGTATTGGGAGTGAGATCGCGCTGTGTTAAGGAGAGCCATTACACGAAATCCCTGGCCAGGGTAATTGAGATATACTGGTAGGTATACCAGCAGAATCTCAGGGTGTTCTGAGCTACTCTCTGACACGACTTATGCAGCTATTGGGGGTATGACGTTTACCGACCCCTTAGGCCTAATATGCGATGCTCATAGACGAATGTTCCGGACTGTACAGATATTGTCACTGTCAGGCTCAGTAGGGTTTATAGATGAGTTCGCTCGTCAGCTTCCCTTCCAATCAATACATAGGCAAAACGTTACGTACAGTTAGTACCTCTGACGTGCTAGTGGTTATTCCCAGTGCCAGTGTACTGATGAGTCATTAGAGTCCCCCCACAGACACTTTCCCAAGTTCGGGCGAAACGTTGTAGATGCCGTATGGGTTTATGGCAAGGTTTGGAAAAAGCACGTGCGTTTTCGCACGTTTCGGTTTTCGGGCAGATAACACTGGTAGGCTTTGGTTTAAGCCGGAACCCAGTATTATACTGTGTAGATATAATATCTTTGTCTTAGTTGCATTTGTATTCGGTCGTAATATAAATGCGGGTATGTTTATACCGATACGGGGTTATCCTGAAATTCGTTTCGGGATAATTTTTGGAAGTTGCCAGTTTCCAGTTTTCTATCAGCCGTATTTGACAGTCTGTCAAATACGGATTTATCTTTTCTTGATAAGGTGAGTCAGTGTTCTAGAAGGTTCTAGAGAGGGTGACAAGGCTTGTGAGTCATTAAGTCATTAATGGTGCAATTAATGACATGGTGACTAAGTTAATTGTGATTGGTTTGCTTTAAATGCTTTCATACTATGTGTTTTGGTGACTCATTCTTACATGATAAGTATCATTTCTTATTGTCACCTCCTAGCTCCTACACTCACCTCCCTCCTCTTCATAATGTGGCCGGCCATTTCATTATGGGCATGGAGATTTGATTCATTCATTTTTGGCCAAAGATTTCATATAGTTTAGTGTATGGAAATTTCCTAGTTCAATTTCCATTCACCCGATTCCAAATGGCAACTTCTTTTAACCGTTCATCCATAGCCTTGGGCGTAACGAGACAAAGTATTTTACTCATTTTCTACTTCATCTTGGTCGTCTCTTTTAGCAAACTTGACGATCGAGTTGCCTCGGTTCAGAGGCGGGAGCCCGTTTAAAGATCCGTCGACGTGGTGCCACCTGGACGATGAGAACGGAGATCAAGCAAGTTCGGATCAGTTGCAACATAGCGTGGGATGATGGTTGAAGACCGAAGGACTCGGATCATTCGGTATAACAATTCTACCCTCTTTACAATTTGTTAGTTTAGCTTTAATGGACGATCCGGGATAAAGTACGCGATAGCGCCAGTCGTAAAAGTTTTGTTCCGCATATCGGCATCTGTTAGACGGCCGGGGCGCTGCCGCGTACTTACAGTGGTATCAGAGCCTCACCATTAAGCTATACTAACTTGTGCTAACGCGTTTAAAAGATCGATCGAACGGATTTCGCGAAATCACAATTTTCTGTACATGATGTTTCTGTCGATTTTTAAACTGTTCTAAAATTCATTTTGAGCATTTCAGAAAATCATGCAGGGTTTTTGAAGAATACTGGTGAAATTTGGGCACGTGATCCCACAAAACGACCACGGATCCGCGGCCCAAACCATGGTTTGGCCGCTGATCCGCCGTGCTTTTGTGGGAACAGTGCGCCAAATTTTTTCAGTGGGTTTCTCATGGGAAATGGTGATTTTTGGTATATGTACTTTGGGCCAAAATTTTGTTACAGTACACCAGATATATGTGAGGCCCACTTCAGGAAATTTAGTCGATCGAAATTTTAAACTTGTTAGTTTTTCAGTACTTTCATTATATCTCCGACCGGGAATGTCATTTGATCGGTAAACCGCGTCCGATTGCTATAGTTCTTTTAGACGGGTTTGCGAACGTGACATTCGCGTTGATGTTCTGTGTTGTGCTGTAATGTTGCGGATTTGTCGTGGTGGATAGCAGGGTGCAATGATAGTGCTGTTTAAATTTATTTGTACATTTGATATTGCGGGGCGAGCGTCCAACATGTGGACTGCCGTCACTGCCTGTTTGTATATTATTCTTTTGGGGCACGACCAGGTTGCGGTCGATGTACCTATTATACTATTTTTATTTCTGTACTAGGTTTACCCCGCGGTGGGGTGCACGAATAACCGGGTTCTGGAGGGCAACGGGTTCGTATCTCATGGCATTGAGAGGCAAAGGGACCACACTCTAGAATTGGCAGACTATTCGCCGCACTCGTAGGGGGTACAAGTTAACCCAAGGAGGGGTGCTCAATTTACCGGATTCCGTGAAGTGCCGGGTATTCCATTCACTATGTTGTAGGGACCACCTCGCTTCAGGTTTTGGCGGGTAACTTGCCGCACCCGTAGGGGTCTAGGTTTCATTGCACAGGCTATCCACACGACCAGGGGAACATCGGGTTTTCAGTAGCGGCTCTGTGAAACCCGGGGATCCCAGATTATCTGTATTGTTCTGTGATGCTTATTACTTTTCTGTAATGTTGCATATTATCATGCCTGGAGCGATTACTGTATATTAGTATATATACTATTAGATGTCGTATATGTTTTACACCCGCACTAGTCCAGTCCCCGCTCTGTCGTTAGTTAAGTAACCTAACGGGTGATGACGGGACCCAGTGACGAATGCGGATGGCATATACGTACATTTTATTTTCGTTCTTTTCTGGTGTGATTGATTGATGGGACTGCATTGATTCTTATCAATGCGAGATAAAACAAACCTATATTTGATGTTGTTGGAACAAATTTTAAAAATTATTACAAAGACGTTTCCTTTTGTTTTGCATAGCGGTATTCAGTTGGAATATCCTGCACCTCATTCCACGAGGAAAGAGTCGAGATCCCTTCACCGGGAGTGACTTCTTTAGCAAAAGGTTTTCGCTACTATATATTTTTATAAAGCTATCAGGTTCCTTCAACAAGATCAGGTTCATTACGTTAAAGGTTTTTCGCCAAAAACCAGCCGTAATCCTCTGTCGTTTCTTATGGATGGTCAGTAGTATTCAAGCTATGTTTGTTGGCCTACGTCAAGACATAGTGTTTGGTAGCTGCTGGGTATTCATTTGTTGCAAAGATAGATGCATTAGTTTAAGTCAGACGTACACCTTGTTGGCCTACGTCAAGGGCTTGTACGATGACTTAAGTTGATCAGGACAACGACGGGTAGAACTTGACATGTTGCTTATGATTTGTTGGCCTACGTCAAGGTCATAAGAGCATGGGATAAAAATTACATCGGGACTTTCAAACATACAAGAAACTTGCCAGACTTGCGCATACCTTCTGGAGTGTGTTAACTTGAGTGGCTTCCATCAAGTTATCATGCGATGATAGTTGGATCCCGATTCTCACTGATGAGTTGGTTTACTCTTCGGGTGACCCCGACTAATTCTTCTTTCAGGTTTGGAGGAGAATTTGAGAAAACAGTGGGAGGTTTCCTAATTAGATAAAATGATAACCATTCTGATTTAGGCTAGAGTGCACGCAGAGTGTTTCTTCTCTCTCTCTCTTTGGCAGCGACTTTTGACCGACCCCAGACTATAACTCAGTGACCAAAGTTGACCGAACCTTCTTAAACATACTGGCTTTTGGATTGTCTATAGTTGCATAAGTCATTGCAGCTCCTTCTTTTACCCTTTGTATTTCTCAGAACAACCCGTATTACTACGGACATCCACTTCCATTGGATAGATCCATCGTATGGTTATATACGAACTTGAAGGGACTTTTTCGAGGATGGATCCAGGTTCAGGAGAAATAGAATTGGTTTTTTCAGTTGTCTTTTATTATCACCTTCTCTCGGGTTGCGAGGACTCCTTGGTTTAGGAGAGTACACCTATTACGCTTATTGGATAGTCTTATTCCAAACCATAGGCAGGTGCCGAAAGGTAGGGAATGAAGAAAACCAATTAGCCTAAGTAGGGTGTGCAGAAGGTGACATGTGAAGACAACATAAAAGAATTAGAAAGAGGGCAAAGTGAATTGCGACTATTTACATTCATGACCAAATCACGTATTTCATCGCCACTCCTACTTCACCTTTGATTTCTCCAGAACAACCCGTATCACTACGAACATCCAATTCCATTGGATAAATCCATCGTATGGTTATATACTAACTCGAAGGACATTTTTTCTAGGATGGATTCTGGTTCAGGAGAAATAAGAATAAGGTATTATTCAGTTGTTTTTATCATCACCTTCTCTCAAGTTGCGAGTACTCCTAGGATTAGGAGGGTACACCTATTATGCTTACTGGATATTCTTCTTCCAAACCATAGACTGGTGCCGAACGGTAGGGAAGGAAGAAAACAACTTAGCCTAATGATGGTGTACAGAAGGTAACGACTAAAGACAAATAAAGGGAATTGGAAAGATGGCGGGGAAATATACGGTTAAAGTCATGATTTGGATTATGGAAGAGGCATTATTAGGAATACCAGGAAACCCCTACAAAACATATTTATGTTTCATATTCACTGTGCATTGTTAATAGAAAACTGATTTCCCGATTGGATACTTACTCCAGGGTATGTATTTACCAGGAACGATTCTCACATCTGCATGGTTTTACAGATGTTGAGTGGGAGCGAGTTATTGGGAATTAGGTGATCATCCTCATTATATCGAAATTCGTTGTAATTGGTGATATTTGAGGAAATCTCCTGGGAACAGTTTTCAACCTACAACGTACAGGTTATGAGTTATTCAACTCAGCGGACTTATACAGAGTATTGTATGTTTTCCAGTGTCCATCAGGACAAAGGGGCTGGTCCTCGAACTATATTCTGTTTACTTGTAACTTCTCAAGTTTTTAGACAAGTGTTTCGTAGAAATACAATGTCTAAGTTTTGAGAAGTTGTGGGTATAGGAATAAAGTAGAGAACCAGGTGTCACAAGTATCGGGATTCTTCAAAGAAATCGAAGATGTAGATTCTTATGATTGGTATTCAATTGATAGTAATGGTTTTTGAGAAACTTGTTTCTTTTTCAGGTTACTCATAATTGGATGGATTCCTAAGTTGAATAATACCGATCATCCTCTCTCTATTAAGTTATTATGCACTGGAGACAGCTGCATGATTAGAATTTGGTTCCAAATTAAAATAAGTGCCTATGTTTCTATATTGGATATAGATTGCTTCATATCTTAAACGATGTTAAGGTAAGGGGAGTTGTCCAGCTTATACTTTAAAACAGACACTGGAAACCTCAAGGCACGTTTCTTTAATGACAGTTTGTGGGTTGACCTTAGCTTTGACGAGGGTTGATTTTCTACCATCTGGAAGATCAATAGTGATATTGTTCTTGACTCGCCACAGTTTTATTAAAATGGATTTTTTCAGAAAACAGTAGTGGGAGCATGGTAGAACTGGAAGTGATTCCAGAACCGCAAACGATTACGGAATGTTTTAATAGGACCTATATATTCAATCAGGTTTGACATTCCAATAGCCACTCCGCAGATATGGTGGGTAACCTCAGACACCCGAGAGGTACTCCGGTAGCCTCAAGGACGATGATAGGGAGGTTCTAGTTTACCCAGACTTGACACTACTGTTGTTCCAGACTATGAGACCCGGCAGGAGGAAATGTATAGCGTCATTCTGAACTAGTTTTAGAAGTACACTTATATATTATTCTGCCAGAGGGTTGTTGTATTCAGTGGGAGCAGCGGAAGCATGGTGGGCAAGTAGCTAGTGTCTATTTATAGACTTGAGCAGGAATAGCGGAGATAGATCATCTATTCTTGATGTAACAGTCATTGGTTTGACTTCATCAGAATAGGGGATGAATCTGTTAAGAAGGTAGTAGGGTGTGATGTCCTGGTATTTGGATGACATACACAGAGTAGGAAGTAAAAATTCTTATACTGAACGGTTGTACTGTGGTCGTCACACAGTTGTTTCTCCACAAAGGACATGGATATAATATCAAACATTCTGGTAACTAGATCTAATGGTTTTAGATCTAGATTTGGGTAGTTTCCCAATGTGGGTAGTTTGACAGTATTCTAATAGTATTTTAGAATAGATGACTCCTTGCATGGTGGTGTACCTGCAGGTGATGGAGTCACCCCCTCTCTAAAGTTGTCTTACAGACTAAAGGGGAGAGGGACGTTCATGATTGGCTGATCACTTGCTTAGGCAATTAAGTCAATCATAAGATGTCAAGTACCACACCAGATGTTGTTATTGCATAAGGTGCAATAAATTTGTATTAATCCAATCCTGGAGAAACATTAGGAAGCAGCTTTAGAACATAAGTAAATGTTCTACGGGTTTGATAATGTCAGCCTCCTTGAAAAGACAGTTATCATTCCAGGCTTCCAAGGTGACCTAGATGACAGAATAATTGTCAAAATTATAGTTTTCCCTCTGACGAGGGACAGTATTATGGACAGGCGGTCCAAGAGGATACTGTGGGAGGCATGGTGCGCAACACTGATTAGTTTCAGTGATCGATACAGTCTAAGAAGTTTGGATTTGGAGTTCATTTATGAACTAGGTCCCATCAGATATCCAAACATATTCTAAGACAGGTATTACTCGATTCGGGAGATGGTTTTCTCCACGAACTTCAGATTAAGAGAGACATAGAAAGAAACACCAAAGCGGATCCACTCACTGAGGTTATTTCTCGAACACATTAGTTTCGCAAACAGGCTTTGTGAAACTGATTAGTAGAGCAGTTGGATGCTCGGTATCACACGAGCTGTGAGTACGCGACATCGCAATAATTAGCCTTAAGTGCAAGTGGGAGATTGTTGGATATAGTGCCCTCTAAGTCAATTATTGGATCGCAGGTACGTGATTGCAATGATTGAGGGAGGACCTATACCGATAAAACAGTCTTACTCGAGATGATAGTATGCTATCTGGTTTGTCTTTATCATCATGATAGAGCCCATAGGATTCTTGTTTGACTACCAGCAATATGATGGCGATCATATATGTGGGAGCTGGGGTCTATAAGCACATCCTTAATAGAGTTCCTAGTCGTGGGAGTTTCGAGATAGGGCATCGATACTCCAGAGTAGACTAGTGTATACAGTCGAGAACCCGACGAGGGGCGGTGGCCGGTCTCACAAGCCACTGGTGTCAGTTCGATCACCTAAGATGTATACAGGTGCTCATTAGGTTATGAGTACACCGGACATTACTCGCCGGGAACATGCTAGTTGGTATTATACATATCGTCAGATAGCAGTTCCCTGGTGACATGTGTACAGGTTAGTTCATTGACCTGAGGTCGTTATTTGTCTCGTGTGAGTTCCCACTGTGCTTTGATTTATACCCTACCACGGGTCAAAGGAGTCGTGCAAACAGGTATATTTTGGGTACAGTCCCGAGCCATATTGGAGGCAAGTGAGCGGATCTTCGGGTATTCGTCTCTCCCGGTATTGGGGGTGAGATCGCGCTGTGTTAAGGAGAGCCATTACATGAAATCCCTGGCCAGGGTAATTGAGATATACTGGTAGGTATACCAGCAGAATCTCAAGGTGTTCTGGGCTACTCTCTGACACGACTTATGCAGCCATTGGGGGTCTGACGTTTACCGACCCCTTAGGCCTAATATGCGATGCTCATAGACGAATGTTCCGGACTGTACAGATATTGTCACTGTCAGGCTCAGTAGGGTTTATAGATGAGTTCGCTCGTCAGCTTCCCTTCCAATCAATACATAGGCAAAACGTTACGTACAGTTAGTACCTCTGACGTGCTAGTGGTTATTCCCAGTGCCAGTGTACTGATGAGTCATTAGAGTCCCCCCACAGACACTTTCCCAAGTTCGGGCGAAACGTTGTAGATGCCGTATGGGTTTATGGCAAGGTTTGGAAAAAGCACGTGCGTTTTCGCACGTGTCGGTTTTCGGGCAGATAACACTGGTAGGCTTTGGTTTAAGCCGGAACCCAGTATTATACTGTGTAGATATAATATCTTTGTCTTAGTTGCATTTGTATTCGGTCGTAATATAAATGCGGGTATGTTTATACCGATACGGGGTTATCCTGAAATTCGTTTCGGGATAATTTTTGGAAGTTGCCAGTTTCCAGTTTTCTATCAGCCGTATTTGACAGTCTGTCAAATACGGATTTATCTTTTCTTGATAAGGTGAGTCAGTGTTCTAGAATGTTCTAGAGAGGGTGACAAGGCTTGTGAGTCATTAAGTCATTAATGGTGCAATTAATGACATGGTGACTAAGTTAATTGTGATTGGTTTGCTTTAAATGCTTTCATACTATGTGTTTTGGTGACTCATTCTTACATGATAAGTATCATTTCTTATTGTCACCTCCTAGCTCCTACACTCACCTCCCTCCTCTTCATAATGTGGCCGGCCATTTCATTATGGGCATGGAGATTTGATTCATTCATTTTTGGCCAAAGATTTCATATAGTTTAGTGTATGGAAATTTCCTAGTTCAATTTCCATTCACCTGATTCCAAATGGCAACTTCTTTTAACCGTTCGTCCATAGCCTTGGGCGTAACGAGACAAAGTATTCTACTCATTTTCTACTTCATCTTGGTCGTCTCTTTTAGCAAACTTGACGATCGAGTTGCCTCGGTTCAGAGGCGGGAACCAGTTTAAAGATCCGTCGACGTGGTGCCACCTGGACGATGAGAACGGAGATCAAGCAAGTTCGGATCAGTTGCAACATAGCGTGGGATGATGGTTGAAGACCGAAGGACTCAGATCATTCGGTATAACAATTCTACCCTCTTTACAATTTGTTAGTTTAGCTTTAATGGACGATCCGGGATAAAGTACGCGATAGCGCCAGTCGTAAAAGTTTTGTTCCGCATATCGGCGTCTGTTAGACGGCCGGGGCGCTGCCGCGTACTTACAATAACGGGTCAAGAAACTACTGATAACACTTACCAGTAAATCTCTAAATCAGCCCTGACCAAGGACTTCCCTGTTATGGCCAATCGATCACAGCGCAACATCAACCCCCAATACCGGGAGAGACGAAAAACCCTCCTATCGCTCATTGCCTCCATGTGACTCGGGACAGTACCCAAAAACCACCGTTTTTCACGTCCTCTTGAACGTTGTAAGGTGGAAATCAAAGCACAGTGGGAATCACACAAGACTCTATGACGATCTCGGGTCTACAGACTAACCTGTACCGGTGTCACCAGAGAACTGCTCTCTGACGTGAGGTATAATACTATCTTAGAGTTCTCGGCGAGTTCGTCTAGTGTACCCAGTCTCCACTGAGCACCCGTATACCATCTCTGATGTCAAACACCGATGGATATGGGATCATCCATCGCCCATCTCATGGGTTGAGAAGCGTATACGCTAGTCTACTCTGGTATATCGATGCCTTGTCTCGATACACCCACGACTAGGAACATTAAAGGATGAACTTATGGACTACCATAGCCCCACTAGTATGATCTGCATCACAATCCTGGTGGTCAAGTACACATCCTAAGGGCTTTACCAACATGTAACCATAAGACAGTATCAAGAGACAAGTATACATGTTATGATAAAGAGCAACCAGATAGCATACTATCATGTCGAGCAAGAAAGTCCTCTCTATATATGTCCAAGCATCCACTATAATATACATCATATGTACAATAATGGCCTCTAAGGCATACATACAACTAACAATCTCCCACTTGCACTAGGGCCAGCTGCTGTAGTATCGCATACCCAACATCCCGAAGAGTATCTCGAACTGTATCTGGGGAATGGCCTTCATGAGTGGATCCGCTGTGTTGTTCTTCGTGTCAACTCTCCTGACTTCGATCTCCCGGCGATCAACTATCTCCCGGATCAGGTGATACCGCCTCACAATATGCCTGGATCGCTGATGGGACCTGGGTTCCTTGGCTAAAGCCACCACTCCATTTTTATCACAATACAAAGGTATTGGATACTCAATGGATGGAACCACTCCAAGTTTAGTTATGAACTTCTTCATCCTGACAGCCTCTTTGGCAGCATCGTTGGCAGCAATGTATTCAGCCTCCATCGTTGAGTCTGCCATGGTTTCCTTCTTGGAACTCTTCCAGCGTACCGCCCCTCAATTGAGGGTAAAGAAAAATCCTGAGTGCGACTTAGAGTTGTCCTTATCATTCTGGAAGCTCAAATCGGTAAAGGACTCCACTTGGAGTTCTCCGTTACCATACACCAAGAGCATCTCTTTAGTCCTTCTCAAGTACTTGAGAATGCTCTTCATAACTGTCCAGTGACTCTCTCCAGGATCTGCTTGATACCTACTCACTACACTTAGTGAGTGTGCTATGTCGGGTATGGTACATAGCATCGCGTACATGATAGAGCCTACTGCCGAAGTATAGGGTATCTCTTGCATGCGAGCTCTCCCCAAATCAGTCTTGGGAGACATCTCTTTGGAGAGAGTGAGTCCTGAGATCGTGGGTAAAAACCCACGCTTGGATTCTTCCATACTAAACCTCTTTAGAATGGTGTCAATGTACCAGGATTGGGACAATCCCAGTATCCATTTAGATCTATCTCTATAGATCTTAATCCCCAAGATGTAGGAGGCATCACCTAGATCTTTCATTGACAATCTTTGTGATAAGAAGAGCTTGACCGATTGCAGCATAGGAATGTCATTTCCTATCAAGAGTATGTCATCCACGTACAATACGAGGAAGACAACCTTACTCTCTGCTACCCTCTTGTATATACAAGGTTCATCTACGTTTTTGACGAAATCAAACTCTTTGATAACGACATCAAAACAGATGTTCCAACTCCGCGATACTCGCTTTAATCCGTAGATGGATTTAAGTAGCTTGCACACCTTTCCGCTGCTCCCACTGTCTATGAAGCCCTCCGGCTGAGTCATGTACACGCACTCTTCCAAATCACTATTTAGAAAGGCGGTCTTAACATCCATTTGCCAGATTTCGTAGTCATGGTATGCAGCGATGGCAAGTAGGATCCGGATGGACTTAAGCATAGCCACTGGAGAAAAGGTTTCGTCATAATCCACACCTGGTCGTTGACGAAAACCCTTTGCAACAAGTCTAACATTGAAAGTCTCAACTTTTCCATCTAGACCAAGTTTCTTTTTAAAGATCCATTTGCTCCCAATGGGTTTTACCCCTTCAGGAGCAATTTCCAAAGTCCATACTTTGTTGGTGTACATGGATTCCATCTCAGACCGCATTGCATTCAGCCATTTCATAGAGTCTCCATTCGTGATGGCCTGCTCGAAGCTAGTTGGGTCATCATCCTCCATGATGCAATCCTCGCTTCCACCATCAATTAGAAAACCCTAGTATCTCTCAGATGGATGAGGAACCCTACTAGATCGGCGGAGAGGCTGAGGTTCGTTGGGAACTATCGAATACTCTGGTTCCACCAAATCATCTGTCGTAGTTTGTATTGCTGGAACTACTTCAAGTTCTACCTCCTCTCCACTAATTTCCTTGCAAGAAATTCCTTTTCTAAAAAGGTGGCATGTTGTGAAACAAACACCTTTTGTTCCTCAGGGTGGTAGAAGATATGTCCATGGGAATGCTTGGGATATCCTACAAACTTGCACAGAATAGATCTTGCCTCGAGCTTGTCCGGATTTTGCTTTTTAACATAGCCCGGGCAACCCCATATCTTAATAAAATTAAGATATGGAATCTTCCCATTCCATATCTCATATGGAGTGGTAGGCACTGATTTGGTGGGAACTCGATTCAATAGGTATGTGGCCGTTTCCAGCGCTTAACCCTAAAAGGAAATAGGTAACTTAGCGGTGCTCATCATAGAGCGCACCATATCTAATAGGGTGCGATTCCTCCGTTCTGATACACTGTTGTGCTGTGGTGTATACGGAGGAGTAAGCTGAGAGAGAATCCCATTCTCTTTTAGATAGTCCAGGAACTCCGTGCTCAAGTATTCACTTCCTCGATCAGATCGTAGGATTTTAATACTTTTCCCGTTTGGTTCTTGACTTCGTGCTTATATTCTTTAAATTTCTCAAAAGCTTCAGACTTGTGTTTCATCAGGAACACATGTCCGGATCCTGAGAGATCGTCAGTGAATGTAATGAAGTACGAGAAACCATTCCTGGCATATGTAGACATAGGACCACATACATCACTATGTATCAGTCCCAATAGCTCACTAGCTCTTTCTCCGTGTACTGTAAACGGAGTTTTGGTCATCTTGCCTTTGAGACATGACTGACAAGTGTCATAAGATGAAAATTCGAAAGGATTCAAATATCCATCCTTATGCAACTTAGCTAGTCGTGTCGCATTGATATGACCTAGTATACAATGCCACAAGAAGGATTCGTTCATTTCTGAACCCTTCCTCTTGTGTGTGTTTTGTACATTAAGAACTGTAGTTTGATCTTGAACGTATATGTCATTATTTAACGAGCCTGATCCAATCAACTTTTGATTCAGGAAGATGTTCATAACATTATCCTGTACTACAAAATTATATTCTTCTTTACTTAGTAAAGAAACCGATATAAGATTGCATATCAGGGTCGAAATGTAATAACATTTGTTCAGAATCAATGTATTACCATTTAGTAATACAATGTGATATTCACCAACTGCTTTGGCTGCAACATTTGCACCATTCCCTACTCTTACGGAATGATCACCCATTTCCAGTTCTCTATCTTTCCTTAGCCTATGTAACATATTACATATGTGGGATCCTGATCCGGTATTTAATACCCAGGACATAGAGTGAACTGAGAAACAGTTCTCGATAACTAACACACCCGAAGAATATGCATCAACATGCTTATTCTTCGTTTGGGCGGCATGGGAATCCGGATATGTGTCTATTCCCTGTTCAGCCTTATAACAATTATAAGAAAGAACGGAACCAACGTTCCCCTGCTCAGTATAACAAGAGGGTTCGGTCAATACATCCATATTATTATCTTGATTAAGACGTGACATGGTCACTACCTGGAGAGAGAGAGAAGAAAACACTTTAGCGTATGCTCTTGCAAGATCAGATTGGTTATTATTTTATCTAATCAGGATGGCTCCCACTTTTTTTATCAAATCTATCTTCAAACCCTAAAAAGAAAGACTAGCCGGGATTAATTACACCCTACAAGTTCGCCAATCTTTCAGCCAGGCCAGTGCCGTTACTTTGAGGGAGGTTCCCCGTGCTTTCGCACGGACCTAATTAAAATAAACCTCGTTTTCCAAGAGGTATAACCCCGTTGACACCTTTCTAGACACCTACTTGATCGGCTAATTATAAAGCGCAAGACTTTCCCAGGAGTAACTCTTACTCGCAGTGGGTATCGGGATCTAACTATCCCATAGAAGGTATGCAATCTCACTGCAAATTTCAACACTTGAAATTCCCGATAATATTTTGCCCCTAGCGTCCTATGACCTTGACGGAGGTCAACAAACCATAGGCTGCTAGTCAAGTTCAACCCGTCATTTCTTGATTGAATTAAACCCACCCGCACGACCCTTGACGAAGGTCAACAAGGTCGCACGACTACCATAAAACAATTGCATCATATGCTGCAGATAAATACTAGTCAGCTACCACACACTATGCCTTGACGGAGGTCAACAAACGTAACACGAATACTAAGTAGGACTTATCTGAAATGACGGAAGGCTACGACGGGTTTTTATGAAAACCTTTTGCATAATGAACTTGATATCGTTATAGAATCGAGTGAATTTTGAAAAGGAGTGTTTTTTAGGCTTTTTATTAGTTTTGCTAAAGAGGTCACTCCCGGTGAAGGGATCTTGGCTCTTTCCTCATCAAATAAGGTGCAAAATATTTCACAAATACCGTTATGCAAAGCAAGAACAAAAAGAAGCAATCAAAAACAAAACCGAGTGTTGTAGCATGTGCTAGCTTTTGCTAAAGAGGTCACTCCCAGTGAAGGGATCTCGTCTCTTTCCTTATCGAATAAGTTGCTGGATATTCTACAAGGAATACCGCTATGCAAAGCAAAAACTAGAGCTACCCTGTTTAGAAAATTTGATTCTACAACATCTTTTAGGTTTCTTTTCTTTCATTAATCTCATTAATGAAGTCCCATCATTTATGCTTCCTAAGCATCACAGATGAAATGAAAATACAACGTAAGCTTATGCCATCCGCATTCGCCACAGTGTCCCGTTATGTACCGTTAGGTTACTTAACTAACGGCATACCGGTACGGGACTAGCGCGGGTGCAAAACATAGGCAACGTCTACTATATATCTCATATATAATGTATATCTATTCGTCTCAGAATCCACAGTGTTCACATCACAGAGCAGCAGAAGAAACATATGAAATATTGGATATACTAGGAGGTCCATGTTTTATTTTGAGCCTGTATAAAACACGGATGCCATGGTCGCGATGAATAGACAAACCTACATCCCTAGACCCCTACGAGAGCGGCAAGCAACCCTACCGATTCTAGAGTTAGAAGACCCGGACTCGACTCCTCGAGTTGGTCTCCCACTGGACTCTAGAACCCGGTTACTTATGCTCCCCTCCTTGGGTCTATCCTAATACGGAAAAGTAAATAATATACAACAATGGTGACATCATCCTCAACCCGGAAGTGCCTTAATAAAAGAATATTACATACATTGAATTTTACATGAATGAAAATAAAAACTCTCATCTTACATAAAACCCCAAGCTATTCAAAACGCGACGATCCAATATAACATATCACAGAAACACATAACATCACGTGTCATCAACGTAAGTAAATATGCGTATCCTAATTGTCGTTGACATATAGCAACGAAACCGGCGATACATCATATATTACACTTACGATCACAGAAAAGAAAATGTCAAACTACAACATTTGCAATCCATAATAACCTTAGACATCATAAACCAAAAATATCACATACTTTGGATTTCATGCCTAACTTTATGAATTCCACATATTGTATCACATTCCACAAATTGCTAGACGATGTTAAACATTCCGATCGAATCAACAAACACCCAAAATTACCTAAAAAACTCAACACTTGAGCGTAGTTCAAAAGGTCTCAGAACATGCCCCAGCTCCCATGAACCAGCCGTAGAAGGGTCAACCAATGCCTCACATGTGGCACCGTTGAACTAACACAAACCCAAGGGTTCAGTGGCGGTTCTGACGGTCACATAATCGAGTTAGGGTTTCGTTCTTCTAGAGGGTCCACAGAATCGTTTGCATGATTTTCTGAAAGTTTTAAACTAAGGAAAAATCCAACACTTGGAAAATTTCCGGCGAGAGTTAAAATGGGTATTTGATATTCGTTCGAAATTTTTAATACCGTCTAATGTAACCCGAAAAACTGTTAGAATTTCGACTACGAAACACTCCATGTTGCCTTTGCAGAAAGTTAACATCACATGAAAATTTAGCAAAAACAAACAACACCTGAAACATCAAAACCCAGTTACTGGAACACACTGAAAATTTCAAGCAAACTCATAATTTTTGGGCCAGCCACAACATCACTGTGCTCGGCCAAAATCCGAGCTTACCCCCTGCAATTTTCATTGTGTTCATGATATATCCCATATAACATTCTGCACATGTTTAAATTTTTTTTTACAACTTTAAAATGTATGGTTACTAGGCACACCCAAGAGGTTCCACAAGGCATCAACTATGCCAAATTCAAATTTTCCGGTGCCGAGAAACCCTAAACTAGATCGATTACTAGAGGATAGGCGAAAAGAGAAGCAAGCAAACTACTTTGCTAACAAGTGAATGGAAATACAACCTTTGTAGATCCGGTCCTCCACTTCTTTAGCTCCATGATGACGTCCCTTCACTGCGATCACCGGGATCCCGGACTCTTGCGATGGTTTCGTCGGAGAAATGAGCGGGATAGGTCGTTGACTTCGATGCCGAAGATGATCTACATCGAGGCAACTCTAACTCAAGATCCATCTTCACTTGGTCATGAAACTTGTGAAGATAACACACTTTACTACATGGCAAGTGGTAGAGGATGAAGAAATAGGAAGTCGGTTCACTTTTGATTTGGATTTCTCACTTGGATTCATTACTTGGAATTTTCTAGCAATCTTTTCTTTTCTTCATGAAGAAGAAGAAGAAGAAAGAAAATTATGAAAAAATTAATAAATGAAAATCAAGTGATGCTTATCATTTAGCAACCATGGGTGAGTGTAACTCATGTAGAGAATAAACTAAGGTTTAGTTAAATGGTTAGGTTAAGCATAAAACAAAATGGTTGAAGCTTCATGAATCTTCAAGAATAAAACAAAGAAAGCCACCACCATTTTGTTTCTTGCCAAAAATAAATAAAGAAAATAAATAAATAAGGCAAATGAAATCCTAACCATTAACTAAACATGGTGTATAGCATACACACACCCAAGTTTGCATGTATCATCAAACATGATACAATCAAGTGCACAAAAATTTATCACATATACTACTTGTGCACATCAAGTGAGAAAATCAATCTTAAGTGAACAAATACTAGTTAATGTAAAGTAATATATCGAATATATAATTATACATTAAATCATTAAATCAACACTTGATTTAATGATCCGGTCATATTGCATATAACCGACTAATATCAATAGTAACAACTTATCGAATCAACACTTGATCCGATAACTCGGCTATATCGCATATAACCGATCAATGTCACTAATCGTGAGAATAGAATTCAGTATCGCATACTGGTATTATTCTCGGTCCCGCACATATCTCATATGCGCTCCTATTTCGTTTCGCTTGAGCCAGGAAACCTCTGTGTAGGACTCTAAAGACTCGTCAATACGCTGGCAGCAGGTGATGATCATATCAAACACCCACAAGACGCAAGCGGTCTGCTAAACGTAACGGCCACCCGGGTATTGAGCGATCAGAAGATCAACGAGCAAGCCCGCTCACACTCCTGTGAATCCAACCAGTAACACTTACCATACAGTCCGGTCTCGTCGTCTGATATGTCGCATATCTTGCCTAGGGGTGGTAAACGTCAGACCCCAATAGCTCGATAAGTCGTGTCGATATGAGGTCTATAACAGTTCGAGAAACTACTGGTAACACTTACCAGAAAATCTCAGCAACCCTGGCCAGGGATTTCCGGTTATAGCCAATCGAACATAGCGCAACATCAACTCCCTATACCGGGAGAGACGAATCCCCTCCTATCGCTCATTGCCTCCATGTAATTTGGGACTGTACCCAAAAACCACCGTTTTGCATGCCCTCTTGGACGTGGTAAGGTGGACATCAAAGCACAGTGGGAATCACACAAGACTCTATGACGATCTCGGGTCTACAGACTAACCTGTACCAGTGTCACCAGAGAACTGCCATCTGACGTAAGGTATAATACCATCTGGGAGTTCTCGGCGAGTCCGTCCAGTGTACCCAGTCTCCACTGAGCACCCGTATATCATCTCTGATGTCAAACACCAATGGATATGGGATCATCCATCGCCGATCTGTATGGGTCGAGAAGGTATACGCCGGTCTACTCTGGTATATCGATGCCCCGTCTCGATACACCCACGACTAGGGACCTTGAAGGATGTACTTTTGGACTACCATGTCCCCACTAGTATGATCCGCATCATAGTCCAGGTAGTCAAGTACACATCCTAAAGGCTTTACCAACATGTAACAGAGAGACAATCAGTGTACACGTTAAGGTAAAGAGCAACCAGATAGCACACTATCATGTCGAGCAAGAAAGTCCTCCATGTATATGTCCAAGCATCCACTACAATATACATCCTATGTACAGTAATGGCCTCTAGGGCATACATATAACTAACAATCTCCCACTTGCACTAGGGCCATCTGTAGCAGTGGTTGTAGTATCTCATACTCAACCATCCCATAAAAGTCCTTCTCTGGGAAAAATCCTTTGTGAGTGGATCCGCCGTGTTGTCCTCTGAGTCTTCTCTCCTAACCTCGATCCCCTGGAGATCAACCACGTCCATGATCAGGTGATACTGCCTTAGAATATGTCCGGATCACTGACGGGACGGGCGTTCCTCGGCATAAGCCACAACTCCATTGTCACACAATGGGAGGAACGAAGTTCATCTCATGAACTAATATACACCCAGACTGCCTCTTTGGCAGCATCTTAAGTAGCGATGTATCCAGCCTTTATTGTCTAGTATGCCACGGTATCTAGCTTGGAACTCTTCCAACATACTGTCCCTTTACTGAGGGTAAAGACAATGCCTTTGACTGACATTCAGTCGTCCTTATCACCCTGGAACCTTTTGTTAATGTATATGCCCTAGAGGCCATTACTGTATCATACTAGTTTGTATATTACTTAATAGAAGCTTGGGATATTCACCTTGTATAGACAATCTTGCTCAAAATGGTAGTATGCTACTTGGTTGTGTTCCCTTCCGAACGGCGGCCGAGACATGAGGGCGTCTAGGGCCTGAGGTCCGGGGCAGATGCTATAAGGTTTTATCCATCCATCTCTCCGAAAATGCCAAGTTGATTTATGGCACCGTGTATCGGAGGTTTAGACGGATGCGGCCGATGTAGCAGACTTCGTCATATTCCCCCTCATTTGAGGGGTTTTTGATTGTGGGGACGCTCTTCCCTGCAGGCGCAAGCCTCTGCAGTTAATTACGCTACCGCATTGCGGTAACCACTTTCTCTTTCTCCAGAATTTCACTTCGTGTCATAGGTGTTTGTTTTGTTTGTGGTTGCCCGTGGATTGTATACGGAGACTGAGTAATGCCGTCGCCCGTAGGACGTGGATTAGTCCAAATCCGTATTTATTTAGATTTGGGTTTGGTGTTTTGGTTTAAGGATGCATTAGCCGTATTTAGGCTAAGATCAACTTAAACGTTTGTTAAGGATACGTTAGTCTTGTTTGAGACTAAGATCAACTTAACGGGATCGTCTAGATCCATTTCCAGTTTAAGGACGTATTGGTCCATTTAATATATGGCCTCGGGACCCGTCACCTCTCTGACGACGTTGAAGGATTACAACGACATATGTCAGAGGAGCTCGGAGATGTACCCTTGAACCAAAGTCGACTTGGAGTTTTATAGTCCATTTAAATGTTTAAGAATACGTTAGCCGTATTTGGGCTAAGATCAACTTAAACGGGACCGTTTAGATCCGGCAAAAGAGCATTTGGAGGCTCTATTGTTCCAGTTTAGGGACGTGGTGGTCCATGTTCCAGTTTAGCGACGTGGTGGTCCATGTTCCAGTTTAGGGACGTGGGGGTCCGTTATTAGTTTAAGGACGTTTCGGTCCAACATTAGTTTAAGGACGTTTCGGTCCAATAAAATGTATGGTTGTCGGGACCCATCACCTCTCTGAAGACGTTGAAGGATTACAGCGACAAATATCAGAGGAGTTCAGAGATGTACCCTTGAACCAATGAGTTGGTTGAAAGAGCAGATGTGCTCAATTCAAGATGATTTGAGGACTTATGGCCAGTTTGGGCTAAGTCCAATTAAAAATGTTCAACATTTTATTTGCTTTTGATTTGCATCTCTTTTTATTTTTATTTGGGCTCTACCCATAAAGGATGCAAAGCATCAATTTAATTTGGGCTCTGCCCTTTTATGAATGATGCAGGGCATCAATTTAATTTGGGCTCTGCCCTTTTATGAATGATGCAGGGCATCAATTTAAATTTTAAATTGGGCTCTGCCCTTTTATGAATGATGCAGGGCATCAATTTAAATTGGGCTCTGCCCTTTTATTGTTTTGCAATTTATTTAGGCATATCAGATCTTTTTCATTTAGGCCTGGCCCTTTAGGAAATGCATTGCATTTGTCAGGCGCTTTGCGCCAATCAAGGAGCGCAAGCGCTTGTGATGACGACACATGTCATGCAAGCACAATGCGCTGCGCTAGTGCGCTGCGGTTGCGCTGCTGACACGTGGCATACCTTGGTGAGTTGCTCCAATTGCGTAGCGCAAGTTACTCTGGAGCTGACACGTGGCGTACCTTGGTGAGTTGCTCCAATTGCGTAGCGCAAGTTACTCTGGAGCTGACACGTGGCGCTCTTCCAAGAGCGCAACAGCGTAGTTTGGAAGTGCAAAGCACTAAAACTCTTTTAGATTCAAGAACAGAAGTGCAAAGCACTATTTGATTTCTTGATCTAATTTAGATCAAAGAAAAAGATAAGTTTTTCTTATCTCAAAGAACCAAAGGTTCATAAAAAGTGCAAAGCACTATTATTAGTTAGTTTTCTTTCATATTGAAGATCATTGATCTTGTTCTTAGATCAATGATCTGTTTTTTAAAGAGAATTTTCTCTTTTTCTAAAGGTTTTTACCTTTTTTGTTCTTGAGGAGTTCTTCAGAGTTCTCTCTTTTTTTTTTAGAAAATGTTCATGCCCTTTGAATTGAGGCTTAGGGTCCTTTTTATAGTGCTCACAAATTAGTTAATTTTGTTAAAGAGATCTTTTTCTGAGTGATTTGGGGAATTTTTCCCACCGTTGGATCTTTGATCCAAGGGCTTCTGTTTTACAGAAGAAAATCTTCTTGTTTTAACAAGAACAGAAAAGATTTCTTTAGAATTTAATTCTGTTTGGCGCAGATGCCCCAGCGCGTGACACGTGTCATGCAGCGCACAGCGCAGCGCGACTGCGCTAGCGCATCTGCGCTGACACGTGTCGCGCAGCGTGACTGCGCTAGCGCATCTGCGCTGACACGTGTCGCGCAGCGCAGTGCTTGCGCAACTGAAGCGTTGCTTCCTTTAATTTTGCTTAAAATAAAGCTTTGCTCTGATTGGGCGCGCCTTCTTGGGCGCTGTGCTGATGTGTCTGCGCCTGACACGTGGCGCGTTGCGCCCGGGATTTGAAGCATTGCTTCAAAATTTGAATTTTGAATTTCCAGCAGAGCTTTGCTCTGATTGGGGGAAACAAATGCCCCCCACCGTTGCGCTCACGTGGCATGCACGTGAGTGCAGCGGTGGCAAGCCCCTGACCGTTGGATCAAGGGGTGAGATGAAGGGGCGCAAGCGCCTTATAAATAGGACCCTTGGTCCTTGAATTTTTTTTTACCATTTTCAAGAACTTGAATTTCAGAGCCTTGCTCTTGTTTAAGATTTTTAGAGCCTTGCTCTCATTTCTTCCTAAGAACTCCAGAGTTCGGATTTTTAGAACAACTTAGGTAAAATTTTAAATTAAATTAAATTTGATTAACATAGCCTTGCTCTTATAGATCTTTGGTCTAAAGAAAATCCTTTTAGGGTTTCACCAAATAGAGCCTTGCTCTCAGGAATCTGTTTCAGGGTTTCTTAACTCATGAACAGAATCTTGCGTCTTTGGAAAAACATAGATCTCTTTGATCTAAAAAAAGATGAACTCTTAAGAGTTTGGATAATGAAAATTAAAAAATGGAGTTTTGTATTTAATAGATTATATCATTAATAGTAATGATCTCAGAGTTCTCGGGGGATTTCTTTAAATTTCCCTTATTATTGAATTTGATAGGCGTCACCCTTATTCGTAGAGCATTGCTCTCGAGGAGTTTTAACTTTCTGTGTCCCTCCTTTTTTTATCGCTAATCTTCCATTGATGTTTCCTTCAGGCGTTATGGCGGTGCGTCTATACAGTCTGCATGAATTCATCACCTACGAGGATATCCGTGTACAGGGCCGCCAACAAGACCAGGAGTTTACGGATGCCCAGTGTGCGGAGGTCATGGGTCGCCTCAACGCAAGCGGTGGTTGGCTGCTTTCTCGTCGTTCAGCTCTCTTGAAGGTCGTGCTGGGAGCAATATGGAGAGCACTTCCGGGGTTTCACGAGGCCCTACCGCTCAATGCGCTGGATGATGCCGAAGACAAGGTGCATTCAGTTTACCTGATGGGGCTGATCTCGAAGAAACGGCGGGACAGCCTCATCGACATCCTACATCAAATTTTCCAGCAGACGACAATAGTCGCTGCTTATCGAAGGCTGGGAGGGCTTGCTGAGGATCTTGACACACAGGAGCGCGAGAGGTTGCGCACCAGAATAATCAGAAAGACCAGAAGAACTCTGGATGACCTTACTTTTGAATTCCTCAATCCGTGTCCTGGATCTGAGGTTATTCCATTGTAATAATATTTTTCGTTTATTGCTTTTATGATTGTAAGAACTTCGGGCAAAATTAATGAATTTTTTTTATCCCAGCTTGTCTTTATTATATATCTTTTGTCCTGAGTCTTTTTGCCTATGTATGAATGAATGTGTCTTGAACGCTTGATCAAATGTAAATCGGATGCTCTTTCTGTTGCTTTTCTTCTTTCTCAGCATGTCGTCACAATTAGCAGGTAATAGAGTAAGATAGTGAGGGCTTAGGCCGCAGGTTCAGATCTGCCGCCTAAGACTTTTCAACTCTATGAGCCGTGAGGGTCTCATAGAGACTTTTCTCCCTACGGATCGAGAGGATCTCATAGGTGTTTTTTTTTCTCCTTAGGAATCGTGAGGATTCCTAAATGTGGTTTTCTCTTATAAGTCGTAAGGATCCTATAAGAGAACTTTCCTTCTTACGAGTCGAGAGGACTTGTAAGCGGTTGTTTCCCTCCTTGTCGAAATTCGACGTTGGAGAGTGAGACCCGTGGATGGTATGCAAGAGACCGTTTTGGGCCAGCTTGCGGGGTCCCAGTGCTTAGGAAACAAGCTTCTTTTATGCCTACTGCCTAAGGCTTTATCTCACGAGTCGAGCCGCCTCAACAATTTCTTCACAAGTTGAGACGAATCGAGCGTTTCTCGCAAGAACATCTTAACGTCGCATTTAACCTCTGCTCTTTACGACAGAAGCCCATTAAGGTTGGTGGTACTTAGGGTTTTGGCCATCGTACCGTCGCATAAGCTGATATAGTCCTCCATAGACAATCGTGCTGTTCGAGTAGCCCTGCGACTGCCGTGTCTCTGATCCCTTCGGGGGCTGGACAAGACGTCTTCAAGCAATCTTCCTAGGCAGTTTGACCGTCAGAAGAGCAAGCGTTAGGGATTTGCCATGCCGCTTTTTACTTGAGGTTAGGCTCATTTTGGCGAGCCCCGATGAGTCATAACCACTCCGCGCTGGTCTGGGATGATCTCCAATAGTCTTTCAGGTTTTATGTGAGTTGCCGTCAAGACCCTGAAGCTAGGAATTTGACCTTCGCTTCGTTTTGCTGGCATCGCGTCTGCTGTATCGAGACGAATGTCGCGGTTGTTTTTAGTTTGCTGATGAACCGTCGAGGTTTGGAACTAGGGATTTTGCCATGGCTCTGTTTGTTTGATTGTCGCGTTCGAATCCCGCTGGGGGAAGGACGCTGGGGTGACAACTTGTCTGCTGTATCGAAACGAACATCGAGGTGGAGCTGGATTTTTGCCGTGGCTCCGTTTGTTTGATTGTCGCGTTCGAATCCTGCTGGAGGAAGAACGCTGGGGGTGACAACTCGTCTACTGTATCGAAACGAGCGTCGAGGTGGAGCTGGAATTTTTCCGTGGCTCTGTTTGTTTGATTGTCGCGTCCGAATCCCGCTGGAGGAAGAACGCTGGGGGTGACAACTCGTCTACTGTATCGAAACGAACGTCGAGGTGGAGCTGTGTTAGATCCACGTTACCTCTCCCGGTACTTTCGGGGTTGCGGAAACGGTAAAACAATAATTTTTCTGGACTTGGTAACATGGACCGTAAAAGCCGGATCTTTCCTAAACAACATACTAGCATCCTAACTAGAGATTTGTCTACTCGGTTAGGGGTTATACCTAAACTTGGTCTCCTTCTCTTCTTGTTGTTCTTCTCCTTGCTTGCTCCGAGGGTTGATCCGAACTTTGGTCACCTCCGCGGCCTCCTTGAGTCGAAGACGATCCACCCGAGAGATGTACACCGAGCTACACCTCGAGCTGAGGTAACTAGGGCAAAGAGATTGCTAGTCTAGAAGCCCTAGGTTGTGTAGAGGAGATGTATGGATGTGTTTGTCTTTGTGGGATCTTTTTCTCTCAACACATGAGATCAAAAGATGAGATCAAAAGGAGGAAGAAGAAGGAGAAACTTAGCACCATGGAGCTTTTCTTTTTCTTCTCACTTCAAGAGAGAGAATGAGAAGAGAATAATGAAAAGATTAAAACCAAAAGAAATGAACCATGGTTCCAATAATACACAAAATCATCATTACTAATCCTATCATGATAGAAGTTGATGGCACATTGAATTGACCATTATCATAACACAAGAAATAAAAAGAAAATGAAAGAAGAGTGTGGATCTCTCTTGAAGGTCAATGGTCAACACGGTCAACGGGTCAACAAAGTCAAGAGAGACCCAAGTGGTCAAATGGTCAATGCAATTAGCCATCACTAATCTATCACTAAAAGGATCAGTAAAGAAAGTCTCCGGCTCATAACGGTTTTGACCAAACGAATTGTCAAAACCTTAATGAGTGTGCCACATTACGGTTTTGGCCGAACCAACTGCCAAAACCCTAATGGGGCACCTCCTCCTTCATCTCTCCTCAAAACTGTGCATACACACCCGCATCCGCTTTCCGTAGAATGCGGATGCACAGAAGACAAAACAAATCCATCTGTGCAATACTAGGATCTGGCTTAAACCAAAGCCCACTAGTATTGCCTGCCCGAAAGCATACGCACACAAGTGTACGTAAGTGATCGTAGCCCTGCCGTAAAACCATACGGCCTCAACACGTTTCGCTCAATGCAGGGAAACTCTCTGTGTGGGACTCTAAAGACTCGACTCTACGCTGCCAGTGGGTTTAACCACAGACTGCAAGCGGCACTAGCTGTACGTAACGGTCCCCAGGTAGATGTCGATAAGAAGGCCGATGAGGTAAACCCATCCGAACTCCTACAGAGCCTGTATGTGACAATCTCCGTACAGTCCGGTCTGTTCGTCTGATACATCGCATGGCGGGCCTAGGGGGCGGTGAACGTCAGTCCCCTAATAGCGGTACAAGTCGTGTCGGAGTGAAGCCCATTACATCCTGAGATAACACTGGAATCCTACCAGTATATCTTGCTTGCCCTGGCCAGGGACTACTCGTGTAATGGCTCTCCTAGACACAGCGCGATGTCAACCCCCAATACCGGGAGAGACGAATCCTGTCTAACCGTCACTGCCTCCAAGTGCTTCGGGACTGCACCCAACTACTACCTGTTTGCACGACTCAGTAGAGCCGTGGTAGGGTAGTAATCAAAGAACAGTGGGAACACACTCGAGGCGAAGTGACAGTGTCAAGTCAGCGGACTAAGCTGTACTCATGTCACCTGGGAACTGATAACTGACGATAGGTATAATACCAACCATCAGTTCCTGACGAGTCCTGTCCAGTGTACTCGTAACCTAACGAGCACCCGCATACTATCTTAAGTACGACGTACTGACGGCTGTGGGACAGACCGTCTCCCGTGCTGGGATGAGAAGCGCATACGCTAGTCTACTCTGGAGTATCGATGCCCTGTCTCGATAATCCCATGACTAGGGATGTGTATAAGGATGTGCTTATGGATTACCCAGCCCCCACAAGTGTGATCGCCATCACAACGCCGGTAATCAAGCAAAGATCCTAAGGGCTCTACTAATGCGTATAGGTGATATAAAAGAAACACACATGTACACATTAAAGCAGAGACAAACCAAGTAGCATACTACTATATTGAGCAAGATTGTCTATACAACTGTGAATATCCCAAGCTTCCATCAGTAATATACATACTAGTATGATATAGTAATGGCCTCTAGGGCATATACACTAACAATCTCCCACTTGCACTAAGGCCATGTACTGGCGTATCGAAGACCTATCATCTCGATCAGCCGCTCGAACTGAGTTTGGGGTAAGGCCTTCGTGAATAGATCCGCCGTGTTGTCTTTTGTGTCCACTCTCCGCACCTTGATCTCCTGGCGATCAATGATCTCCCTGATCAGGTGATACCGCCTTAAGATGTGCCTGGATTTCTGATGGGACCTTGGTTCCTTCGCTAAAGTTATAGCCCCATTGTTATCGCAATACAAAGGTATTGGGTCAACAATGGACGGAACCACCTGAAGTTCACTAATGAACTTCTTCATCCAGACCGCCTCTTTTGTGGCATCGCTTGCAGCAATGTATTCAGCCTCCATCGTCGAGTCTGCGACGGTATCCTGTTTGGAACTCCTCCAACATACCGCCCCTCCGTTGAGGGTAAACACAAAACCCGAGATAGACTTGCTGTCATCTTTGTCACTCTGGAAGCTTGAATCGGTAAAGGACTCGACCCTAAGGTCTCCATTACCGTAAACCAGGAACATCTCCTTAGTCCTTCTCAGGTACATGAGAATGTTCTTCACTGCTGTCCAGTGGTCCTCACCTGGGTCTGACTGATACCGGCTTACCGTGCTCTGGGCGTAAGCTACATCTGGTCTTGTACATAGCATCGCATACATTATAGATCCTACCGCCGAAGCGTAGGGTATAGTGCTCATGCGAACCCTCTCCTCGTCAGTCTTAGGAGACATCTTCTTGGAGAGGGTTATTCCGTGCAATGCGGGTATGTTACCGCGCTTGGAATCCTCCATACTAAATCTCTTTAGTACGGTCTCTATGTACCTGGACTGCAAAAGTCCCAGTAGTCTCTTGGATCTATCTCTATAGATCTTGATCCCCAGAATGTATGAGGCATCTCCCAGGTTCTTCATGGAGAACTGTTGTGACAAAAATAGCTTGACCGATTGTAGTATAGGAATGTCATTTCCTATCAAAAGAATGTCGTCCACGTACAAGACTAGGAATACGACAGTTCGTCCTACAATCTTCTTATAGACACAGGGTTCATCTTCGTTCTTGATGAAATCAAATTCCTTGATTGCCTCATCAAAATAGATGTTCCAGCTTCGCGATGCCTGCTTTAATCCATAAATGGATTTAAGCAACTTGCACACCTTCCCGCCGCTCTCACTGTCTACGAAACCTTCTGGTTGATTCATGTAAACGCACTCTTCCAAACAACCGTTTAGGAAAGCCGTTTTAACATCCATCTGCCAGATTTCATAGTCATGGAAGGCAGCAATGGCAAGTAGGATCCGAATGGATTTGAGCATAGCCACCGGAGAAAAAGTTTCGTCATAGTCCAAGCCAGGTCTTTGACGAAAACCTTTTGCAACGAGTCTAGCCTTATAGGTTTCCACCTGCCCATCTACACCAAGTTTCCTTTTGTAGATCCATTTGCATCCAATGGGTTTTACCCCAGGCGGAGCAATATCCAAGGTCCACACTTTATTGGCGTACATGGACTCCATTTCGGATTGCATTGCTTCCTGCCACTTATCAGAGTCCCTACTGATAATGGCCCGCCTGAAACTGGTAGGGTCATCTTCTTCCAAGATGCAATCCTCTCGATCCCCGTCTATGAGAAAACCGTAGTATCTCTCGGGCGGATGAGAAATCCTACCAGATCTGCGGAGTGGCTGAGGTTCGTTGGTTGTAACTGAATCTAGCGGTTCCACCAAATCTTTTGTTAAAGCTTGTGTTTCTGGAATTTCATCCAGTTCTACCGTGCTGCCACTAATATTTTTAACAAGAAATTCTTTTTCCAAAAATGTGGCATTTCTTGAAACAATTATTTTCTGTTCCTCTGCATGGTAGAATAGATACCCACTTGAACCTTTTGGGTATCCCACAAACTTACACCAAACTGCCCGTGCCTCAAGTTTGTCTGGGTTCTGCTTTTTGACATAAGTTGGGCAACCCCAAATCTTAATACGTTTAAGATACAAACTCTTACTACTCCATATTTCATACGGAGTCTTAGGCACGGATTTGGATGGAACTTGATTCAATAGATGTGCTGCAGTTTGAAGTGCATATCCTCAGAATGAAAGAGGTAACTCAGCACTACTCATCATGGAGCGAACCATATTCAATAGGGTACGATTCCTCCGCTCCGAAACACCGTTGTGCTGTGGTGTATAAGGAGGAGTAAGCTGAGAGAGAATACCATTCTCTTTTAAGTAATCTAGGAATTCCCTGCTTAAGTACTCCCCTCCTCTATCAGACCGGAGGATCTTGATACTTTTGCCAGTCTGGTTCTCTACTTCGTTTCTGAATTCCTTGAATTTCTTAAAAGCTTCAGATTTGTGTCTCATCAGATACACATATCCGAACCTAGAGAGATCGTCAGTGAATGTGATGAAGTACGAGAACCCACCCCTTGCATGTATAGACATCGGACCACATACATCATTGTGTATGAGTCCCAAGAGCACTGCTGCCCTCTCTCCATGTCCGGTGAACGGAGATTTGGTCATCTTCCCTTTGAGACAAGACTGACAAGTTTCATAAGATGAAAACTCGAACGCATCCAAGAGTCTATCTTTATGCAACTTACTCAGTCTTTTCTCTCCGATATGACCAAGTCTACAATGCCATAAGTAGGAATCATTCGTATCTGAATTCTTCCTCTTGCGTGTGTTTTGTACATTGAGAACTGTATTCTGATTTAGAACGTAGATACCATTACACAGTGTACCCTCTGCAACCAGTACCTTATGAAGGTAAATGTTTATGATATTTCTATCAAGAACAAAGTTATATCCATCTTTATCGAGTAATGAAACTGATATGATGTTGCAAACCATGGAGGGTACATAGTAGCAATCGTTCAAAATCATAGTCTTGCCATTTGGCAATACTAGGTGATATTCACCGACGGCTGCCGCATTAACTTGTGCTCCGTTCGCTACTCTGAGCGACATATCACCCGGTGCAACTTTCCTACTTTTTCTCAGTCCCTGTAATAAATTACAGATATGAGATCCTGATCCGGTATCAAGTACCCAGGAGGTAGGGCTGACCGTAAAACAGTTCTCAATTATAAGAACAACTGAAGTAGATGCAAAACCATGCTTCTTCTTCAACTGGGTATCCTTGGAATCCATACAATCCCCTTTCCCTTGCTCATACTTATGACTGTTGTCACAAGTTAGAGCCAAACCAATGTTCCCCAGCCCCGAATAAGAATTCGGATCGGTCAAGCGATACATTTTATTATCTTGATTAGGGCGTGAAATGGTTGCTACCTGGAGAGAGAGAAAAGAAACACTTAGCGTGCGCTCTTGCAAGTTTAGATTGGTTTTTAATTTATCTAAACAGGATGGCTCCCACTGTCTCTTGAATCCCTCCTCAAACCATAAAGGAAGAATTAGTCGGGATCAATCTCACCGTACAATACTTGCTTAACCGTTCAGCCAGGCCAGTGTCGGTACTTCGAGGGAGATTTTCCAACGCTTTCGCGAAGTTCCTTAATTAAGTAACCTCTTTTCCCTGTGGGCATAGCCCCGCTAACACCTTTCTAGACACCTACTTGGTTTATAGCATTGATCGTTAAGCAAGAAAATTCCCGAGGAGTAGCATATACTCACAGTAGGATCGGGATCCAAATATCATCGTGTGACAAAAACTGAAGGAATCCTACCAGAATCATCACACTCCAAATGGTATGCAACACTAGCAAGTTTCAGTACTTATGAAACTCCCGATGTGGTTTTTGCCCCTAGGACCCAAGTGACCTTGACACAGTCAACAAATCAAAGGGTCCTACTCAAGTTCAACCCGTCATTATCTTGATTGCATTAAACCCACCCGCATAACCCTTGACACAGTCAACAAGGTTATACGACTGTCCTAACCAATCACATTGTATCCAGCAGATAAGCAATACTCAGCTACCGTTCACTACGCCTTGACACAGTAAACAAACGCAGCACGAATACTAAGTATAACTTATAAGAAATGACGGAGGGCTACGGCTGGGTTTTGGCGAAAACCCGTTAACGTAATGAACTTGATATCGTTGAAGGAACGTGATACACTTTTTGAAAATATAGTGGCGAAAAACTTTTGCTGAAGAGGTCACTCCCTGTGAAGGGATCTCGGCTCTTTCCTCGTCGAATGAGGTGCAGGATATTCCAAACTAAATACCTCGATGCAAAACAAGAATTAATCGACTATAGTGAAGTTATTACCCTGACGCAAACTTTTGTCCAAGGGGTCACTACCGATGAGGGGATCTCGGCCCTTGCCTCGTCGAATGAGGTGCTGGGCATTCATAACCGAATACCTCGATGCAAAACAAAAATGAACGTCATTGTAATAACAGCTTTTGAAAAATTGTTCCAACAACGTCTTTTAGGTTTATTTTCTTGCATTAGTTCTTTTAATGCGTCCCATCATTTAAATCCTACCATTGCAGAAAACAACCAAAATATGACGTACGCTTATGCCATTCGCATTCGCCACGGGGCCCCGTCATCACCCGTTAGGTTACTTAACCAAGGACAGAGCGGGGGCTGGGCTAGCGCGGCTGTAAAACATAAGCAACGCCTAAATAGTTATTATATATAGATATAAAGCAATGATAGCCAATCCAGATCACAGATGAACACTTTGGATATACTAGGAACCCGCGATTCGTTCGAGCCTGCAACGAAAAGCGGATTACACGGTCGCGGTGATTAGCCAAAAACCCTATCCAAGACCCCTACGGGTGCGGCAAACTACCCGCCAAGTATCCGAAGCGAAGCAACCTCCCTCAACGCCGTGAGTAGGCCACTCGGCACTTCGAGATACCCGGTAGTTTGTGCACCCCCTCCATGGGTCTATCTTAGGAGCAAAAACAGTAAAAAGAATTATACAATGACGGCTACAACCCCGACTCGGTTGTGCGGCCATACAAATAATATTACATCAATTTACAAATTTATTACATGAATGAAAGAAAAAGAAACTCTCATCTCACATCCACCACGGCTATTCATCCGCGACAATCCAACGAGTTCATATACACATACCATCAACAACACAGATCACGGATATGTATAACCCCCACTAATCGACGTATAGCGATTAGTAGACGTTCAATACACATATAACATTACAGATATAACCATTAGCCAAAGTCTACAGAACATCGACCAAAAATACGGATTTTTGAGCCCCAAAAACAAATTTTGCTTTCTGGAAAATCTGGGCAGAAAAGTCATATACCAAAAATCCCAAAAACTCACCAGAAACAAACTGCAATAAAAATGATCCACGGCCGAGTCAACTCGGCCGCGGTTCCGCGGCAGAAGCAAGCTTCTGCCGCGGAACCGCGGTGAGTTGGTTGACTCGTGCGATCATTTTTCTTGCCTGTTCTAAGAAAAGCCTGAGCCGATTTTTAGTGTATGATTTATTAATTTTGGAGCAGAACTGAAAATCGGCAGAAACTGAATTTTTCGGGGTGATTTTGCGGTTTTTCGTCCGGTCGATATTCTAAATACTTTGCTAACATGCTAGGGTGTGTTTAGTTAGGCTCTGATACCACTGTTAAGTCCACGTTACCTCTCCCGGTACTTTCGGGGTTACGGAAATGGTAAAACAATAATTTTTCTGGACTTGGTAACATGGACCGTAAAAGCCGGATCTTTACTAAACAACATACTAGCATCCTAACTAGAGATTTGTCTACTCGGTTAGGGGTTATACCTAAACTTGGTCTCCTTCTCTTCTTGTTGTTCTTCTCCTTGCTTGCTCCGAGGGTTGATCCGAACTTCTGGTCACCTCCGCGGCCTCCTTGAGTCGAAGACGATCCACCCGAGAGATGTACACCGAGCTACACCTCGAGCCGAGGTAACTAGGGCAAAGAGATTGCTAGTCTGGAAGCCCTAGGTTGTGTAGAGGAGATGTATGGATGTGTTTGTCTTTGTGGGATCTTTTTCTCTCAACACATGAGATCAAAAGATGAGATCAAGAGGAGGAAGAAGAAGGAGAAACTTAGCACCATGGAGCTTTTCTTTTTCTTCTCACTTCAAGAGAGAGAATGAGAAAAGAATAATGAAAAGATTAAAACCAAAAGAAATGAACCATGGTTCCAATAATACACAAAATCATCATTACTAATCCTATCATGATAGAAGTTGAATTGACCATTATCATAACACGAGAAATAAAAAGAAAATGAAAGAAGAGTGTGGATCTCTCTTAAAGGTCAATGGCCAACACGGTCAACGGGTCAACAAAGTCAAGAGAGACCCAAGTGGTCAAATGGTCAATGCAATTAGCCATCACTAATCTATCACTAAAAGGATCAGTAAAGAATGTCTCCGGCTCATAACGGTTTTGACCAAACGAATTGTCAAAACCCTAATGAGTGTGCCACATTACGGTTTTGGCCGAACCAACTGCCAAAACCCTAATGGGGCACCTCCTCCTTCATCTCTCCTTAAAACTGTGCATACACACCCGCATCCGCTTTCCGTAGAATGCGGATGCACAGAAGACAAAACAAATCCATCTGTGCAATACTAGGATCTGGCTTAAACCAAAGCCCACTAGTATTGCCTGCCCGAACAGCATACGCACACTAGTGTACGTAAGTGATCGTAGCCCTGCCGTAAAACCATACGGCCTCTACACGTTTCGCTCAATGCAGGGAAACTCTCTGTGTGGGACTCTAAAGACTCGACACTACGCTGGCAGTAGGGTTAACCACAGACCGCAAGCGGCACTAGCTGTACGTAACGTTCCCCAGGTAGATGTCGATAAGAAGGACGATGAGGTAAACCCATCCGAACTCCTACCGAGCCTGTATGTGACAATCTCCGTACAGTCCGGTCTGTTCGTCTGATACATCGCATGGCGGGCCTAGGGGGCGGTGAACGTCAGTCCCCTAATAGCGGTACAAGTCGTGTCGGAGTGAAGCCCATTACACCCTCAGATAACACTGGAATCCTACCAGTATATCTCGCTTGCCCTGGTCAGGGACTACTCGTGTAATGGCTCTCCTAGACACAGCGCGATGTCAACCCCCAATACCGGGAGAGACGAATCCTGTCTAACCGTCACTGCCTCCAAGTGCTTCGAGGCTGCACCCAACTACTACCTGTTTGCACGACTCAGTAGAGCCGTGGTAGGGTAGTAATCAAAGAACAGTGGGAACACACTCAAGGCGAAGTGACAGTGTCAAGTCAGCGGACTAAGCTGTACTCATGTCATCTGGGAACTGATAACTGACGATAGGTATAATACCAACCATCAGTTCCCGACGAGTCCTGTCCAGTGTACTCGTAACCTAACGACCACCCGCATACTATCTCAAGTACGACGTACTGACGGCTGTGGGACAGACCGTCTCCCGTGCTGGGATGAGAAGCGCATACGCTAGTCTACTCTGGAGTATCGATGCCCTGTCTTGATAATCCCATGACTAGGGACGTGTATAAGGATGTGCTTGTGGATTACCCAGCCCCCACGAGTGTGATCGCCATCACAACGCCGGTAATCAAGGAAAGATCCTAAGGGCTCTACTAATGCGTATAGGTGATATAAAAGAAACACACATGTACACATTAAAGCAGAGACAAACCAAGTAGCATACTACTATATTGAGCAAGATTGTCTATACAACTGTGAATATCCCAAGTTTCCATAAAGTAATATACATACTAGTATGATACAGTAATGGCCTCTAAGGCATATACACTAACAAGCTGGAATTTTGCCGTGGCTCCGTTTGTTTGATTGTCGCGTCCGAATCCTACTGGAGGAAGAACGCTGGGGTGACAACTCGTCTGCTGTATCGAAACGAGCGTCGAGGTGGAGCTGGAATTTTGCCGTGGCTCTGTTTGTTTGATTGTCGCGTCTGAATCCCGCTGGAGGAAGAATGCTGGGGTGACAACTCGTCTGCTGTATCGAAACGAGCGTCGAGGTGGAGCTGGAATTTTGCCGTGGCTCCGTTTGTTTGATGATGTTGCGTCTGCTGTGTCGAGACGAACGTCGAGGTGGTGACCATTCCACACTGGTGTGAGACGATCTCCAGTTGTCTTTCTGGCTCTATATGGGTTGCCGTCAAGACCTTGGAGCTAGGAATTTAGCCTTTGCTTCGTTTGCTTTGTCATGTTCGAAGCTTGTTGGAGGAAGAACGTTATTGTTGACATTGCGTCTACTGTATCGAGGCGAATGTCACGGTTGTCTCTAGGTTGTTGTTGAACCGTCGAGATTTGGCTTCGCTTTTTGGCGGAGCCTGTTGGGAAGGTATGTTTCTCTCTTTGTTTGTGCCCCTGGATTGTATATAGGAATCGATGTGATCTAACCTGTAGGGCAAAAGTTTTATCATCATCATCATTTTTTTGTTTTATTTCCGTGATGCTCTATCATTTCACTTTTATATCGCGAAGGTCGCGATTGCCCAATCGTTTCGGCTATTTTTCGCGGTGCCCAATCATTTTGGCTATTTATTTTATTTTTACTCGCTGCTTTTTATTGCGAGTTGCCCAATCATTTCGGCTATTTTGCATGCATACATTTTTACTTGCTGCTTTTTATTGCAAGTTGCCCAATCATTTCGGCTATTTTGCATGCTTACATTCTTACTTGCTGCTTTTTATTGCAAGTTGCCCCATCATTTCGGCTATTTCGTATGCATGTGTGGCTTGCTGATTTTTTTATCGCGAGTGTGGAACTTGGAATCTGACACCAATCTCAGCATCAACATCGCTACAACTGGAATATTGCTAGGAGCGAATCATCATTTGCCATGAGGGGACTTGGAATTTGATACCGTTTTAGGCATCAGCATCGCTACAACTGGGATATTGCCAGGAGCGAATCATCATTTGCCTTTGTCGATGTCGAACAAAGGTGGCTTAGTAAACAGGGTTAGTATTCTGTCAACTAAGGCTTTTGACTTCATGAGCCGTAAGGGTCTCACAAAGGTATTTCTCCCTACAAGTCGTGAGGATCTCGTAGGTGTGTTTTCTCCTTAGGGATCGTGAGGATTCCTAAGTGTATGTTCCCATGTAAGTCATAAGGATCTTACAAAAGGGTTTTCTCCTTATAAGTCGAGAGGACTTGCAAGGGTTGTTCACCGAATGGACATATCCCCAGTCACGGATGGGACTTGGTTAGGGAATGTTTATTCGCGCACGTGAATTGTATACAAGGGTCAGTACTGAACCACTTGTAGGGCAATATCGGAAGTTGTGGGAGTTGCTTAAGCACAGGTTTAGGTCTCTGTAACTTAAGACTTTCAAATCTTATGGGCCGTGAGGGTCCCATAAGAGAGTTCTCCTTACGAGTCGTGAGGATCTCGCAAGTGTTTTCTCCTTAGGAATCGTGGGGATCCCTAAGTGTGTTGCTCCCTTGTGAGTCGTAAGGATCTCACGCGGGTGGTTTCTCCTTACAAGGTCGAGAGGACCCTATAAGTGTCTTTTAACGAGGTTGCGCCCTTTCGGGTTTTCACAAACACTCGCCGGTAGCCCTGCTGTTTTTACTCACGGAGCCCTTTCGGGTTTTCATCCGTGCCCATTTTGCTCATGGACATAACGTTTTTTTTTATATTTATTTTCTTCTTTTTATTATATTTATTTTCTTCTTTTTTTTTACGAGGTCGCGCCCTTTCGGGTTTTCACGAACACTTGCCGGTAGCCCTGCTGTTTTTACTCACAGGGCCCTTTCGGGTTTTCATCCGTGCCCTTTTTGCTTATGGACATACCGTTTTCATTTATTATATTTTTCTTCTTCTTCTTTTTTATCTCGTCAGCCTAAGGATGCTGCGGTAGTTAGTTTAAAGACGTTTCGATCGTTTGCAAGTTTTAGGACATTGCGGTCCATCATTAGTTTAAGGACGTTTCTGTCCGTTGTCGCCGTATTTGAGGCGAATATCTAGTTTATTGACTTTTCGGTCTATGAGGCTTTCTCTATGACTGAGCATGATGCCCCCGGCGTATCCATCTTTCTCGGAGCGTGTGGTTGTGGCGGGCTCACCTTCCAGTTTTCGGAGATGACGAACTTGCCCTATTGGTATTGATCTTCAACCCAGTTTTTGAAGATGTAGCAATCCTCGATCAGATGACCTACCGTTTGATGGTAAGGGAAATAATTAGGATTATTAACATCGCCTGGCCGTAACGGACGTTTTGGACTCGGCAAATTGATGAGTCTGTCGCATACTGCCAGTTCGAACAGTCCCCTTGTTTTATCTTACGGAAACGAGTAAGGACGTTTTAACTTTTCCTGGAGGGGTTGCCGCTTGTTTCTTTGGCGATCAACCGGTCTAGGGTCACTTGATTGTTGTTGAGCGCTGGCGACGAAGGGCATTTTTCCTTTTCCTTTATCCTTTTTGTTCGCTCCTTTGTCTGCGGGGCTGAGATTTTTTTTGAGTAGCGTGCGATTATACGGCTGAACGTTCTCGCAGCTCCTCAATTCCTTTATTTTTGAACTAATTCCCCGAGAGAAGGGTTGGGGGTAGCTTCTTCGTCAGAGTCGCTTCCAAAGGTGATAATTTGTGATGCCTTGGAGTCGGCTATATGACAATCGTCGGCGGCTCTTTTGCGCTCATCTATCACATTTTTTCGGCGTCTACGAGCTTCATATTTTGCCCTATCAAAGTGTTGCTTTTGAGCGACATACCCTTGCCACCAACAGTTAAAGGATTCCCAGTCTTCAGTAGGATGTATGATCTTCTGATGATATAAACAGAAGTTAGGGTGTATCTCTACCTCAGCGAGAGTATTTTCTTCAGAGGGCGGTAGCTTCATTCCTATGGATAGAGCTTTAGCGAACCTTTTCCTCGTCTTGAATTTGTTTTTACCTGCAGTGTATGGCTTTTGATTTGATGGGAATGCCTTGGCTCTTTCCAGTATGGCCATTTCACGCTCTTGATTGGCTTTTGCTTTCAAACGAATTTCATTTAGGAAGACATCGATCAACTCGTCTGATGGCTGTAGAGTCTCCGGCTCAGGGTTCGCCATTGGTTTCTCGGCGCAAGAAGCCTCTTCATCATCTGCCAGTGAATGAGAAATCACATGATAAGTCGCTACGTAGTCTTCGGATTCATCTGATGAGTTTTCTCCATCATTTTCATCTTCGACGATAGAACAAGCTGCACCCATTGTATCCGTTTTCTTTGGAATATGCGGCTGTGGCGGGTTTACCTTCCAATTTTCAGACAGCGCGAATTTGCCTTGTAGGTACTGATCCTCGATCCATCCCTTAAAGACGAAACAATCCTCGATCGGGTGACTTACCGTTTGGTGGTAAGGGCAATAATTGGGATTATTAAGATCGTCTGGCTGTGACAGACTCTTTGGACTCGGCAGATTGATGAGTCTGTTGCACACTGCCAGCTCGAACAGTCTTTTCGTTTTATTCTGAGGAAACGAGTAAGGACGTCTTAGTCTCTCCTCGAGGGATGGGCGCGGACGCACATTGTTTTGGCGAACGACCGGTTTTGAATTGCTCGGCTGTCGTTGAGCATTCGCGACGACGATCGCTTTCCCTTTTCTTTTCTCGTTTCGAGAATCAGGTTTTGGAGGAGACGGTCCATGGCGCATCTGGTCCATTTGGGCTAATTTGTCGATCAAAGCCTGGAAGGTGGTCGGCCTGAAGAACATCATGAATTGCGATATGGTCGCTTGAGGGTCAAGGGTACCCATGAACAAGCCTACCGCAGGTGCCTCCTCTATGCGTTGTTCGCATTTCGACCATAGGTTTCGCCATCGTGTTGCGTATTGGACCCACATTTCACTTGGCCTTATTCTGGCATTTATTAGTGCTGTTATCGGGGTGCGTTCACTAGCACTCATGAATCTTTTTGTAAACAGCAGCTCCATCTCTGCAAATGTTTTGACAGAGTCGTTAGGTAGCTCCGAATTCCATTCAAATGCTGTTTCTGCTAAGCCGCCGACGAATTGATGTAGCAACAATTTGTCATCGCCTCCAGTATTGCCACATAAGGCCCTGAATTGAGCGACATGCTGATGCAGATTCCCTGTCCCTTTATATACATGGAATTTAGGGATCGTATATCCCGGTGGGTAACTGATTTGGTCGTACTAGCTTGGATACGGTCGTCCGGTTCTAACAATTTGCCCAGCCGCTTCATTCGCCTGATGAACCCGGATCTGCTGAGCTATATAATCGTCTAGCGCGACCTTGGAAATGGTTTCATCTTTGGCTGCTGAAAGAGCCGGCGGAGGATTAGATGTTTCCCCTCCGTCATCTTCAATAATGATTGGAGGGTCTTCAGCTGGAGGGTCTGGCTGTAACATCATCCCTACCATATCTTGGAAGAGGAGGGCCATTTTCTTTATGCTGGCCGCTTGTTCCGCAGCCTCTTTATCCTTCTTTTCCAATATCCGGCGAAGAAACTCAGCGTCAGTTTCTTGTTCTTGACACTCATCCGAGGACGTTTCAGAGCTTTCTTTTGGCCCAGTGAGTGCGGCCATTGCAGTCATCATTTCCTGGAGTTTTTGCTGTTGCTCCTGGGCTTTCGTTACTGATCGGGTGAGCGGTCGGTGACCCGTCAAAGCGCGGCTTTCCTCCTTTCTGAAATCCATATAAACCGTGTGCACTACCATGCCCCCAGACTTGGGGCGTTTGTGTCCAGCGCTTTCACGGTGTGCCTTGTTCACAGGGGCTTTTTGCGGCCTCCTTCTCTTTTGAGTGATTGGTGTTGAGGGTGTCGCTGCAGTAGACACTCGAGTAGCCGTTGCTTCTTCTGGTCTGACAGAGTAATCTTTCTTTTGCCGAACCTCTGTCCTTTTCTGTCGGTGGAGATAGTTTTCATCAATCACCGACTCATGGACCTGTCGCTAGACCTTGTAAATTTTAGAGGATAGCCGTTGAGGGGGTTATCCTAGCTTCTTCTCTGGAGTATTTTCTACAGGCGAAGGAGTTCGCTTCAACACCGCGGTAGGAGAGTTTCTGCGCACCGAGTTCAGCAACTCAAAGCTGTTCCTGGTTGGAACAGCAGCCTCGATCCCCACCGTTGGAGCTGGAGGAGTAAACCCAGAGGGGGAGTTGCCCCCAGCCTTCCTCGCTCGGCACCAGTGGCGACGTCGAGCATGTCGTGCTGATTGAGTTGTTTCAGCTATAGGGGTGACCTCCTCATGCCCCCTGTGTTGGTCAGAATATGCTCGTACCAGCCTTTTAAAGACCGACGTCCGTTGAACAGGGACGGCCAACCTGTCAAAAGCGGACTTCCGAGCAGTGGAAGCAACCTTGGTGATTTCACCTGAAACTGGAATAGGGAAAGCTATCCGCTTCGGGATAACGCCTTCTGGTATTGCAGGCTTCTTCATGGGCCCGTTAGAGCTCTGGCCTAGTCCGTTAAAAACTGAAGCAGTGGAGTTGGGCGACCTATTGAGAGGGGTCGCGGCAGTGGTAAGACAATCGAAGACCGACTTCTTCGGAGCTTCTTGCGATGTCATTGGGGCGTTGAAGCTCATTGGTGGGAGTATGGTCCCAAAAAATAGCCCAGTGGTGGCTTGAGCCACCTGCTCCACTGGCATTTTGAAAAGGGAGGCCGCTTGGGGCCTATAAGTCACTCCTCCAGCAATGACGAAGCGAGAGTTGCAGCTGCAGGCGGTGCAGTTCGAAGCCATCGATCTTCTGTTTTCTGCACGGAGCAAGACACCAAATCTTAGTACCTTGAATCCACAAGCAACCACAGCAAACCGCGATTTGCTCGCGAACACGACACACGAAGTGTGGAGTGGAAAGAGGAAAAGGTCCCACCGGGCGTGCCAGAATCTGTTCCCCTCCGAACGGCGGCCGAGACATGAGGGCGTCTAGAGCCTGAGGTCCGGGGCAGATGCTATATGGTTTTATCCGTCCATCTCTCCGAAGATGGCAAGTTGATTTATGGCACCGTGTATCGGAGGTTTAGACGGATGCGGCCGATGTAGCAGACTTCGTCAGATTCTCCCTCATTTGAGGGGTTTTTGATTGTGGGGATGCTCTTCCCTGCAGGCGCAAGCCCCTGCAGTTAATTACGCTACCGCATCGCGGTAACCACTTTCTCCTTCTCCAGAATTTCACTTCGTGTCATGGGTGTTTGTTTTGTTTGTGGTTTCCCGTGGATTGTATACGGAGACTGAGTAATGCCGTCGCCCGTAGGACGTGGATTAGTCCAAATCCGTAATTATTTAGATTTGGGTTTGGTGTTTTGGTTTAAGGATGCATTAGCCGTATTTAGGCTAAGATCAACTTAAACGTATGTTAAGGATACGTTAGTCTTGTTTGAGACTAAGATCAACTTAACGGGATCGTCTAGATCCATTTCCAGTTTAAGGACATATTGGTCCATTTAATATATGGCCTCGGGACCCGTCACCTCTCTGACGATGTTGAAGGATTACAACGACATATGTCAGAGGAGCTCGGAGATGTACCCTTGAACCAAAGTCGACTTAGAGTTTTATAGTCCATTTAAATGTTTGAGGATACGTTAGCCGTATTTGGGCTAAGATCAACTTAAACGGGACCGTTTAGATCCGGCAAAAGAGCATTTGGAGGCTCTATTATTCCAGTTTAGGGACGCGGTGGTCCATGTTCTAGTTTAGGGACGTGGTGGTCCATGTTCCAGTTTAGGGACATGGTGGTCCGTAATTAGTTTAAGGACGTTTCGGTCCAACATTAGTTTAAGAACGTTTCGGTCCAATAAAATGTATGGTTGTCGGGACCCATCATCTCTCTGAAGACGTTGAAGGATTACAACGACAAATATCAGAGGAGTTCAGAGATGTACCCTTGAACCAATGAGTTGGTTAAAAGAGCAGATGTGCTCAATTCAAGATGATTTGAGGACTTATGGCCAGTTTGGGCTAAGTCCAATTAAAAATGTTCAACATTTTATTTGCTTTTGATTTTCATCTCTTTTTATTTTTATTTGGGCTCTACCCATAAAGGATGAAAAGCATCAATTTATCTTGGGCTTTGCTCATTTATGAATGATGCAGGGCACCAATTTAATTTAGGCTCTGCCCTTTTATGAATGATGCAGGGCATCAATTTAATTTGGGCTCTGCCCTTTTATGAATGATGCAGGGCATCAATTTAAATTGGTCTCTGCCCTTTTTTGAATGATGCAGGGCATCAATTTAAACTGGGCTCTGCCCTTTTATTGTTTTGCAATTTATTTAGGCCTATCAGATCTTTTTGATTTGGGCCTGGCCCTTTAGGAAATGCATTGCATTTTTCAGGCGCTTTGCGCCAATCAAGGAGCGCAAGCGCTTGTGATGACGACACGTGTCATGCAAGCGCAGTGCGCTGCGCTAGGGAGCTGCGCTTGCGCTGCTGACACGTGGCGTACCTTAGTGAGTTGCGCCAATTGTGTAGCGCAAGTTGCTCTGGAGCTGACACGTGGTGCTCTCCCGAGAGCGCGACAGCGCAGTTTGGAAGTGCAAAGCACTAAGACTCTTTTAGATTCAAGAACAGAAGTGCAAAGCACTATTTGATTTCTTGATCTAATTTAGATCAAAGAAAAAGATAAGTTTTTCTTATCTCAAAGAACCAAAGGTTCATAAAAAGTGCAAAGCACTATTATTAGTTAGTTTTCTTTCTTATTGAAGATCATTGATCTTGTTCTTAGATCAATGATCTGTTTTTTTTAAGAGAATTTTCCCTTTTTCTAAAGGTTTTTACCTTTTTTGTTCTTGAGGAGTTCTTCAGAGTTCTCTCTTTTTTTTTAGAAAATGTTCATGCCCTTTGAACTGAGGCTTAGGGTCCTTTTTATAGTGCCCACAAATTAGTTAATTTTGTTAAAGAGATCTTTCTCTGAGTGATTTGGGGAATTTTTCCCACCGTTGGATGTTTGATCCAAGGGCTTCTGTTTTACAGAAGAAAATCTTCTTGTTTTAAAAAGAACAGAAAAGATTTCTTTAGAATTTTAATTCTGTTTGACGCAGATGCCCCAGCGCGTGACACGTGTCACGCAGCACACAGCGCAGCGCGACTGCGCTAGCGCATCTGCGCTGACACGTGTCGCGCAGCGCAAAGCGCAGCGCGACTGCGCTAGCGCATCTGCGCTGACACGTGTCGCGCAGCGCAGTGCTTGCGCAACTGAAGCGTTGCTTCCTTTAATTTTTCTTAAAATAGAGGTTTGCTCTGATTGGGCACGCCTTCTTGGACGCTGCGCTGATGCGTCTGCGTCTGACACGTTGCGCGTTGCGCCCGGGATTTGAAGCATTGCTTCAAAATTTGTATTTTGAATTTCCATCAGAGCTTTGCTGTGATTGGGGGAAATAGGTTTGTTTCTACTTTAATATGTGCATGTGTTTCTTTTAGCATATTGCTTATACATATTAGTAGAGCCCTTAGGATCTTTGCTAGATTACCAGCGTAGTGATGGCAGTCACACTCGTGGGGGCTGGGTCATCTATAAGCACATCCTTATACAGGTCCCTAGTGATAGGACTATCGAGACAGGGCATCGATACTCCGGAATAGACTAGCGTATGCGCTTCTCATCCCAGCAGGGGAGACGGTCTGTCCCACAGCCGTCAGTACGTCGTACTTGAGATAGTATGTAGGTGCTCGTTAGGTTACGAGTACATTGGACAGGACTCTTCGGGAACTGATTGGTTGGTACTATACCTATCGTCGGTTATCAGTTCCCAGGTGACATGAGTACAGCTTAGTCCGCTGACTTGACACTGTCACTTCGTCTCGAGTGTGTTCCCACTGTACTTTGATTACTACCCTACCACGGCTCAAAGGAGTCGTGCAAACAGGTAGTAGTTGGGTGCAGTCCCGAAGCACTTGGAGGCAGTGACGGTTAGACAGGATTCGTTTCTCCCGGTATTGGGGGTTGACATTGCGCTGTGTCTAGGAAAGCCACTACACAAGTAGTCCCTGGCCAGGGCAAGCGAGATATACTGGTGGGTTTCCAGTGTTATCTCAGGGTGTTCTGGGCTACACTCTGACATGACTTGTACCGCTATTACGGGACTGACGTTTACCGCCCCCCTAGGCCCGCCATGCGATGTATCAGACGAACAGACCGGACTTTACGGAGATTGTCACATTCAGGCTCAGTAGGAGTTCAGATGGGTTTCACCTCGTCCGTCTTCTTATCGGCATCTACCTGGGGGCCGTTACGCACAGCTAGTGCCGCTTGCGGTCTGTGGTTAAACCCACTGCCACCGTAGTGTCGAGTCTTTAGAGTCCCACACAGAAAGCAATTCGCCTTTAGGCAAAAGAGTAGAGATCGCATGGTTTTGCGACAGGTCGCATGGTTTTGCGACAGGGTTCGGTCACATCCGTGCACTTGTGCACGTTTAGTGTCCGGACAGTTAACACTACCGGGCTTTGGTTTAAGCCAGATCCTAGTGTACGTTTTGGGATTAGTTTTATCTCGTTTGTATTCGTGTTCCTCGGAACGCGGATGCGGGTGTGTATGCACAGTTGACAGAGAGATAGAGGCAGAGGATTCTCATTAGGGTTGTTGACTGTTGACTATTGACTTTTGCTAAACCCTAATGAGAATAAGAAATATGATTAATGATAATATTAATTAAGTATTATTGTGCCTTGGTTAGGTTGAAAGGTTGACTTTGTTGACTTGTTGACTTGGTTGACCGGTTGACTAGGTTGGACTAGTTGACCATCATCATTACAATGGTTGTCATTTCATGCAAAGACTTTTGCTTGCTTGTTGAGCTTTGCAAAATGAGTGCAAGAAATGATAATGCCACTTGATATGATATGAACCATCACATAATACTCAATTACTATTATTATTATTATTCATTTTGGATTATGAGAGAGAGGTTGAGAAAAGTGAGGCTCATTCTTTCATTTGTTTTCTCTCTCTTGAGCTCTCTCTTGTTCAAGCTCTCCCTCTTCCTCTTGCTCTCTCTAGCTCAAGGCAAACCCCTCTCATGAGTTGAGAACCATTTCCTTAAAGATAAAAACACCAAAACAATCCTCTATTCATCCTAGTTCACAAGGCCTAGCAAGCCAAGTGTTCTAGTTTCTTCAAGTTCGAAGAAGAAGCCAAAAGGTAGAAGCTTTCGGGTGGATCCATCTTCGGCGCGAGGAGACGACGAGGTGAGGGCGATCCGGACACCGCAAAGAGTTGAAGACGAAGGAGTTCAAGAAAGGTATAACCCCCTAACCGAGTAGGTAAAACTCATAGTTAGGTTGTTAGGTAGTTGTTTAACAAAGATCAGTATTTTGAGTCCATGTTACCACCCTCTTGAAAAATTGTTTTTCACCCATTCCGCAACCCCGTAAGTACCGGGGAAAGGTAGCATAGACTTACAGTGGTATCAGAGCCTAGTTAAATACTATCTAACATGTTAGCATAGTAACTAGAAATTCGATCGGAGAAAAAGTCACGAAACGAACCCGAAAAAATCAAGTTACGGTCGATTCTGTATTCTGTTCAAAAATTGAAAAATCATACATCAAAAATCGACTCAGGATTTTTAATAGACACCCAAGAAAATTGGTCCAACGAACCGGTCAAGTCGCCGCGGGTTCCATGAATCTAGAAGTCCCGTTATGGGACTTCCCGGGCCCACTAGCAAGAGACGCTCGCGCTTTCCGACTCGGAAACCGCTCCCTGTTCGGGCTCACCGGCCGGACAGGGAGTTAAGTTTAACAGAAGTCCTACTGTCGCCGTGGAGCAACGGACGCTCCACTCGTTCGACAGAAGCGCCATTCGCGGTTTTCCACTTTATGGAAAACCACTCTCTTGCTCGGTGGAGTCCTTCGGGTCTTCCGAAGACTCCATACAGTATCGGGAGGTGAAGCAGAGGGGCAAAGCCCCCCGTCGCGCGCGCGTGCGATTTAAAGTACGCACGCGTACGCGCTCAGGCGTATACGCGCACTCGCGTATACTTAAGAATCGGGCTTCTTTCGGTCTTTACACGGCCGTGGAAAAATTTTCTTGCAGAGTGTTTCTGGGGTTGTTGTGGGATTTTTAAAATATGTTTTTTCTGCCCAGATTTTCCAGAAAGAAAAATTTGCGTTTGGGGCCTAAAAATCTGTATTTTGATCGAACTTCTAAAGACTAAAGCTAACGGGTTTATATCTGTGATGTGATATATGGATTGAACGTCTGCTAATCGCTATATGTCGATTAGTGGGGGTTATACATATCTGTGATCTGTAATGTTGATGGTATGTGTATATGAATTCATTGGATTGTTGCGGGTGAATAGCCGGGGGTTGTGAGATGAGAGTTTTCTTTTCTTTCTATTCATGTAAAATTTGTAATTGATGTAATATTATTTGTATGGCCGCACAACCGGGTCGGGGTTGTAGCCGTCATTGTATAATTTCTTTTTACTGTTTTAGCTCCTAGGATAGACCCAAGGTGGGGTGCACAAACTACCGGGTATCACGAAGTGCCGAGTGGCATACTCACGTCGTTGAGGGAGATTGCTCCGCTTCGGATATTTGGCGGGTAGTTTGCCGCATCCGTAGGGGTCTTGGGTGGGGTATTGGCTATTCACCGCGACCGTGTAATCCGCTTTTCGTTACAGGCTCGTACGAATTGCGGATTCCTAGTATATCCAATGTGTTCATCTATGATCTGAAATTGCTATCATTGCAATATATCTATATATGATATTATTTAGGCGTTGCTTATGTTTTGCATCCGCGCTAGTCCTGCCCCCGCTCTGTCGTTAGTTAAGTAACCTAACAGGTAATGACGGGGCCCCATGGCTAATGCGGATGGCATAAGCGTACGTCATATTTTGGTTGTTTTCTGCAATGGTAGGATTAAATGATGGGACGCATTAAAATTAATGCAAGAAAAATAAACCAAGTAAAAGTCATTGGAACACTTTCAAAACCACTCGGTTCTTTTCAAAAACTAACTTTTAAATGCGGAGTTTGAGCCACTCCTTTTAAAAGCTATCAAGGTTCCATCGATTATATCAAGTTCACTACGTTCACGGTTTTGCCAAAACCAGTCGTAGCCCTCCTTCGTTTCGTATGAATATTCAATAGTATTCAAGTTATGTTTGTTGACCTTCGTCAAGGCATAGTGATTGGTAGCTGTTGGATGTTCATATGTAGCATAGATAGATGCGTTGGTTTGGGACAGTCGTATTACCTTGTTGACCTTCGTCAAGGGTATATACGGGTGGGTTCAAATTAACCTGGACAATGACGGGTAGAACTTGAAATATGACTTATGATTTTTTGACCTTCGTCAAGGTCATAAGAGCATGGGGCAAAAATCCACATCGGGAGTTTCAAAAGAACCTGAAACTTGCTAGTGCTGCATACCATTTGGAGTGTGATGATTCTGGTAGGATTCCTTCAGTTTTGTCACGCGATGATATTTGGATCCCGATCCTACTGTGAGTATATGCTACACCTCAGGAACTTTCTTACTTAACGATCAATACTATAAACCAAGTAGGTGTCTAGAAAGGTGTTAGCGGGGCTACGCCCCTAGGGAAAAGAGGTTATTTAATTAAGGAACTTCGCGAAAGCGTTGGAAAACCTCCCTCGAAGTACCGACACTAGCCTGGCTAAACGGCTAAGCAAGTATTGTACGGTGAGATTGATCCTGACTAATTCTTCCTTTTTGGTTTGAGGAGGGATTCGAGAGACAGTGGGAGCCATCCTGTTTAGATAAATTAAAAAGTAATCTAAACTTGCAAGAGCATCATGCTGAGTGTTTTCTGTTAGTGTATATGCCCTAGAGGCCATTACTGTATCATACTAGTTTGTATATTACTTGATGGAAGCTTGGGATATTCACAGTTGTATATACAATCTTGCTCGAAATGGTAGTATGCTACTTGGTTTGTCTCTGCTTTAATATGTGCAAGTGTTTCTTTTAGCATATCGCTGATATACATATTAGTAGAGCCCTTAGGATCTTTGCTTGATTACCAGCGTTGTGATGGCGCTCACACTCGTGGGAGCTGGGTGATCTATAAGCACATCCTTATACAGGTCCCTAGTCGTTGGACTATCGAGACAGGGCATCGATACTCCGGAGTAGACTAGCGTATGCGCTTCTCATCCCAGCATGGGAGACGGTCTGTCCCACAGCCGTCAGTACGTCGTACTTGAGATAGTATGCGGGTGCTCGTTAGGTTACGAGTACACTGGACAGGACTCGTCGGGAACTGTTGGTTGGTATTATACCTATCGTCAGTTATCAGTTCCCAGGTAACATGAGTACAGCTTAGTCCGCTGACTTGACACTGTCACTTCGCCTCGAGTGTGTTCCCACTGCACTTTGATTACTACCCTACCACGGCTCAAAGGAGTCGTGCAAACAGGTAGTTTTTGGGTGCAGTCCCGAAGCACTTAGAGGCAGTGACGGTTAGACAGGATTCGTCTCTCCCGGTATTGGGGGTTGACATCACGCTGTGTCCAGGATAGCCATTACACGAGTAGTCCCTGGCCAGGGCAAGCGAGATATACTGGTAGGTTTCCAGTGTTATCTCAGGGTGTTCTGGGATACACTCCGACACGACTTGTACCGCTATTAGGGGACTGACGTTCACCGCCCCCTAGGCCCGCCATACGATGTATCAGACGAACAGACCGGACTGTACGGAGACTGTCACATACAGGCTCAGTAGGAGTTCAGATGGGGTTCACCTCGTCAGTCTTCTTATCGACATCTACCTGGGGACCGTTACGTACAGCTAGTGACGCTTGCGGTCTGTGGTTAAACCCACTGCCAGCATAGTGTCGAGTCTTTAGAGTCCCACACAGAGAGCTATTCGCTTTAGGCAAAATGAGTAGAGGTCGCATAGTTTTGCGACAGGGTTCGTTCACATCCGTGCACTTGTGCACGTTTGCTGTCCGGACTGCTTATACTAGCGGGCTTTGGTTTAAGCTGGATCCTAGTATATGATTTGGGATTGGTTTTATCTCTTTGTATTCGTGTTCCTCGGATCACGAATACGGGTGCGTAGGCATGTAGGGTTCCTAGGAACCCTAATGAGGTCTCACAAGGCATCAACCATGTCAATTTCAAATTTTAACGGTGCCGAGAAACTCTAGAACGGATCGTGGGCTAGATTTCTAGGCGAAAAGATAACAAGTTAACACTTAACTAAGAGAATACGGAAATACAACCTTTGTAGATCCGGTGCTCCCCTTCCATAGCTCCGCAATGAAGTCCTCTCGCTGTCCAAAATAAATCCCGGGCTCTAGCGTCGGCTTCATCGGAGAATAGGCGAGCTAGGTCGTCGATGTCCATGCCGAAGATGATCTACGTCGAAGCATCGCTAGATCAAGCTCCACCTTCACCAAGCCATGAAAACTTGTGAAGGAAACACACTCTACTACTTGGCAAGAGGTAGAGGATGAAGAAATAGGAAGTGGGTAGACTTTAGAATTGGATTTCTCACTCATTTCCATCAATCACCATTGATGGAGCTTGCTTTCTTCATGAAGAATGAAGAAGAAGAAGAGGAAGAAGATGATAAGTGTTATGGTATCTATATTCTAAAAAGAATATAATATGAATACTTATCATAAGCCAACCATAGTTTGGTGTAGAGAATAAACCATGGTTAGAATGAAGGGTTAGGGTTAAGCATCAAGACAAAATGGTCACAAGGTCAAAGCTTCATGAAGCTTCAATGTACAAACAAAGAAAGCCACCATTTTCTCTTTATGCAAATTATTTTCCAAAAAGAAATGGATAAATAAATAAGTGAATAAAACAAAACCCTAACCATAATCATGTAACCATGGTTTGATCTTTACACAAACCCTAGTGAGCATGTATCATCAAACATGATACAATCAAGTGCACAAAAAGTATATCACATATAAAATATGCACATCCGAGCGAGAAAATCCATTTAAAGTGAACCAATACTAGTTAATGCAAAGTAATATATCTAATATATAATTATGCATTAAATCATTAAATCAACACTTGATTCAATGATCCGGTCATATCGTATATAACCGACTAGTATCCAATGTATCGGCTTATCGAATCAACCCTTGATTCGATAACTAGGTTATATCGCATACAACCAATCGATACATTCATCGTGAGAATGAAATACGGTATCACATACACGCATTATTCTCGGTCCCACACATATCTCATATGCGCTCCTATTTCGTTTCGCTTGAGCCAGGAAACCTCTGTGTAGGACTCTAAAGACTCGTCAATACGCCGGTAGCAGGTGATGATCATATCAAACACGCACAAGCCGCAAGCGGTCTGCTAAACGTAACGGCCACCCGGGTATTGAGCGATCTGAAGATCGACGAGCAAGCCCGCTCACACTCCAGTGAATCCAACCAGTAACACTACCGTACAGTCCGGTCTGATCGTCTGATATGTCGCATATCTCGCCTAGGGGTGGTAAACGTCAGACCCCAATAGCTCAATAAGTCATGCCGATATGAGGTCTATAACAGTTCGAGAAACTACTGGTAACACATACCAGTAAATCTCAACAACCCTGGCCAGGGATTTCTGGTTATAGCCAATCGAACACAGCGCAACATCAACTCCCTATACCGGAAGAGACGAATCCCCTCCTATCGCTCATTGCCTCCATGTGACTCGGGACTGTACCCAAAAACCACCGTTTTGCACGCCCTCTTGGATGTGGTAAGATGGAAATCAAAGCACAGTGGGAACCACACAAGACTCTATGACGATCTCGGGTCAACAGACTACTCTGTACCAGTGTCACCAGAGAACTGCCATCTGACGTGAGGTATAATACCATCTGGGAGTTCTCGGCGAGTCCGTCCAGTGTACCCAGTCTCTACTGAGCACCCGTATATCATCTCTGATGTCAAACACCAATGGATATGGGATCATCCATCGCCCATCTTCATGGGTCGAGAAGGTATACGCTAGTCTACTCTGGTATATCGATGCCCCGTCTCGATATACCCACGACTAGGGACTTTGAAGGATGTACTTATGGACTACCATGTCCCCACTAGTATGATCCGCATCATAGTCCAGGTAGTCAAGTCCACATCCTAAGGGCTTTACCAACATGTAACAGAGAGACAATCAGTATACACGTTAAGGTAAAGAGCAACCAGATAGCATACTATCATGTCGAGCAAGAAAGTCCTCCCTATATATGTCCCAGCATCCACTACAATATACATCCTATGTATAGTAATGGCCTCTAGGGCATACATATAACTAACAATCTCCCACTTGCACTAGGGCCATCTGATAGCAGTGGTTGCAGTATTTCATACTCAACCATCCCATAATAGTCTCTCTCTGGGAACAGGCCTTTGTGGGTGGATCCGCTGTGTTGTCCTCTGAGTCTACTCTCCTAACCTCGATCTCCCTGGAGATCAACCATCTCCATGATCAGGTGACACTGCCTTAGAATATGTCTGGATCACTGATGGGACGGACGTTCCTTGGCATAAGCCACAACTCCATTGTCTCACAATGGTTGGAACGTAGTTCATCTCATGAACCAATATACACCCAAACATCCTCCTTGGTAGCATCTTAAGTAGCGATGTATCCTGCCTTTATCTTCTAGTATGCCACGGTATCTAGCTTGGAACTCTTCCAACATACCGTCCCTCCACTGAGGGTAAAGAAAATGCCTGTGACTGACATTCAGTCGTCTTTATCACCCTGGAACCCTTCCAGTGATTCTCCCCAGGATCGGTTGATACCGTCTCACTACAACTAGTGAGAGTCCTAACATCCAATTAGATCTATCTCATAGATCCAAAACTCAGGATTTAGGAGGTATCATTTTGATCCTACACGGAGAATCTTTGTGATAAACGGAGATTGATCGAGCGTAGCATAAGAAACTCCTTTCTTATCAAGAGTATGTCATCCACGTACTCTACGAGGATCACCACCATACTCCCTACTACCCTTTTTGTTTATACAAGGTTCATCTACCATTTTGATGATGTCAAACTCTTTGACTAATCCATCAAAACAGATGTTCCAACTCCGCGATGCCTGCTTTATCCTATAAAGCATCTTGCACACGTTTCCGCTGCTCCCACTGTCTACGAAGGCCTCTGGCTGTGTATTTGCAGACGCACTCTTCTAAATCATCATTTAGAAAAGCAGTCATGGCACCCAACCGCCAGATATCGTAGTCATGGTATGTAGCCACGGCAAGTAGTATCTGGATGGACTTAAGCATAGGTATTGGAAAAAGGTTTCATCATTATCCACGCCTGGTCGATGACGAAAACCTTTAACAAGTCTAGCTTTGAAAGTCTCAACTTTTCCATGTACACCAAGTAATCTTCTCAAGATATACTTGCTCCTGATGGGGATTTAACCCTTCAGATATAGCAACTAAAGTCCATACTTTGTTGGTGTATATGGATTCCATCTCAGATCACTAAGCATCCAGCCATTCTTATAGAGTCTTACTCCTGATGGCCAGCTCGAAACTAGTTGGGTCATCATCTCATGATGCAATCCTCGCTCCCACTGTCATAGAGAAACAGAAGTATCTCTCAGGTGGGTGAGAAACCCTACTAGATCGGCGGAGAGGCTGAGGTTCGTTGGAATCTGCTGAATCCTTTGGTTCTATCAAATCATCAACTGCAATTTGTATAGCTGGAACATTTCCAGTTCTACATAACAGATCTTGCCTCGAGCTTGTCCGGATTTTGCTTTTAGACATAGGCCGGGCAACCCCAAATCTTAACTAGCTTAAGACATGGGCTCTTCCCTTTCCATATCACATATGAAGTGGTAGGCAACTGATTTGATTTGAACCCTATTCAATAGGTATGCATCTTCTCAAGTGCATAACTCCCAAAAAGGAAATAGGTAACTCAGTAGTACTCATCATAGAGCACACCTTATCACATAGGGTGCTATTTGCTCCGCCCCGATATACCATCGTGTTATGGTGTATTCGGAGGAGTAATACTGAGAGAGAATCTCATTCTCCTTTAGAATAATCCAGGAATTCCGTGCTCAAGTATTCTCCTCCCTGATCACATCAAAGGACATAATACTTATACCCTTATTTTGGTTCTCTACTTCTAGCTTATATTCTGTGAATATCTCAAAAGGTTCGGACTTGTGTTTCAACAGGAACATAGGTCTGAATCTCGAAAGATCATCAGAGAATGTAATGAAGTACAAAGAACCAGTCCTGGCATGTGTAGACAGGAGACCTTACATACATCATCATGTATCAGTCCCAAGAGTTCACCAACTCTTTCTCTGTTTCCAATAAACAGAGCTGTGGTCATCTTATCTTTGTGACATGACTGGCGAGTTTCACAAGATGTAAATTCAAACTGATTTAAATATGCATCTACATGTAACTTCAGCTAGTCGGGTCGCATTGATATGACCTAGTCTACAATGCCTCAAGAAGGATTCGTTCATTTCTGAACTATTCCTCTTGTGTGTGTTCTGTATACTAAGAACTGCAGTTTGATTTAGAACATGAATGCTTTTAGATAACGTGCCTGAACCGATCAACTTTTGATATAGGAAATGTTCAAAACATTATCCGACTATACAAAATTTTATCATTTCTTTACTAATAAAGAGATAGATATGATTTTGTATATCAGGTTCGGTATCTAATAACATTCGTTCAGAATCAATGTATTTGGAATACAGGGTGACAGTGACCAACAGACTTGGCTGCAACACTTGCCCCGTTTTCTGCCTCATGAAACTTATCACCCGTTCTCAGTTCTCTACCTTTCTTTAGCCCTATGTAACAGATTACATATCTGGGATCCTGATCCGGTATCAAATACCCAGGACGTAAAGAATACTGAGAAACAGTTCTGTATAATGAACACACCCGAAGATGATGCATCAGCATGCACTCTCTTCGTATGGGCGGCACGGGAATTCTGGTAATCCCCTATTTTCTGCTCTGTCTTATAACAATTATAAGTTGGAGCGGGACCAACGTTCCCCAGCTCAGTATAACAAGCGGGTTCGGTCAATAATCCGTATTATTATCTTGATTAAGGCGTGATATGGTCGCTACCTGGAGAGAGAGAGAAGAAAACACTCAGCGTGCGCTCTTGCAAGAATAGATTGGTTATTATTTTATCTAATCAGGATGGCTCCCACTGCTTTTTATCAAATTTTCCTTCAAACCCTAAAAGGAAAGACTAGCCGGGATTAATTACACACTACAAGTTCGCCAACCTTTCAGCCAGGCCAGTGTCGGTACTTTGAGGGAGGTCCCCCGTGCTTTCGCACGAACCTAATTAATGTAAACCTCGTTTTCCCAGAGGCGTAACCTCGTTAACACCTTTCTAGACACCTACTTGATCGGCTAATTGTAATGTATAAAACTCTCCCAGGAGTAACTCTTACTCGCAGCGGGTATCGGGATCCAACTATCTCATAGAAGGTATGCAATCTCATTGCAAATTTCAACACTTGAAATTCCCGATAATATTTTGCCCCTAGCGTCCTATGACCTAGACAGAGGTCAACAAACCATAGGCTGCTAGTCAAGTTCAACCCGTCATTTCTTGATTGAAGTAAACCCACCCGCACGACCCTTGACAGAGGTCAACAAGGTCGCACGACTACCCTAAATCAATCACATCATATGCTTATACAGATAAGCACTAATCAGCTACCGCACACAACGCCTTGACAGAGGTCAACAAACGCAGCACGAATACTAACCAGTACATATCTGAAATGACGGAAGGCTACGACAGGTTTTTCTGAAAACCTATTGCGTAATGAACTTGATATCGTTGTAGAATCAAATGATTTTGAAATGGAGTGTTTTTGAGGCTTTTCTAGTTTTGCTAAAGGAGTTACTCCCGGTGAAGGGATCGTCGGTCCTTTCCTCGTCGAATGAGGTGCGGGATATATCATATATATCACTGTGCAAAGCAAAAACTCTTAAAAGCAATCAAAAGACAAACCGAGTGTGTAGCATCTGCCAGTTATTGCTAAAGGAGTCACTCCCGGTGAAGGGATCTCGGTCCTTTCCTTATCGAATATGGTGCAGGATATATCATATATACCTCTGTGCAAAGCAAGAACTGTAGCTACCTGTTTTATTTTGAAATTCGATTCTACAACATCTTATGTTTCTTTTACTTTCATTAATCATATTAATGAAGTCCCATCATTTAAGTACCTAAACATCACAGATAAATACGATGTACACTTATGCCATCCGCATTCGCCTCGATGTCCCCTCGTGCACCGTTAGGTTAGGTAACTAACGACAGAGCGGGGCAGGGCTAGCGCGGGTGTAAAACATAAGTAACGTCTATATAATATATCATATATACTATATACTGTATCTATCACAGAACATCACACGATCACATCACAGATATCGCAGCAGAAGAAACATATGAAATATTGGATATACTGGGACGTCCGTGTTTTCAATACGAGCCAGTATAAAACACGGATTCCACGGTCGTGATGAATAGCCAAACCCACACCCCTAGACCCCTACGAGAGCGGCAAGCAACCCTACCAATTCTAGAGTTAGGAGACCCGGACTCGACTCCTCGAGTTGGTCTCCCACTGGACTCCAGAACCCGGTTACTTGTGCTCCCCTCCTTGGGTCTATCCTAGTGCGGAAAAGTAAATAATATACAACCGGTGACATCTTCCGCAACATGGAAGTGCCCCAATAAAAGAATATTACATACAAGTTTTTACATGAATGAAAATGAAAAACACTCATCTCATATAAAAAACCCCGGCTATTCAAACACGACGATCCAATATAACATATCCAGCAACACATAACATCACATGTCATCAACGTAAGTAAATATGCGCATCCCAATTGTCGTTGATATATAGCAACGAAACCGGCGATATCACATATTACACTTACGGTCACAGAAAAGAAAGTGTAAAACTACAACAGTTGGAATCCGCAACCACCTCAGACATCGCATGCCTGACCAAATGAATTACTTAGACATCGCATGCCTAACAATTATAAACCCCGCATTTTAGTCTTAAAATCGAAAACTCTTTTCAATATCAAGTTGGGGAATTCAACAGGATTCCCGACATCCTGATCGAATGCTCGTCGCAAACTTCAGTAGGCGGCCGCACCCCCGACGCCGTCGACGAAGTACACCAAGGCGGAACACCGCTACCGCGAGCACCCAAACGGATGCTTTCGGCGACGGGGTTCTCCTACAGTCACTTGGTCGGGGCTATGGAGTGAGGCTGTCTATTAAGTTTATCGGCGAGTATCCGCGTACGCTACGTGATTGCGACGGACTTTTGATCACATCAAAATTCCGTGGCAACCGATCAAGTGAGACTAAACTGCTATTTATAATATTCATTCCGTTATCTCATAACTATTTGTGAATTCCAATTATTGTATCACATTCCAGATAAACAGAAAATGTTAAACTTTCCGATCGAAAAATCGAACACTCAAGTTTTCCCGATACAGCTCAACACATGAAATAAGTCTAACAACATTCCGTTCGTGCATCAGTACCAACGGTCCAGCCGTAGAAGGGTCAAGCCAACGCCTCACATGTGGCACGCCGTACTGCCCCAAACCCTAAGGTTCAAAGGGCAGTTCAAGACGGTCACATAATCGAGTTAAGGTTTGTTGTCTTCTAAAGGGTCCATCGCGTTACTTTCACTACTTAGAACGTCGTCAAACTACGGAAAAATCCAACACTTGGAAATTTCCCGGCAGGGGAAAAAGTGGGTATTTATATCCGGTCGAACTTTTTAACATATTCTAAAATTTATCCGGAAAGCCAAATAGACAAAATCTGATAAACCCGATCGAATCATCGAAGCTCCAAAACATCCCAGATTATTCAACTCTTGAATAAATATTAAAAATACCCAGAGAACTCATCACAGTTAAATAGGAATTACTGTGCAAAAGTCAACGCAAGAGGAGACCATGAGGCCGCGGAACCGCCGCACATGCCAAGCTCGTGCCGCGGTTCCGCGGTGGATTAATTGAATTAGGCCCCCGTATTTCACAGTAATTCATATAAAACCCTGCTTAATTTTCTGCATATTTTTAATGTGGAAAAATGCACAGTTTTGAAAAAAGGACAGAGAGCATGGGAAAAATGAGGTTTCGGGTTCGATCGGGATTCAAACGTTGTCTAGACTTCGCCTAAGGCTCTAGCTAGGCTCTGATACCACTGTAGGGTTCCTAGGCACCCTAATGAGGTCTCACAAGGCATCAACCATGCCAATTTCAAATTTTAACGGTGCCGAGAAACTCTAGAACGGATCGTGGGCTAGATTTCTAGGCGAAAAGATAACAAGTTAACACTTAACTAAGAGAATACGGAAATACAACCTTTGTAGATCCGGTGCTCCCCCTCCATAGCTCCGCAATGAAGTCCTCTCGCTGTCCAAAATAAATCCCGGGCTCTAGCGTCGGCTTCATCGGAGAATAGGCGAGCTAGGTCGTCGATGTCCATGCCGAAGATGATCTACGTCGAAGCATCGCTAGATCAAGCTCCACCTTCACCAAGCCATGAAAACTTGTGAAGGAAACACACTCTACTACTTGGCAAGAGGTAGAGGATGAAGAAATAAGAAGTGGGTAGACTTTAGAATTGGATTTCTCACTCATTTCCATCAATCACCATTGATGGAGCTTGCTTTCTTCATGAAGAATGAAGAAGAAGAAGAGGAAGAAGATGATAAGTGTTATGGTATCTATATTCTAAAAAGAATATAATATGAATACTTATCATAAGCCAACCATAGTTTGGTGTAGAGAATAAACCATGGTTAGAATGAAGGGTTAGGGTTAAGCATCAAGACAAAATGGTCACAAGGTCAAAGCTTCATGAAGCTTCAATGTACAAACAAAGAAAGCCACCATTTTCTCTTTATGCAAATTATTTTCCAAAAAGAAATGGATAAATAAATAAGTGAATAAAACAAAACCCTAACCATGGTTTGATCTTTACACAAACCCTAGTGAGCATGTATCATCAAACATGATACAATCAAGTGCACAAAAAGTATATCACATATAAAATGTGCACATCCGAGCGAGAAAATCCATTTAAAGTGAACCAATACTAGTTAATGCAAAGTAATATATCTAATATATAATTATGCATTAAATCATTAAATCAACACTTGATTCAATGATCCGGTCATATCGTATATAACCGACTAGTATCCAATGTATCGGCTTATCGAATCAACCCTTGATTTGATTACTAGGTTATATCGCATACAACCAATCGATACATTCATCGTGAGAATGAAATACGGTATCACATACACGCATTATTCTCGGTCCCGGACATATCTCATATGCGCTCCTATTTCGTTTCGCTTGAGCCAGGAAACCTCTGTGTAGGACTCTAAAGACTCGTCAATACGCCGGCAGCAGGTGATGATCATATCAAACATGCACAAGCCGCAAGCGGTCTGCTAAACGTAACGGCCACCCGGGTATTGAGCGATCTGAAGATCGACGAGCAAGCCCGCTCACACTCCAGTGAATCCAACCAGTAACACTACCGTACAGTCCGGTCTGATCGTCTGATATGTCGCATATCTCGCCTAGGGGTGGTAAACGTCAGACCCCAATAGCTCAATAAGTCATGTCGATATGAGGTCTATAACAGTTCGAGAAACTACTGGTAACACTTACCAGTAAATCTCAACAACCCTGGCCAGGGATTTCCGGTTATAGCCAATCGAACACAGCGCAACATCAACTCCCTATACCGGAAGAGACAAATCCCCTCCTATCGCTCTTTGCCTCCATGTGACTCGGGACTGTACCCAAAAACCACCGTTTTGCACGCCCTCTTGGACGTGGTAAGATGGAAATCAAAGCACAGTAGGAACCACACAAGACTCTATGACGATCTCGGGTCAACAGACTACTCTGTACCAGTGTCACCAGAGAACTGCCATCTGACGTGAGGTATAATACCATCTGGGAGTTCTCGGCGAGTCCGTCCAGTGTACCCAGTCTCTACTGAGCACCCGTATATCATCTCTGATGTCAAACACCAATGGATATGGGATCATCCATCGCCCATCTTCATGGGTCGAGAAGGTATACGCTAGTCTACTCTGGTATATCGATGCCCCGTCTCGATATACCCACGACTAGGGACTTTGAAGGATGTACTTATGGACTACCATGTCCCCACTAGTATGATCCGCATCATAGTCCAGGTAGTCAAGTCCACATCCTAAGGGCTTTACCAACATGTAACAGAGAGACAATCAGCATACACGTTAAGGTAAAGAGCAACCAGATAGCATACTATCATGTCGAGCAAGAAAGTCCTCCCTATATATGTCCCAGCATCCACTACAATATACATCCTATGTATAGTAATGGCCTCTAGGGCATACATATAACTAACAATGCACAGTTGCTTGAGACAGAGGGAGAGGACTTTGATTAGGGTTAATGACTATTGTCATTTTATTAACCCTAATGCTTATGTGTGTATTATTGTTAATTGATATTAGTTTAAATAATTGTGCATGGTTATGGTTGTTGACCATTTGACCTCCTTGACTTGTTGACCTTGGTTGACACTTTGACCATCATAATTTCATTTGGAAGATGCTCTTTGATCCTTGCAATTTGCATTAAAAATGAAATGATAATGGTCATGTTTTGATTAACCATGACAATTATCTAGCTAATTATCTAATTACAATAATTCACACATATATGTGAGAATGGTTTATTTTTCTCTCATTCTATTATTCACTTTCTCTCTCTTGTTCTTCCTCTCCCTCAAGCTCTCCCCTCTCATGTGTTGAGAAACACTTGAGCTTGAGAAAAACCCTTTCTTGATAATCTCTACTCTCATCTAGGGTTCAAGGATTAGCACTTCTTGCACCCTAGTTACTTCTAGCTTGGAGTTGAAGCCAAAGGTCGAGGCTTTCGGGTGGATCTTTCTTCGACGTGAGAAGACGACTAAGGTGACCTCCTTCCACCACTCCAAGGAGCAAGGAGAGAAGGACATAAAGCCCAAGGTATAACCTTTCTAGCACTTAGCTAGTTTCTAGTTAGCTTTAGCTTGTTTTTGTTTAGCAAAGATCCTTCATTGTCAAGTCCATGTTGCCTAAGCTCATAAAAACTCGATTTTTATTCCGTTTTCCGCCTCCCCGCAAGTACCGGGGTGGGCAACGTGGACTTACAGTGGTATCAGAGCCTAACTAAACATAAACTAGCTAGGTAGTAGAGTGTATCGAAGTTCGAATCGGAAAAATCGAGAAACCGAGTTTTCAAAACCCTAAGTTTCTGTTAATTTTTTTTTCTGTTCAAAACAAAATAAATTATACTCCAAAAATCATCTCAGGGTTTTGTGAAGAAAACCACCCAAAACGATCCAGTGATTCGACCAAAGAGCCGCGGTTCCGCGGCAATAGCAAGCTATTGCCGCGCAACCGCGGCCGTCTTGGCTCTTCACTGGGTCGAGTTTGGTGCAGTGTATTTCTGGCTTGGTTTTAGGATTTTTAAGATGGTTTATATGTGCCCAGGTTTTCCAGAATAGAAATTTGTTTTTGGGGGCCTATAAATCCGTATTTTTTTTCCGAACTTCAATACACTTTGACTAAAAGGTTATATCTATGATGTTTATATGTATTGAACGTCGGCTAATCGCTATATGTCGATTAGTCGGGGTTATACATATCTGTGATCTGTGATTGATGATGGTATGTGTATATGAATGGGTTGGATTGTCGCGGATGAATAGCCGGGGTGGATGTGAGATGAATGTTGCTTTTTCTTTCATTCATTGTAATATGTAAATTGATGTAATAATATTATTTGTATGGCCGCACAACCGGGTCGGGGTTGTAGCCGTCATTGTATAATTCTTTTTACTGTTTTTGCTCCTAGGATAGACCCATGGAGGGGTGCACAAACTACCGGGTATCTCGAAGTGCCGAGTGGCCTACTCACGGTGGTGAGGGAGGTTGCTTCGCTTCGGGTACTTGGCGGGTAGTTTGCCGCACCCGTAGGGGTCTTGGGTGGGGTATTGGCTATTCACCGCGACCGTGTAATCCGCTTTTCGTTGCAGGCTCGAACGGATTGCGAATTCCTAGTATATCCAATGTATTCATCTGTGATCTGTAATGTCTATCATTGCTATATATTTATATATGATAACTATTTAGGCGTTGCTTATGTTTTACAGCCGCGCTAGCCCAGCCCCCGTTCTGTCGTTAGTTAAGTAACCTAACGGGTGATGACGGGGCCCCGTGGCGAATGCGAATGGCATAAGCGTACGTCATATTTTGGTTGTTTTCTGCAATGGTAGGATTAAATGATGGGACACATTAAAAGAACTAATGCAAGAAAATAAACCAAGTAAAAGTCGATTGGAACACTTTGAAAACTCGGTTCTTTTCAAAACTAAACTTTTAAATGCGGAGCTTGAACCACTCCTTTTAAAAGCTATCTCGTTCCGTCGATTATATCAAGTTCACTACGTTCACGGTTTCGCCAAAACCATCCGTAGCCCTCCATCATTTCAGTTAAATATTCGGTAGTATTCAAGCTATGTATTTTGACCTCACGCCAAGGCATAGTGATTGGTAGCTGCATGATATTTATCTGTTGCATAGATAGAATGCGTTGGTTTGAGACAGTCATACTGCCATTTTGGCCTACGTCAAGGGTAGGTACGGGTGGGTTCAAATTAACCGGGATAATGATGGGAAGAACTTGACATGTGACTTATAACATTTTGACCTCACGCCAAGGTCATAAGAGCATGGGGTAAAAATCCACATCGGGAGTTTCATAAGTACTGAAACTTGCTAGCGCTGCATACCTTTTAGAGTGTGATAATTCTGGTAGGATTCCTTCGGTTTTATCACGCGATGATATTTGGATCCCGATCCTACTGTGAGTATATGCTACTCCTCGAGAAAACTCTCACTTAACGATCAATGCTATAAACCTAGTAGGTGTCTAGAAAGGTGTTAGCGGGGCTACGCCCACAGGGAAAAGAGGTTACTTAATTAAGGAACTTCCCGAAAGCGTTGGAAAACCTCCCTCGAAGTACCGACACTGGCCTGGCTGAACGGTTAAGCAAGTATTGTACAGTGAGATTGATCCTGACTAATCTTTTCTTTACGGTTTGAGAAGGGATTCGAGAGACAGTGGGAGCCATCCTGTTTAGACAAACTAAAAACCACTCTAAACTTGCAAGAGCATCATGCTAAAGTGTTTCTTTTCTCTCTCCTAATTGCAGCGACCATTCAACATGACCGGACTTAAGTTATTACTAGATAAAAACATATTGACAGGGCCAAACTACAAAGATTGGCTCAGGAATGTCAAGATGGCAATCACTTACGACAAGTTGGGATATGTCTTTACCACCAAAGCTCCCCCTGTCCCAGGTCCCAAAACCAGTGTCGCAGATAGGGAAATCCGTAAGACATGGGAAATAGATTGCGCGAAGGCCAAATGCCTCGTACTTGCCTCGATGGATAACGAACATCAGAGGAGGCACGAGAATATGGACCTAGAGTCCATATTTCTTCATACAAAAGAAATGTATGGAGAGCAGTCTCGTATCGCAAGATACGAAGTGTCGAAGAAGTTGTTTTCGGCAAGGTTGACCGTCGGATCATCGGTAGCGGAACACGTGCTTAAGATGATTGGCTACATAGAGGAGCTCGCGGACATTGGGACCACGTTGGAGAATGAACTCTATACTGATTTGATTCTCCAGTCCCTTCCTTCCACTTACGCCCAGTTTATTCTTAACTTCAACATGCAAGGAAAGGAGGTTGAACTTTCCGAACTTCTGAACATGTTGAGGAGTGCTGAGGGCACCTTACAGAAAGGTAGGGAGACATCCACTTTTTTTGTAGGAGGATCTTCCTCTTCTAGATCCAGGGCGAAAGCCAAGGGTAAGAAGAAGAAAGCCCCCGCCAAACCAAGAGGCGGTGTCGGTAAAGTGGATACGAAGGGAAAAGGAAAAGCAACAAAGATAGCGGGAAAGCTGGTAGGGAAGGTAGAATGCTTCTATTGTCACAAAAGTGGTCACTGGAAACAGGATTGCAAGGCTTGGAAGGCCAGAACACAAGATTTGAAGCGAGTTGCAGCTTCAGCTTCAGGTGTGTATGTTATTGAAAACTGCCTATCAATAAACTCTACATCCTGGGTATTGGATACCGGATCAGGATCTCATATCTGTAATTCTTTGCAGGCGTTGAGAAAGCGTAGAGTTTTGAAGGTAGGTGACATGACCCTCAGAGTTGCAAACGGTGCTAGCATGGATGCTGAGGCCGTGGGGGACTATCACCTGGGATTGTCGGATGGACACTTTTTGGTTTTGCGTAGTTGTTATTATGTACCAAATGCAACCTATAATATCATTTCTGTATCTTTATTATCTAAAGAAGGTTATGAATTTGCATTTGTAAGTAATGTAGTGAACATTCACCTTAATCAAGTTTTGATTGGGTCAGGTACATTGAACAACGGTATATACGTATTAAACCAACCACAGATTTTCAATGTCCAGAATACACACAAAAGAAAGTCTCCAGAAATCAATAAAACTTTCTTATGGCATTGTAGACTGGGTCACATCAGTGAGAGAAGGTTGACTAAGTTACATGCAGAAGGATATTTGGATCCGTTCGAATATCAATCGTATGCAACTTGTCAATCCTGTCTCAAAGGAAAGATGACAAAGACTCCATTCACTGGACACGGAGTAAGAGCGAGCGAGCTCTTAGGACTCGTACACAGCGACGTGTGCGGTCCAATGTCTACACATGCGCGAAGCGGTTATTCTTACTTCATTACTTTTACGGATGATTTCTCAAGGTTCGGACATGTCTTCTTAATGAAGCATAAATCCGAAGATTTTGAAAAGTTCCAGGAATATAAGAATGAAGTAGAAAAACAAACAGGCAAAAGTATCAAGGCACTGAGATCTGATCGAGGTGGTGAATACTTGAGTGCCGAGTTCCTGGGTTACTTAAAATAGAATGGAATTCTCTCTCAGCTTACTCCTCCATATACTCCGCAACATAACGGTGTATCGGAGAGACGGAACCGAACCTTATTGGATATGTTACGGTCCATGATGAGTAACGCTGAGTTGCCGCGATCGTTTTGGGGATATGCGCTAGAATCAGTTGCATACCTTTTGAACCGAGTTCCCACTAAGACTGTGCCTACCACACCATATGAGTTATGGAGTGGAAAGAAACCCTATCTTCAATACCTAAAGATTTGGGGATGTCCAGCTTATGTCAAAAAGCAGCATACGGACAAGCTCGAGGCACGCTCAGTACTGTGCAAGTTTGTGGGATACCCAAAGAACTCCAGGGGGTATCTTTTCTATTATGCAGAGGAAAAAAAGTCCTTGTTTCTCGTAATGCCCATTTTCTGGAACACCAGTTCATAGAAAAGGAAATAAGTGGGAGCGCAATAGAACTGGAAGAAATTCCGGAACCACAAGCTATTACTGAAAGCTTAGTAGAACCGGAGGGTTCGAAAGATCAAGAGATTCCCACGCCACTCCGCAGGAGTAGTAGGCAGTCTCATCCGCCCGAGAGATACTACGATTTTTTCATTGACGGGGATAGAGAGGATTGCATCATAGATTGTGATGAGCCTACTAGCTTCCAGCAAGCCATTCAGAGACCCGACTCGGTAAAATGGCTGGATGCAATGCGGACCGAAATGGAGTCCATGTACACCAACAAAGTATGGACGTTGGACATTGCTCCAGATGGGGTAAAACCCATAGGATGCAAGTGGATCTTCAAAAGGAAGATTGGTGTAGATGGACAGGTTGAGACCTATAAAGCTAGACTGGTTGCAAAGGGTTTTCGTCAGCGACCTGGTTTGGACTATGACGAAACTTTTTCTCCAGTAGCTATGCTGAAATCCATTCGGATCCTTCTTGCCATTGCTGCCTTCCACGATTATGAGATTTGGCAGATGGACGTAAAGGCAGCTTTTCTAAATGGACATTTAGAGGAGTGTGTCTATATGGATCAGCCAGAGGGTTTCATTCAGAGTGGGAGCAGCGGAAAGGTGTGCAAGTTGCTTAAGTCCATTTATGGACTAAAGCAGGCATCGCGGAGTTGGAACATCTGTTTTGATGAGACGGTCAAGGAATTTGGCTTTATCAAAAATCCAGATGAACCATGCATCTATTATAGATTTGTAGCGAGAACTGTAGTATTCCTCGTTTTATACGTGGATGACATTCTCTTAATAGGAAATGACATTCCTATGCTACAATCTGTCAAGGGGTTCTTGTCACACAGGTTCTCTATGAAAGACCTGGGTGATGCCTCATACATTCTGGGTATCCGGATCTACCGTGACAGATCTAAGAGGATATTAGGACTTTCACAGTCCAGGTACATCGACACCATACTGAAGAGATTCAGTATGGAAGATTCCAAGCGCGGTAATCTACCGGCTTGTCATGGGATCACCCTCTCCAAAGAGATGTCTACCAAGACTGATTTGGAGAGGGATCGCATGTCTATTATACCCTACGCTTCTGCGGTAGGCTCTATAATGTATGCAATGTTGTGTACCAGACCGGATGTGGCTTATGCACTGAGTGTGGTAAGCAGGTATCAGTCAAACCCTGGGGAGAAACATTGGATAGCAGTAAAGAACATTCTTAAGTACCAGAGAAGGACTAAAGAGATGTTCTTGGTGTATGGCGGAAAAGACCTCCAGATTGAGGCCTTTGCTGACTCCAGCTTCCAGAGTGACAAGGATGATTCCAAGTCCATGTCGGGTTTTGTCTTTACCCTCAATGGAGGGGCGGTGTGTTGGAAGAGCTCCAAACAGGAAACCGTTGCTGACTCGACTATGGAAGCGGAATACATCGCTGCATCTGATGCCGCAAAAGAAGCTGTCTGGATGAGGAAGTTCTTGAGAGAACTTCAGGTGGTTCCGTCCATTGTTGACCCAATACCTCTGTATTGCGACAACAACGGGGCTATAGCTTTAGCGAAGGAACCCAGGTCCCATTAGAAATCCAGACACATCTTGAGGCGGTATCACCTGATCAGGGAGATCGTGGATCGCCAGGAGATCGAGGTTCGGAGGGTTGCTTCAGAAGATAACACAGCAGATCCATTCACCAAGGCCTTGCCACAGACTCAGTTCGAGCGGCTGATCGAGATGATAGGTCTTCGATACGCCAGTACATGGCCTTAGTGCAAGTGGGAGATTGTTAGTGTATATGCCCTAGAGGCCATTACTGTATCATACTAGTTTGTATATTACTTGATGGAAGCTTGGGATATTCACAGTTGTATATACAATCTTGCTCGAAATGGTAGTATGCTACTTGGTTTGTCTCTGCTTTAATATGTGCATGTGTTTCTTTTAGCATATCGCTGATATAAATATTAGTAGAGCCCTTAGGATCTTTGCTTGATTACCAGCGTTGTGATGGCGCTCACACTCGTGGGAGCTGGGTGATCTATAAGCACATCCTTATACAGGTCCCTAGTCGTTGGACTATCGAGACAGGGCATCGATACTCCGGAGTAGACTAGCGTATGCGCTTCTCATCCCAGCGTGGGAGACGGTCTGTCCCACAGCCGTCAGTACGTCGTACTTGAGATAGTTTGCGGGTGCTCGTTAGGTTACGAGTACACTGGACAGGACTCGTCGGGAACTGTTGGTTGGTATTATACCTATCGTCAGTTATCAGTTCCCAGGTGACATGAGTACAGCTTAGTCCGCTGACTTGACACTGTCACTTCGCCTCGAGTGTGTTCCCACTGCACTTTGATTACTACCCTACCACGGCTCAAAGGAGTCGTGCAAACAGGTAGTTTTTGGGTGCAGTCCCGAAGCACTTGGAGGCAGTGACGGTTAGACAGGATTCGTCTCTCCCGGTATTGGGGGTTGACATCGCGCTGTGTCCAGGAGAGCCATTACACGAGTATTCCCTGGCCAGGGCAAGCGAGATATACTGGTAGGTTTCCAGTGTTATCTCATGGTGTTCTGGGCTACACTCCGACACGACTTGTACCGCTATTAGGGGACTGACGTTCACTGCCCCCTAGGCCCGCCATGCGATGTATCAGACGAACAGACCGGACTGTACGGAGACTGTCACATATAGGCTCAGTAGGAGTTCAGATGGGGTTCACCTCGTCAGTCTTCTTATCGACATCTACCTGGGGACCGTTACGTACAGCTAGTGCCGCTTGCGGTCTGTGGTTAAACCCACTGCCAGCGTAGTGTCGAGTCTTTAGAGTCCCACACAGAGAGCTATTCGCCTTTAGGCAAAATGAGTAGAGGTCGCATAGTTTTGCGACAGGGTTCGTTCACATCCGTGCACTTGTGCACGTTTGCTGTCCGGAAAGCTTATACTAGCGGGCTTTGGTTTAAGCCGGATCCTAGTATATGATTTGGGATTGGTTTTAACTCTTTGTATTCGTGTTCCTCGGATCACGAATACGGGTGCGTATGCACAGTTGCTTGAGACAGAGGGAGAGGACTTTGATTAGGGTTAATGACTATTGTCATTTTATTAACCCTAATGCTTATGTGTGTATTATTGTTAATTGATATTAGTTTAAATAATTGTGCATGGTTATGGTTGTTGACCATTTGACCTCCTTGACTTGTTGACCTTGGTTGACACTTTGACCATCATCATTTCATTTGGAAGATGCTCTTTGATCCTTGCAATTTGCATTAAAAATGAAATGATAATGGTCATGTCTTGATTAACCATGACAATTATCTAGCTAATTATCTTATTACAAAAATTCACATATATATGTGAGATTGGTTTATTTTTCTCTCATTCTATTATTCACTTTCTCTTTCTTGTTCTTCCTCTCCTTCAAGCTCTCCCCTCTCATGTGTTGAAAAACACTAGAGCTTGAGGAAAACCCTTTCTTGATAATCTCTACTCTCATCTAAGGTTCAAGGATTAGCACTTCTTGCACCCTAGTTATTTCTAGCTTGGAGTTGAAACCAAAGGTCGAGGCTTTCGGGTGGATCTTTCTTCGACGTGAGAAGACGACTAAGGTGACCTCCTTCCACTACTCCAAGGAGCAAGGAGAGAAGGACATAAAGTCCAAGGTATAACCTTTCTAGCACTTAGCTAGTTTTTAGTTAGCTTTAGCTTGTTTTTGTTTAGCAAAGATCCTTCATTGTCAAGTCCATGTTTCCTAAGCTCATAAAAACTCGATTTTTATTCCGTTTTCCGCCTCCCCGCAAGTACCGGGGTGGGCAACGTGGACTTACATTTTCTTCTCTCTCTCTCTTAATTGCAGCGACCCAGTGACTACACATAGGTTACATCTAGATAATAAAATGACTGAACCTGACTATTATGATTGGCAAAGGTCTGTCCAGATGTCCATTACCCATGACAAGCTGGGACACCTATTAACTAATCAAACCCCTGCCGTCTCAGGACCAGTTTCCCCTGTCACGGATAGTGATATCCGTAAGACATCGGAAAAAGACTGTACGAAAGCCAAGTGCCTCGTGTTAGCCTCAGTTGATGGTGCAAACCAGAGGCAGCACGAGAAGATGGACTTAGTTTCTATCTTCTTCCATAACAAAGATTTATATGGAGAGCAATCTCGTATCGCAAGATATGAGACCTCAAACGAATTGCTTCAAGCGAGGTTGGCTATCGGGTCATCTGTAGGGGGCAACGTTCTTACAGAGACCAGCTATTTTGAGCTCACGGACATGAAGACCACGTTGAAGAACGAGTCAAGTACTGACTTGATTCTACAGTCCCTGCCCTCTTCTTATACCCTGAAAGAAACCAGGGAAGAAGAAGGAAAAGGAAGGGCAAAAGTTTCGGGACTGGATGTAGTAAAAGAGGGACGTTCCTATTGTAACGGGAATGAACATTGGCAGAAGGATTGCAGGGCTAGCAAAGCCAGTAGCCAGAATTCGAAGCATGTTGTGGCTTCGGCTTCGGGTGTGTTTGTAATAGAGAACTGTATATCAGTTAACCCTACTTCCTGAGTATTGGATACCGGATCAGGATCTCACATCTGCAATTCATTACAGGCTCTGAGAAACCGTAGGGTTATCAGGAAAGGTGATATGACTCTCAGGGTTGCTAACGGAATGAGCATGGATGCTGAATCCGTAGGGGAATATCATCTTGGACTGACAACTGGGCAGATATTGATTTTGCGTAACTGTTTGTATGTACCAGGCGCGACTTGTAATATCATATCTGTATCCTTACTTTCTAAAGAAGGATATGAATTTACTTTTGTAAGTGATGTAGTACACATCCACCTAAATCAAGTTCTGATTGGGTCAGGTACATTAAATAACGGGATATACGTATTGAATCAAGCTCAGATTTTCAGTGTCCAGAACACACTTAAAAGAAAGTCTCCGGAAATAAATCAGGCTTTCTTATGGCATTGTAGACTGGGTCACATTAATGAGACACGATTAACTAAGTTACATAAAGTGGGATACTTGAATCCGTTCGAGTATCAGTCTTATGCCACTTGTGAATCTTGTCTCATGAGAAAGATGACAAAGACTCCGTTCACTGGACACGGAGTAAGAGCGAGCGAGCTCTTGGGATTCATACACAGTGATGTCTGTGGTCCAATGTCTACACATGCGTGAAGTGGTTATTCATACTTCATTACTTTCACAGATGATTTCTCTAGGTATGGACATGTCTTCTTAATGAAGCACAAATCCGAGGCCTTTGAGAAATTTCGGGAATACAAGAATGAAGTTGAAAAACAAACAGGCAAAAGTATAAAGACACTGAGATCTGATCGAGGTGGTGAATACTTGAGTGCCGAGTTTCTGGACTACTTAAAAGAGAATGGAATTCTCTCTCAGCGTACTCCTCCATACACACGACAACACAACGGTGTATCTGAAAGACGGAATCGAACCCTATTGAATATGGTTCGTTCCATGATGAGTAAGGCTGAGTTACCGCAATCCTTCTGGGGTTATGCACTAGAAACAGCTGCATATCTCTTGAACAAGGCTCCAACCAAGACTGTGCCTACCACCCCATATCAGATATGGAGTGGGAAGAAACCTTGTCTTAAGTCTCTTAAGACATGGGGATGTCCAGCTTTTGTAAAAAAGGAGCATGCGGCCAAGCTCGAGGCACGCTCAGTACTGTGTAAGTTTGTGGGATACCCAAAGAACTCCAGGGGGTATCTTTTCTATTCCGCAGAAGAACAAAAAGTTTTTGTTTCTCCGCATGCCCACTTCTTGGAAACTGAATTTTTGGAAAATCAGATAAGTGGGAGCGCAATAGAACTGGAAGAAATTCCAGAACCACAAGCTATTACTGAAAGCTTGGAAGAACCAGAAGTTTCAGGGGAACCGGACATTCCTGTGCCGCTCCGCAGGAGTAGTAGGCAGTCTCATCCGCCCAAGGGATACTACGGTTTTCTCAAAGACGGGGATAGAGAGGATTGCGTCATTGATTATGACGAGCCTACTAGCTTCCAGCAAGCCATTCAGAGCGGTGACTCGGTAAAATGGCTGGATAACCGAGATGGAGTCCATGTTGTAAGTCTACGGTAGTGCCCCGGCCGTCTACAGACGCCAAATGCGGAACAAAAACTTTTTAACTGGCGCTATCGTATACTATAACCCGGATCTGCCATTATTGCTAAACTAACAAACTGTAAAAAGAGTAGAAAGGTTATACCGAATGATCCGAGTCCTTCTTTCTTTAACCATCATCCCACGCTCCGTTGCGGCTGCTCCGATCTCGTCGATCTCCGATGTGCTCGTCCAGGTGGCACCACGTCAACGATTCTTTAAACGGGCTCCCACCTTTGACTCGAGACAACTCGGTCGTCAAGTTTGCTAAAAGAGACGACCGAGAATGATGTAGAGAATAAGTAGAAGACTTTGTCTCATTACGTCCAAAGCTATGGACGAACGGTTAATGAAGTTGCCAATTAAGTCGGGTGATGGAATGAAATGAGCAATGAAATTTCCATACACCACAAAACTATCATAATCTTTTCACAACCATCAAGTAGAGCGAGTGAGAGAGGGGGAAAGGGCCGGCCATATATAAGTGAGGAGGGAGGTGAGTATAGGAACAAGAGAGTAACCACAAGGAAATATCTAGTGTGAACACAAGAAATATCTAGTGTGAACACAGTAAATGCGCCATAAATGAACAAGTGAGTCACAAGCCTAATCACCACCTTCTAGATGCTTCTAGAATCTTCCACACTCATCCAAGGAAAGATAAATCCGTCTTTAACCGAATGTTAAAAGACGGCTGATAGAAAACTGGAAACTGGCAACTTCCAAAAGCGATCCCGAAACGAATTTCAGGATAACCCCGTAACTGTATAAATATACCCGCATTTGTATTACGACCGAATACAAATGCAACTGAGACAAAGATATTATATCTACTCAATATAATACTCGGATCCGGCTTAAACCAAAGCCCACCAGTATTATCTGCCCGAAAAATGACACGTGCGTAAACGCACGTGCATTTTCCGAACCCTGCCATAAAACCATACGGCCTCTACAACGTTTCGCCCGAACTTGGGAAACAGTCTGTGGGGGACTCTAATGACTCGTCAGTACCCTGGCAGTGGGTTTAACCACAAACCGTCAGCGGTACTAGCTATGCGTAACGGCTGCCCATGGACTGACCTTAAGGGAGGCCGATGAGCGAACTCATCCGGTAACCTTACTGAGCCTAACAGTGACAATGTATATACAGTCCGGTCCGTTCGTCTATGAGTATCGCATATCTGCCTAGGGGGCTAGTAACGTCAGACCCCCAATAGCAGTATAAGTCGTGTCGGAGTGTAGCCAATAACACCCTGAGATACTACTGGAGTACATACCAGTAAATCTCCTGCCACGGCCGTGGGCTTTGTGTAATGGCTCTCCTAGACACAGCATGATCTCACACCCAATACCGGGAGAGACGAATCCCCTGCCGATCCGCTCACGTGCCTCCATGTGGCTCGGGACTGTACCCAAAAACTACCTGTTTGCACGACTCCTTTGAGCCGTGGTAGGGTAGAAATCAAAGCACAGTGGGAACTCACACGAGACAAATGACGACCTCAGGTCGATGAACTAATGTCACGACCCGAAACATTAGCTCGTGACCAGCACTTGAATCATGCCACGTCTAAAGGAGTAATGGAATTCAAGTAAGCTGAAACCCAGAAATCTAAACCTTTTTAAGAAAATAAAGGAGGTGGAGTTTTTGAAATAAAGGTATAATAAAATCAAGTGTGCTTAATGCATAGAAAGAAACATGAATGATGCAAATGAAATTTTCTAGTTTGAAAACATGTTTCGTCTTTTGAAAAATTTGGCAGTGCCTCCTTCGTATGTTTTGATCCAAAACAACAAATACATAATAAGAATAATGGCATCCCCAAGCGGGAGCTAGCTCTTCGCCAACAGGCGGATCACAACCACGCAAGATAATATAAATAAGTATACGACGCCCACCGGCGAAGTTCACCACAAAAAAGTAAAGAAATGAGCAAAATATAACCCCAAAAATGAATATAAAACCAATCGCTCAAATCTCGCAACTACAAGTCTCACTAAGTCTCATTCCTTATACAAATACAAATTTTGATTGATTGATGGAGTTAACTAGATACAATATGAAATATAATACAAGAGTGGGTACGATACAAATGTCCCACCTACCAATGCAAAACACCCAAATGAATCCGTGTGCCAGCGAATCCGCTACTGATCCAAGCGGTCAACCTGCAAGAACTATGGCACAACGGGGGTGAGTTGCCAACTCGTGAATAGAAATATATCTACAAGCAGAAATCGAATAAACAACGACTCCTAGACCAACTATATCAAAAGGTAAGTACTATGATATCTAGGGTGACCGGGTCGTATATGTGCCAACAAGGTAGTCAATATCTACATGCATGTGGATCTCGTCCACCCATGTAATCAGTGTATGTATGCATGCCGGTGGATCCCGTCCAACCATAATATCAATGTCTATATGCACGTAAATGTCATAAAAGGGCACGCATGAAAGTATGAGGATATATATATCAACGGTGTCCCTCCCGACACATCAAAATCATGGAACCTGAGTGCCTAGCATCGACACTCGAAAACATCATGAAAACAGTGCCCAGCATCGGCATGTAAATCCTCATCTATCGGGCATCCGTCAGTCCGGGTCAGCCCCCTCTCATGTATCTGGCATCCGTCAGTCCGGGTCAGCCCCCTCTCATATATCGGGCATCCGTCAGTCCGGGTCAGCCCCCTCTCATATATCGGGCATCCGTCAGTCCGGGTCGACCCTCTTTCAAATATCGGGCATCCGTCAGTCCGGGTCAGCCCTCTCTCATATATCACTCTAGCACCGAGAAAACACAGGGTGGACGCACTGAAATATCATATCAAGCAAAACCGGGTTTTTAAACAGTGCGTCTTTTCTTAAAATAGTACCCCGGTTCCCAAATCCAGAAATCACATAAATCATATCTAATGCGTAAAATAATAGAGCATGATGTATGCGACATGTAAAAAGGAATGCGAGCATATCCGTGTATAGTGTAGTATGGAATAGTGATATGACAAATTAAGGGGAAAACCGCTCTTTTGAAATGATTCCAGTTTTTAAAGTATAGCATGCGGTTCCCAATTTACAATGAAACCGGTTATCTATGTATATGTCATGATGCAGCAACCCTACTGTGCAGTAACATGGCAATTATCGAGGATGAAGTGTGTGAGCCGGCAACTATGTGTACGTGTAACATACGCCTCATCGATAATGGTGCAGGTGTACTATCACAGGTATATGCGATGCAATAATAATATCATGAATGCAGCAAGTAAATCATCAGCTAACAGCCATAAGGTATATATAACTATCATATGCCCAAGTCGGTTAATCTATCAATCGGCATCTCGCCCAATAACATCGCGTACGGTATAATCCATCGTACGGAAACCTCTAGTCAAGGGTAAGGATCAATTATCAAGTCAAACTCATCACGCACGGAATATCATCGTGCGGCGGCATTATACTAAAAGGATCCTATCATCCTATACGACAAAAGAGGGTATGGCTTAATATCACATACAGCCTATCATCCATGATTCACAACATTCCATATGTATATAACCCTATATACCTATGTCCCAGGTTGCATCTGCAATAATCTCATATCAGGGGACCGGCAGGGTATAAATCATATCGATCGACTCGCATCCGTATACCATCATATCATATCATCATCTCATCATATCATAAAATTCGTCTTGTATTCTTTCATCTCATATCCCGTCAAGTTTACATAAACTTGCTATCTCTACTAAGTATAAGTATCTAATCTAACAAACACACCCGAACCATACAATCAGATTTTTAAAGAAGTGAATCGTAGTTTTGAAAACAGGGGTTACGGTGTTTTTAAAGAAAAGATATCATTTGAAAATCCGTAACATCCCTCAAGATATACATTTAAAAGATACTTACGATTCTTGGTTTAGAAAAAGGTATGGTTCGGATGACGTATCTACAACGACTATCTAGTCCTACAGAACCCTAAGCGGTAATATTGCTAAACATCAACCTAGGGTAGTTGTAGTAGAATATCACACTTAACTATCCTCTAGTTTCTAATATGACTACATAGCTATCTATGTTCTAACCCTAGTTTCCTAATCTAGGTTCCCTAACCATACTCTATAAATCGGTTTTTTCCATCAAAAGCTGCGGGGGTGCTATACGCCATCCACCCGACTTCCCCGGTAGATATAGATCTACTCACCTGTCTTCGCTCGCCGAAATCGATGATGCCATGCTTCTTCACCTTGGAATCCATGCGAGGGTACCTACAATAATAACCAATCACAATACGTATTAAAATCGACGCAGAAAACCGATACAGCGCACAGTGTGCTCATAGGTTGAAACCTATGGCCTAAACGTGCAAATCAACCAACCCATCCCTGTTGTCGATGTACGAACACTCGACAACTACATACAAATCCAAATATCAAGAAAGTGCATTTAAAAAGACGGAAAACATCGCCTAAAACACACCAAAATACTCCCAGATTTTTCCAAGATGACAATTAGCCAAAACTGCATATAGGAGGGGTCTAATTTAGTGCAAAATGAGCCCTGGAACAAAAATGAACCTATTCCTTTATACTCTGGCCGCAAATTGCTGCCGGAATGATTAAATCTGCGGCCACAGGTTTGAATTAGGGGCTCGGGTCTTGGTGGTAGCTTCCTAGGTGCCTGCACGACTCACTGTCAGCTCAATTTAATTTTTGGTGCCCCCGGGTTGCTCCAGATTCCAGAACACCTTCACAGATCACACATTTATCCGATGTCGGGTTTCTAAATCCGTGTTTTAGGGTTTCTAAGGTCTTGTCCAGGTCACTAAACAACACTTAAGTTTAGTTAACAGCTACTAGGCATCACCCAATTCGAACCAACGCTCAATTCCTCATTAGGGTTTCCCAATGTCCACTAATCTCCACAATATCATATCTAAACACATAGGAATGCTAAAGTAAAGGAAAAACTAACCTAATTAGAAGGGATTACCTCATAAAGCACCCATGAATCCCCCAAGATCATCAAAACTGAATTTTTTCTTGGTCCCATGTGTAGAGGTTGAAGAGGGGATTAATATTTGTGAAGGGTGTGTAGGGTTCTCGGGCATGGTTGGAGATGGATCTAGGAATTTTTGTGGAGGGTTGTGGAGTTGAGGAGTTGAAGGAGAGAAGAAGAAAAAAGATGGGGCAATGAATGGGCAGCAGCCCCCCTCCCTCTCTCACTAATTCACACTCCCTTTCTCTCTCCAAAGCTCACCTAACCAAATCATTATGTCTCCTTGACTTTTCCCTTTTTCTTTTTCTCTTTTCTATCCACCAAAAACCATAATATAAAGCCCAACAGAAATGAAACATGTAATAAAATGAAACATGTCATGGTGCACTAACCATGGAAACTGTAAAAACGCGGATTTGACTTAATCGCGATTAGCAGTGCACTAATCGGGTTTTTATCGAAATTGCGTATAATAAATTTTAAAAATGCCAAATCCTTTAATTATATTATTAAATGAATAAATAATTTTAATTTCTATTTATTTCATAATTATTGTTATATATTTATACCCTTTTTCGAAAACCCCAATTTCGCAAATCTGCAGTTTTCGGGAAAAATATTATTTTAATATTAAATTCCCAAAAATAATATTTTATATTTTCTGAAATGTTACAATCTTCCCCCCTTAAATAAATTCTGTCCCCGAATTTAAATTTAAACCCCCAAAATCTAAAACATTTCAATAATCGGCTCAAAACAACGGGGCTCCGAAATCATGGAAGACGCAGAAATAACACAGCGCGTTAAGTACGCAAAAAACGAGTACAAAACTCAAAATCAAACTCCATCAAGCGTTACGCAAATCATCGGATTTGCACGCATATCCTCGGAGTTACAATAGAGATACGGATCTCAAAATCCACTACTAAATCCAATATACACTAGTCAAATACTATAATACGTGTATAGTACGCATCCTTGAAAACTCCAAAATCTGAATAAAACACATGCAAAATCTTTTCTAAATCGCCGCGAAAATGGGTTACTCCCGGCATAGCTGACGGACGCTCATTTTAAAATAATAATATATGCCCATATGTGTTTTCTTAAATACACGTTCCGTCGTTTTCATAATATCCCAAAAGGTTCTCCTTTTATAAACGTTCGCGTCGCTCATGGACACGTAGAAAATAACGAGTCTATAGCTCCTCTTTTTCGAAAACCTCTTGGGAAATATTTTAATGCATGCAAAGTATTCAGGTACTGTCCTCGGATCAGTCTTGTTTAGCTACTACACAGAATAGTGCCCAACATGAAAGCAAACTGCTCAAAAGCAAAATCGGCCTCAAAAGGCGTACCCAATAATCACATGCATCTGGTGCGCATGGAAATCAAATCGAAATACAGGTGCAACAATAAGCACAAAAACCCAAAACTATGTGCAACGGGTGTGCACGAAAGCATCTGTCCACTGCAACGGGTGTGCATGACAACAATATAAGTGCATCTAAAGTGCACGAAATAACATCGGGTGTATCAAATGCACGAAATACAATCAGTAACTCAAACGCATCAAAGCAACACCGAGTATACCAAGGTGTATAAAATCGTAAACGTGTGCAACTGCGTCCACAAAACGCATATCAATGCACTACAGGCACATATAAGCTATACCGAGTGCAAAAATCAAATCGTCCGTATGAAATCCACGAAATCATAAACATGTGCAACCAAGGCACAAACCAATATCAAGTGCGATAAATATGCACAAATCAAAAACCAATACCATGGTGTATAAAAACATATCTCAAGTGCAATAACTATGCACAAAATGTAACTACTCAGTAGGTGCAGCCATGGTGCACGAAATCAACATCAAGAAACCCGTCATCAAAACTCAAATCCAAGCGATGTAAGCATGATACTCAAATCACAAACGCAAATCGCAACAAAGGACATCGAGGTACATCTCCTACAATGTCGAGAAATAAATCAGTGCGCCTAGAAACTGGCAGAACAAGAACATCCGCTCATCTCCTGCTCACGGTCTGACGTCCTCTATCTCTGGGTACGCATCTTCTCTACGAATTACCAATCTCGCAACCTATCGGCTCATCGGCCCTGTCAGGTGTGCTAACGGGGACGATTCCACTCTAGCACTTCTCTAGTCCTCTCTCAGTCAATCATCATGACCACTCATAAAGCAGCACGCCACTGGCGTCGGCCTCTGGCTCTGTGAATATACATGACACATCTGATCCTGGGTGCAAGTCTCATTGCAGCAGTGTCCTGGAAGGAATCCTGCTTAGGGCCTCTTCCGATCTCGCCTATGCCGAACTGTACAGAGGCTGATACTCTTACATAATCCTTTCTCATTTTCTGGACATCTGCGTGTTCCGCACACTGTTCCTCAGAAACTGGCCGTATCCAAGTGCCTCTGTAAGCATATCAGGTCTCTGATCTCGACGGGGAGTCACAATAGCTCGTCAGCGTTTTGCACGAACCTCTGGTTCTACGCGTCTTTATCGTCGTCTACTATGACGTCACACCATGCTATCTGCGCACTGCAACTGTTCTCGGCCACGGTCAATCCGAAGTCTCTCGCACGGACTCGAAGTCACGAACTCGGTATCTTCATAACTCTGTAGAAGATGTCTGGCCGAACACGTCCTCGGGAGCTCGTCCCGTCCATCGGAGGAATACTCACTACTCGTCTGTCCTCGATCAACTCACTACGCATCTGGGTGAGGTCCTCTCTCAACTGGCAGCTCTAGCAATGGCCCGATCATCCGGTGTAAAACCAAACACTCGCCTCCATAAGAGGTCACAACAACAGTACTAACTCCAGACGTTCCCATGTCACCAGAAAACACAATGGTCAGCCCTCGTACCAGACAAGCTCTCCCTGACCGCAACACTAGCAGTAGCTCAAACTGCGCTCAAACAATGGTGACAGGAACCTCAATCGAGTATCAAAGAGAGCAGATCAACGGCATGAGAGGAAATGACAAATCCGGTATGGATACATGATCATAAGAAGGAACAGCATCAATGAAAGTATGATCATGGAACTGATAAAATCGAGAATCTCCAAGGGATCTATAACCATGGATACGAAGAGAATCATAAGTCTCCAAAAATATATACATCCTAAGGTTTCTTAAGTGGAGTATCGTATCGTAAATATGCCGCGGAACATACGTACGGTACGTCACACTACTCAAGCTACCTACTCCATCAATCAGGGTGAGCCTATGAAACGAAAGTTCGGGTCTAATACCCCCCCCCCCCGTCCAAGTCTAAGTTCCGTAAGGTCAAGCCTAGGTTCCGAAATACACTCCCGTCCTAGACTCCGCATAGTCAAACATAGACTCAAACCAAGGTTAAACCTAACGCTCTGAAACTAACTTTGTCACGACTCGAAACATTAGCTCGTGACCAGCACTTGAATCATGCCACGTGTAAAGGCGTAACGGAATTCAAGTAAGCTGAAACCCAGAAATCTAAACCTTTTTAAGAAAATAAAGGAGGTGGAGTTTTTGAAATAAAGGTATAATAAAATCAAGTGTGCTTAATGCATAGAAAGAAACATGAATGATGCAAATGAAATTTTCTAGTTTGAAAACATGTTTCGTCTTTTGAAAAATTTGGCAGCGCCTTCATTGTATGTTTTGATCCAAAACCACAAATACATAATAAGAATAATGGCATCCCTAAGCGGGCGCTAGCTCTTCGCCAACCGGCGGATCACAACCACGCAAGATAATATAAATAAGTATACGACACCCACCGGCGAAGTTCACCACAAAAGAGTAAAGAAATGAGCAAAATATAACCCCAAAAATGAATATAAAACCCATCGCTCAAATCTCGCAACTACAAGTCTCACTAAGTCTCATCCCTTATACAAATACAACTTTTGATTGATTGATGGAGTTAACTAGATACAATATGAAATATAATACAAGAGTGGGTACGATACAAATGTCCCACCTACCAATGCAAAACACCCAAATGAATCCGTGTGCCAGCGAATCCGCTACTGATCCAAGCGGTCAACCTGCAAGAACTATGGCACAACGGGGGTGAGTTGCCAACTCGTGAATAGAAATATATCTACAAGCAGAAATCGAATAAACAACGACTCCTAGGTCATCTATATCAAAAGGTAAATACTATGATATTTAGGGTGACCGGGTCGTATATGTGCCAACAAGGTAGTCAATATCTACATGCATGTGGATGTCGTCCACCCATGTAATCAGTGTATGTATCCATGCCGGTGGATCCCGTCCAACCATAATATCAATGTCTATATGCACGTAAATGTCATAAAAGGGCACGCATGAAAGTATGAGGATATATATATCAACGGTGTCCCTCCCGACACATCAAAATCATGGAACCTGAGTGCCTAGCATCGACACTCGAAAACATCATGAAAACAGTGCCCAGCATCGGTACGTAAATCCTCATCTATCGGGCATCCGTCAGTCCGGGTCAGCCCCCTCTCATATATCGGGCATCCGTCAGTCCGGGTCAGCCCCCTCTCAAATATCGGGCATCCGTCAGTCCGGGTCAGCCCTCTTTCATATATCACTCTGGCACCGAGAAAACACAGGGTGGACGCACTGAAATATCATATCAAGCAAAACCGGGTTTTTAAACAGTTCATCTTTTCTTAAAATAGTACTCCGGTTCCCAAATCCAGAAATCACATAAATCAAATCTAATGCGTAAAATAATAGAGCATGATGTATGCGACATGTAAAAAGGAATGCGAGCATATCCGTGTATCGTGCAGTATGGAATAGTGATATGACAAATTAAGGGGAAAACCGCTCTTTTGAAATGATTACAGTTTTTAAAGTATAGCATGCGGTTCCCAATTTACAATAAAACCGGTTATCTATGTATATGTCATGATGCAGCAACCCTACTGTGCAGTGACATGGCAATTATCGATGATGAAGTATGTGAGCCGGCAAATATGTGTACGTGTAACATACGCCTCATCGATAATGGTGCAGGTGTACTATCACAGGTATATGCGATGCAATAATAATATCATGAATGCAGCAAGTAAATCATCAGCTAACAGCCATAAGGTATACATAACTATCATATGCCTAAGTCGATGAATCTATCAATCGGCATCTAACCCAATAATATCGCGTACGGTATAATCCATCGTACGAAAACCTCTAGTCAAGGGTAAGGATCAATCATCAAGTCAAACTCATCACGCACGGAATATCATCGTGCGGCGGCATTATACTAAAAGGATCCTATCATCCTATACGACAAATGAGGGTATGGCCTAATATCACATACAGCCTATCATCCATGATTCACAACATTTCATATGTATATAACCCTATATACCTATGTCCCAGGTCGCATCTGCAATAATCTCATATCAGGGGACCGGCAGGGTATAAATCATATCGATCGACTCGCATCCGTATACCATCATATCATATCATCATCTCATCATATCATAAAATTCATCTTGTATTCTTTCATCTCATTTATGTCTCATATCCCGTCAAGTTTACATAAACATGTTATCTCTACTAAGTATAAGTATCTAATCTAACAAACACACCCGAACCATACAATCAGATTTTTAAAGAAGTGAATCGTAGTTTTGAAAACAGGGGTTACGGTGTTTTTAAAGAAAAGATATCATTTGAAAATCCGTAACATCCCTCAAGATATACATTTAAAAGATACTTACGATTCTTGGTTTAGAAAAAGGTATGGTTCGGATGACGTATCTACATCGACTATCTAGTCCTACAGAACCCTAAGCGGTAATATTGCTAAACATCAACCTAGGATAGTTGTAGTAGCATATCACACTTAACTATCCTCTAGTTTCTAATATGACTACATAGCTATCTATGTTCTAACCCTAGTTTCCTAATCTAGGTTCCCTAACCATACTCTATAAATCGGTTTTTCCATCAAAAGCTGCGGGGGTGCTATACGCCATCCACCCGACTTCCCCGGTAGATATTGATCTACTCACCTGTCTTCGCTCGCCGAAATCGATGATGCCACGCTTCTTCGCCTTGGAATCCATGCGAGCGTACCTACAATAATAACCAATCGCAATAAGTATTAAAATCGACGCAGAAAACCGATACAGCGCACAGTGTGCTCATAGGTTGAAACCTATGGCCTAAACGTGCAAATCAACCAACCCATCCCTGTTGTCGATGTACGAACACTCGACAACTACATACAAATCCAAATATCAAGAAAGTGCATTTAAAAATACGGAAAACATCGTCTAAAACACACCAAAATGCTCCCAGATTTTCCCAAGATGACAATTAGCCAAAACTGCATATAGGAGGTGTCTAATTTAGTGCAAAATGAGCCCTGGAACAAAAATGAACCTATTCCTTTCTGCTCTGGCCGCAAATTTCGGCCAGAATTATTAAATCTGTGGCCACAGGTTTGAATTAGGGGCTCGGGTCTTGGTGGTAGCTTCCTAGGTGCCTGCACGACTCACTGTCAGCTCAATTTAATTTTTGGTGCCCCCGGGTTGCTCCAGATTCCAAAACACCTTCACAGATCACACATTTATCTGATGTCGGGTTTCTAAATCCATGTTTTAGGGTTTCTAAGGTCTTGTCCAGGTCACTAAACAACACTTAAGTTTAGTTAACAGCTACTAGGCATCACCCAATTCAAACCAACACTTAATTCCTCATTAGGGTTTCCCAATGTCCACTAATCTCCACAATATCATATCTAAACACATAGGAATGCTAAAGTAAAGGAAAAACTAACCTAATTAGAAGGGATTACCTCATAAAGCACCCATGAATCCCCCAAGATCATCAAAACTGAATTTTTTCTTGGTCCCATGTGTAGAGGTTGAAGAGGGGATTAATATTTGTGAAGGGTGTGTAGGGTTTTGGGGCATGGTTGGAGATGGATCTAGGAATTTTTGTGGAGGGTTGTGGATTTGAGGAGATGAAGGAGAGAAGAAGAAAAAAGATGGGGCAATGAACGGGCAGCTGCCCCCCTCCTTCTCTCACTAATTCACACTCCCTTTCTCTCTCCAAAGCTCACCTAACCTAATCATTATGTCTCCTTGAGTTTTCTCTTTTTCTTTTTCTCATTTCTATCCACCAAAAACCATAATATAAAGCCCAACAGAAATGAAACATGTAATAAAATGAAACATGTCACGGTGCACTAACCATGGAAACAGTAAAAACGCGGATTTGACTTAATCGCGATTAGCAGTGCACTAATCGGGTTTTTATCGAAACTGCGTATAATAAATTTTAAAAATGCCAAATCCTTTAATTATATTATTAAATGAATAAATCACTTTAATTTCTATTTATTTCATAATTATTGGTATATATTTATACCCTTTTTCGAAAACCCCAATTTCGCAAATCGGCAGTTTTCGGGAAAAATATTATTTTAATATTAAATTCCCAAAAATAATATTTTATATTTTCTGAAATGTTACAATCTTCCCCCCTTAAATAAATTCGGTCCCCGAATTTAAATTTAAACCCCCAAAATCTAAAACATTTCAATAATCGGCTCAAAACAACGGGGCTCCGAAATCATGGAAGACGCAGAAATAACACAGCGCGTTAAGTACGCATAAAAACGAGTACAAAACTCAAAATAAAACTCCATCAAGCGTTACGCAAATCATCGGATTTGCACGCATATCCTCGGAGTTACAATAGAGAGACGGATCTCAAAATCCACTACTAAATCCAATATACACTAGTCAAATACTATAATACGTGTATAGTACGCATCCTTGAAAACTCCAAAATCTGAATAAAACACATGCAAAATCTTTTCTAAATCGCCGCGGAAATGCGTAATTCCCGGCATAGCTGACGGACGCTCATTTTCAAATAATAATATATGCCCATATGTGTTTTCTTAAATACACGTTTCGTCGTTTTCAAAATACCCCAAAAGGTTCTCCTTTTATAAACGTTAACGTCGCTCACGGACACGTAGAAAATAACGAGGCTATAGCTCCTCTTTTTCGAAAACCTCTTGGTAAATATTTTAATGCATGCAAAGTATTCAGGTACTGTCCTCGGATCAGTCATGTTTGGCTACTACACAGAATAGTGCCCAACATGAAAGCAAACTGCTCAAAAGCAAAATCGGCCTCAAAAGGCGTACCCAATAATCACATGCATCTGGTGCGCATGGAAATCAAATCGAAATACAGGTGCAACAATTAGCACAAAAACCCAAAACTATGTGCAACGGGTGTTCACGAAAGCATCTGTCCACTGCAACGGGTGTGCATGGCAACAATATAAGTGCATCTAAAGTGCACGAAATAACATCGGGTGTATCAAATGCACGAAATACAATCAGTAACTCAAACGCATCAAAGCAACACCGAGTATACCAAGGTGTATAAAATCGTAAACGTGTGCAACTGCGTGCACAAAACGCATATCAATGCACTACAGGCACATATAAGCTATACCGAGTGCAAAAATCAAATCGTCCGTATGAAATCCACGAAATCATAAACTTGTGCAACCAAGGCACAAACCGATATCAAGTGCGATAAATATGCACAAATCAAAAACCAATACCATGGTGTATAAAAACATATCTAAAGTGCAATAACTATGCATAAAATGTAACTACTCAGTTGGTGTAGCCATGGTGCACGAAATCAACATCAAGAAACCCACCATCAAAACTCAAATCCAAGCGATGTAAGCATGATACTCAGATCACAAACGCAAATCGCAACAAAGGACATCGAGGTACACCTCCTACAATGTCGAGAAATAAATCAGTGCGCCTAGAAACTGGAAGAACAAGAACATCCGCTCATCTCCTGCTCACGGTCTGGCGTCCTCTATCTCTGGGTACGCATCTTCTCTACGAATTACCAATATCGCAATCTATCGGCTCATCGGCCCTGTCAGGTGTGCTAACGGGGACGATTCCACTCTAGCACTTCTCTAGTCCTCTCTCAGTCAATCATCATGACCACTCATAAAGCAGCACGCCACTGGCGTCGTCCTCTAGCTCTCTAAATATACATGACACATCTGATCTTGGGTGCAAGTCTCATTGCAGCAGTGTCCTGGAAGGAATCCTGCTCAGGACCTCTTCCGATCTCGCCTATGCCGAACTGTACGGAGGCTGGTACTCTTACATAATCCTTTCTCATTTTCTGGACATCTGCGTGTTCCGCACACCGTTCCTCAGAAACTGGCCGTATCCCAGTGCCTCTGTAAGCATATCAGGTCTCTGATCTCGACGGGGAGTCACAATAGCTCGTTAGCGTTTTGCACGAACCTCTGGTTCTACGCGACTTTATCGTCGTCCACTATGACGTCACGCCATGCTATCTGCGCACTGCAACTGTTCTCGGCCACGGTCAATCCGAAGTCTCTCGCATGGACTCGAAGTCACGAACTCGGTATCTTCATAACTCTGTAGAAGATGTCTGGCCGAACACGTCCTCGGGAGCTCGTCCCGTCCATCGGAGGAATACTCACTACTCGTCCGTCCTCGATCAACTCACTACGCATTTGGGTGAAGTCCTCTCTCAACTGGCAGCTCTAGCAATGGCCCGATCATCCGTTGTAAAACCAAACACTCGCCTCCATAAGAGGTCACAACAACAGTACTAACTCCAGACGTTCCCATGTCACCAGAAAACAGAATGGTCAGCCCTCTTACCAGACGAGCTCGCCCTGACCGCAACACTAGCAGTAGCTCAAAATGCGCTCAAACAATGGTGACAGGAACCTCAATCAAGTATCAAAGAGAGTAGATCAACGGCATGAGAGGAAACGACAAATCCGGTATGGATACATGATCATAAGAAGGAACAGCATCAAAGAAAGTATGATCATGGAACTGATAAAATCGAGAATCTCCAAGGGATGTATAACCATGGATAGGAAGAGAATCATAAGTGTCCAAAAATATGTACATCCTAAGGTTTCTTAAGTGGAGTATCGTATCGTAAATATGCCGCGGAACATACGTACGGTACGTCACTCTACTCAAGCTACCTACTCCATCAATCAGGGTGGGCCTATGAAACGAAAGTTCGGGTCTAATACCCCCCCCCGTCCAAGTCTAAGTTCTGTAAGGTCAAGCCTAGGTTCCGAAATACACTCCCGTCCTAGACTCCGCATAGACAAACATAGACTCAAACCAAGGTTAAACCTAGCGCTCTGATACCAACTTTATCACGACCCGAAACATTAGCTCGTGACCAGCACTTGAATCATGCCACGTGTAAAGGCGTAACGGAATTCAAGTAAGCTGAAACCCAGAAATCTAAACCTTTTTAAGAAAATAAAGGAGGTGGAGTTTTTGAAATAAAGGTATAATAAAATCAAGTGTGCTTAATGCATTGAAAGAAACATGAATGATGCAAATGAAGTTTTCTAGTTTGAAAACATGTTTCGTCTTTTGAAAAATTTGGCAGCGCCTCCTTTGTATGTTTTGATCCAAAACCACAAATACATAATAAGAATAATGGCATCCCTAAGACGGCGCTAGCTCTTCGCCAACCGGCGGATCACAACCACGCAAGATAATATAAATAAGTATACGACGCCCACCGGCGAAGTTCACCACAAAAGAGTAAAGAAATGAGCAAAATATAACCCCAAAAATGAATATAAAACACAACGCTCAAATCTCGCAACTGCAAGTCTCACTAAGTCTCATCCCTTATACAAATACAACATTTGATTGATTGATGGAGTTAACTAGATACAATATGAAATATAATACAAGAGTGGGTATGATACAAATGTCCCACCTACCAATGCAAAACACCCAAATGAATCCGTGTGCCAGCGACTCCGCTACTGATCCAAGCGGTCAACCTGCAAGAACTATGGTACAACGGGGGTGAGTTGCCAACTCGTGAATAGAAATATATCTACAAGCAGAAATCGAATAAACAACGACTCCTAGGTCAACTATATCAAAAGGTAAATACTATGATATTTAGGGTGACCGGGTCGTATATGTGCCAACAAGGTAGTCAATATCTACATGCATGTGGATCTCGTCCACCCATATAATCAGTGTATGTATGCATGCCGGTGGATCCCGTCCAACTATAATATCAATGTCTATATGCACGTAAATGTCATAAAAGGGCACGCATGAAAGTATGAGGATATATATATCAACGGTGTCCCTCCCGACACATCAAAATCATGGAACCTGAGTGCCTAGCATCGACACTCGAAAACATTATGAAAATAGTGCCCAGCATCGGCACGTAAATCCTCATCTATCGGGCATCCGTCAGTTCGGGTCAGCCCCCTCTCATGTATATGGCATCCGTCAGTCCGGGTCAGCCCCCTCTCATGTATCGGGCATCCGTCAGTTCGGGTCAGCCCTCTCTCATATATCGGGCATCCGTCAGTCCGGGTCAGCCCGCTCTCAAATATCAGGCATCCGTCAGTCCGGGTCAGCCCTCTTTCATATATCACTCTAGCATCGAGAAAACACAGGGTGGACGCACTGAAATATCATATCAAGCAAAACCGGGTTTTTAAACAGTGCGTCTTTTCTTGAAATAGTACTCTGGTTCCCAAATCCAGAAATCACATAAATCAAATCTAATGCGTAAAATAATAGAGCATGATGTATGCGACATGTAAAAAGGAATGTGAGCATATCCGTGTATCGTGCAATATGGAATAGTGATATGACAAATTAAGGGGAAAACCGCTCTTTTGAAATGATTCCAGTTTTTAAACTATAGCATGCGGTTCCCAATTTACAATAAAACCGGTTATCTATGTATATGTCATGATGCAGCAAGCCTACTGTACAGTGACATGGCAATTATCGATGATGAAGTGTGTGAGCCGGCAAATATGTGTACGTGTAACATACGCCTCATCGATAATGGTGCAGGTGTACTATCATAGATATATGCGATGCAATAATAATATCATGAATGCAGCAAGTAAATCATCAGCTAACAGCCATAAGGTATACATAACAATCATATGCCTAAGTCGGTGAATCTATCAATCGGCATCTAGCCCAATAACATCGCGTACGGTATAATCCATCGTACGGAAACCTCTAGTCAAGGGTAAGGATCAATCATCAAGTCAAACTCATCACGCACGGAATATCATCGTGCGGCGGCATTATACTAAAAGGATCCTACCATCCTATACGACAAATGAGGGTATGGCCTAATATCACATACAGCCTATCATCCATGATTCACAACATTTCATAAGTATATAACCCTATATACCTATATCCCAGGTCGCATCTGCAATGATCTCATATCAGGGGACCGGCAGGGTATAAATCATATCGATCGACTCGCATCCGTATACCATCATATCATATCATCAACTCATCATATCATAAAATTCGTCTTGTATTCTTTCATCTCATTTATGTCTCATATCCCGTCAAGTTTACATAAACATGCTATCTCTACTAAGTATAAGTATCTAATCTAACAAACACACCTGAACCATACAATCAGATTTTTAAAGAAGTGAATCGTAATTTTGAAAACAGGGGTTACGGTGTTTTTAAAGAAAAGATATCATTTGAAAATACGTAACATCCCTCATGATATACATTTAAAAGTTACTTACGATTCTTGGTTTAGAAAAAGGTATGGTTCGGATGACGTATCTACATCGACTATCTAGTCCTACAGAACCCTAAGCGGTAATATTGCTAAACATCAACCTAGGGTAGTTGTAGTAGGATATCACACATAACTATCGTCTAGTTTCTAATATGACTACATAGCTATCTATGTTCTAACCCTAGTTTTCTAATCTAGGTTCCCTAACCATACTCTATAAATCGGTTTTTCCATCAAAAGCTACGGGGGTGCTATACGCCATCCACCCGACTTCCCCTGTAGATATAGATCTACTCACCTGTCTTCGCTCGCCAAAATCGATGATGCCACGCTTCTTCGCCTTGGAATCCATGCGAGGGTACCTACATTAATAACCAATCGCAATACGTATTAAAATCGACGCAGAAAACTGATACAGCGCATAGTGTGCTCATAGGTTGAAACCTATGGCCTAAACGTGCAAATCAACCAACCCATCCCTGTTGTCGATGTATGAACACTCGACAACTACATACAAATCCAAATATCAAGAAAGTGCATTTAAGAATACGGAAAACATCGCCTAAAACACACCAAAATGCTCCCAGATTTTCCCAAGATGACAATTAGCCAAAACTGCATATAGAAGGGGTCTAATTTAGTGCAAAATGAGCCCTGGAACAAAAATGAACCTATTCCTTTCTACTCTGGCCGCAAATTGCGGCCAGAATGATTAAATCTGCGGCCACAGGTTTGAATTAGGGGCTCGGGTCTTGGTGGTAGCTTCCTAGGTGCCTGCACGACTCACTGTCAGCTCAATTTAATTTTTGGTGCCCCCGGGTTGCTCCAGATTCCAGAACACCTTCAAAGATCACACATTTATCCGATGTCGGGTTTCTAAATCCATGTTTTAGGGTTTCTAAGGTCCTGTCCAGGTCACTAAACAACACTTAAGTTTAGTTAACAGCTACTAGGCATCACCCAATTCAAACCAATACTCAATTCCTCATTAGGGTTTCCCAATGTCCACTAATCTCCACAATATCATATCTAAACACATAGGAATGCTAAAGTAAAGGAAAAACTAACCTAATTAGAAGGTATTACCTCATAAAGCACCCATGAATCCCCCAAGATCATCAAAAATGAATTTTTTCTTGGTCCCATATGTAGAGGTTGAAGAGGGGATTAATATTTGTGGAGGGTGTGTAGGGTTTTGGGGCATGGTTGGAGATGGATCTAGGGATTTTTGTGGAGGGTTGTGGAGTTGAGGAGATGAAGGAGAGAAGAAGAAAAAAGATGGGGCAATGAATGGGCAGCAGCCCCCCTCCCTCTCTCACTAATTCACACTCCCTTTCTCTCTCCAAAGCTCACCTAACCTAATCATTATGTCTCCTTGACTTTTCCCTTTTTCTTTTTCTCTTTTCTATCCACCAAAAACCATAATATAAAGCCCAACAGAAATGAAACTTGTAATAAAATGAAACATGTCATGGTGCACTAACCATGGAAACTGCAAAAACGCGGATTTGACTTAATCGCGATTAGCAGTGTACTAATCGGGTTTTTATCGAAACCGCGCATAATAAATTTTAAAAATGCCAAATCCTTTAATTATATTATTAAATGAATAAATAATTTTAATTTCTATTTATTTCATAATTATTGGTATATATTTATACCCTTTTTCGAAAACCCCAATTTCGCAAATCGGCAGTTTTCGGGAAAAATATTATTTTAATATTAAATTCCCAAAAATAATATTATATATTTTCTGAAATGTTACAACTAACCTGTATACATGTCACCACGGAACTGCTATCTGACGATATGTATAATACCAACTAGCAGGTTCCCGGCGAGTCTTGTCCGGTGTACTCATAACCCAATGAGCACCTGTATACTTCTTAGGTCATCCAACTGACACCAGTGGCTTGTGAGACCGGCCACCACCCCTCGTCGGGGTCTCGACTGTATATACTAGTCTACTCCGGAGTATCGATGCCCTGTCTTGAAACTCCCATGACTAGGGACCACAATTAAGGATATGCATATAAACCACCCAACTCTCACGTATATGATCGCCATCATACTGTTGGTAGTAAAGCAAGATCCTAAGGGCTCTATCAAAGTGTAACATGTAATCAGTCACCTGAACATGTACACGACTGATAAAGGCAAACCAGATAGCATACTATCATCTCGAGTAAGACTGTCCTACCGGTATAGGTCCTCCGCAATCATTGCAATCACGTACTTGCGATCCAATAATTGACTCTGAGGGCGCTATCTCCAACAATCTCCCAGTTGCACTTAAGGCTAATTATTGCGATGTCGACTACTCACAGCCCGTGTGAAACCGAACATCGAACTCCTCTACTAATCAGTTTCACAAAGCCCGTTTGTAAAACTATTTTGTTCGAGAAATAGTCTCAGTGAGTGGATCCGCCTAGATGTTTCTTTCTATGTCTCTCTTAATCTCAAGTTCGTGGAGAAAGCCATCTCCCGAATTGAGTAGTACATGTCTTAGAATATGTCTGGATATCTGATGGGACCTAGTTCATAAATGAACTCCAAATCCAAACTTCTTAGACTGTATCGATCACTGAACCTAATCAGTATCCTGCACCAAGCCTCCCACAATATCCTCTTAGACCACCTGTCCATAATACTGTCCCTCATCAGAGGGAAAACTATAACTCTGACAATCACTCTGTCAACTATGCCACCTTTGAAGCCTGGAATGATAACCGTCTCCCTAAGGTGGCTGCCGTCATCAAATCCGTAGAACATGCACTTATGTTCTAAAACTGCTTCCTTATTTTTCTCCAGGATTGGATTAATACAAACTTATTGCATCTAGTACAAAAACAACATCTGGTGTGGTACTTGACATCTCATGATTGACTCAGTTTCCTAAGCAAGTGATCTGCCAATCATGCCCATCCCTCTCCCCTTTAGTCTGTAAGACTTCTTTAGAGAGGGTGACTCCATCACCTGCAGGTACACCACCATGTCAGGAGTCATCTATTCTAAAAACCATTAGAATACTGTCAAAGTACCCACATTGGGAAACTACCAAAATCCAGATCTAAAACCATAGATCTAGAAACCAGAATGTCAAATATTATATCCATATCCTGTCTGGAGAAACAACTGTGTGACGACCACAGTACAATCGATCGTAGTATATGAATTTTACTTCCTACTCTGTGTATGTCATCCAGATACCATGACATCACACCCTACTACCTTCTTAACAGATCCATCCCCTATTCTTATGAAGTCAAACCCATGACTGTCACATCAAAATTAGATGATCTATCTCCACTATATCTGCTCTAGTCTATAAATAGACATAAGCTACTTGCCCACTATGCTTCCGATGCTCCCACAGACCATAAAAACCCTCGTACCGGGTCTCATAGCCTGGAACAACAGTAGTGTCGAGTCTGGGTAAACAAGAACCTCCCTGTCACCGTCCTTGAGGCTACCGGAGTACCTCTCGGGTGTCTGAGATTACCCATCATATCTGCGGAGTGGCTATTGGAATGTCAAACCTGATTGAATATATAGGTCCTATTAAATTTTCCTTAATCGTTCGCGGTTCTGGAATCACTTCCAGTTCTACCATACTCCCACTACTATTTTATGAAAAAATTCATTTTACTAAAACTGTGGCGAGTCAAGAACAATATCACTATTGATCTTCCAAATGGTAGAATATCAACCCTCGTCATAGCCAGGGTCAACCCACAAACAGCCATTACAGAAACGTGCCGTGAGTCACCTAGAGTCTGGTTTTAAGCATAAGCTGTACAACTCCCCGTACCTTAACATCGTTAAGGTATGAATCATTCTATATCCAATATAGAAACTATGACACTTATTTAATTGGAACCAGATTCAAATCATGCAGCTGTCTCCAGTGCATATCAACTTAATGGAAAGAGGCTAATCAGCATTACTCAACTTAGGAATCCATCCAATTATGAGTAACCTGAAAGAGAAACAAGTTTCTCAAAACCATTACTATCATCTGAATACCAATCACAAGAATCTACATCTTCGATCTCTTTGAAGAATCCCGATACTTGTGACACCTGGTTCCCTACTTTATTCTTATACCCACAACTTCTCACAACTTAGACCTTGTATTTCTATGAAACACTTGTCTAAAAACTAGAGAAGTCATAAGTAAACAGAACATAGTACGAGGACCTACCCCTTTGTCCTGATGGACACTTGGACAACATACAATACTCTGTATAAGTCCGCTGAGTTAAATAAATCAAAACCTGTGCGTCGTAGGTTTAAAACTGTACCCTGGCGATTTCCTCAAATATCACCAATTATAACGAATTCCGATATAATGAGGATAATTATGTTAGTGTATATGCCCTAGAGGCCATTACTGTATCATACTAGTTTGTATATTACTTAATGAAAGCTTGGGATATTCACCTTGTATATACAATCTTGCTCCAAATAGTAGTATGCTACTTGGTTTGTTTCTAGTTCAATGTGTACATGTGTTTATTTTAGTATATCACCTATGCACATTAGTGGAGCCCTTAGGATCTTTTCTTGATTACCAGTGTTGTGATGGCAGTCACACTAATGGCGGCTGGGTAATCTATAAGCACATCCTTATGCAGGTCCCTAGTCGCAGGACTATCGAGACAGGGCATCGATACTCCGAAGTAGACTAGCGCATGCGCTTCTCATCCCAGAGTGGGAGATGGTCTGTCCTACAGCCATCAGTACGTCGTACTGGAGATAGTATGCGGGTGCTCGTTTGGTTACGAGTACACTGGACAGGACTCGTCGGGAACTGACCGGTTGGTATTATACCTATCGTCAGTTATCATTTCCCAGGTGACATGAGTACAGCTTAGTCCGCTGAATTGACACTGTCACTTCGCCTCGAGTGTGTTCCCACTGTACTTTGATTACTACCCTACCACGGCTCAAAGGAGTCGTGCAAACGGGTAGTAGTTGGGTGCAGTCCCGAAGCACTTGGAGGCAGTGACGGTTAGACAGGATTCGTCTCTCCCGGTATTAGGGGTTGACATCGCGCTGTGTATAGGAGAGCCATTACACGAGTAGTCCCTGGCCAGGGCAAGCGAGATATACTGGTAGGCTTCCAGTGTTATCTCAGGGTGTATTGGGCTTCACTCCGACACGACTTGTACCGCTGTTAAGGGACTGACGTTTACCGCCCCCCTAGGCCCGCCATGCGATGTATCAGACGAACAGACCGGACTGTACGGAGATTGTCACATTCAGGCTCAGTAGGAGTTTAGATGGGTTTCACCTCGTCAGTCTTCTTGTCGGCATCTACCTGGGGACCGTTACGCACAGCTAGTGCCGCTTGCGGTCTGTGGTTAAACCCACTGCCAGCGTAGTGTCGAGTCTTTAGAGTCCCACACAGAAAGCTATTCGCCTTTAGGCAAAAGAGTAGAGGTCGCATGGTTTTGCGACAGGTTACATGGTTTTGCGACAGGATCCGGTCACATCCGTGCACTTGTGCTCGTACAGTGTCCGGACAGTTAACACTAGCGGGCTTTGGTCTAAGCCGGATCCTAGTGTACGTTTTGGAATTGATTTTATCTCGTTTGTGTTCGTGTTACTCGGAACGCGGATGCTAGTGTGTATGCACAGTTGACAGAGAGACAGAGGCAGAGCAATTCTCATTGGGGTTGTTGACTGTTGACAGTTGACTGTTGACCATTGAATTTTGTTTAACCCTAATAAGAATAAGATATTTGATTAACATTAATATTAATTAATTATTGTAGTGACATGGTTGTTGAGGGGTTGACTTTGTTGACTTGTTGACTTGTTGACTTTGTTGACCGGTTGACCATCATCATGACAATGGCTATCATTCCATGGCAAAGACTTTTGCTTGCTTGTTTATTTATGCAAAATGAGTGCATGAAATGATATAGCCATTCTGACTTAAACCATTTACACAATACTTGATTACTATTTTTGGTTATGATGGCTTTTGGATTATGAGAGGTGAGAATGAGAAGAGTATGGTTCATTCTATCATTTTTCTTTCTCTCTCTTGAGCTCTCTCATTCTCAAGCTCTCCCTCTTCCTCTTGCTCTCTCTACCTCAAGGCAAACCATTCTCATGTGTTGAGACTCATTGCCTTACAGATAAAAAGACACCAAAATATTCCTCTACTCATTCTAGTTCACAAGGCCTAGCAAGCCAAGTGATCTAGTTTTCTTCAAAGTTCGAAGAAGAAGCCAAAGGTAGAAGCTTTCGGGTGGATCAATCTTCGGCGCAAGGAGACGACGATGTGAGGCCGATCCGTACACCGGAAGGAGTCGAAGACGAAGGAGTTCAAGAAAGGTATAGCCCCCTAACCGAGTAGGTAAACTCTTGTTAGGTTGTTAGTTAGTAGTTTAACAAAGATCCGGTTTTGAGTCCATGTTACCGCCACTAGAAAATTGTTTTTCACCAAATTCCGCATGCCCGAAAGTACCGGGAGAGGTAGCATGGACTTACAGTGGTATCAGAGCCTAGTTAAACTCTATCTAACATGTTAGCAAAGTAACTAGAAGATCGATCAAACAAAAAGTCACGAAATACACCAAAAATTCATGCTTGCAGTCGATTTTCGAAGTACTGTAAAAGTAATAAATCATGCTTCAAAAATCGACTCAGGGTTTTTATAGCAAACTGCAAAAATTTCATCCACTGAACCGATCAAAGCGCCGCGGAAACGCGGCGGGAGCGTGCTCCCGCCGCGGTTCCGCGGCCGAGTTGACTCGGCAGTGGGAAATTTTGGTTGCAGTTTGTTCAGTGGGGTATTTTGGGAATTTTGGAATATGTCTTTTCAGCCCAGATTTTCCAGAACGAAAATTTTGTGTTTAGGGCCTAAAAATCCGTATTTTTGATCGAACTTCTAAAGACTTAAGCTGACGGGTTTTTATCTGTGATGTGATATTTGTATTGAACGTCTGCTAATCGCTATATGTCGATTAGTGGGGGTTATACAAATCTGTGATCTGTAATGTTGCTGGAATGTGTATATGAATTCATTGGATTGTCGCGGGTGAATAGCCGGGGTTGTGAGACGAGAGTTTTCTTTTCTTTCAATTCATGTAAATTTGTAAATTGATGTAATAATTATTTGTATGGTCGCACAACCGGGTCGGGGTTGTAGCCGTCATTGTATAATTTCTTTTTACTATTTTTGCTCCTAGGATAGACCCACGGAGGGGGTGCACAAACTACCGGGTATGCCGAAGTACCGAGTGGCCTACTCACGGAGTTGAGGGAGGTTGCTTCACTTCGGGTACTTGGCGGGTAGTTTGCCGCACCCGTAGGGGTCTTGGGTGGGGTATTGGCTATTCACCGCGACCGTGTAATCTGCTTTTCGTTAAAGGCTCGTACGAATTGCGAGTTCCTAGTATATCCAATGTGTTCGTCTGTGATCTGAAATGGCTATCATTGCAATATATCTATATATGATATTATTTAGGCGTTTCTTATGTTTCACAGCCGCGCTAGCCCAGCCCCCGCTCTGTCGTTAGTTAAGTAACCTAACGGGTAATGACGGGGCCCCGTGGCGAATGCGAATGGCATAAGCGTACGTCATATTTTGGTTGTTTTCTACAATGGTAGGATTAAATGATGGGACGCATTAAAAGAACTAATGCAAGAATATCACGCATTAAAAGAACTAATGCAAGAAAATAAACCAAGTAAAAGTCGTTGGAACACTTTCGGAAAACCACTCGGTTCATTTCAAAAACTAACTTTTAAATGCGGAGCTTAAGCCACTCCTATTAAAAGCTATCTTGTTCCATCGATTATATCAAGTTCACTACGTTCACGGTTTTGCCAAAACCATTCGTAGCCCTCCGTCGTTTCACATAAATAGTTAATAGTATTCAAGCTGTGTATCTTGGCCAAAGTCAAGGCATAGTGATTGGTAGGTATTGGGTATTCATGTGTAGCATAGATAGATGCGTTGGTTTGGGACAGTCGTACTGCCATTTTAGCCAAAGTCAAGGGTAGGTACGGGTGGATCCAAATTAACCTGGAGAATGACGGGTAGAACTTGACATGTGACTTATGATATTTTGTCCAAAGTCAAGGTCATAAGAGTATGGGGAAAAAATCCACATCGGGAGTTTCAACAGAACTGAAACTTGCTAGTGTTGCATACCATTTGGAGTGTGATGATTCTGGTAGGATTCCTTCAGTTTCGTCACGCGATGATATTTGGATCCCGATCCTACTGTGAGTATATGCTACTCCTCGGGAAATTTCTCACTTAACGATCATTGCTATAAACCAAGTAGGTGTCTAGAAAGGTGTTAGCGGGGCTACGCCCCCAGAGAAAAGAGGTTATTTAATTAAGGAACTTCGCGAAAGCGTTGGAAAACCTCCCTCGAAGTACCGACACTAGCCTGGCTGAACGGTTAAGCAAGTATTGTACGGTGAGATTGATCCTGACTAATTCTTCCTTTTTGGTTTGAGGAGGGATTCGAGAAACAGTGGGAGCCATCCTGTTTAGACAAACTAAAAACCATTCTAAACTTGCAAGAGCATCATGCTGAGTGTTTCTTCTCTCTCTCCTAATTGCAGCGACCAATCGACATGACTGGACTTAAGTTACTTCTAGAGAAAAACATATTGATAGGGCCAAACTACAAAGATTGGCTCAGGAATGTCAAGATGGCAATCACTTACGACAAGCTGGGGTATCTTCTTACCACCAAAGCTCCCCCTGTCCCAGGTCCCAAAACCAGCGTCGCGGATAAGGAAATCCGTAAGACCTGAGAACTACATTGCGCGAAGGCCAAGTGTCTCGTGCTTGCCTCTATGGACAACGAACATCAGAGGAGGCACGAGAATATGGACCTCGAATCCATATTTCTCCATACAAAAGAACTGTATGGAGAGCAGTCTCGTATCGCAAGATACGAAGTGTCGAAGAAGTTATTTTCGGCAAGGTTGGCCGTCGGATCATCGGTAGCGGAACACGTGCTTAAGATGATTGGCTACATAGAAGAGCTCGCGGACCTTGGGACCATGTTGGAGAATGTGCTCTATACGGACTTGATTCTCCAGTCCCTTCCTTCCACTTACGCCCAGTTTATCCTGAACTTCAACTTACAAGAAAAGGAAGTTGAACTTTCAGAACTCCTCAACATGCTGAGGAGCGCAGAGGGCACCCTACAGAAAGGTAGGAAAACATCCACTTTGTTTGTAGGAGGATCATCCTCTTCTAGGTCCAAGGCGAAAGCCAAGGGAAAGAAGAAGAAAGCCCCCGCCAAACCAAGGGGCGGTGTTAGTAAAGTGGACACGAAGGGAAAGGCAAAAGCAACAAAGAAAGTGGGAAAGCTTGTGGATAAGGAAGAATGCTTCTATTGTCATAAGAAGGGACACTGGAAAAATGATTGCAGGGCTTGGAAGGCCAGAACACAGGATCTGAAGCAGTTTGCGGCTTCAGCTTCAGGTGTGTATGTTATTGAAAACTGTCTTTCAATAAACTCTACTTCCTGGGTATTGGATACCGGATCAGGATCTCATATCTGTAATTCTTTGCAGGCGTTGAGAAACCGTAGGGTTTTGAAGGCAAGTGACATGACCCTCAAAGTTGCAAACGGAGCTAGCATGGATGCTAAGGCCGTGGGGGACTGTCACCTGGGAATGTCAGATGGACATGTTTTGGTTTTGCGTAATTGCTTTTTTGTACCCAACGCAACTTGTAATATCATTTCTGTATCTTTGGTTTCTAAAGAAGGTTATGAATTTGCGTTTGTAAGCAATGTTGTAAACATTCACCTTAATCAAGTTCTGATTGGGTCAGGTACATTGAGCAATGGTATATACGTATTAAACCAACCACAAATTTTCAATGTCCATAATACACATAAAAGAAAGTCTCCGGAAATAAATCAGTCTTTCTTGTGGCATTGTAGACTGGATCACATCAATGAGAGAAGATTGACGAAGTTACATACAGAAGGATATTTGAATCCGTTCGAATAACAATCGTATGCCACTTGTCAATCCTGTCTCAAAGGAAAGATGACAAAGACTCCGTTCACTAGACACGGAGTAAGAGCGAGCGAGCTCTTGGGACTCGTACACAGCGACGTGTGCGGTCCAATGTCTACACATGCGCGAAGCGGTTATTCTTACTTCATTACTTTTACGGATGACTTTTCAAGGTACGGTTATGTCTTCTTAATGAAACATAAGTCCGAAGCCTTTGGAAAATTCCAGGAATATAAGAATGAAGTAGAAAAACAAAACGGCAAAAGTATCAAGATCCTAAGATCGGATCGAGGTGGTGAATACTTGAGTGCCGAGTTCCTGGACTATTTAAAAGAGAACGGAATTCTCTCTCAGCTTACTCCTCCATACACTCCGCAACATAACGGTGTATCGGAGAGACGGAACCGAACCCTATTGGATATGGTACGGTCCATGATGGGTAAAGCTGAGCTACCGCGATCATTCTGGGGGTATGCGCTAGAATCAGCAGCATACCTTTTGAACCGAGTTCCAACTAAGACTGTGCCTACTACACCATATGAGATGTGGCGTGGGAAGAGACCCTATCTTAATCACATTAAGACATGGGGAAGTCCAGCTTTTGTCAAAAAGCAGCATGCGGACAAGCTCGAGGCACGCTCAGTACAGTGCAAGTTTGTAGGATATCCAAAGAACTCCAAGGGATATTTCTTCTACTGCGAAGAGGAACAAAAGGTTTTTGTTTCTCGTCATGCCCACTTTCTAGAACACCAGTTCTTAGAAAAGGAAATTAGTGGGAGCGCAGTAGAACTTGAAGAAATTCCAGAACCACAGATTATTACTGAAAGCTTAGTGGAACCAGAGGGTTCAAAAGAACAGGACATTCCTACGCCGCTCCGCAGGAGCAGTAGGCAGTCTCATCCGCCCGAGAGATACTACGGTTTTCTCATAGACGGGGATAGAGAGGATTGCATCATAGATTATGATGAGCCTACTAGCTTCCAGCAGGCCGTTCAGAGCGTTGACTCGGTAAAATGGCTGGATGCAATGCGGACCGAAATGGAGTCCATGTACACCAACAAGGTATGGACGTTGGACATTGCTCCAGACGGGGTAAAACCCGTAGGATGCAAGTGGATCTTCAAAAGGAAGATTGGTGTAGATGGACAGGTTGAGACCTATAAAGCTAGACTTGTTGCAAAGGGTTTTCATCAAAGACCTGGTTTGGACTATGACGAAACCTTTTCTCCAGTGGCTATGCTGAAATCCATTCGGATCCTTCTTGCCATTGCTGCCTTCCACGATTATGTGATCTGGCAGATGAACGTAAAGACCGCTTTTCTAAATGGAAATTTAGAGGAGTGTGTCTATATGGACCAACCAGAGGGTTTCATTCAGAGTGGGAGCAACGGAAAGGTGTGCAAGTTGCTTAAGTCCATCTATGGACTAAAGCAGGCATCGCGGAGTTGGAACATCTGTTTTGATGAGACGGTCAAGGAATTTGGCTTTATCAAAAATCCAGATGAACCATGCATCTATAGTAGATTTGTAGTGAGAACTGTAGTATTCCTCGTTTTATACGTGGATGACATTCTCTTAATAGGAAATGACATTCCTATGCTACAATCTGTCAAGGGGTTCTTGTCACACAGGTTCTCCATGAAAGACCTGGGTGATGCCTCATACATCCTGGGGATTCGGATCCATCGTGATAGATCCAAGAGGATATTAGGACTTTCACAGTCCAGGTACATCGACACCATACTGAAAAGATTCAGTATGGAAGATTCCAAGCGCGGTAACCTACCGGCTTGTCACGGGATCACCCTCTCTAAAGAGATGTCTCCCAAGACTGATTTGGAGATGGATCGCATGTCTATTATACCCTACGCTTCTACGGTAGGCTCTATAATGTATGCGATGTTGTGTACCAGACCGGATGTAGCTTATGCACTGAGTGTGGTAAGACGGTATCAGTCAAACCCTGGGGAGAAACACTGGATAGCGGTAAAGAACATTCTCAAGTACCTGAGAAGGATTAAGGAGATGTTCTTGGTGTATGGCGGAAAAGACCTCCAGATCGAGGCCTTTGCTGACTCCAGCTTCCAGAGTGACAAGGATGATTCCAAGTCCATGTCGGGTTTTGTCTTTACCCTCAATGGAGGGGCGGTGTGTTGGAAGAGTTCCAAACAGGAAACCGTTGCAGACTCGACGATTGAAGCGGAATACATTGCTGCATCTGATGCCGCAAAGGACTTCAGGTGGTTCCGTCCATTGTTGATCCAATACCTCTGTATTACGACAACAACGGGGCTATAGCTTTAGCGAAGGAACCCAGGTCCCATCAGAGATCCAGAGACATCTTGAGGCGGTATCACCTGATCAGGGAGATCGTGGATCGCCAGGAGATCGAGGTTCGGAAGGTTGCTTCAGAAGATAACACTGCAGATCCATTCACCAAGGCCTTGCCCCAGACTCAGTTCGAGCGGCTGATCGAGATGATAGGTCTTTGATACGCCAGTACATGGCCTTAGTGCAAGTGGGAGATTGTTAGTGTATATGCCCTAGAGGCCATTACTGTATCATACTAGTTTGTATATTACTTAATGGAAGCTTGGGATATTCACCTTGTATATACAATCTTGCTCAAAATAGTAGTATGCTGCTTGGTTTGTTTCTACTTCAATGTGTACATGTGTTTATTTTAGTATATAACCTATGCACATTAGTGGAGCCCTTAGGATCTTTGCTTGATTACCAGCGTTGTGATGGCAGTCACACTAGTGGGGCCTGGGAAATCTATAAGCACATCCTTATGCAGGTCCCTAGTCGCAGGACAATCGAGACAGGGCATCGATACTCCGGAGTAGACTAGCGCATGCGCTTCTCATCCCAGAGTGGGAGATGGTCTGTTCCACAGCCATCAGTACGTCGTACTGGAGATAGTAAGCGGGTGCTCGTTGGGTTACGAGTATACTGGACAGGACTCGTCGGGAACTCCGGTTGGTATTATACCTATCGTCAGTTATCAGTTCCCAGGTGACATGAGTACAGCTTAGTCCGCTGACTTGACACTGTCACTTCGCCTCGAGTGTGTTCCCACTGTACTTTGATTACTACCCTACCACGGCTCAAAGGAGTCGTGCAAACAGGTAGTAGTTGGGTGCAGTCCCGAAGCACTTGGAGGCAGTGACGGTTAGACAGGATTCGTCTCTCCCGGTATTGGGGGTTGACATCGCGCTGTGTCTAGGAGAGCCATTACACGAGTAGTCCCTGGCCAGGGCAAGCGAGATATACTAGTAGGCTTCCAGTGTTATCTCAGGGTGTATTAGGCTTCACTCCGACACGACTTGTACCGCTGTTAGGGGACTGACGTTTACCGCCCCCTAGGCCCGCCATGCGATGTATCAGACGAACAGACCGGACTGTACGGAGATTGTCACATTCAGGCTCAGTAGGAGTTCAGATGGGTTTCACCTCGTCAGTCTTCTTATCGGCATCTACCTGGGGACCGTTACGCACAGCTAGTGCCGCTTGCGGTCTGTGGTTAAACCCACTGCCAGCGTAGTGTCGAGTCTTTAGAGTTCCACACAGAAAGCCATTCGCCTTTAGGCAAAAGAGTAGAGATCGCATGGCTTTGCGACAGGTCGCATGGTTTTACGACAGGGTCCGGTCACATCCGTGCACTTGTGCGCGTACAGTGTCCGGACAGTTAACACTAGCAGTCTTTGGTTTAAGTCGGATCCTAGTGTACGTTTTGGGATTGATTTTATCTCGTTTGTGTTCGTGTTCCTCGGAACGCGGATGCGGGTGTGTATGCACAGTTGACAGAGAGACAGAGGCGGAGCATTCTCATTGGGGTTGTTGACTGTTGACTGTTGACCATTGACTTTTGCTTAACCCTAATAAGAATAAGATATATGATTAACATTAATATTAATTAAGTATTGTAGTGACATGGTTGTTGACGGGTTGACTTTGTTGACTTGTTGACTTTGTTGACCGGTTGACTAGGTTGGACTAGTTGACCATCATCATGACAATGGCTATCATTCCATGGCAAAGACTTTTGCTTGCTTGTTTATTTATGCAAAATGTGTGCATGAAATGATATAGCCATTTTGACTTAAACCATTTACACAATACTTGATTACTATTTTTGGTTATGATGGCTTTTGGATTATGAGAGGTGAGAATGAGAAGAGTATGGTTCATTCTATCATTTTTCTTTCTCTCTCTTGAGCTCTCTCATTCTCAAGCTCTCCCTCTTCCTCTTGCTCTCTCTACCTCAAGGCAAACCATTCTCATGTGGTGAGACTCATTACCTTAGAGATAAAAAGACACCAAAACATTCCTCTACTCATTCTAGTTCACAAGGCCTAGCAAGCCAAGTGAACTAGTTTTCTTCAAAGTTCGAAGAAGAAGCCAAAGGTAGAAGCTTTCGGGTGGATCCATCTTCGGCGCAAGGAGACGACGAGGTGAGGCCGATCCGTACACCGGAAGGAGTCGAAGACGAAGGAGTTCAAGAAAGGTATAGCCCCCTAACCGAGTAGGTAAACTCTTGTTAGGTTGTTAGTTAGTAGTTTAACAAAGATCCGATTTTGAGTCCATGTTACCGCCTCTAGAAAATTGTTTTTCACCAAATTCCGCATGCCCGAAAGTACTGGGAGAGGTAGCATGGACTTACAAATTACCTAATTCCCAATAACTTACTCCCACTCATCATCTGTAAAACCATACAGATATGAGAATGAAACCTGGTAAATACATACCCTTGGAGTAAGTATCTAATCGGGAAAACAGTTTTCTTTAACAATGCACTGAAACATGAAAATGTTTCGTAGGGGTATCCTGGTATTCCTAGCAATGCCTCTTCCATAATCCAATTCATGACTTTAACCGTATATTTCTTTGCCATCTCTCCAAATCCCTTTATTTGTCTTTAGTCGTTACCTTCTGTACACCATCGTTAGGCTAAATGGTTTTCTTCCCTCCCTACCGTTCGGCACCAGCCTATGGTTTGGAAGAAGACTATCCAGTAAGCATAATAGGTGTACCCTCCTAAACCAAGGAGTACTCACATCTTGAGAGAAGGTGATAATAAAAGACAACTGAATAATACCTTATTCATTTAAAGGTGAAATAGGAGTGGCGATGAAGTACGCGGTTTTGGTCGTGAATGATAACAGTCGCAATTTACTTTACCCTCTTTCTAATCCCTTTATCTTGTCTTTACATATTACCTTCTGTACACCCTACTTAGGCTAATTGGTTTTCTTCATTCCCTACCTTTCGGCACCTGCCTATGGTTTGGAATAAGACTATCCAATAAGCGTAATAGGTGTACTCTCCTAAACCAAGGAGCCCTCGCAACCTGAGAGAAGGTGATAATAAAAGTCAACTGAATAAACCAATTCTATTTATCCTGAACCTTGATCAATTCTCGAAGAAGTCCCTTCGAGTTCGTATATAACCATATGATGGATCTATCCAATGGAAGTGGATATCCGTAGTAATACGGGGTGTTCTGAGAAATACAAAGGGTAAAAGAAGGAGTGGCAATGACTTATGCAACTCAGACAATCCAAAAGCCAGTATTTTAAGAAGGTTTGGTTAATTTGGTCACTGAGTCATAGTCTAGGGTCGGTCAAAGGTCGCTGCCAAAGAGAGAGAGAAAAGAAATACTCTGCGTGCACTCTAATCTAGATCAGAATGGTTATCACTTTATCTAATCCAGAAACTTCCCACTGTACTGTCAAATTCTCCTCCAAACCTGAAAGAAGAATCAATCGGGATCACCCGAAGAGTAAACCTAACTCATCAGTGGGAATCGGGATCCAACTCTCATCGCATGATAACGTGACGGAATGCATCCACGTTACTCATACTCCAGAAGGTATGCGCATAGTTGGCAAGTTTCAGTTTCTTTAGAAACTCCCGATATGATTTTTGCCCCATGCTCTTATGACCTTGGCTTTGGTCAAAATGTCATAAGTCACATGCCAAGTTCTACCCGTCATTATCTTGTCAATTTGAACCCACCCGCACATGCCCCTAACTTTGGCCAATCGGCAGAACGACTGTCCCAAACCAACTCATCTATCTATGCAACAAATGAATACCCAGCAGCTACCAAACACTATGCCTTAACTTTGGCTAAAATGCATAGCTTGAATACTACTGAATACCCAAAAGAAATGACGGAGGGCTACTGCATAGCTATCAGGTTCCTTCAGTGATATCAAGTTCACTACGTTAAAGGTTTTTGGCGAAAAACCTTTAACGTAGTGAACTTGATATCACTGAAGGAACCTGATAGCATTTTAAAATATAGTGGCGAAAACCTTTTGCTAAAGAGGTCACTCCCGGTGAAGGGATCTCGGCTCTTTCCTCGTGGAATGAGGTGCAGGATATTCCACTGAATACCGTGATGCAAAGCAACTTGTAATCGACTATAGTGAAGTTATTACCCTGACGCAAACTTCTGCCCAAGGGGTCAGTCCCGGTGAAGGGATATCGGCCCTTGCCCCGTCGAATGAGGTGCAGGATATTCCACTGAATACCGCTATGCAAAACAAAAGGAAACGTCTTTGTAATAACACTTTTTAAATTTGTTCCAACAACTGCAAACAGGTTTGCTTTACTTTGCATTGATCAGAATCAATGCAGTCCCGTCAATTTAATCACACCAGAAAAGAACGAAAATAAAATGTACGTATATGCCATCTGCATTCGTCACTGGGTCCCGTCATCACCCGTTAGGTTACTTAACTAACGACAGAGCGGGGACTGAACTAGCGCGGGTGTAAAACATATACAACATCTAATAGTATATAAACTAATATACAATAATCGCTCCAGGCGTGATAATATGCAACATTACAGAAAAGTAATAAGTATCACAAAACAATACAGATAATCTGGGATCCCCGAGTTTCACAGAGCCGCTGCTGAAACCCGACGTTCCCCTGCTCGTGTGGATAGCCTGTGCAATGAAACCTAGACCCTTACGGGTGCGGCAAGTTACCCGCCAAAACCTGAAGCGAGGCAGCCCCCTACAGCAAAGTGAATGGACCACCCTGCACTTTACGGAATCCGGTAGCTTAAGCACCCCTCCTTGGGTCAACCTGTACCCCCTACGAGTGCGGCGAATAGTCTGCCAATTTTAGAGTAAGGCCGCTCTGCCTCTCAAAGCCATGAGATGCGGACCCGTTGCCCTCCATAACCCGGCTATCCGTGCACTCCGTCGCGGGACAAAACCAAGTACAGAAATGAAAAATATATACAACGGGTACATCGACCTCGACCCGGTCGTGCCCCAAAACAATATTATACAACAGGCAGTGACGGCAGTCCACATGTTGGACGCTCGCCCCGCAATATCAAATGTACAAATAAATCCAAACTGCACTACCATTGCACACTGCTATCCACCACGATAAATCCGCAACATCACAGCACAACACAGAACATCAACGCGAATGTCACGTTCGCAAACCCGTCGAAAAGAACTATAGCAATCAGACGCGGTTTACCGATCGAATGAAATTCACGGTCGGAGATATAATGTAAGTATTGTAAATTAACATGTTTAAATTTCGATCGACTAAATATCATGAAGTGGGCCCCACTAACATCTGTTGAACAGTAACAAAATCTGGGCCCGAAAGATATATACCAAAAACCTCAAATTCCAGACAAGAACCCACTGTGCAAATTTGGAGCCATGATCTCACAGACTGGCCGCGGATGCGCGGTCAAACCATAGGTTTGACCGCGATTCCGCGGCGGTATTGTCGAATCACGTGCCCAAATTTGTACGGTGTGCTTATAAAACCCTGCACAGAATTCTGTGATATGTAAAATAGTTTTTGGAACCCTTTAAAAATCAACAGAAACTGTGAACTTGAATTTTTGCGGTTTTCGATATCCGGTCCGATCGATGTTTTAAACGCGTTAGCACAAGTTAGTAAAGCAAAATGGTGAGGCTCTGATACCACTGTAAGTCTACGGTAGCGCCCCGGCCGTCTACAGACGCCAAATGCGGAACAAAAACTTTTTAACTGGCGCTATCGTATACTATAACCCGGATCTGCCATTATTGCTAAACTAACAAACTGTAAAGAGAGTAGAAAGGTTATAACGAACGATCTGAGTCCTTCGTTCTTTAACCATCATCCCACGCTCCGTTGCGGCTGCTCCGATGTCGTCGATCTCCGATGTGCTCGTCCAGGTGGCACCACGTCAACGATTCTTTAAATGGGCTCCCGCCTCTGACTCGAGGCAACTCGGTCGTCAAGTTTGCTAAAAGAGATGACCAAGAATGATGTAGAGGATAAGTAGAAGACTTTGTCTCGTTATGTCCAAAGCTATGGACGAACGGTTAATGAAGTTGCCAATTAAGTCGGGTGATGGAATGAAATGAGCAATGAAATTTCCATACACCCCAAAACTATCATAATCTTTTCACAACCATCAAGTGAGAGCGAGTGAGAGAGGGGGAAGGGGCCGGCCATATATAAGTGAGGAGGGAGGTGAGTATAGGAACAAGAGAGTAACCACAAGGAAATATCTAGTGTGAACACAAGAAATATCTAGTGTGAATACAAAGTGTGAACACAAAGTGTGAACACAATAAATGCAGCATAAATGAACAAGTGAGTCACAAGCCTAATCACCACCTTCTAGATGCTTCTAGAATCTTCCACACTCATCCAAGAAAAGATAAATCCGTCTTTAACCGAATGTTAAAAGACGGCTGATAGAAAACTGGAAACTGGCAACTTCCAAAAGCGATCCCGAAACGAATTTCAGGATAACCCCGTAACTGTATAAATATACCCGCATTTGTATTACGACCGAATACAAATGTAACTAAGACAAAGATATTATATCTACTCAATATAATACTCGGATCCGGCTTAAACCAAAGCCCACCAGCATTATCTGCCCGAAAAATGACACGTGCGTAAACGCACGTGCATTTTCCGAACCCTGCCATAAAACCATACGGCCTCTACAACGTTTCGCCCGAACTTCGGAAACTGTCTGTGGGGGACTCTAATGACTCGTCAGTACCCTGGCAGTGGGTTTAACCACAAACCGTCAGTGGCACTAGCTATACGTAACGGCTGCCCATGGACTGACCTCAAGGGAGGCCGATGAGCGACCTCATCCGGAAATCCTACTGAGCCTAACAGTGACAATGTATATACAGTCCGGTCCATTCGTCTATGAGTATCGTATATCTGCCTAGGGGGCTAGTAACGTCAGACCCCCAATAGCAGTATAAGTCGTGTCGGAGTGTAGCCCAAAAACACCCTGAGATACTACTGGAGTACCTACCAGTAAATCTCCTGCCACGGCCGTGGGCATTGTGTAATGGCTCTCCTAGACACAGCACGATCTCACCCCCAATACCGGGAGAGACGAATCCCCTGCCGATCCGCTCACGTGCCTCCATGTGGCTCGAGACTGTAGCCAAAAACTACCTGTTTGCACGACTCCTTTGAGCCGTGGTAGGGTAGAAATCAAAGCACAGTGGGAACTCACACGAGACAAATGACGACCTCAGGTCGATGAACTAACACGTACACATATCACCAGCAAACTGCTATCTGATGATATGTATAATACCAACTAGCAGGTTCCCAGCGAGTCCTATCCGGTGTACTCATAACCCAATGAGCACCTGCATACATCTTAGGTGATCCAACTGACACCAGTGGCTTGTGAGACCGGCCACCGCCCCTCGTCGGGGTCTCGATTGTATACACTAGTCTACTCCGGAGTATCGATGCCCTGTCTCGAAACTCCCACGACTAGGGACCACAATTAAGGATATGCATATAAACCACCCAACTCTCACGTATATTATCGCCATCATACTGTTGGTTGTAAAGCAAGATCCTAAGGGCTATATCAAAGTGTAACATGTAATCAGTCAGCTGAATATGTACACGACTGATAAAGGCAAACCAGATAGCATACTATCATCTCGAGTAAGACTGTCCTACCGGTATAGGCCTCCGCAATCATTGCAATCACGTAGCTGCAATCCAATAATTTACTCTGAGGGCACTATCTCCAACAGATGTACACCAACAAAGTTTGGACTTTGGACTTTGCTCCAGAAGGGGTAAAACCCGTAGGCTGCAAATGGATCTTCAGAAAGAAGATTGGTGTAGATGGGCAGGTTGAAACCTATAAAGCTAGGCTTGTTGCAAAGGGTTTTCGTCAAAGAGCTGGTTTGGACTATGACGAGACCTTTTCTCCGGTAGCCATGCTTAAATCCATTCAGATCCTTCTTGCCATTGCTGCCTTCCACGATTATAAGATCTGGCAGATGGACGTAAAGACGGCTTTCCTAAATGGAAATTTGGAAGAGTGCGTCTATATGGATCAGCCAGAGGGATTCAATCAGAGTGGGAGCAGCGGTAAAGTGTGCAAGTTGCTCAAGTCCATCTATAAACTGAAGCAGGCATCACGGAGTTGGAACATCTGCTTTGATGATACTGTCAAAGAATTCGACTTTATCAAAAACCCAGATGAACCATGCATTTACAGTAAGATTGTAGGGAGAAATGTGGTATTCCTCGTCTTGTACGTCGATGACATTCTCCTAATAGGAAATGATATTCCTATGCTACAGTCAGTCAAAGGATTCTTGTCGCAGAGGTTCTCCATGAAGGACCTGGGCGATGCCAACTACATTCTGGGGATCCAGATCTATCGTGATAGATTTAAGAGGATGTTGGGACTTTCACAGTCAAGGTACATCGACACCATACTGAAAAGATTCAGTATGGAAGATTCCAAGCGTGGTAATTTACCGGCTTGTCACGGGATCACCCTCTCCAAGGAGATGTCTCCCAAGACTGATTTGGAAAGGGCTCGCATGTCATCAATACCCTACGCATCTGCGGTAGGCTCTATTATGTATGCGATGTTGTGTTCTAGACCAGATGTAGCATACGCATTGAGCGTTGTAAGCCGGTATCAGTCAGACCCAGGGGAGAAGCACTGGATAGCGGTAAAGAACATTCTCAAGTACCCGAGAAGGACTAAGGAGATGTTCTTGGTGTATGGCGGAAAAGACATCCAGATCGAGGCCTTTGCTGACTCCAGCTTCCAGAGTGACAAGGATGACTCCAAGTCCATGTCGGGTTATGTCTTTACCCTCAATGGAGGGGCGGTTTTCTGGAAGAGTTCCAAGAAGGAGACCGTTGCTGACTCAACTATGGAAGCGGAGTATATAGCTGCTTGCGATGCCGCAATGGAAGCTGTCTGGATGAAGAAGTTCCTCACGGAGCTTCAGGTGGTTCCTACCAGTGTTGATCCAATACCGCTGTATTGTGACAACAACGGCGCTATAGCTTTAGCGAAGGAACCCAGGTCCCATCAGAAGTCCAGGCACATTTTGAGGCGGTACCACCTGATCAGGGAGATCATAGATCGCCGGGAGATCGAGGTGAAGAGAGTAAATTCAGAAGATAACACTGCTGATCCACTCACGAAGGCCTTACCCCAGACTCAGTTCGAGCTGCTGATCGAGATGATAGGTCTTCGATACGCCAGTACATGGCCTTAGTGCAAGTGGGAGATTGTTAGTGTATATGCCCCAGAGGCCATTACTGTATCATACTAGTTTGTATATTACTTAATGGAAGTTTGGGATATTCACCTTGTATAGACAATCTTGCTCAAAATGGTAGTATGCTACTTGGTCTGTTTCTACTTTAATATGTGCATGTGTTTCTTTTAGCATATTGCTTATACATATTAGTAGAGCCCTTAGGATCTTTGCTTGATTACCAACGTAGTGATGGCAGTCACACTCGTAGGGGCTGGGTAATCTATAAGCATATCCTTATACAGGTCCCTAGTCGTAGGACTATCGAGACAGGGTATCGATACTCCGGAGTAGACTAGCGTATGCGCTTCTCATCCCAGCTGGGGAGACGGTCTGTCCCACAGCCGTCAGTACGTCGTACTTGAGATAGTATGCGGGTGCTCGTTAGGTTACGAGTACACTGGACATGACTCGTCGGGAACTGATTTGTTGGTACTATAACTATCGTCGGTTATCAGTTCCCAAGTGACATGAGTACAGCTTAGTCCGCTGACTTGACACTGTCACTTCGCCTCGAGTGTATTCCCCCTGTACTGTGATTACTACCCTACCACGGCTCAAAGGAGTCGTGCAAACAGGTAGTAGTTGGGTGCAGTCCTGAAGCACTTGGAGGCAGTGACGGTTAGACAGGATTCGTCTCTCCCGGTATTGGGGGTTGACATCGCGCTGTGTCTAGGAGAGCCATTACACAAGTAGCCCCTGGCCAGGGCAAGCGAGATATACTGGTGGGTTTCCAGTATTATCTCAGGGTGTTCTGGGCTACACTCCGACAGGACTTGTACGGCTATTAGGGGACTGAAGTTTACCGTCCCCCTAGGCCCGCCATGCGATGTATCAGACGAACAGACCGGACTGTACGGAGATTGTCACATTCAGGCTCAGTAGGAATTCAGATGGGTTTCACCTCGTCCGTCTTCTTATCGGCATCTACCTGGGGGCCGTTACGCACAGCTAGTGCCGCTTGCGGTCTGTGGTTAAACCCACTGCCAGCGTAGTGTCGAGTCTTTAGAGTCCCACACAGAGAGCTATTCGCCTTTAGGCAAAAGAGTAGAGATCGCATGGTTTTTCGACTGGTCGCATGGTTTTGCGATAGGGTTCCGTCACATCCGTGCACTTGTGCACGTTAAGTGTCCGGACAGTTAACACTAGCGGGCTTTGGTTTAATCCAGATCCTAGTGTACGTTTTGGGATTAGTTTTATCTCGTTTGTATTCGTGTTCCTCGGAACGCGGATGCGGGTGTGTATGCACAGTTGACAGATATCAGAGGCAGAGGGTTCTCATTAGGGTTGTTGACTGTTGACTATTGACTTTTGCTAAACCCTAATGAGAATAAGAAATATGATTAATGATAATATTAATTAAGTATTATTGTGCCATGGTTGGGTTGAAAGGTTGATTTTGTTGACTTGTTGATTTGGTTGACCGGTTGACTAGGTTGGACTAGTTGACCATCATCATTACAATGGTTGTCATTTCATGCAAAGACTTTTGCTTGCTTGTTGAGCTTTGCAAAATGAGTGCATGAAATGATATTGCCACTTGATATATTATGAACCATCACTTAATACTCAATTACTATTATTATTATTATTCTTTTTGGATTATGAGAGAGAGGTTGAGAAAAGTGAGGCTCATTCTTTCATTTGTTTTCTCTCTCTTGAGCTCTCTCTTGTTCAAGCTCTCCCTCTTCCTCTTGCTCTCTCTAGCTCAAGGCAAACCCCTTTCATGAGTTGAGAACCATTGCCTTAGAGATAAAAACACCAAAACAATCCTCTACTCATCCTAGTTCACAAGGCCTAGCAAGCCAAGTGTTCTAGTTTCTTCAAGTTCGAAGAAGAAGCCAAAAGGTAGAAGCTTTCGGGTGGATCCATCTTCGGCGCGAGGAGACGACGAGGTGAGGGCGATCCGGACACCGCAAAGAGTTGAAGACGAAGGAGTTCAAGAAAGGTATAACCCCCTAACCGAGTAGGTAAAACTCATAGTTAGGTTGTTAGGTAGTTGTTTAACAAAGATCCGTATTTTGAGTCCATGTTACCACCCTCTTGAAAAATCGTTTTTCACCCATTCCGCAACCCCGTAAGTACCGGGGAAGGGTAGCATGGACTTACACCTTTTCAGTGATTCTTCCTAGGATCGATTGATACCATCTCACTACAACTAGTGAAAATCCTAACATCCAATTACTTCTATCTCATAGATCAAAACTCAGGATTTAGGAGGTATCACTTTGATCCTATATGGAGAATCCTTGTGATAAGCGGAGATTGACTGAGCGTAGCATAGGAAACTCCTTCCCTATCAAGAGTATGTCATCCACATACTCTACGAGGATCACCACCATACTCCCTACTACCTTTTTGTTTATACAAGGTTCATCTACCATTTTGATGAAGTCAAACTCTTTGATTACCACATCAAAACAGATGTTCCAACTCCGCGATGCCTGCTTTATCACATAAAACATCATGCTCACTCTTCCGCTGCTCCCACTGTCTACGAAGCCCTCTGGCTGTGTATTTATAGACGCTCTCTTCTAAAACATCATTTAGAAAAGCAGTCATGACACCCAACCACTAGATATCGTAGTCATGGTATGTAGCAATGGCAAGTAGGATCTAGATGGGCTTAAGCATAGCCACTGAAAAAGGTTTCATCATTATCCAAGCCTGGAAGATGATGAAAACCTTTAACATGTCTAGCTTTGAAAGTCTCAACTTTTCAATCTACACCAAGTAATCTTCTCAAGATATACTTGCTCCTGATGGGGATTTAACCCTTCAGATATAGCAGCCAAAGTCTATACTTTATTGGTGTATATGGATTCCATCTCAGATCGCTAAGCATCCAGCCATTCTTACAGAGTCCCACTCCTGATGGCCAGCTCGAAACTAGTTAGGTCATCATCTCATGATGCATTCCTCGCTCCCACTGTCATTGAGAAACCGAAGTATCTCTCAGGCGGATGAGGAACCCTACCAGATCGGCGGAGAGGCTGAGGTTCGTCGGGGTCTACTGAATCTTTTGGTTCTACCAAATCATCAGCTGTAGTTTGTATAGCTGGAACCTTTCCATTTCTACATAACTGACCTTGCCTCGAGCTTGTCCGGATTTTGCTTTTAGACATAGGCCGGACAACCCTTAATCTTAACCAACTTAAGAGATGGGCTCTTCCTTTACCATATCTCATATGGAGTGGTAGGCACCTGATTTGGTTGGAACGCCATTCAATAGGTATGCAGCTTCACAAGTGCATAACTCTCAAAAGGAAACAGGAAACTCAGTAGTACTCATCATAGAGCACACCTTATCATATAGGGTGTGATTGCTCCGTCCCGATACACCAACGTGCTATGGTGTATACGGAGGAGTAATGCTGAGAGAGAATCTCATTCTCCTTTAGAAAAGTCCAAGAATTCCATGCTTAAGTATTCTCCTCCTTGATCACATCAAAGGACATAATACTTATACCCGTTATGGTTCTCTACTTATAACTTATATTCTGTGAATGTCTCAAAAGTTTCGGACTTGTGTTTCAACAAGAACATATGTCTGAATCTTGAGAGATCATCAGAGAATGTAATGAAGTACAAAGAACCGGTCTTGGCATGTGTAGATAGGGGACCTACATACATCAACATGTATCATCCCTAGAGTGCACTAACTCTTTCTCTGTTTCCAGTAAACAGAGCTATGGTCATGTTATCTCTGTGATATGACTGGCAAGTTTCACAAGATGCAAATTCAAAATAATTTAAATATGCATCTAAATATAACTTCAGCCAGTCGGGTCGCATTGATATAACCTAGTCTACAATGCCTCAAGAAGGATTCGTTCATTTCTGAACTCTTCCTCTTGTGTGTGTTCCGTATACTAAGAACTGTAGTTTGATTTAGAATGTCAATGCTTTTAGATAACGTGCCTGAACCGATCAACTATTGATATAGGAAATGTTCAAAACATTATCCAACAATACAAAATTGTATCCTTCTTTAATAAATAAAGAGATTGATATGATTTTGTATATCAGGTTCGGTATCTAATAGCATTTGTTCAGAATCAATGTATTGGTAATACAGGGTGACAGTGACCAACAGACTTGGCTGCAACACTTGCACCGTTTTCTGTCTCATGAAACTTATCACCCGTTCTCAGTTCTCTACCTTTCTGTAGTCCTATGAAACTGATTACATATTTAGGATCCTGATCCAGCATCAAATACCCAGGACGTAGAGAATACAGAGAAACAGTTCTTTGTAGTGAACACACCCGAAGAAGATGCATCATAATGCACTTTCTTCGTTTGGGCGGCACGGGAAATCTGGTATTCCCCAATTTCCTGCTCGGTCTTATAACAATTATAAGTTGGAACGGGACCAACGTTCTCCAGCTCAGTATAACAAGCGGGTTCGGTCAATACATCCGTATTATTATCTTGATTAAGGCGTGACATGGTCACTACCAGGAGAGAGAGAGAGAAGAAAACACTCTGCGTGCGCTCTTGCAAGATCAGATTGGTTATTATTTTATCTAATCAGGATGGCTCCCACTGTTTTTATCAAATCTTCCTTCAAACCCTAAAAGGAAAGACTAGCCGGGATTAATTACACGCTACAAGTTTGCCAATCTTTCAGCCAGGACAGTGTCGGTACTTTGAGGGAGGTTCCCCGTGCTTTCTCAAGGACCTAATTACAGTAAACTTCGTTTTCCCAGAGGCGTAACCCCGTTGACACCTTTCTAGACACCTACTAGATCGGCTAATTGTAAAGTGTAAAACTCTCCCAGGAGTAACAATTACTCGCAGTGGGTATCGGGATCCAACTATCTCATAGAAGGTATGCAATCTCATTGCAAATTTCAACACTTGAAATTCCCGATAATTTTTTACCCCTAGTGTTCTATGACCTTGACGAATTCCAAACAACCCATAGTCCACTAGTCAAGTTCAACCCGTACATTTCATGATTGAATTAAACCCACCCGCACGACCCTTGACGAATGCCAAACAACGCCGTACACATACCCTAATCCAATCTGCGTCATATGCATAAGCAGATAAATACTAGTTAACTACCGTATATTACGCCTTAACGAATGCCAAACTACCGCAGCACGAATACTAATTAGTACTTATCTGAAATGACGGAGGGCTACGTCAGGTTTTTAAGAAAACCTATTGCGTAATGAACTTGATATCATTCTAGAATCAAATGATTTTAAAATGGAGTGTTTTTTAGGCTTTTCTAGTTTTGCTAAAGGGGTCAGTCACGGTGAAGGGATCGTCGGCCCTTTCTTTATCGAATAAGGTGCAGGATATATCATATATACCGCTGTGCAAAGCAAAAACTATAGAAGCAATCAAAAGACAAACTGAGGGGTGTAGCATCTGCCAGTCATTGCTAAATGGGTCACTCCCGGTGAAGGGATCTCGGCCCTTTCCTTATCGAATAAGGTGCAGGATGTTCTACAAGGAACACCGCAATGCAAAACAAGAACTGTAACTACCTGTTTTTGAAAATTCGATTCCACAACATCTTAGGTTTCTTTTATTTCATTAATCACATTAATGAAGTCCCATCATCTAATTCACCTAAACATCACAGATAAATACGACGTACACTTATGCCATCCGCATTCGCCTTGATGTCCCCTCATGCACCGTTAGGTTAGGTAACTAACGGCAGAGCGGGGCAGGGCTAGCGCGGGTGTAAAACATAAGTAATGTCTATATAATATATCATATATACTATATACAATATCTATCTAAACAAATCACATGATCACATCACAGATAACGCAGCAGAAAAAACATATGAAACATTGGATATACTAGGACGTCCGTGTTTTCAATACGAGCCAGTTTAAAACACGGATTCCACGGTCGCGATGAATAGCCAAACCCACACCCCTAGACTCCTACGAGAGCGGCAAGCAACCCTACCAATTCTAGAGTTAGGAGACCCGGACTCGACTCCTCGAGTTGGTCTCCCACTGGACTCCAGAACCCGGTTACTTGTGCCCTCCTCCTTGGGTCTATCCTAGTGCGGAAATGTAAATAATATACAAAAGGTGACATCTTCCGCAACCTGGAAGTGCCCCAATAAAAGAATATTACATACAAGTTTTTACATGAATGAAAATGAAAAACACTCATCTCACATAAAAAACCCCCGGCTATTCAAACACGACGATCCAATATAACATATCCAGCAACACATAACATCACATGTCATCAACGTAAGTAAATATGCCCATCCCAATTGTCGTTGACATATAGCAACGAAACTGGCGATATCACATATTACACTTACGGTCGCAGAAAAGAATGTGTAAAAGTACAACAGTTGGAATCCGCAACCTCCTTAGACATCGCATGCCTAACCAAATGAATTCCTTAGACATCGCATGCCTAACAATTATAAACCCCGCATTTTAGTCTAATTATCGAAAACTCTTTTCAATATCAAGTCGGGCAATTCAACAAGATTCCCGACATCCTGAACGAATGCTCGTCGCAAACTTTAGTAGATGGCCGCACCCCCGGATGCCGTCGACGAAGTGCACTAAGGCGGAACACCGCTGCCGCGAGCTCCCGAACTGATGCTTTCGGCGACGGGGTTCTCCTACAGTCACTTGGTCGGGGCTATGGGGTGTGGCTGTCTATTAAGTTTACCGGCGAGTATCCGCGTACGCTACGCTATTGGGACGGACTTTTGATCACATCAAAATCCCGTGGCAACCGATCAAGTGAGACTAAACTGCTAGATTCATAACATTCATTCAGTTATCTCATAACTTACTTGTGGATTCCAAATATTGTATCACATTCCAGATAAATAGAAAATGTTAAACTTTCTGATCGAACAGTCAAACACCCAAGTTTTCCCGAAACATCTTAACACATGAAATAAGTTTAAAAACATTCACTTCATGCCACAATACCAACGGTCCAGCCGTAGAAGGGTCAAGCCAACGCCTCACATGTGGCACGCCGTACTGCCCCAAACCCTAAGGTTCAAAAGGCAGTTCAAGACGGTCACATAATCGAGTTAAGGTTTGTTGTCTTCTAGAGGGTCCATGTCGTTACTGTAAGTGCACGGCGGCGCCCCGGCCGTCGATCCGACGGCCAAACGCGGAAACGGTGATAAACTTTGATTTTTGCGGACTTAGCAAAACCGGCACCACCGCGCACTAAAACCCCGGATCGTGCCATTAAACTAGTCTAAGCTATCTAGAGATGGGGTAGAGAAGTATACCATACGATCCGAGTCCTCCGGTCTTCATCTCCACTCCGATCTCCTCGTGGGATCTCCGTCCGTCGCCTCCTCGCCGGAAGGGCACCACATCGCCTGTATCTTTTACGGGCTCCCACCTCAATACCGAGGCAACTCGGGCGCGAAGCTGGCGAATCGACGCGTCCAAGATTTGCTGTAGGAAGTGTAGTGTAGAGTGCATGTCTCACTTTGGGGTTGGTTGCCATAGATGGAGGAATGGTGTATAGAAAATTGGTGCTTTCAATTTTCTAGCAATGGAATGAGATGAAGAATGATATACTCTCTCCAAGATCAAGATGAAGCTCTCTCCTTCTTCTCTCTTTTTCTTCTCTCTTTTTCTTCTCTCTTTTCTTCTCACTTTTCTCCTCTCTTTTCTTCTCACTTTTCTCAAATGAAAACTATCATAACAAAATGGTGGAAGAAGGAATTATCAAGCATGAAGGGAGGTGATGGTAGTAAAAGGAGGAGGGTGACCATAACCATAAACATAATCATCACAAAACTAAACATCAACCTCAAATCACATCTAATCACATAATTACATGAAAAGCAAAGATGCTTATCATATCAAACCTTATGCAATAAAACCCTCCACAATGTGTTATTTGCAAACTTGCAAATAACACCCTCCATCAGAAAAGTCCGGCCGGGAGAGAACAAAGAAAAACCGGCCGGAACGGAATGCAAACTGGCAACTCCAGAAAACTGGTCCCGTAATAAATTACAGGAAAACCCCCATACTGTGCATACACACCCGCATCTGTATTCCGTCCGGATACAAATGCAAAGAGACAGAATCTACACTGTACTATACTAGGATCCGGCTTAAACCAAAACCGGCTAGTAAAAACCGTCCGATCCTGATCCGTGCAATACCGCACGTATCTGATCGAACGCTGCCATATAACCATACGGCCACTAGTACAAACCGTCCGATCCTGATCCGTGCAATACCGCACGTATCTGATCGGACCCTGCCATATCTCCATACGGCCTCTACAGCGTTTCGCCCGAAAGCTTGAGTAACTGGAAGTGTGGTGGACTCTAATGACTCGTCAATACTATGGCTGTGGATTTAACCACTAGCACGTCAGAGGTATAAGCCAATACGTGACGGGCCACCAGCTATTGACCAAAAGGGACGTCGATGAGCGAACTCATCCTGACGCCCTACTGAGCCTGTCAGTGACAATATCCGTGCAGTCCGGTCCGTTCGTCTATGAGCATCGCATGGCGGGCCTAGGGGGTTGGTAAAAGTCAGACCCCCAAAAGCGGTACAAGTCGTGTCGGAGTGTAGCCCAGAACACCCTGAGATACTACTGGAATACCTACCAGTAAATCTCCTTGCCTTGGCCAAGGACTTTGTGTAATGGCTCTCCTAGACACAGCACGACCTCACCCCCAATACCGGGAGAGACGAACCCCTGAAGATACGCTCACTGCCTCCATGTGGCTCGGGACTGTACCCAACTAAAACCTGTTTGCACGACTCCTTTGAGCCGTGGTAGGGTAGTAATCAAAGTACAGTGGGAACTCACACGAGACAAATGACGATCCCCAGGTCGATGAACTAACCTGCACACATGTCACCAGGGAACTGCTATCTGACGTCTGGTATATGACCAACTAGCATGTTCCCGGCGAGTCCTGTCCGGTGTACTCATAACCCAATGAGCACCTGTATACATCTTAGGTGATCCCTCAGACACCAGTGGCTTGTGAGACCGGCCACCGCCCCTCGTCGGGGTCTCGACTGTATACACTAGTCTACTAATGGAGTATCGATGCCCAGTCTCGAAACTCCCACGACTAGGGACCTTTTAAGGATATGCTTGTAGACCCCCAGCTCCCACTTATATGATCGCCCTCATACTGCTGGTGGTCAAGCAAGAATCCTAGGGGCTCTATCAACGTGTAATAGCGACGTGTCAGGTCACCTAAAGCAGTACACGATGATAAAGGTAAACCAGATAGCATACTATCATCTCGAGTAAGACTGTCATACCGGGATAGGTCCTCCCTCAATCATTGCAATCACGTACCTGTGATCCAATAATTGACTCTGAGGGCACTACCTCCAACAATCTCCCACTTGCACTCAAGGCTAATTATTGCGATGTCGCATACTCACAGCCCGTGTGATACCGAACACCCAACTCCTCTACTAGTCAGTCTCACAAAGCTCGTTTGCGGAACTATTGCGTTCGAGGAATAGCCTTAGTGAGTGGATCCGCTTAGTTGTTTCTTTCTATGTCTCTCTATATCTCAAGTTCGCGGAGAAACCCATCTCCCGAAATGAGCAATACCTGTCTTAGAATGTGTCTGGATGTCTGATGGGACATAGCTCATAAATGAACTCCAAATCCAAACTTCTTAGACTGTATCGTCAACTGAACTCAATCAGTATCCTGCGCGCCATGCTTCCCTCAGTATTGCCTTGGATCACCTGTCCAAAATACTGCCCCTCATCAGAAGGAAAACTATAACTCTGACAACCTGCTTGTCGTCCATGTCACCTTGGAAGCCTGGAATGATAACTGTCTCCTAAATGAGGCTGTCGTTATCATATCCCTAGAACATCCACTTATGTTCTAAAACTGCTTCCGACTGTTTCTCCAGGATTAGATTAATGTCAACTTATTGTATCTAGTGCAAGAACAACATCTGGTGTGGTACTTGACATCTCACGATTGACTCAATTGCCTTAGCAAGTGATCTGCCAATCATGCACGTCCCTCTCCACTTTAGTCTGTAAGACACCTTTGGAGAGGGTGACTCCATTACCTGCAGGTACACTACCGTGCCAGGAGTCGTCCATCCTAAATACTCTTAGAATGCTGTCAAGTACCCTGATTGGGAAACCACCCAAATCTAGATCTAAAACCATAGATCCAGTAACCAGTATGTCAGATATAAAATCCATTTCCTTTGTGGAGAAACCACTGTGTGACGACCAAAGTATAACCGATCGTAGTATAGGAGTTTCTTTTCCTACTTTGTGTATGTCATCCAAATACCATGACATCACATCCTACTACCTTCTCAACAGATCCATCTCCTATTCTGATGAAGTCAAACCTATGACTGTCACGTCAGAAATAGATGATCTATCTCCGCTACATCTGCTTTAGTCTATAAATAGACATAAGCTACCTGTCCACCAATGCTTCCGCTGCTCCCACTGACTACGGCAACCCTCTGGCAGAGTCATATACACGTATACTTCTAAAACTAGTTTTAGAACGACGCTATACTCATCCTCCCGCCGGGTCTCGTAACCTGGAACAACAGCAATGGCAATTGTGGGTAAACAAGAACTTCCCTGTCACCGTCCTTGAGGCCACCGTAGTGCCTCTCGGGTGCCTGAAGTTACCCACCTTATCTGCGGAGTGGCCAATGGAATGTCAAATCAGATTGAATCTTTAGGTTCCTTATCAAATCTTCAGTAATCGTTTGCGGTTCTGTAATCACTTCCAGTTCTACCATACTCCCACTACTGTTTTTGAAAAAATCCATTTTTATTTAAAATGTGGCGAGCCAAGAACAGTATCACTATTGATCTTTCTTATGGTAGAAGGTCAACCCTCGTCATAGCCTGGGTCAACCCACAAACAGCCACTACAGAAACGTGCCTTGAGTTATCCAGAGTCTGGTTTTAATCATAAGCCGGACAACTCCCCGTATCTTAACAATGTTAAGATATGAACTGTACTATATCTAATATAGAACCAGAGGCACTGATTTAATTGAACCAGATTCAAATCATGCAGCTGTCTCCAGTGCATGTCAACTAAATGGAGAGAGGCCGATCAGCGTTACTCAACTTAGGAATTCTTCCAATTATGAGTAACCTGAAAGAGAAGCAATTTCTCTTTATCATTACTATCAACTGAATACCATACACAAGTATCTACATCTTCGATCACTTTGAAGAATCCCGATACTTGCTACACCTGGTTCTCTACTCTATTCAAATACCTATAACTCCTCAAAACTCAGACCCTGTGTTTCCACGAAACACATGTCTAAGAACTAGAGAAGTTAAAAGTAAACAGAATATAGTATGAGGACCAACCCCTCTGTCCTAATGGACTCTGGACAACATACAATACTCTGTATAAATCCACTGAGTCTAACAACTCTTTCACTGTGTGTCGTAGGTTGAAAACTGTACTTATGGTTAAGAAGAATTACACCGCTGTTCAATGCTCCTTACCTAACCATCCACTGATATAGGTAAATGTCGTCGACATAATATCAAAAGGTATATCTCACTCTATGAAAATAGACGTACAGATATATCAATTTGAAATTGGTGCACAACAGCGGATATTCAAAACCAAATATTTGCCGACCGGCAAACAGCCCAGGTGATCTCCTCAAATATCACCGATTACAACAAATCCCGATATAATGAGGATGATCACCCAATTCCCAATAACTTACTCCCACTCATCATCTGTAAAACCATACAGATGTGAGAATCATACCTGGTAAATACATACCCTGGAGTAAGTATCTAATCGGGAAATCAGTTTTCTTTTAACAGTACACAGTGATACTGAAACATTGAAATGTTTCGATGGGGTATCCTGGTATTCCTAGTAATGCCTCTACCATTATCCAGATTCACAACTATAACCGCATAATTTTCTGCCATCTCTCCAAATCCCTTTATATGTCTTTAGTCGTTACCTTCTGTACACCCCTTAGGCCATATGGTTTTCTTCCTTCCCTACCGTTTGGCACCAGCCTATGGTTTGGAAGAAGACTATCCAATAAGCATAATGGGTGTACTGTCCTAGTCCTAGGAGCACTCGCAATGCGAGAGAAGGTGAAGATAAAAGACAACCGAATAAGCCTTATTCTTATTTCTCCTGAACCAGAATCCATCCCCGAACTGGAACAAGTTCCATTCGAGTTCGTATATAACCATACGATGGAGTATCCAAATAAACTGTGGATCTTCGTAGTGATACGGAGTGTCCTGGAGAAATACAAAGGTGATGTGGGAGTGGTAACGAAATATTTGGTTTGGTCATGAATATCTGTTGCAATTTACTTTGCCCTCTTACTAATCCCTTGCTTTGTCTGAACTTAATACCTTCTGCACACCATCGTTATGCTAATTGGTTTTCTTCATTCCCTACCGGTCGGCACCAGCCTAAGGTTTGGAAGAAGACAATCCAATTTGCGTAATAGGTGTACTACCCCTAAACCAAGGAGTACTCGTAACCTGAGAGAGGGTAAAAGGAAAAGACAACTGAATAATCCTATCCGTTTTCTCCAGAACCGGAAACCATCCTCGAATAAATTCTTTCGAGTTCGTATCTAACCATACGATGGTTTTGTCCAATGGAAGTGGACGTTCGTAGTAAAACGGGGTGTCCTGGAGAAAAGGGTAAAAGTAGGAGTGGCAATGAGGTTTGCAACTCTGACAATCCAAAAGCCGGTGTTTAAGAAGGTTCGGTCAACTTGGTCACTGAGTCAAAGTCTTAGGGTCGGGTCAATGGTCGCTGCCAAAGAGAGAGAAAAGAAACACTCAGCGTGCACTCTGATCTAGATCAGAATGGTTACCAATTTATCTAATCTGGAAACCTCCCACTGTACCTCAAATTCTCCTCCAAACCTGAAAGAAGAATTAGTCGGGGTTACCCGAGGAGTAAACTAACTCATCAGTGGGAATCGGGATCCAACTCTCATCGTATGATAACGTGACGGAATCCGCTCATGGTATCACACTCCAGAAGGTATGCGCATATCTGGCATGTTTCAGTACTTTTGAAACTCCCGATGTGATTTCTGCCCCATGCTCTTATGACCTTGACTTTGGCCAACAAATCATAAGTCACATGTCAAGTTCTGCCCGTCATTCTCCAGGTTAATTTGAATCCACCCGTACATACCCTTGACTTTGGCCAACAAGGCAGTACGACTGTTCCAAACCAACGCATCTATCTATGCTGCATATGAATAACCAACAGCTACCAAACACTGTGCCTTGACTTTGGCCAACAAACACAGCTTGAATACTATTGACTACCCATATGAAACGACGGAGGGCTACGAATGGTTTCTGGCGAAAACCTTTAACGTAATGAACTTGATATCGTTGAAGGAACGGATAGCTTTTTAGAAATATAGTGACGACAACTTCCGCTAAAGAGGTCACTCCCGGTGAAGGGATCTCGGCTCTTTCCCCGTAGAATGGGGTGCAGGATATTCCAACTGAATACCACGGTGCAAAGCAAAAGTAATCGGCTATAGTGAAGTTAATGCCCTGACGCAAACTTATTGTCCAAGGGGTCACTCCCGGTGAAGGGATCTCGGCCCTTGCCTCGTCGACTGAGGAGCAGGATATTCTAAATGAATACCGCGATGCAAAACAAAAGTGAACGTCCTTGCAATAACAGCTTTTTGAAAAGTGTTCCAACAACATCAGATTAGGTTTGTTTAACTTGCATTGATCCGAATCAATGCATTCCCATCAATTGATCACACCACAAAGAACGAAAATATACTGACGTACGTATATGCCATCCGCATTCGCCACTGGGTCCCGTCATCACCCGTTAGGTTAGCTTACTAACGACAGAGCGGGGACTGGACTAGCGCGGATGTAAAACATATACAACATCTACTAATATATATACCAATATATTATATTCGCTCAAGGCGTGAATAAAATGCAACATCACAGAAATGTACAGCATCACAGAACAATACAGATATCTGGGATCCCCGGGTTTCACAGAGCCACTACTGAAACCCGACGTTCCCCTGGTCGTGTGGATAGCCTGTGCAATGAAATCCTAGACCCCTACGGGCGCGGCAAGTCACCCGCCAAAACCTGAAGCGAGGCAGCCCCTTTCAGCACCGTGAATGGACCACCCAGCACTTCACGGAATCCGGTAACTTGGGCACCCCTCCTGGGTCAAACCTGTACCCCCTACGAGTGCGGCGAATAGCCCGTCAATCCTGGAGTGAAGCCCCCTCCGTCCCAATGCCATGAGATGCGGGCTAGTTGCCTTCTAGAACCCGGCTATCCGTGCACCCCTCCGCGGGGCAATCCTAGTACAGAAAGTAAAATATACATACACCGGGTACATCGACCGCAACCAGGTCGTGCCCCAAAATAATAATACAAACAGGCAGTGACGGCAGTCCACATGTCGGACGCTCGCCCCGCAATATCAAATGTACATAATACAACAAAACTGTACTAGCATTGCATCCAGGCTATCCCCCACGACCGATCCGCAACATCACAGCAAATACATAGAACATCAACGTGAAAATCACGTTCGCAAATCCGTCTAACCGGGCTATAGCAGTTAGACTAGATTTACCGATCAAGTGACATTCACGGTCGCAGATATAATGTAAATACTGTGAAAAATGTGTTTAAAATTTTCCGATTGATCAAACAATTAACAAGTGGGCCCCCAATCAAAACTGTAGCACTCACAGAAATCCTGGGCCCAATTTTAATATTCCAAAACCCATATTTTAAGCCCAGAAGGCCTCTGTAAAAAATTGGTGAAGTGATGTGAATAGTGCGCGGCGGAAGGGCCGCACAAATGGGGTTTTCGCGGCGGTTCCGCGCTCCAACTGTGGAGTCACTTCATCGAATTTTTACAGAGCTCTTAGAATTTCCAGTACATCAATATTTTACAACCGGAAAAATTTTTAGACTTCAAAAAATTTCAACAGAAACTGATGTGAAGGAAAAATACGGTTTTTGGAATTTTGGTCGATCGGAACTGAAAAACACATCAAACTAAGCTAGACGAAGTTAATGGCGAGGCTCTGATACCACTGTAAGTGCACGGCGGCGCCCCGGCCGTCGATCCGACGGCCAAACGCGGAAACGGTGATAAACTTTGATTTTTGCGGACTTAGCAAAACCGGCACCACCGCGCACTAAAACCCCGGATCGTGCCATTAAACTAGTCTAAGCTATCTAGAGATGGGGTAGAGAAGTATACCATACGATCTGAGTCCTCCGGTCTTCATCTCCACTCCGATCTCCTCGTGGGATCTCCGTCCGTCGCCTCCTCGCCGGAAGGGCACCACATCGCCTGTATCTTTTACGGGCTCCCACCTCAATACCGAGGCAACTCGGGCGCGAAGCTGGCGAATCGACGCGTCCAAGATTTGCTGTAGGAAGTGTAGTGTAGAGTGCATGTCTCACTTTGGGGTTGGTTGCCATAGATGGAGGAATGGTGTATAGAAAATTGGTGCTTTCAATTTTCTAGCAATGGAATGAGATGAAGAATGATATACTCTCTCCAAGATCAAGATGAAGCTCTCTCCTTCTTCTCTCTTTTTCTTCTCTCTTTTTCTTCTCTCTTTTCTTCTCACTTTTCTCCTCTCTTTTCTTCTCACTTTTCTCAAATGAAAACTATCATAACAAAATGGTGGAAGAAGGAATTATCAAGCATGAAGGGAGGTGATGGTAGTAAAAGGAGGAGGGTGACCATAACCATAAACATAATCATCACAAAACTAAACATCAACCTCAAATCACATCTAATCACATAATTACATGAAAAGCAAAGATGCTTATCATATCAAACCTTATGCAATAAAACCCTCCACAATGTGTTATTTGCAAACTTGCAAATAACACCCTCCATCAGAAAAGTCCGGCCGGGAGAGAACAAAGAAAAACCGGCCGGAACGGAATGCAAACTGGCAACTCCAGAAAACTGGTCCCGTAATAAATTACAGGAAAACCCCCATACTGTGCATACACACCCGCATCTGTATTCCGTCCGGATACAAATGCAAAGAGACAGAATCTACACTGTACTATACTAGGATCCGGCTTAAACCAAAACCGGCTAGTAAAAACCGTCCGATCCTGATCCGTGCAATACCGCACGTATCTGATCGAACGCTGCCATATAACCATACGGCCACTAGTACAAACCGTCCGATCCTGATCCGTGCAATACCGCACGTATCTGATCGGACCCTGCCATATCTCCATACGGCCTCTACAGCGTTTCGCCCGAAAGCTTGAGTAACTGGAAGTGTGGTGGACTCTAAAGACTCGTCAATACTATGGCTGTGGATTTAACCACTAGCACGTCAGAGGTATAAGCCAATACGTGACGGGCCACCAGCTATTGACCAAAAGGGACGTCGATGAGCGAACTCATCCTGACGCCCTACTGAGCCTGTCAGTGACAATATCCGTGCAGTCCGGTCCGTTCGTCTATGAGCATCGCATGGCGGGCCTAGGGGGTTGGTAAAAGTCAGACCCCCAAAAGCGGTACAAGTCGTGTCGGAGTGTAGCCCAGAACACCCTGAGATACTACTGGAATACCTACCAGTAAATCTCCTTGCCTTGGCCAAGGACTTTGTGTAATGGCTCTCCTAGACACAGCACGACCTCACCCCCAATACCGGGAGAGACGAACCCCTGAAGATACGCTCACTGCCTCCATGTGGCTCGGGACTGTACCCAACTAAAACCTGTTTGCACGACTCCTTTGAGCCGTGGTAGGGTAGTAATCAAAGTACAGTGGGAACTCACACGAGACAAATGACGATCCCCAGGTCGATGAACTAACCTGCACACATGTCACCAGGGAACTGCTATCTGACGTCTGGTATATGACCAACTAGCATGTTCCCGGCGAGTCCTGTCCGGTGTACTCATAACCCAATGAGCACCTGTATACATCTTAGGTGATCCCTCAGACACCAGTGGCTTGTGAGACCGGCCACCGCCCCTCGTCGGGGTCTCGACTGTATACACTAGTCTACTAATGGAGTATCGATGCCCAGTCTCGAAACTCCCACGACTAGGGACCTTTTAAGGATATGCTTGTAGACCCCCAGCTCCCACTTATATGATCGCCCTCATACTGCTGGTGGTCAAGCAAGAATCCTAAGGGCTCTATCAACGTGTAATAGCGACGTGTCAGGTCACCTAAAGCAGTACACGATGATAAAGGTAAACCAGATAGCATACTATCATCTCGAGTAAGACTGTCATACCGGGATAGGTCCTCCCTCAATCATTGCAATCACGTACCTGTGATCCAATAATTGACTCTGAGGGCACTACCTCCAACAGTTACTTGCACTACTTAGAACATTCTTAAACCACGGAAAAATCCAACACTTGGAAATTTCCCAGCAGGGGAAAATGTGGGTATTTATATCCGGTCGAACATTTTAACATATTCTAAAGTTACCCGGAAAAACACATAGACAAAGTTAAACAATTCGATCGAATCATCGAGTTCCCAAAACTACCCCAGAAAACACAACTATTGAGTATATTTTAAAAATTCCCAGAAAACACAGGAAATTCATATGGGCATTACTGTGCAAAGCAATGCCAAGAATAACCTTTTTGGCCGCGGAACCGCCGCACAAGCTAGGGTGGGGCCGCGGTTCCGCGGCGCATTGGTTGACTTGGGGTCACGTGCTTCACAGTAACTCTTATAATACCCTGTTGTATTTTTTGGAAATTTTTAATTTGAAAAAATCAACATTTTTAGAAAATGTACAGAGAAGGGTTTGAGTTAGGGTTTCGGGGTTCGATCGGATTTCTAACATCGTCTATACTTCACCTAAAGCTCTAGCTAGGCTCTGATACCACTGTAGGGTTACTAGGCACACCCAAGAGGTTCCACAAGGCATCAACCATGCTAAATTCAAATTTTCCGGTGCCGAGAAACCCTAAACTAGATCGATTACTAGAGGATAGGCGAAAAGAGAAGCAAGCAAACTACTTTGCTAACAAGTGAATGGAAATACAACCTTTGTAGATCCGGTCCTCCACTTCTTTAGCTCCGTGATGACGTCCCTTCGCTGCGATCACCGGGATCCCGGACTCTTGCGATGGTATCGTCGGAGAAATGAGCGGGCTAGGTCGTTAATTTCGATGCCGAAGATGATCTACGTCGAGGCAACTCTAACTCAAGCTCCATCTTCACTTGGTCATGAAACTTGTGAAGATAACACACTCTATTACATGGAAAGTGGTAAAGGATGAAGAAATAGGAAGTGGGTTCACTTTGGATTTGGATTTCTCACTTGGATTCATCACTTGGAATTTTCTAGCAATCTTTTCTTTTCTTCATGAAGAAGAAGAAGAAGAAGAAAGAAAATTATGAAAAAATTAATAAATGAAAATCAAGTGATGCTTATCATTTAGCAACCATGGATGAGTGTAACTCATGTAGAGAATAAACTAAGGTTTAGTTAAATGGTTAGGTTAAACATAAAACAAAATGGTTGAAGCTTCATGAATCTTCAAGAATAAAACAAAGAAAGCCACCACCATTTTTTTTCTTGCCAAAAATAAATAAAGAAAATAAATAAATAAGGCAAATGAAATCCAAACCATTAACTAAACATGGTGTATAGCATACACACACCCAAGTTTGCATGTATCATCAAACATGATACAATCAAGTGCACAAAATATATCACATATACTACTTGTGCACATCAAGTGAGAAAATCAATCTTAAGTGAACAAATACTAGTTAATGTAAAGTAATATATCAAATATATAATTATACATTAAATGATTAAATCAACACTTGATTTAGTGATCCGGTCATATTGCATATACCCGACTAATATCAATAGTAACAACTTATCGAATCAACACTAGATCCGATAACCCGGCTATATCGCATATTATCGATCAATGTCACTAATCGCGAGAATATAATTCAGTATCACATACTGGTATTATTCTCGGTCCCGCACATATCTCATATGCGCTCCTATTTCGTTTCTCTTGAGCCAGGAAACCTCTGTGTAGGACTCTAAAGACTCGTCAATACGCCGGCAGCAGGTGATGATCATTTCAAACACCCAAAAGCCGCAAGCGGTCTGCTAAACGTAACGGCCACCCGTATATTGAGCGATCAGAAGATCAACGAGCAAGCCCGCTCACACTCCTGTGAATCCAACCAGTAGCACTTACCGTACAGTCCGGTCTCGTCGTCTGATATGTCGCATATCTTGCCTAGGGTGGTAAACGTCAGACCCCAATAGCTCGATAAGTCGTGTTGATATGAGGTCTATAACAGTTCGAGAAACTACTGGTAACACTTACCAATAAATCTCAGCAACCCTGGCCAGGGATTTCCGATTATAGCCAATTGAACACAGCGTAACATCAACTCCCTATACCGGGAGAGACGAATCCCCTCCTATCGCTCATTGCCACCATGTGATTCGGGACTGTACCCAAAAACCACCGTTTTGCACGCCCTCTTGGACGTGTTAAGGTGGAAATCAATGCACTGTGAGAATCACACAAGACTCTATAACGATCTCGGGTCTACAGACTAACCTGTACCAGTGTCAACAGAGAATTGCCATCTGACGTAAGGTATAATACCATCTGGGAGTTCTCGGCGAGTCCGTCCAGTGTACCCAGTCTCCACTGAGCACCCGTATATCATCTTTGATGTCAAACACCAATGGATATGGGATCATCCATCGCCCATCTGTATGGGTCGAGAAGGTATACGCCAGTCTACTCTGGTATATCGATGCCCCGTCTCGATACACCCACGACTAGGGACTTTGAAGGATGTACTTATGGAATACCATGTCCCTACTAGTATGATCCGCATCATAGTCCAGGTAGTCAAGTACACATCCTAAAGGCTTTACCAACATGTAACAGAGAGACAATCAGTGTACACGTTAAGGTAAAGAGCAACCAGATAGCATACTATCATGTCGAGTAAGAAAGTCCTCCCTATATATGTCCAAGCATCCACTACAATATACATCCTATGTACAGTAATGGCCTCTAGGGCATACATATAACTAACATAAAAATCGAAAGAAACTACAATTTCGTGTTTCAAGTTTCGGAGTAGTTTCGGTTTCGTAATCCTACACAATCCGTCTAATTCTCTAGCTAGGCTCTGATACCACTGTAGGGTTTCTATAAACTATAGCAAGGTTTTGGGAGGCATCGTCTATGGCATTTTCAATATTTTGCCATTTTAAAGAATCGTTAACTAGAGAATCATGCGAAACTAAAATATACTACTTTTCTTCTAAGTGATAACGGAATACAACCTTTGTAGATCGGTCCTTTACTTTAATTGCTCCTTGTAGTGGTCCCTTCGCTGCGATCATGGAACTCCCGAACTCTCGCATGGCTTCTCAAGGTGAAAAGAACGATCTTGCTTGAAATCTTCGAGGCCGAAGATGATCTACATCGAGGAGACACTAAACCAAGCTATTACTTCACTTTTGAGAGATTAGTAAAGCTAACACCCTATACTAAAGTGCTAATCTAATAGAGTATGATGAAGTAGGATTTTTGCTCACTTTAGAATTGATTTTGTCACTTTTGTTTCTCACTTGAACAAGAGCTAGAGAGCTCTTGAGCTTTGAAAAATAAGATGAAGAGAGATAATGTTGTGAGTGAGAATGTCAACCATGGGTGAGTTTGTACCATATATCTTACTTATGTAGAGTCATAACCATGGCTAAATTATAATGGTTAGATTAATAAATATCTTTTGTAAAACAAAATTAGTGGACCAAGTCAATGCATCCACAGGCTTCTACAAGCTTCATGCATATGACTAATTATCCACTAATTTGGATTTACTTTAAATATTTAAACCCAATATTATAATTAATATGGTGTAAGTCTCATACACCCATGTAGTGTGTGTCATCAACCATGACACAAAATAGAACATAATTAATATATATCACATATATAATAAGTGTGCACATGTGAGGAAAAATAAATGCTTAAGTGAGCTAATATTAGTTAATATAAACTAGTATATCAAGTATACAATTATACACTAAATTATCAAATCAACACTTGATTTAATAATCCGGCTATATCTGCTATAACCGACTGAAATTATATGTACCAACTTATCAAATCAACACTTGATTCGATAACCCGGCTATATCATATATAACCGACCGATAAAAATATCGCGAGAATAGAATACGGTATCACATACTCGTATTATTCTCGGTCCCGCACATATCACATATGTGCTCCCACTTCATTTTGCCTGAGCCAGTAAAACCTCTGTGTAGGACTCTAAAGACTCGTCAATACGCCGGCAGTAGGTGATGATCACATCAAGCATCCACAAGCCATCAGCGATACTAGCTGGACGTAACGGCTAACCGGGTATTGAGCGATCGGAAGATCAACAAGCAAGCCCGCTCTAGCTCCTGTAAAGCCTGTCAGTAACACTACCGTACAGCCCGGTCTCTTCGTCTGATATATCACATATCAAGTCTAGGGGTGGTTAACGTCAGACCCTAATAAGTCGATAAGTCATGCAGATATGAGGCTCATAACGGGTCGAGAAACTACTGATAACACTTACCAGTAAATCTATAAATCAGTCCTTTCCAGAGACTTCCCTACTATGGCCAATCGAGCACAGCACAACATCAACCCCCAATACCGGGAGAGACGAAAAACCCACCTATTGCTCATTGCCTCCATGTGACTCGGGACTGTACCCAAAAACCACCATTTTGCACGTCCTCTTGAACGTGGTAAGGTGGAAATCAAAGCACAGTGGGAATCACACAAGACTCTATGACGATCTCGGGTCTACAGACTAACATGTACCAGTGTCACCAGAGAACTTCTATCTGACGTGAGGTATAATACTATCTAGGAGTTCTCGGCGAGTCCGTCCAGTGTACCCAGTCTTCACTGAGCACCCGTATACCATCTCTGATGTCAAACACCGATGGATATGGGATCATCCATCGCCCATCTTATGGGTCGAGAAGCGTATACGCTAGTCTACTCTGGTATATCGATGCCTTGTCTCGATACACCCACGACTAGGAACATTAAATGATGAACTTATGGACTACCATGGCCCCACCAGTATGATCTGCATCACAATCCTGGTAGTCATGTACACATCCTAAGGGCTTTACCAACATGTAACCATAAGACAGTATCAAGAGGCAATTATACATGTTAAGATAAAGAGAAACCAGATAGCATACTATCATGTCGAGCAAGACAGTCCTCTCTATATATGTCCAAGCATCCACTATAATATACATCATTTGTACAATAATGGGCTCTAGGGCATACATACAACTAACAATTAGATGTTATTCTCTGTGATGTAATGTAATGTATATTCATATTGCTTGACAAGCATCTGACATGTGGTCTGCTGTCATCACGGCTTATATTATTCTTTGCAGCACGTCCAGGTTGCGGACGTAGTCATCGTTGTATATTCGGGTTTTCATTACATGCACTAGGATTACCCCGTAGTAGAGTGCTCGAGTTGCCGGGTTCTAGAGGGCAACGGGCCTCCATCTCATGGTGTTGAGACCGGGGTGCCTTACTCTAGAATTGGAGGGCTATTCGCCATACTTGTAGGGGTATAGGATTGACCCGTGAAGGGGTGCCTAAGTTTAGAAGTGCCGGGTATCCCATTCACTTCGTTGATTGGAGTTGCCTCGCTTCTGTGATTGGCGGGTGGCTTCCGCACTCATAGGGGCTTAGGGTCTGATACTACGGGCTATCCACACGACCGGAAAATTGCATTTCATATTTGGCACCATTGAAATATACTTTTCGTATATTATCTGCATTTTTATACCGTGTTTGCTTGTGTGCTTCTGCTATTATGCTTCTTTGATATAACTTGATATCAATCATGAGAAGAATATTTGTATATTATATATATATATATAGTAGACGCTATATATGTTTGGCATCCGTGCTAGTCCTTTCCTCGCCCTGCCGTAAACGTACGGTGAAGACCCGGGACCCTGTGGCGAATGCAGATGGAAAATATGTGCGTGCCTATTTTTGTTTCTTTCTGACATGATATGTTTAATTGATGTGACTACATTAATTCTGATTAATGCAAGGAAAACAAACCTAAATGATGTTGCGGGAACCGATTTTGTTTTAGAAACTTACATTACAGGCGTTTTCTTTTGCTTTGCACAGCAGCATTCGGTCATGAATATCCAGCACCACATTCGACGAGGCAAAAGCCTAGATCCCTTCACGGGGAGTGACCTCTTAGGCAAAAGTTTGCGTCATTGTAATAACTTTATTATAGTCGATTCTTTTGTTGTGCGTCGTGGTATTCGGTTAGGAATATTCTGCAGCTCATTCTATGAGGAAAGAGCCTAGATCCCTTTATAGGGAGTGACCTCTTTGGCAAAAGTTTGTGCCGCTATATATTTATAAAACCACTCAGTCCCTTCAACGATATCAAGTTCATCGCGTTAAAGTTTTTTTTTTAAAAACCAGTCGTAGCCTTCCGTTATCTCCTATGAGTATTATTAGTATTCGTGCTATGTATGTTGGCTTTTGTCAAGGCGTAGTGTGTGGTAGCTAAGTAATATCCCGTTTGTAGTATATGATGCGATTAATTAGGACAGTCGCACAGCTATGTTGGCCTTTGTCAAGGGTTTGTGCGGGTGGGTCTAGGGTAATCATGATGATAACAGGTTGAACTTGACTAGCGACTTATGATATGTTGGGCTTTTTCAAGGTCATAAGCCGTCAAGGATAAAAACCATATCGGGTGTTTCAAATATAAGGGAAACTTGCCAAGTATGCACATACCTTATGGAGTGTGGTGGTTTTGGTAGACTTCCGTCAAAATTATCACACAATAATAGTTGGGTCCCGATTCCCACTGATAAGTAGGTGTTACTCCTCGGGTGATTTCGGATGATCCCGACCAATTCTCCTTTTTGGGTTGGAAGGAGAATTCGAGGAAACAGTGGGTGCCATCCTGATTAGATAAAGTGATTAACCAATCTAATCTAGATTAGAGTGCACGTTGAGTGTTTCTTTTCTCTCTCTTTTTAGCAGTGACCATGACTTGACCTTAAACTAAAACTCATGAACAAGGTTAACCAAACCTTCTTACACACTTTGGTTTTGGATTGTCATGATTCACGACAAAGCCGCATATATCCCTGCCACTCCTACTTTCCCTTTGCATTTCTCCAAAACACTCCGTATCACTATGAAGATCCATATTGCTTGGGTATTCCATCGTATAGTTACATACGAACTCGAAGAAACTTGTTTCAGTTCGAGGATGTATATCGGTTCTGGGGAAATTGAATAAGATTATTCAGTTGTCTTTTCTCTTTACCTTCTCTCAGATTGCGAGCACTCCTAGTATTAGGAGAATACACCTATTACACTTATTGGATCGTCTTCTTCCAAACCTCAGGCAGGTGTCGAAAGGTAAGGAAGAAGAAAACCAATTAGTTTAAGTATGGTGTACAGAAGGTAAGAAATAAATACATATAAAGGGATTGAAGTGAGAGCAAAGAAAATTGCGACTACTGTCATGAATCTGGATAATGGAGAAGGCATTACTAGGAATACCCGGCCACCCCCTCAAAACATTTTCATGTTTCAGTTATACTGTGTGTAACGACTCCGAAATCTCTGTACATAACACTTCTGTTAATATACAGAAAAGAGTATTACAGCCTGAGTTTGAGTTAAAAGTTACTTTTATTAATTAAAAGAAAGAAACAACTTGTAGCTCACTGGTAAAGCTTTTGCACTGCTGTGACGTAGCTCCTGTGTTCGATTCCCATCAGAGACAATTATTTTTCTAATTTTTCTTTTTAACTTTTTGAAAGCCCAAAGGATTGCACGTGCACGGGGAAATGAAAAGTTCAGAATAATTAAACATGTAGAAAATGGTGTAAACACAAAGAAATCCACGTGGTACAAATCTCAAGACCCATCAACCAAAAAAGACCGGCGGGTCTGCCTATATGGCCGGCGGGACGGTCAGATTGTGCCCAATTTGATCCGTGTTTTGCACACTCGTCTCTTCAACTCCTCTGCATTGTTTGATTTCCCTGCCATCAAACAGAGACCCTTCATTTCACAATTAAACACAATTTTATTTCTTTTAATCCACATTTTTAATTCCCAAACACTAATTCTCCACTACAAATACCACCCCACACTTTGGCTCAGCACCATTCTGAAAATTCTAATCAAAACTCTCTAAAAAGTTCCTAGGTGCAAGTGAAGTAAAGTGGAGTTAGCGAGCAAGTTGGTTCCGGCGAAGATCGAAGCCAATTACGGAGCTCTCACGACGCCCCGAAGCATCCCTCCTCTTCCTTAACCCCTTCTTGACATATTCAAACGGTAAGTCCCTCCCAAACTCCATTTCTCATCATTGAATTTCATTTTAAATCAAAATTGGTAAAAGTGGAGTTATTACTGATATCATCTTTTCTAAAACCGAAAACTCCTTTTCTTTTATCGTTTGGTCAAACCAATTTTACCACTTCACTTGTAATCTTAATACCAATGTTTAGAATCATGTTTAAATCAAGAATCTCATGTAAAACAACCATATTTGAACTTTTATATTAAAATACCTTGAACTTTGTTATCACATCTTTTTGACAAAATTGCTTAACAATACCTTTAAGAAAACTTCACGGGGTAACTCTTACCCCACATGCACATTTGGTTTCATAGCACGATGCCTAGATTTTGGTTCGAGGATAGTATTTACAATGAAATACCACATAATTTTAAAACCGGATTTCTTTTAAAACGGTATTTCATTTTCTTTGCGATTATGCATCTACAACCCTCTTTAGGGGACCCGCTAACGGATGGTGCGGATTATCGCACATCCTTAGGCTAGTAGAGCGAGATGCAGATCTCCTCACGGAGCATTCGATCTCGAAAGGATTTAAATACGGTTTTTAAGAAATATGAATTTTTCTAAATAAAATAAAACTAATTTTAGAAAAATTACATAAAATATAAATCCATATTTTCAAAATATAATAAATCTATATTTTTCTAAAAATGAAAGATTAACAAATGACATTAAAATACCATCAAGATTCCAAAAAGGACAAGTTTTTCAATAAAGTACTATGAACTTTCCAAGCTAAGTGTTTATCACTAAAATACCCGATACTTAAAATCCATGCTCATGAAAACCCTAAGTAATACTAATCACCCTCGAGATTTACTTTTTAACTATATTAAAATATTTTTCATAAAACCCCCTCGAGTTATATAAAAATAATATTTTAAGGATTTTAGTAAATATAGGTTTAACCGAGCTCAATTCTCTTGAGCCCTAGGGAGCCGGAGAAAGTGAGTGCTTGCCTATTTAAGGTAGACAACTTAACGGTGTTATCAATGGAAATTGTATTGGAAAAAGACACAAATCCTGCCGTCCATGTGCAGCAGTTGCCGATGACTCCCGAACCTAATTCAAGAGCTAAATCTGTTTACAAGTGTCTGACTCAGTCTGAGTCCAATTCAAATCTGAATTCAAAACAAAACATTAATACTTGATTATGAACATGAATACTTGAATCCAAACATCAATATCTAATATGTATACTTGACTTGACTTGAGCAAACCCTGGTCATAATTGGACATGAACTTAACATGAATACCAGAACACAATGGTTGCTATTGAAACTGACTTGACTCGAACCATGAATACAATTTGACATGAATACATGAACACTTGACACCAATACATGATATTGACATGAACTCAATCGCCACTTGATGTATTCATGGATTCGAGCAAGGCTGCTAATTTAACTGTAACATAGAATACACGGGGTGTTGGGGTAGTTCATGTGTGAATCCAACGAAATCTCAGGAGTCCCCCTAGATCATGAATCCATGTTTACTAACACAAGCAAGCTATCATGAGGGCCCGTGTTTCCTTGCTCCTGGATTACAGCTTGTTGAGTTTGGAATACTTCAACACTAGGTTGAAATCCCATTACTAACACTAGATTCGGGCTCATGGTTCCTTACCCCTGGATTACAGCATGTTGGGTTCGAGAACACTCTTGAGATTGGTTTCCATTCACCCTTGAATTTACGTTAAATTAGTTTACCCATGTAAAGACCATTTAGGACACTTACATTTACTTCATGTTAACTATACCTACACTACACGGCAATGCTATACTATGCTCATGTTATTTTTCCATGATATAAATAGAATTGCATGTTAAATATAATTTCCATGCTTATATTAAATGATATGCTTAAACAACATCCAAGTCCATTGCTTCATGATTTACATTTCTTTATCTTTATACTTTTATACTTCATACCTATTTCTTGTGGACTTACTGAGCGAAATTTCGTTGACGGGCATTCCACCCATCTTTGTTTCTTCGAATGTTCATCAGATACCGTGGAGACTGAGGAGGTGGACACCACCGAGGAGGAGCACAATCAGATTACGACTCAGGACTAGACTAGCTATCTTTTTCAGTTTATTTATGCCACCTGCTTAAGCATTTCTCTTCTTGTATTGTATTTCCTTTCATTTGAACTCATGTATTGTAAATACTTCAAGTTGAATGTAAATAAAGTTGTTGAATTTTAAATCTCATATTTATTTCTTGTCATTTTATATTGCTTATTTTACGCTTAGCGTATTTATTTCGGGAAATGACCTTCTCAAAATAAATACTCCGCGGGCTTACCACGTTACCGTTTCCGTCTATTGGGAAGCGGGGCATGACACTGTGCGGTGTTCATTGAAAATTGCTTTCCTAATTAGCTTCTGACTCCAGAGTATGTATTTACCAGACTTGATTCTCATGTCTGTATGGTGTTACAGATGCTGGGTGGGAGTAGAATATTAAGAATTGGGTGATTAGATTCTCGATATCAGAATTCTTTATAATTGGTGATATTTGAGGAAGTCTCCTGGATTTTACCTAACGGCAAACATTTTGTTTTGAATATCCATTGTTATGCACCAATTTCAAACCGATATATCTATACGTTTATTTTATTAAGTGGGATATAACTTTTTGAAATTATGTTTATGACATTTATCTTTATCAATTGATGATTAGGTAAGGTGCATTCAATAACAGTGTAATTCTTCTTAACCATAATACACTTTTCAACCTACGACGCACAGGGTTCGAGTTATTAAAATCAGAGGAATTATACAAAAAATTGTATGTTGTCCGTTGTTTATTAGGACAGGGGGTTGGTACTTATACTATATTTCATTTACTTATGACTTCTCTGGTTTTAAACATGTATTTCATTGAAATACAAGGTCCAAATTTTTAAAAGTTATAGGTAAAAGAATAAAGTAAAGAACCATACGTTGCAAGTATCAGGATTCTTCGAGGTGATCGAAGATGTAGATACTTATGCTAGTTATTCCGTCATAAATAATATATTTGAGAACTTGATTCTCTCTCAGGGTACTCATCTTTGGATGCGCTCCTTGATGAGTAATGCTGCATGGCCTTCTTCTATTTAGTCGATATGCACAAGAAACAGCTGCATGTTTTTTGAATCTAGTTCCAATTAAATTAGTGCCTTTGTTTCTATATTGGATATAGAATGGATTCATATCTTAACGATGTTAAGGTATATGGAGCTGTCCGGCTTATGCTTAAAACCAAAATCCGGATAAACTCAAGGCACGTTTCAGTAATGGCAGTTTGTAGGTTATCCCGGGCTTTGACGAGGGTTAACATTCTACCATTTGTAGGATCAATAGTTATATTGTTCTTGACTCGCCATCCGTTTAGTAAAATGAATTCTTTTAAGAAAACATTAGTGGTGGTATGGTAGAACTGGAAGTGATTCCAGAACCACAAACGATTACTGAAAGTTTGGTAGAACTTAAGGATTCAACTGGATTAAACAATCCATTAGCCACTCTACAGATTTGGTGGGTAACCTCAGCCACCTGAGAGGTACTTCGGTCTCCTCAAAGGCGGTGATAAGGAGGTTTTGATGACCCAAGCTTGCCACTTCTGTTGTCCAAGACTATGAGATCTGGCAGGTGGATGACTATAACGTCGTTCTAAATTAGGTTTAGAAGTGCATGTGTATATGACTCTGCCAGAGGGTTATTGTAGTCAGTGGTGAAAGTCGACCCTAGCACCACCATGAGGTTCTTCTAGCATCAAGCATGCCCAATTTTAATTTTTAGTAGTGCTAAGCTAGACTAAACAAATCATTGCTAGAATATTCGGGTTATGATAAAACTAATAGAAATGAAAGATGGCTATACCCTCGTAGATCGAGTCCTTCACTTCAGATGCTCCGTGTAGTAGTCCCGCGACTCCACTAGACTCCACTTGAGGCTTTGGACGAGCTTCCTCCGATGACCTTCGTGCCGAAGATGATCCCCGCGAAGTCCCTCCACCTCAAGCTACCTCTACACTAAACTCTTTAGCGTAGTAAACACGCTACACTCGATCGCTAGTCAAGTGTAGGATGGTGAAGCAGGGGATGTTAAAAGCTCACAAGTTTGTGTTCAAGCTTCATGGTTCACATCACATGTGAGGGTTGAAGCTTGAACTATAGCAATTGAGGAAGAAGAAGAAGCTAGAGAGCAACCATGGGAGCAACTCAAGAAAATGGCTAAGTGTTGAGAATGAGAAAAGAATGAATGGCAACTCTTGACCCTCACTCATTCAAGCATGGAATTTAGCAATATAAAATTGCAACCATGCTTGAATAGTGAGTCAAGATGAATAAACAAAAGTAAATCCCATGCTTGCAACCATGCTATCATTTTCCATCTCATTTCTATTTTCACAAAATAGAATTTTATGTCATGCTTCATTATTATATATATATATATCACATATATTAATATTATATTATGAAGAATAATTAGTGAGCTAATGATATTAGTTAAGATATAATTATATCACATATAATATATATCACATTATTAAATCAACACTTGATTTAATAATCCGGTTATATCACATATGATCGACTAATATCATTCATCTGTATATCATATTATCAAATCAACACTTGATTCGACAATCTGGTTATATCACATATAACCGAACCGATAGCAGATAACTTCCAGATTACAATACGGCATCACATACACCTATTTAATCAGGCCCACACACATATCACATATATGTCCTACTTCGTTTCGCTTGAACCAGGGAACTTCTGTGTGGGACTCTAAAGACTCGTCAATACGCCAGCAGTAGGTGATGATCACATCAGTCACCTACAAGCCGTCAACGGTACTAGCTGGACGTAACGGCTACCTGGGTATTGAGCGATATGAAGATCAACAAGCAAGCTTGTCCATAGTCTCCATGAAGCCTATTGGTAACATTACCATACAGTCCGGTCTCTTCGTCTGATATGTCGCATATCATACTTAAGGGTGGTAAACGTCAGACCCCAGTAACGTGATAAGTCATGCTGATGTCTGGCCTATAATGGTTCGAGAAACTACTGATAACTCTTATCAGTAAATCTCGTCAGCAGCCCTTGTTAGTGTATCTGCCCTAGAGGCCATTACTGTATCATACTAGTTTTTATATTACTTGATGGAAGCTTGGGATATTCACAGTTGTATAGACAATCTTGCTCAATATAGTAGTATGCTACTTGGTTTGTCTCTGCTTTAATGTGTACATGTGTGTTTCTTTATTGTATCACCTATACGCATTAGTAGAGCCCTTAGGATCTTTGCTTGATTACCGGCGTTGTGATGGCGATCACACTCGTGGGAGCTGGGTAATCCACAAGCACATCCTTATACACGTCCCTAGTCGTGGGATTATTGAGACAGGGCATCGATACTCCGGAGTAGACTAGCGTATGCGCTTCTCATCCCAGCACGGGAGACGGTCTGTCCCACAGCCGTCAGTATGTCGTACTTGAGATAGTATGCGGATGCTCATTAGGTTACGAGTACACTGGACAGGACTCGTCGGGAACTGATGGTTGGTATTATACCTATCGTCAGTTATCAGTTCCTAGGTGACATGAGTACAGCTTAGTCCGCTGACTTGACACTGTCACTTCGCCTCGAGTGTGTTCCCACTGTTCTTTGATTACTATCCTACCACGGCTCTACTGAGTCGTGCAAACAGGTAGTAGTTGGGTGCAGCCCCGAAGCACTTGGAGGCAGTGACGGTTAGACAGGATTCGTCTCTCCCGGTATTGGGGGTTGACATCGCGCAATGTTTAGGAGAGCCATTACACGAATAGTCCCTGGCCAGGGCAAGCGAGATATACTGGTAGGTTTCCAGTGTTATCTCAGGGTGTTCTGGGCTTCACTCTGACACGACTTGTACCGCTATTAGGGGACTGACGTTTACCGCCCCCCTTGGCCCGCCATGCGATGTATCAGACGAACAGACCGGACTGTACGGAGATTGTCACATACAGGCTCAGTAGGAGTTCGGATGGGTGTACCTCATCGGCCTTCTTATCGACATCTATCTGGGGACCGTTACGTACAGCTAGTGCCGCTTGCGGTCTGTGGTTAAACCCACTGCCAGCGTAGTGTCGAGTCTTTAGAGTCCCACACAGAGAGTTTCCCTGCACTGAGCGAAACGTGTAGAGGCCGTATGGTTTTACGGCAGGGCTGCGATCACTTACGTACACTTATGTGCGTGTGGTGTTCGGGCAGGCAATACTTGTGGGCTTTGGTTTAAGCCAGATCCTAGTATTGCACAGATGGATTTGATTTGTCTTCTGTGCATTCGCATTCTACGGAATGCGGATGCGGGTGTGTATGCACAGTTTTGAGGAGCGATGAAGGAGGAGGTGCCCCATTAAGGTTTTGGCAGTTGGTTCGGCCAAAACCGTAATATGGCACACTCATTAGGGTTTTGACAGTTCGTTTGGTCAAAACCGTTATGAGCCGGAGACATTGTTTACTAATCCTTTTAGTGATAAATTTGTGATGGCTAATTGCATTGACCATTTGACCACTTGGATCTCTCTTGACTTTGTTGACCCGTTGACCGTGTTGACCATTGACCTTCAAGAGAGATCCACACTCTTCTTTTATTTTCTTTCTATTTCTTCTGTTATGATAATAGTCAATTCAATGTGCCATCAACTTGTATCATGATAGGATTAGTAATGATGTTTTTGTGTATTATTGGAACCATGGTTCATTTCTTTTGTTTTAATCTTTTCATTATTCTCTTCTCATTCTCTCTCTTAAAAAGTGAGAAGAAAAAGAAAAGCTCCATGGTTGCTAAGTTTCTCCTTCTTCTTCCTCCTCTTGATCTCATCTTTTGATCTCATGTGTTGAGAGAAAAAGATCCCACAAAGACAAACACATCCATACATCTCCTCTATGCAACCTAGGGCTTCTAGATTAGCAATCTCTTTGCCCTAGTTACCTCGGCTCGAGGTGGAGCTCGGTGTACATCTCTCGGGTGGATCGTCTTCGACTCAAGGAGGCCGCGGAGGTGACCAAAGTCCGGATCAAGCCTCGGAGCAAGCAAGGAGAAGAACAACAAGAAGAGAAGGAGTACAAGTTGAGGTATAACTCCTAACCGAGTAGATAAATCTCTAGTTAGGATGCTAGTGTATTGTTTAGTAAAGATCCGGCTTTTACGGTCCATGTTACCAAGTCCAGAAAATTTTTTGTTTTACCATTTTCGCAACCCCGAAAGTACCGGGAGAGGTAATGTGGACCTAACAGCCCTGGCCAGGGATTTCCAGTTATATCCAATCGAGCATAGCGCAACATCAACCCCCAATACCGAGAGAGACGAAACCCCTCCTATCACTCATCCATGCGACTCGGGACTGTACCCAAAATCCACCTGTTTGCACGTCTCCTTTAAGCATGGTAGGGAGGAAATCAAAGCACGGTGGGAGCCGCACAAGACTCTATAACGATCTCGGGTCTACAGACTAACCTGTACCAGTGTCGCCAGAGGACTGCTATCTGACGATAGGTATACTACCACATAGGAGTCCTCGGCGAGTCCTATTCGGTATACCCATTCTCCAATGAGCACCTGTGTACAATCTTTGATGTCACACACCAATGGTTGTGGGATCAACCATCGCCCTCTAAGGGACAAGAAATGTACACACTAGTCTACTCTGGAATATCGATGCCCTAGTCTCGATATTCCCACGACTAGAAACCGATTAAAGGATGTACTTTTGGACCACCATGGCCCCACTAGTATGATCTCATCATATTCCTGGTAGTCAAGTACATATCCTAAGGGCTTTATCAACATGTAAGAGACAGACAGTATAAATACCAGTCTAAATGTTAACATAAAGGTAACCTGATAGCATACTATCATGTCGAGCAAGAAAGTCCTCTATATATATATCCAAGCATCCACTATATCATCAATAATGGCTTCTAGGGCATACATATTACTAACAAGTGGGAGCATCGGAAGCATGGTGGGCCAGTAGATTGTGTCTATTTATAGAATAAAGCAACTATTGCAGTGATAGATCATCTATTTTTGATGTGGCAGTCATAGAGTTTGACTTCATCAGAAAAACAGATGGACCTGGTAAAAAGGTAGTAGGGAGTGATGTCATGGTATTTGGATGACATGCTCTTGATAGGAAATGATGTTCCTATACTACGGTCGGTTATACTGTGGTTGTCATAAAGTGTTTTCTCTACATAGGATCTGAACAAAATATCAGGGATTCCAGTGACTAGATCTATTGTTTCAGATATAGATTTTGGAAGCGTCCCAATTTGTGTACACTGATACTATTCTAAACTATTTTAGAATGGACGACTCCTGGCGTGGTGGTGTACACACAGGTGATGGAGTCACCCTCTCTAAAGAGATATCTTCTAGACTAATGTGGAGAGGGATTTGCATGATTGACATATTACTTGCTTAGGCAATTGAGTGAATCATGCTTTGTCAAGTACCACACCAAATTTTGATTTTGCACTAGCTGCAATAAGCTTATATTAATGCAATCCTAGAGAAATATTGGGAAGAAGTTATGAACATAAGAGGATGTTCTTAGTATATGGTAACTGCAGCCTCCTTCATTGAGGCGGTTCTTATTTCAGGCTTCCAAGGTGACCTGGATGACAGATTGACTGTTAGACTTAAAGTTTACCCTCTTCTGAGGGGCAGTATGTTGGACAAAGGGGTCCAAGCAGATACCGAGGAAGGCATGGCATAAGATACTGATTAAATTCAATTGAGGATACAATCTAAGAAGTTTGTTGGATTTGGTGTTCATGTTATGAATAAGGTTCCATCAGATATCCAGACAAATTCTAATACAGGCATCGCTCATTTTGGGAGATAGTCGTTTTTCGTGAAGTTGGGATATAGAGAGATAAAGATAGAAATATTGGAGCGGATCCACTCACTGAGGCTATTTCTCGAACGTGAATGTCTCGCAAACATGATTTGCGAAACTGATTAGTAGAGAATTTGGGTGTTCGGTAGCACACGGGCTATGAGTATCCAACTCCACAATAATTAGCCTTAAGTGCAAGTGGGAGATTGTTGGATATAGTGCCCTCAAGAAAATTATTGTAATCATAGGCAGTCGATTATGAGATTCAGGGAGGACCTATACAGGTTAAACAGTCTTACTCGAGATGATAATATGCTATCTTGTTCATCTCTATCATCATGTACATGTATTATACGGTATTACAAATCACTATTACATGTTGATAGAGCCCATAGGATTCTTGTAGGGTTACTAGGCACTCTAACAAGGGTTAAGGAAGCATCAAACATGCCCGTTTAAAATTTTAGCCGTGCCGAATAACCCTAAACAAGATCATTGCTAGAAAATTAGGGTTTCATATGCTAGTAAACTACGTTTACGACTAAGTGAATACGAAATACAACCTTTGTAGATCGGTCCTTCACTTCTTTAGCTCCTTGTTGAAGTCCCTTCGCTGCGATCGTGGTTCTCCCGGACCCTTGCATGGCTTCACGAGGCGATAGACGCGTCCTTGCTTGAAGTCTTCGAGGCCGAAGATGATCTACGTCGAGGGGATGCCAACTCAAGCTTCTACTTCACTAACTTGAGAATTAGTGAAGCAAACACCCTAAACTAAAGTGCTAGTCTAGTAGAGGATGGAGAAATAGGAAGTGGGTTCTCTTTAGAATTTTATTTCTCACAATCTTTCTCACTTTGGATCAAACCCTAGCAAGCTTTTTCTTTTTAACAATGAAGAAGAAGATGAACAAAAGAAAGAGATGAGGATAATGATCAAGTGAGTCTACTAACCATGGTGAGTGAGTATCATATACTAACTCATGTAGAGACATAACCATGGCTAATACTTATGGTTGGGTTAAGAAATATCCATAGTAAAAACAAATTTAGTGGAATTAGTCAATGCATCCACAAGCTTCCACAAGCTTCATGCATTGTGCTAATCCTCTACTAATTTTGTAATTACTTTAAATATAAAAACCCAACATAATAAATATCATGGTGTAAGTCTCATACACCCAAGTCATGTGTATCATGAACCATGATACAAAAAGAAAACACATTTTTAATATATATCATATATATATTAAAGTTGTGCTCATGTGAGAAAAACCCTAAAGTGAACAAGTGTTAGTTAATGTAAACTAGTATATCAAATATACAATTATACAATAAATTATTAAATCAACACTTGACTTAATAATCCGGTCATATCACATATAACCGACTAACATCCAATGTATCGACTTATCGAATCAACACTTGATTTGATAACCCGGCTATATCACATATAACCTTGCGATACAAAAAGTCGGGAGAATAGAATACGGTATCACATACATGCATCATTCTCGGCCTCGCACATATCACATATGCGCTCCTATTTTGTTTTGCCTGAGCCAGTAAAACCTCTGTGTAGGACTCTAAAGACTCGTCAATACGCCGGCAGTAGGTGATGATCACATCAAGCACTCACAAGTCGTCAGCGGTACTAACTGGACGTAACGGCCACCCGGGTATTGAGCGATCAGAAGATCAGCAAGCAAGCCCGCTCCAACTCCTGTAAAAGCCTGCAGGTAACACTTCCCGTACAGTCCGGTCTCCTCGTCTGATATGTCGCATATCAAGTATAGGGGTGGTAAACGTCAGACCCCAATAACCGATAAGTCGTGCCGATGTGAGGCTCATAACGGGTCGAGAAACTACTGGTAACACTTACCAGCAAATCTCTAAATCAGCCCTGGCCAGGGACTTCCCTGTTACGGCCAATCGAGCACAGCGCAACATCAACCCCCAATACCGGGAGAGATGAAACCCCTCCTATCGCTCATTGCCTCCATGTGACTCGGGACTGTACCCAAAAACCACCGTTTTGCACGCCCTCATGGACGTGGTAAGGCGGAAATCAAAGCACAGTGGGAATCACACAAGACTCTATGACGATCTCGGGTCTACAGACTAACCTGCACAAGTGTCACCAGAGAACTGCCATCTAACGTGAGGTATAATACCATCTGGGAGTTCTCGGCGAGTCCGTCCAGTGTACCCAGTCTCCACTGAGCACCCGTATACCATCTTTGATGTCAAACACCAATAGATATGGGATCATCCATCACCCATCTCATGGGTCGAGAAGCGTATACGCTAGTCTACACTGGTATATCGATGCCCCGTCTCGATACACCCACGATTAGGGACCTTGAAGGATGTACTTATGGACTACCATATCCACACTAGTATGATCCGCATCATTGTCCAGGTAGTCAAGTACACATCCTAAGGGCTTTACCAACATGTAACTATAAGACAGTATAAAGAGACAAGTATACATGTTAAGATAAAGAGCAACCAGATAGCATACTATCATGTCGAGCAAGAAAGTCCTCTCTATATATGTCCAATCATCTAATATAATATACATCATCTGTACAATACTGGCCTCTAGGGCATACATACAACTAACAATCTCCCACTTGCACTAGGGCCAGCTGCTGTAGTATCGCATACCAAGCATCCCGAAGAGTCTCTCAAACTGTATCTGGGGAATGGCCTTTGTGAGTGGATCCTCTGTGTTGTTCTTCGTGTCAACCCTCCTGACCTCGATCTCCCGGTGATCGACTATCTCCCGGATCAGGTGATACCGCCTCAGAATATGCCTGGATCGCTGATGGGACCTGGGTTCCTTGGCCAAATCTACCGCTCCATTGTTATCGCAATATAAAGGTATTGGATGCTCATGTTGGAGATAGTGCCCTCAGAGTCAATTATTAGGTCACAGGTACGTGATTGCAATGATTGATGGAGGACCTATCCCGGTAGGACAGTCTTACTCGAGATGATAGTATGCTATCTGGTTTACCTTTATCATCGTGTACTGCTTCAGGTGACCTGACAAGTCGCTATTACACGTTGATAGAGCCCCTAGGATTCTTGCTTGACCACCAGCAGTATGAGGGCGATCATATAAGTGGGAGCTGGGGTCTATAAGCATATCCTTAAATGGTCCCTAGTCGTGTGAGTTTCGAGACAGGGCATCGATACTCTAGAGTAGACTAGTGTATACAGTCGAGACCCCGACGAGGGGCGGTGGCCGGTCTCACAAGCCACTGGTGTCAGTTGGATCACCTAAGATGTATACAGGTGCTCATTGGGTTATGAGTACACCGGACAGGACTCGCCGGGAACATGCTAGTTGGTCATATACCAGACGTCAGATGGCAGTTCCCTGGTGACATGTGTACAGGTTAGTTCATCGACCTGGGGATCGTCATTTGTCTCGTGTGAGTACCCACTGTACTTTGATTACTACCCTACCACGGCTCAAAGGAGTCGTGCAAACAGGTTTTAGTTGGGTACAGTCCCGAGCCACATGGAGGCAGTGAGCGTATCTTCAGGGGTTCGTCTCTCCCGGTATTGGGGGTGAGGTCGCGCTGTGTCTAGGAGAGCCATTACACGAAGCCTTCGGCCGAGGCAAGGAGATTTACTGGTAGGTATTCCAGTAGTATCTCAGGGTGTTCTGGGCTACACTCCGACACGACTTGTACCGCTTTTGGGGGTCTGACTTTTACCAACCCCCAAGGCCCGCCATGCGATGCTCATAGACGAACGGACCGGACTGTACGGATATTGTCACTGATAGGCTCAGTAGGGTGTCAGGCTGAGTTCGCTCACAGACATCCCTTTTGGTCAATACCTGGTAGCCCGTTATGTATTGGCTTATATCTCTGACGTGCTAGTGGTTAAATCCACAACCAAGGTGTTGACGAGTCTTTAGAGTCCCCCACATTCAGTTACTCAGCTTTCGGGCGAAAAGTTGTAGAGGCCGTATGGAGATATGGCAAGGTCCGATCAGATACGTGCGGTATTGCACGGATCAGGATCGGACAGTTTGTACTATAGGCCGTATGGATATATGGCAGGGTTCGATCAGATACGTGCGGTATTGCACGGATCAGGATCGAACGGATATTACTAGCCGGTTTTGGTTTAAGCCGGATCCTAGTATAGTACAGTATGGATTTTGTCTCATTGCATTTGTATTTCGGTCGGAATACAAATGCGGGTGTGTATGCACAGTATCGGGGTTTTCCTGTAATTTATTACGGGACCAGTTTTCTGGAGTTGCCAGTTTGCTTTCCGTTTCGGCCAATTTCCTTTGTATCGTTCATTGGCCGAAGTTTGGTGGAGGAGGGCTTATTTGCATTGTTGCAAATAGGCAATTGTGGAGGGGGTCTTTTGCATATTGGTTGGATCATGATGGTTGCTCCATTGACCTTGACTTCTTGACTTCTTCATGATGGATTGACCATTTGGAGTCATCATGGTTGTTTTGGAGTTTTTGTTTTTGTTTGTGATGATATTGTTTTGATCATCACTCATTATTATTCCTTGCATGATAGCTCACCCACTCCCTTGTCTTTCTTTTGACTTCACTCCATTCCCACCTACCACCATGAGGCATGGCCGGCCACTAGTAAGGGAGGGGGCTCTCTTTCATTTGGGTGTGAGAAAAATGTCACTCTCATTCTTTGCATATCACATTTTTCCTCACCTTTCTCCAAGTTCTTATCCCTCCACCAAAAGGCAATTCCTACAACCCCAAAATGAGACTTGTACACTACATTCTACAGCAAATCTTGGGCACGTCGACTAGCCAGCTTCGTGCCCGAGTTGCCTCGGTATTGAGGTGGGAGCCCGTAAAAGATGTAGGCGATGTGGTGCACTTCCGGCGACGAGGTGGAGACAGGACATTCCGCGGGAGATCGGGACGACGACGAGAAGACCGGAGGACTTGGATCAGTCGGTATATCTCTCTTCCCCATCTTGTAGTTAGCTAGGACTAATTAATGGTTCGATCCGGGTAATAGTGCGCGGCGGTTTGCCAGTTCAAGTAAAATTTAAAGTTTATCACCGCTTCCGCATTTGGTCGTAGGATTGACGGCCGGGGCGCCGCCGTGCACTTACAGTAGTATCAGAGCCTCGCCATTAAGTTAGTCTAGCTTGGTTTAATGTGTTTTGCATTTCCGATCGACCAAAATTCCAAAATCTACATTTTTGTTAGCATCAGTTTCTGTTGAAATTTTTTGGTCTCCAAAAATTTTTCAGGTTGTTAAAAATTGATGTACTGGAAAATATAAGAGCTCTGTAAAAATTCGATGAAGTGACTCCACTGTGGGAGCGCGGAACCGCCGCAAACACCCCCTTCTCGCCGCGGTTCCGCCGCACACTGTGGAGATCCCTGCACCAAATTTCTACAGTATCTTTCTGGGGTTAAAATTGGGGTTTTGGAATATTAATATTGGGCCCAGAATTTCTTGATCTGCTACAGTAATGCTTTGGGGCCCACTTGTTAAAATTTGATTGATCGGATATTTTAAACACATTATTTCACAGTATTTACAATATATCTGCGACCGTGAATGTCACTTGATCGTTAAATCCGGTCTAACTGCTATAGCCCGGTTAGACGGATTTGCGAACGTGACTTTCACGTTGATGTTCTGTTTTTGCTGTGATGTTGCGGATCGGTCGTGGGGGATAGCCTGGATGCAATGCTAGTACAGTTGTGATTGTATTATGTACATTTGATATTGCGGGGCGAGCGTCCGACATGTGGACTGCCGTCACTGCCTGATTATATTATTATTTTGGGGAACGACCAGGTTGCGGTCGATGTACCCGTTGTATGTATATTTTACTTTCTGTACTAGGATTACCCCGCGGAGGGGTGCACGGATAGCCGGGTTCTAGAGGGCAACAAGCCCGCATCTCATGGCATTGAGACGGAGGGGGCTTCACTCTAGGATTGGCGGGCTATTCGCCGCACTCGTAGGGGGTACAGGTTGACCCAGGAGGGGTGCCCAAGTTACCGGATTCCGTGAAGTGCTGGGTGGTCCATTCACGGCGCTGAAGGGGGCTGCCTCGCTTCAGGTTTTGGCGGGTGACTTTCCGCGCCCGTAGGGGTCTAGGATTTCATTGCACAGGCTATCCACACGACCAGGGGAACGTCGGGTTTCAGCGGCTCTGTGAAACCCGGGGATCCCAGATATCTGTATTGTTCTGTGATGCTGTACATTTCTGTGATGTTGCATTTTTATCACGTCTTGAGCGAATATAATATATTGGTATATATATTAGTAGATGTTGTATATGTTTTGCATCCGCGCTAGTCCAGTCCCCGCTCTGTCGTTAGTTAGCTAACCTAACGGGTAATGACGGGACCCAGTGGCGAATGCGGATGCCATATACATACATCAGTATATTTTCGTTCTTTGTGGTGTGATCAATTGATGGGCCTGCGTTGATTCGGATCAATGCAAGTTAAAAACAAACCTAATCTGATGTTGTTGGAACACTTTTCAAAAAGCTGTTATTGCAAGGACGTTCACTTTTGTTTTGCATCGTGGTATTCAGTTGGAATATCCTGCTCCTCATTCGACGAGGCAAGGGCCGAGATCCCTTCACCGGGAGTGACCCCTTGGACAAAAAGTTTGCGTCAGGGCATTAACTTCACTATAGCCGATTACTTTTGCTTTGCATCGCGGTATTCATTTGGAATATCCTGCACCTCATTCTACGGGGAAAGAGCCGAGATCCCTTCACCGGGAGTGACCTCTTTAGCAAAGGTTTTCGTCACTATATTTTTAAAAGCTATCCGTTCCTTCAACGATATCAAGTTCATTACGTTAAAGGTTTTCGCCAGAAACCATTCGTAGCCCTCCGTCATTTCAGTTAAATATTCGGTAGTATTCAAGCTATGTATTTTGACCTCACGCCAAGGCATAGTGATTGGTAGCTGCCGGGTATTTATCTGTTGCATAGATAGATGCGTTGGTTTGGGACAGTCGTACTACTATTTTGGCCTACGTCAAGGGTATGTACGGATGGGTTCAAATTAACCTGGATAATGACGGGTAGAACTTGACATGTGACTTATGATATTTTGACCTCACGCCAAGGTCATAAGAGCATGGGGTAAAAATCACATCGGGAGTTTCAAAAGAACTGAAACTTGCCAGATATGCGCATACCTTCTGGAGTGTGATGACGTGAGCGGATTCCGTCACGTTATCATGCGGTGATAGTTGGATCCCGATTCCCACTGATGAGTTAGTTTACTCCTCGGGTGACCCCGACTAATTCTTCTTTCAGGTTTGGAGGAGAATTTGAGGTACAGTGGGAGGTTTCCTGATTAGATAAATTGGTAACCATTATGATCTAGGTTAGAGTGCACGCTGAGTGTTTCTTTTCTCTCTCTCTTTGGCAGCGACCATTGACCCGACCCTAAGACTATGACTCAGTGACCAAGTTGACCGAACCTTCTTAAACACTGGCTTTTGGATTGTCAGAGTTGCAAACCTCATTGCCACTCCTACTTTTACCCTTTTCTCCAGGACACCCCGTATTACTACGAACGTCCACTTCCATTGGACAAAACCATCGTATGGTTAGATACGAACTCGAAGGAATTTATTCGAGGATGGTTTCCGGTTCTGGAGAAAACGGATAGGACTATTCAGTTGTCTTTTCCTTTTACCTTCTCTCAGGTTGCGAGTACTCCTTGGTTTAGGAGATAGTACACCTATTACGCAAATTGGATAGTCTTCTTCCAAACCTTAGGCTGGTGCCGACCGGTAGGGAATGAAGAAAACCAATTAGCATAACGATGGTGTGCAGAAGGTATTAAGTTAAGACAAAACAAGGGATTAGTAAGAGGGCAAAGTAAATTGCGACTGCTATTCACAACCAAACCAAGTATTCCTTCGCCAATCCTAAATCACCTTTGTATTTCTTCAGGACACTCCGTATCACTACGAAGATCCACAGTTTATTGGATACTCCATCGTATGGTTATATACGAACTCGAAAGGAACTTGTTCCAGTTCGGGGATGGATTCTGGTTCAGGAGAAATAGGAATAAGGTTTATTCGGTTGTCTTTTATCTTCACCTTCTCTCGCTTTGCGAGTGTTCCTAGGATTAGGACAGTACACCCATTATGCTTATTGGATAGTCTTCTTCCAAACCATAGGCTGGTGCCGAACGGTAGGGAAGGAAGAAAACCATTTGGCCTAAAGGGGTGTACAGAAGGTAATGACTAAAGACATATAAAGGGATTTGGAGAGGTGGCAAAGAAATATACGGTTACAGTTGTGAATCTGATAATGGAAGAGGCATTACTAGGAATACCAGGATACCCCATCGGAACATTTCAATGTTTCAGTTTCACTGTGTAATGTTAAAGGAAAACTGATTTCCCAGTTAGACACTTGCTCCAGGGTATGTATTTACCAGGTATGATTCTCACATCTGTATGGTTTTACAGATGATGAGTGGGAGTAAGTTATTGGGAATTGGGTGATCATCATCATTATATCGGGATTCGTTGGAATCAGTGATATTTGAGGAAATCACCTGGGCTGTTTGCCGGTCGGCAAATATTTGGTTTTGAATATCCGCTGTTGTGCACCAATTTCAAATTGATATATCTGTACGTCTATTTTCATAGAGTGAGATATACCTTTTTGAAATTATGTCTGTGACATTTACCTATATCAGTGGATGGTTAGGTAAGGAGTATTAAACAGCGGTGTAATTCTTCTTAACCATAAGTACAGTTTTCAACCTACGACACACAGTGAATGAGTTATCAGACTCAAGGAACTTATACAGAGTATTGTATGTTGTCCAGGGTCCATCAGGACAAAGGGGTTGGTCCTCGTACTATATTCGATTTACTTATGACTTCTCTAGTTTTTAGACAGGTGTTTCGTGGAAACACAAGGTCCGAATTTTAAGAAGTTATAGGTATTTGAATAGAGTAGAGAACCAGGTGTAGCAAGTATCGGGATTCTTCAAAGCAATCGAAGATGTAGACACTTGTGCATGGTATTCAGTTGATAGTAATGATAAGAGATTTTGCTTCTCTTTCAGGTTATTCATAATTGGAAGTATTCCTAAGTTGAGTAACGCTGATCGGCCTCCTTCCTTTTAGTTGACATGCACTAGATATAGCTGCATGATTTGAATCTGGTTCAATTAAATCAGTGCCTCTGGTTCTATGTTGTATATAGTACAGTTCATATCTTAACCGTGTTAAGGTACGGGGAGTTGTCCGGCTTATGATTAAAACCAGACACTGGACAACTCAAGGCACGTTTCTGTAATAGCTGTTTGTGGGTTGACCCAGGCTATGACGAGGGTTGATTTTCTACCATCTGGATGAACAATAGCAATATTGTTCTAGACTCGCCACAGTTTTATTAAAAATGGATTTTTTCAGAAAACAGTAGTGGGAGTATGGTAGAACTGGAAGTGATTCCAGAACCACAGACGATTACTGAAGATTTCATAGGAACCTAAAGATTCAATCTGGTTTGACATTCCATTGGCCACTCCGCAGATAAGGTGGGTAACTTCAGGCACCCGAGAGGTACTCATGTAGCCTCAAGGACGGTGACAGGGAAGTTCTTGTTTACCCACAATTACCATTGCTGTTGTTCCAGGCTGCGAGACCCGGCGGGAGGATGAGTATAGCGTCGTTCTAAACTAGTTTTAGAAGTGTACGTCTATATGACTCTGCCAGAGGGTTGTCGTAGTCAGTGGGAGCAGCGGAAGCATTGGTGGACAGGCAGCTTATGTCTATTTATAGACTAAAGCAGATGTAGCGGAGAAAGATCATCTATTTCTGACGTGACAGTCATAGGTTTGACTTCATCAGAATAGGGGATGGATCTGTTGAGGAGGTAGTAGGGTGTGATGTCATAATATTTGGATGACATACACAGAGTAGGAAAGGAAACTCCTACACTATGATCGGTTATACTTTGGTCGTCACACAGTAGTTTCTCCGCATGGGACTTGGACATTATATCAGACATACTGGTTACTAGATCTATGGTTGTAAATCTAGATTTGTGTGGTTTCCCAATCAGGGTACTTAGACAACATTCTAAGAGTATTTAGAATGGACGACTCCTGGCATGGTAGTGTACCTGCAGATGATGGAGTCACCCCTCTCTAAAGGTGTCTTATAGACTAAAGGGGAGAGGGATGTGCATGATTGGCAGATCACTTGCTCAGGCAATTGAGTCAATCATGAGATGTCAAGTACCATACCAGATGTTGTTCTTGCACTAGATGCAATAAGTTGACAATAATCCAATCCTGGATAAACAGTCGGAAGCTGTTTTAGAACATAAGTGGATGTTCTAGGGATATGATAACGACAGCCTCATTCGGGAGACAGTTATCATTCCAGGCTTCCAAGGTGACATGGACGACAAGGAGGTTGTCAGAGTTATAGTTTTCCTTCTGATGAGGGGCAGTATTTTGGACAGGTGGTCCAAGGCAATACTGAGGGTGGCATGGTGCAGGATACTGATTAAGTTCAGTTGACGATACAGTCTAAGAAGTTTGGATTTGGAGTTCATTTATGAGCTAGGTCCCATCAGACATCCAGACACATTCTAAGACAGGTATTGCTCATTTCGGGAGATGGGTTTCTCCGCGAACTTGAGATATAGAGAGACATGGAAAGAGACAACAAAGCGGATCCACTCACTGAGGCTATTCCTCGAACGGAATAGTTTCGCAAACGAGCTTTGTGAGACTGACCAGTAGAGGAGTTGGGTGTTCGGTATCACACGGGCTGTGAGTATGCGACATCGCAATAATTAGCCTTGAGTGCAAGTGGGAGATTGTTGGAGATAGTGCCCTCAGAGTCAATTATTAGGTCACAGGTACGTGATTGCAATGATTGATGGAGGACCTATCCCGGTAGGACAGTCTTACTCGAGATGATAGTATGCTATCTGGTTTACCTTTATCATCGTGTACTGCTTCAGGTGACCTGACAAGTCGCTATTACACGTTGATAGAGCCCCTAGGATTCTTGCTTGACCACCAGCAGTATGAGGGCGATCATATAAGTGGGAGCTGGGGTCTATAAGCATATCCTTAAATGGTCCCTAGTCGTGTGAGTTTCGAGACAGGGCATCGATACTCCAGAGTAGACTAGTGTATACAGTCGAGACCCCGACGAGGGGCGGTGGCCGGTCTCACAAGCCACTGGTGTCAGTTGGATCACCTAAGATGTATACAGGTGCTCATTGGGTTATGAGTACACCGGACAGGACTCGCCGGGAACATGCTAGTTGGTCATATACCAGACGTCAGATGGCAGTTCCCTGGTAACATGTGTACAGGTTTGTAACGTTTTGAAAATCGTTTCGGTGAAATTTCGAAAAATCGGTAAAATAAGGGGGTTTTCTGTAAAAAGTTAAAATACAAATATCTTATTATAAAAATTAAATATACATATTCTAGCTATGTAATTGCTATTATTTGGTGTTTATTGAGCCGCTGGTGAAATTTCAAATTTTCTGAAAAAAATATTATTTTATTATTATTTAAGCCGTCACTAATACATTTAATTAGGGAAAATTACAAATTGGAATGAGTTGAAACAAATTTTGTGCATCATAAAACATTAAATAAAATTTTATCATGTGGTTTTTGGAACGAAATCATTTGCCAAAACGGTTTAGAAATTATTGAAGAAAAAAGGCTTTTTTTAGCGTAAATGGATGTTTGGGGTATTATATTTATCATTTTTCATCACCCCACACCCGTACCCACATCCACACACTCCCATTTACTTATCCCCTTGAAGAATTCAGTAGCCCACTTCTCCCCCTCAAAAATTTCTCCATCTCATTTGTATGGGTGAAATAGAGTTTATAGGTATAGGTTAAGATGTATTGTTTTGGAGGCTCATTGTACCTTGATTTGAGGGGGGTTGACTTGAGCAATTTTGCACAACACCCACACCATTCCCTCCATCACCCCATGGCCGAAATTCTGCAGCCCTTCCCCCTTGATTTTCCCTCTTTTCATTTCCTTCAAGTTAAATCAAAAAATTGCTCCAAAATCCAATTTAAATCTCACAAATTGATTTCCATTCTTCATCCCATTCTCCTTAGCTTTTATCACTTGGATCATGGTGTTATGAAGCCATCATTGGAGGCAAATTCTTCTTGCTAGATCACTAGATTTTAAGGTATAATTTCTACCCATTTAAATTCTTATGTTTAGATTTATTTAATTGAGTTGTTTTAGTGTTAATTTTAGTGCTATTTGCATACTAGTTTTTTTTTAAAAGTTTATGGCTTGAGTTGAATTAGGGTTTTGTTGTGGAAATGGGTTATGATAAATTGTGCATGGTTTTGTGTTGTGGATTAACATCTTAAGTTTTATAGAAAGCTAATTTAGTTGTTAATTCCAAACCATTACTTATAAAATGCCCTAATTAAGTTATTTTGCTAACTAGAGTTTTGGAAAATTATTAAATGCCTTAGATTAAATTATAATTATGGTTTCATATCATTATAGATAATATATTGAGTGTGTTAATGCTTTTAGTTCATGAAAATCCTAGCTAAATTGTTGTTTGTGCATTTTTGCTATAAATTGTAAAAAAAAATTGGGTATTTTGTAAACTAGAATTTTGGGGTTAATGGAATTTAATGAGATTAAATTATGGAAATTGTTTTTATGACTTATTTAAGATATTTAATAAGTATTATGGCCACTAGATTTGCTTAAACATCATGTTTTGTACAAAAACGGCGAGTTGTGCTTGCTAGATTTTCGGAAAAATGACTTTTTAAGTGAAATTGGGGTTTTTGTGAATTTTAATCTATTTTATATTAAAATTAGTGTTCGTGAATGTGCAAATGAGTGTATTTGGGTTTTTCTCGATGATTTGGCGTTTGTACGCCGACGTCGAGGGTTTTTGGGTTGATTTGTGAAAGCAACCATAGGTTTTGACCTATATGGGATTCGTGTGTCGTTTTGGTCATGAGTCGGATTTTAATACGATACGGTGCGTTATGATATGTAGGTACCCCATGTGGACTTCGAGACGACAAGCAAGCGCGTGGCGACCTCGGCACCGGCGAACGAGGACCAGGTGAGTAGATTTATATCTACGGGGAGAAGTCGGGTGGATGGCGTATAGCACCCCCGCAGTTCGTGGTGATGTATACGAATACGTATACACACAGATATTGATTATATGTTGTTGAGATTATTGATGATAAGATGGATATTTGGTATTTTTGGATTGGTTTAGTGTAGTTACGAAACCCTAGAGTAGTGGTCGCACTCACACACGCGCACACACACATACTTGCATACATTCTTCTTTTATATGTGCGTATATGGGAGTATATATTTATGTGTTCACATGGGTATGTTACTATATGTTCATATACTGGATTTGAGGATAGCATTTGGAATTTGAGATGAGTTGATGATATTGGGCCTGAGGCCAGAAGATCGGTGATGTGATTTGGTTCGTATTGAGATACGACATGATGTTTTAGCGGGTCTTTTGACGTAGCAATTCTTACACCTGTATGCATGCTTAGGCGGTATCAGTATTGTACTAGACGTAGGACATTGTCCCGGATCATGATATTTGATAAAGAAGATACCAGATGAATAGTGTGATTGAATGTGATATTAACCCGTACCCAGATTTGGGGATGCCGTACGACGGATTTACGTACGAGCTATATTGATGATTGATCCGCACTCTTGACTTAGGATGCCTGATTATAGATATGGTATCGGATATGATATTATTGAGGCGGGATCACCGACTATACATATACAGGTATGTATATGTATCGACTCAGATGATAGGCGGTTTCCTTACCTGTAGTTCAGCTTGTTAGTTCAGCCGTATAGTTTAGTGTAGTTGTTAGATTAGATTAGACTTCTTACCTATTTCAAAAACTAACGAATCGTGGGCATTTTTAAAGACAGCCCAAGGGATCCTACGGATATTTCAAAACACGTATCTTTTCATAAAAACACCGTAGCCCCTATTTTCAAAACCCCATGATTCGTGTTATTTCAAAAGGCACCATTTGTAGGACTGATATTAGATTAATGCAGATTATTTATAGTTGCGTCTAGTTTTCAGCTCCCGCTCATTTTTGTGGTCCGCTTCGCATCGCATGCTTATTTTATGTTTCATACTCCATTATTGATATCATGCTGTTAGGACACCAGCACCATTACCGATGATGCGTATGTACCACGTACACTTAATTGCCGGCTCACACACATCTTCATCGGTAATTGCCATGTCACGTACACCTTAGAAAATGTTATTGCTTGACATAGCCTGTTAGCTAATAGTTAGACATGATATTAGTGTACTTGCCTTATATGTTAGTTTAGACATTGTAGTTATTACCTGCTACTTCATGCATACTGTTATTCATTGTTATGCCGCATTCATGGATTCTCATGCATATATTCACTATTTTACGTGTTATTGAGGTTTTGGACTCGGATTTCCATGAGATTTTCTGGATTTGGAGGAAAACCGCAAAAACTTATATGAACTGATTTCTCTCTTTTTAAAATAAAAAGTGCGGTTTTCCCATGATGTATGAGTCGTCCACCATGAGTTTGCTGATGGATTTCGAGACCCGATTCGAGGAGACGGATGAACCGTTTCGGGTACATGGTGGACCCGGTAAGGTACCCCGGGGCAAGAAGCGCGTGATGATGACGATGTGAGCCTGGAAGGGGAGCACTACCTACCGGTGATTTTACCCGACGCGTCGGATATCCGTAGGATACCGTCGTGGTCTTGAGATGGATGGTAGGGGCCGGTCTGGACTGACGGCGCCCTAGATATTGAGGTACAGAGACTGTGATACAGAGATATCGAGATATTGGGATTACGTTTTGTGCCGATGCTAGGCACTGTTTTATGCTGATTTCATTATGATACCTCATTTTAAAAATACAAAGGAAATCTCACTAAATTATGGAAACAGTTCTTCATTTACATGTATTCTGTTTTCATGCATTCATACCTCATTCATATGATATATTGCTACCCTTGGGCACTGACACGGGCACATAAGATTACACTCGGGTTAGATATTTACCCTAGCCTTGTTATAGGCTACGTGTTATTCATATATTTGAGGATATATTATGATCATTGACCTAGGTTGCGTTATTTATGCGATTTCTGTGCGTAGATATTTTTCTATTCACGAGTTGGCAACTCACCCCCGTTGTGCCCCAGTTTCTTGCAGGTTGCCGTACAGGTTTCATTACGGCTTTGCGGGCTCAGTTTCATTCGGGTGACTTGCTAGTAGGTGGGTTTTTCTTATATCGTACCCATCATATTACCTTGTATAATATTATTCCGTTGTATCTAGTAAATTCCATCAACCAAACATGTATTTTTTTGAGATAGAGACCAGTGTTGTTTATTCTTTCGACCTTAGAGTTGCTCGTTATATTTCTGGTGGTATTGAGTTTCCTTTTGAGTTTTGATCCTCGCCGTTGGCGTTGTATATTATATTGTTTGTGTGGTTGTGACCGTCGATTGACGAAGAGCTAGCTCCCGCTTAGGGATGCCCTTTTCTTGTTTTCGTATACTATTCATGTTGTATCCCGTTTGGGGGCCTGTATTTACAAAGGAGACTGCCGAAATTTTCAGTAAATTTTTGATGTTTTAAAAACCGCATAATTCGGCTTATGCTATTAAAACTACTTGTTTTAAATTGGTTTTCCTTCACTCTACTTCTTTTCTTGGTTTGGATTTCTGGGTTTTCGGTTTACTTAGATTACGTACGCCTCGAGACGTTTCGTAGTTTAAGTGCCGGTCATGTTCCGTACTTTCGGGACGTGACAAAGTTAGTATCAGAGCGTTAGGTTTTAACCTTCGGAGCGTAGGATGACCCTTGGTTGATGGAATAGGTGACTAAAGTAGAGTGACGTACCGTTGGTATGTTCCGCGGCATATTTACGACACGCCACTCCACTTAAGAAGCCTTAGGATGTACATTTTCTTGTTCAGTATTATATTCCTTCCTGATCTAGCCTCATCGTTACCAGTTTGGTTTTGCTGCCACGATTTCGGGCAGGGAGGGATACGGCTAGAGTTGCGGTCAACAGGAGCTCGTCACAAATGAGGACTGACCAGGGCGTGATTCCGGCGACACCCAATTGCAGAGATGTGTCTTTTTACTGTGTTTCCGCGCCACGAGTGTTTGGCGGATCGCCTTTATGAGGTTACTCGGAGGTGCTGATCGACACTAGAGAATTGAGCCAATGATGGAGGCCAGCCAGATTTTGATGACCGTTGGTGTGTTGCTTACTCCTGATGATTGAGGCACGGTTCAGCATGCAGACGAGTGAGCCAGTTATTGTTGCGAATGACGAGATATCGCACCAGATGTTGGAGCTATTGCAGTATAAGTTGTACTAAGAGATGATAGAAGGTCGCTAGTCATCGAGGATGAATGACTAGGACATGTGGATCGTTCGCCTACCCCGATGCGAGGTCATCAGATAGATTGATTCCAGCTAGAGACGACTTCACGCGGAGACGTTAGGAGTCGACAGAGACGATCGAATGTCAGAAACCTATTATTCCAAGTTTAAAGTAGTCGGAAAGACATGCAGGCAATTCTATGGTCCCTCTAGAAGAATGAAACCCTAACTCGACTTAATGACCGTGTGAAAGCCTTTGAATCTTCGGGTTTGCGGCAGTTCTACGGCGCCATTAGTGAGGCTTGGGTTTGCCCTTCTACGGCTGGACCACCGATGCTGTGGTACGTACTCGATACTATTATACTGTACCCAAGATGTTGAGCTCTTGGGGGATTATGAGGTTTTGACGACTCGATTGGATGGCTCGACTTAATTCGGATGCTAGGTGGTGAGATGCATTTCTTGGGAGACTCCCGATACGAGGATAGCCGTTGGAGCTCAGTCCATGCAGCCACGACGAGACGAGTCCGAAACGGTCGACCTTGGAGAAAAGTGGAGTAAGCGGTGCGTACGAGATCTTGATAAGATGATGTTCTACTCTGCCGACATCATAGATGCGATACGCATGCCGAGGCATTGTACTTGGATATACCTTTTAGAAGGAGTCGCGATGAGTATGCAGCCGTTCCGGAACAAGGAGCAGATATAGTAAAGGACGATGACTCCCGGATAGTTGGCAGAGATGAGACTGGAAGAGACCTTGAGTAGGATTCCTTTCAGGACAATGCTGCAATGATATTTGCACCCAGGATCAGATGTGTCACGTGCATTTAGAGAGCCAGAGGCCGACTCCAGTGACATGTTGCTTTACGAGTGTTGTTTATTCTTTCGACCTTAGAGTTGCTCGTTATATTTCTGGTGGTTTTGATTTTCCTTTTGAGTTTCGATCCTCGCCGTTGGCGTTGTATATTATATTGTTTGTGTGGTTGTGACAGTCGATTGACGAAGAGCTAGCTCCCGCTTAGGGATGCCCTTTTCTTGTTTTCGTATACTATTCATGTTGTATCCCGTTTGGGGGCCTGTATTTACAAAGGAGACTCTGCCGAAATTTTCAGTAAATTTTTGATGTTTTAAAAACCGCATAATTCGGCTTATGCTATTAAAACTACTTGTTTTAAATTGGTTTTCCTTCACTCTACTTCTTTTCTTGGTTTGGATTTCTGGGTTTTCGGTTTACTTAGATTATGTACGCCTCGAGACGTTTCGTAGTTTAAGTGCCGGTCATGTTCCGTACTTTCGGGACGTGACAAGGTTAGTTCATCGACCTGGGGATCGTCATTTGTCTCGTGTGAGTTCCCACTGTACTTTGATTACTACCCTACCACGGCTCAAAGGAGTCGTGCAAACAGGTTTTAGTTGGGACAGTCCCGAGCCACATGGAGGCAGTGAGCGTATCTTCAGGGGTTCGTCTCTCCCGGTATTGGGGGTGAGGTCGCGCTGTGTCTAGGAGAGCCATTACACGAAGCCCTCGGCCGAGGCAAGGAGATTTACTGGTAGGTATTCCAGTAGTATCTCAGGGTGTTCTGGGCTATACTCCGACACGACTTGTACCGCTTTTGGGGGTCTGACTTTTACCAACCCCCTAGGCTCGCCATGCGATGCTCATAGACGAACGGACCGGACTGTACGGATATTGTCACTGACAGGCTCAGTAGGGTGTCAGGCTGAGTTCGCTCACAGACGTCCCTTTTGGTCAATACCTGGTAGCCCGTTATGTATTGGCTTATATCTCTGACGTGCTAGTGGTTAAATCCACAACCAAGGTGTTGACGAGTCTTTAGAGTCCCCCACATTCAGTTACTCAGCTTTCGGGCGAAAAGTTGTAGAGGCTGTATGGAGATATGGCAAGGTCCGATCAGATACGTGCGGTATTGCACGGATCAGGATCGGACAGTTTGTACTATAGGCCGTATGGATATATGGCAGGGTTCGATCAGATACGTGCGGTATTGCACGGATCAGGATCGAACGGATATTACTAGCCAGCTTTGGTTTAAGCCGGATCCTAGTATAGTACAGTGTGGATTTTGTCTCATTGCATTTGTATTTCGGTCGGAATACAAATGCAGGTGTGTATGCACAGTATCGGGGTTTTCCTGTAATTTATTACGGGACCAGTTTTCTGGAGTTGCCAGTTTGCTTTCCGTTTCGGCCAATTTCCTTTGTATCGTTCATTGGCCGAAGTTTGGTGGAGGAGGGCTTATTTTCATTGTTGCAAATAGGCAATTGTGGAGGGGGTCTTTTGCATATTGGTTGGATCATGATGGTTGCTCCATTGACCTTGACTTCTTGACTTCTTCATGATGGATTGACCATTTGGAGTCATCATGGTTGTTTTGGAGTGTTTTTTTTTTTGATGATATTGTTTTGATCATCACTCATTATTATTCCTTGCATGATAGCTCACCCACTCCCTTGTCTTTCTTTTGACTTCACTCTATTCCCACCTACCACCATGAGGCATGGCCGGCCACTAGTAAGGGAGGGGGCTCTCTTTCATTTGGGTGTGAGAAAAATGTCACTCTCATTCTTTGCATATCACATTTTTCCTCACCTTTCTCCAAGTTCTTATCCCTCCACCAAAAGGCAATTCCTACAACCCCAAAATGAGACTTGTACACTACATTCTACAGCAAATCTTGGGCACGTCGACTAGCCAGCTTCGTGCCCGAGTTGCCTCGGCATTGAGGTGGGAGCCCGTAAAAGATGTAGGCGATGTGGTGCACTTCCGGCGACGAGGTGGAGACAGGACATTCCGCGGGAGATCGGGACGACGACGAGAAGACCGGAGGACTTGGATCAGTCGGTATATCTCTCTTCCCCATCTTGTAGTTAGCTAGGACTAATTAATGGTTCGATCCGGGTAATAGTGCGCGGCGGTTTGCCAGTTCAAGTAAAATTTAAAGTTTATCACCGCTTCCGCATTTGGCCGTCGGATTGACGGCCGGGGCGCCGCCGTGCACTTATAGCTCAATGGATGGAAGCACTCCAAGTTCAGTGATGAACTTCTTGATCCAGACAACCACTTTGGCAGCATCGTTGGCAGCGATGTATTCAGCCTCCATCGTCGAGTCTGCCACGGTTTTCTGCTTGGAACTCTTTCAGCTAACCGCCCCTCCGTAAAGGGTAAAGACAAATCCCGACTGCGACTTAGAGTCGTCCTTATCACTCTGGAAGCTCGAATCGGTAAAGGACTCCACTTGGAGTTCTCCGTTACCATACAATAAGAGCATATCTTTAGTCCTTCGCAAGTACATGAGAATGCTCTTCACAGCTGTCCAGTGACTCATTCCAGGATCAGCTTGATAACTACTCACTACACTTGGTGAGTATGCTACATCGGGTCTGTTACATAGCATTGCGTACATGATAGAGCCTACAGCCGAAGCATAGGGTATCCCTTGCATTCGAGCTCTCTCCAAATCAGCCTTGGGAGACATCTCTCTGGAAAGAGTGAGCCCTGAGATCGTGGGTAAAAACCCACGTTTGGACTCTTCCATACTAAACCTCTTTAGTATGGTGTCAATGTACCTGGATTGGGACAATCCCAATATCCTTTTAGATCTATCTCTATAGATCATAATTTCCAATATGCAGGAGGCATCACCAAGATCTTTCATTGAGAATCTTTATGATAAGAAGAGCTTGACCGATTGCAGTATAGGAATGTCATTTCCTATCAAGAGTATGTCATCCACGTACAATACGAGGAAGACAACCTTACTCTCTGCCACCTTCTTGTAGATACAAGGTTCATCTATATTTTTGACGAAATCAAACTCTTTGATAACGACGTCCAAGCAGATGTTCCAACTGCGCGATGTTTGCTTTAATCCATAAATGGATTTAAGCAGCTTGCACACCTTCCCGCTGCTCCCACTATCTACGAAGCACTCTGGCTGAGTCATGTACACGCACTCTTCTAAATCACCGTTTAGAAAGGCGGTCTTAACATCCATTTGCCAGATTTCGTAGTCATGATATGCAGCGATGGAAAGCATGATCCGGATGGATTTAAGCATAGCCACTGGAGAAAAGGTTTCGTCATAGTCCACACCTGGTCTTTGACGAAAACCCTTTGCAACAAGTCTAGCTTTGAAAGTCTCCACTTTCCCATCTACACCAAGTTTTTTCTTGAAGATACACTTGCTCCCAATGGGTTTTACCCCTTCAGGAGCATCTTCCAAAGTCCATACTTTGTTGGTGTACATGGATTCCATCTCGGACCGCATTGCATCCAGCCATTTCACTGAGTCCCCACTCGTGATGGCCTGCTCGAAGCTAGTTGGGTCATCATCAACCATGATGCAATCCTCGCTCCCACCATCCATGAGAAAACCGTAGTATCTCTCAGGTGGGTGAGGAACCCTACTAGATCGGCGGAGAGGCTGAGGTTCGTTGGGAACTACCGAATCCTCTGTTTCCACCCGATCTTCTGTTACAGCTTTTGTAGCTGGAACCTCTTCCAGTTCTACCTCATGACCACTATTCTCTTTTGCAAGAAATTCCTTTTCTAAAAAGGTGGCATGCCAAGAAACAAACACCCTTTTTTCCTCAGTGTGGTAGAAGATATACCCTTGTGAATTCTTGGGATATCCTACAAATTTGCATAGAACAGACTGTGCCTCGAGTTTGTCCTGATTTTGTCGTTTGATATAGGCTGGACAACCCCATATCTTTATATAGTTAAGACATGGTCTCTTCCCTTTCCATATCTCATATAGAGTGGTAGGCACAGATTTGGTAGGGGCCATATTCAATAGATGTATGGTTGTCTCTAGCGCATACCCCCAGAAGAAAATAGGTAACTCAGCTATGCTAATCATAGAGCGCACTATATCTAATAGGGTGCGGTTCCTCCGTTCTGATACACCGTTGTGCTATGGTGTATATGGAGGAGTCAGCTGAGAGAGAATCCCATTCTCTTTTAGGAAGTCCAGGAATTCATTGCTCAAGTATTCACCTCCTCGATCAGATCGTAGGATTTTAATAATTTTTCCGGTTTGGTTCTCGACTTCTTGTATGTATTCTCTAAATTTCTCAAAAGCTTCAGACTTGTGTCTTATCAAGAACACATGTCCGTATCTTGAGAGATCGTCAGTGAATGTAATGAAGTACGAAGAACCATCCCTGGCATGTGTAGACATGGGACCGCATACATCACTATGTATCAGTCCTAAGAGTTCGGTAACTCTTTCTGTAAGTCTACGGTAGCGCCCCGGCCGTCTTTCAGATGCCAAATGCGGAACAAAAACTTTTTATAACTGGCGCTATCGCATACTATAACCCGGATCTGCCATTAACGCTAAACTAACAATCTACAAAGAGGGAAGAAAGGTTATACCGAACGATCCGAGTCCTTCGTTCTTTAACCATCATCCCACGCTCAGTTGCGGCTGCTCTGATCTCGTCGATCTCCGATCTCCTCGTCCAGGTGGCACCACGTCATCGGATCTTTAAACGGGCTCCCGCCTCTGACTCGAGGCAACTCGGTCGTCAAGTTTGCTAAAAGAGACGACCAAGAATGATGTAGAGAATGAGTAGAAGACTTTGCCTCGCTTCATCCAAAGCCATGGACGAACGGTTAATGAAGTTGCCATTGGAATCGGGTGATGGAATGAAATGAGCTGTGAAATTCCATACACCGAAACTATCATAATCTTTTAACCAAATGAAGTGAGAGAGAGTCACAAGAGAGGAGGGGAGGGGCCGGCCATCATATAGAGGTGGGGGGTGATGGTAGGAGAGGGGGAGGTGACAATAAGAGAAATATCTAGTGTGAACACAAAGTGTGAACACAATTAATGAAAATGATGAATCATTAACCAAGTCATCATGCATTAATGGAATCATTAAATCCAACCATGAGTCACAAAACACATCACCACTTCTAGAACCTTCTAGAAGCATCCACACTCATCTCAAGAAAAGATAAATCCGTATTTAACCGAATGTTAAATACGGCTGATAGAAAACTAGAAACTGGCAACTTCCAAAAGTGATCCCGAAACGAATTTCAGGATAACCCCGTAACTGTATAAATATACCCGCATTTGTATTACGACCGAATACAAATGCAACTGAGACAAAAATATTATATCTACTCTGTATAATACATGGATACGGCTTAAACCAAAGCCCACCAGTATTATCTGCCCGAAATATGACACGTGCGTAAACGCACGTGCATTTTCCGAACCCTGCCATAAAACCATACGGCCTCTACAACGTTTCGCCCGAACTTGGGAAACTATCTGTGGGGGACTCTAATGACTCGTCAGTACCCTGGCAGTGGGTTTAACCACAAGCCGTCAGCGGCACTAGCTGTGCGTAACGGCTGCCCATGGACTGACCTCAAGAGAGGCCGATGAGCGAACTCATCCGGAAACCCTACTGAGCTTAACAGTGACAATGTATATACAGTCCGGTCCGTTCGTCTATGAGTATCGCATATCCTGCCTAGGGGGCTATTAACGGCAGACCCCCAATAACTGTATAAGTTGTGTCGGAGACAAGCTCTGAACACCCTGAGATACTACTGGAGTACCTACAAGTAAATCTCACCTACCTTGGACAAGGACATGGTGTAATGGCTTTCCTAGACACAGCGCGACCTCCACCCCTAATACCGGGAGAGACGAATCCCCTGCCGATCCGCTCACGTGCCTCCATGTGGCTCGGGACTGTACCCAAAAACTACCTGTTGCCACGACTCCTTTGAGCCGTGGTAGGGTAGAAATTAAAGCAAAGTGGGAACTCACACGAGACAAATGACGACCTCAGGTCGATGAACTAACATGTGTAAGTCTACGGCGGCGCCCCGGCCGTCAATCCGACGCCGGAATGCGGAAGCGATGATTTTCTTTAAACTTTTCAAACCGGCACCACCGCGCACTATGAACCCGGATCGTGCCATTAATCTAGTCCTAGCTAACAAGAGAAAGGGGAAAAGAGATATACCGAGCGATCCGTGTCCTTCGGTCTTCTCGTCTTCGTCCCGATCTCCCGCGGAATGTCCGGTCTCCACCAAGTCGCCGGAAGGGCACCACGTCGCCGGCTTCTTTTACGGGCTCCCACCTCTGAACCGAGGCAACTCGGGCACGAAGTTGGCGAGTCGACGTGCCCAAGGTTTGCTGTAGAATCGTGTAGAGAACTATGTGTCTCATTGGGTTTATGGAGGTTGCCATTTGGTGGAGGAAATGAAGTATGGAATTTTGTGGTGAACTTGGGGATTTTTGCAAGCATGAGAGAGAAAAAATACAACATCAAAAACATGGACAGCCCCCTCTCTACAAGGCCGGCCATAGAATGAGGGAATGAGAGTGGGAAAAAATCCAAGAGAGGGTGGAGGAAAAATGCAAGAGAGTAAGGATAATCATGAAGTGAAAATGATCATAACCATAATCACACACCAAGAACAAATCAACTCCCATCACCAAAATTGAAACCATCATGAACCATCATGAACCCACAAGTCAAGCCATGATGACTAAAGAAAGTCAAGGTATGGTGCAATTATCATGACATTACATCTTGCAAAAACAACCCTCCAAATTGCCAATTTGCACAAGTGCAAATTAGCCCTCCTCCACCAATCTTCGGCCAATGAAAGATACAAGGAAATATGGCCGAAACGGAAAGCAAACTAGCAACTCCAAAAAACTGATCCCGTAATAAATTACAGGAAAACCCCGCTACTGTATATACATACCCGCATTTGTATTCCGACCGAAATACAAATGCAAAGAGACAAAATCTACACTGTGCAATACTAGGATCCGGCTTAAACCAAAGCCCGCTAGTATTATCCGTCCGATCATGGTCCGTGCAATACCGCACGTATCTGATCGAACCCTGCCATATCTCCATACGGCCTCTACAGCGTTTTGCCTGAAAACTTGAGCAACTGAATGTGGGGGACTCTAAACACTCGTCAATACTATGGCTGTGGATTTAACCACTAGCACGTCAGAGGTATTACCCATACGTGACGGGCTACCAGCTATTGACCAAAAGGGACGTCGATGAGCGAACTCATCCTGACACCCTACTGAGCCTGTTAGTGACAATATCCGTACAGTCCGGTCCGTTCGTCTATGAGCATCGCATGGCGGGCCTAGGGGGTTGGTAAAAGTCAGACCCCCAAAAGCGGTACAAGTCGTGTCGGAGTGTAGCCCAGAACACCCTGAGATACTACTGGAATACCTACCAGTAAATCTCCTGCCTCGGCCGAGGGCTTTGTGTAATGGCTCTCCCAGACACAGCGCGACCTGACCCCTAATACCGGGAGAGACGAATCCCTGAAGATCCACTCACTGCCTCCATGTGGCTCGGGACTGTACTCAACTAAAACCTGTTTGCACGTCTCCTTTGAGCGTGGTAGGGTAGTAATCAAAGTACAGTGGGAACTCAAACGAGACAAATGACGATCCTCAGGTCGATGAACTAACCTGTACACATGTCACCAGGGAACTGCTATCTGACGTCCGGTATAATCCCAACTAGCAGGTTCCCGGTGAGCCCTGTCCGGTGTACTCATAACCTAATGAGCACCTGTATACATCTTAGGTGAACCAACTGACACCAGTGGCTTGTGAGACCGGCCACCGCCCCTCATCGGGGTCTCAACTGTATACACTAGTCTACTCTGGAGTATCGATGCCCTGTCTCGAAACTCCCACGACTAGGGACCTTTTAAGGATGTGCTTATAGACTACCAGCTCCCACGTATATGATCGCCTTCATACTGCTGGCAGTCAAGCATGAATCCTAGGGGCTCTATCAACGTGTAATAGCGACCTGTCTGGTCACCTAAAGCAGTACACGATGATAAAGATAAACCAGATAGCATACTATCATCTTGAGTAAGACTGTCCTACCGGGATAGGTCCTCCCTCAATCATTGCAATCACGTGCCTGTGATCCAATAATTGACTCTGAGGGCACTATCTTCAACAACCTGTACACATATCACCAGGGAACTGCGATCTGATGATATGTATAATACCAACTAGCAGGTTCCCGGCGAGTCCTGTCCGGTGTACTCATAACCCAATGAGCACCTGTATACATCTTAGGTGATACAACCGACACCAGTGGCTTGTGAGACCGGCCACCGCCCCTCGTCGGGGTCTCGACTGTATACACTAGTCTACTCCGGAGTATCGATGCCCTGTCTCGAAACTCCCACGACTAGGGACCACCATTAAGGATATGCTTATAGACCACCCAACTCTCACTTATATGATCGCCCTCATACTGTTGGTAGTCAAGCAAGATCCTAAGGGCTCTATCAAAGTGTAATCGTGATCAGTCACCTGAATCTATACACGACTGATAAAGGCAAACCAGATAGCATACTATCATCTTGAGTAAGACTGTTCTACCGGTATAGGTCCTCCTCAATCCTTGCAATCACGTACCTGCGATCCAATAATTGACTTTGAGGGCACTATATCTAATAATCTCCCACTTGCACTTAAGGCTAATTATTGCGATGTCGCGTACCCACAGCCCGTGTGAAACCAACACCCAACTCCTCTACTAATCAGATTCACAAAGCCCGTTTGTAAAACTATTGTGTTCGATAAATAGCCTCAGTGAGTGGATCCGCCCTGATGTTTCTTTCTATGTCTCTCTTAATCTCAAGTTCGCGGAGAAAGCCATCTCCCGAATTGAGTAATACTTGTCTTAGAATATGTCTGGATATCTGATGGGACCTAGTTCATAAATGAACTCCAAATCCAAACTTCTTAGACTGTATCGATAACTGAACCTAATCAGTATCCTGCACCATGCCTCCCACAGTATCCTCTTGGACCACCAGTTCATAATACTGTCCCTCTTCGTCAGAGGGAAAACTATAACTCTGACAATCACTCTGTCATCCATGTCACCTTTGAAGCCTGGAATGATAACCGTCTCCCGAAGGAGGCTGCCGTCATCAAATCCGTAGAACATCCGCTTATGTTCTAAAACTGCTTCCTTATGTTTCTCCAGGATTGGATTAATACAAACTTATTGCATCTAGTGCAAAAACAACATTTGGTGTGGTACTTGACATCTCATGATTGGCTCAATTCCCTAAGCAAGTGATCTGCCAATCATGCACATCCCTCTCCTTTAGTCTGTAAGACACCTTTAGAGAGGGTGACTCCATCACCTGCAGGTACACCACCATGCCAGGAGTCATTTATTCTAAAAACTATTAGAATACTGTCAAAGTACCCACATTGGGAAACTACCCAAATCCAGATCTAAAATCATAGATCTAGAAACTAGAATGTCAAATATTATATCCATATCCTGTCTGGAGAAACAACTGTGTGACGACCAAAGTACAACCGATCGTAGTATAGGAATTTTACTTCCTACTATGTGTATGTCATCCAAAAACCAAGACATCACACCCTACTACCTTCTTAACAAATCCATCCCCTATTCTCATGAAGTCAAACCCATGACTGTCCCATCAAAATTAGATGATCAATCTCCGCTATAACTGCTTTAGTCTATAAATAGACATAAGCTACTTGCCCACTATGCTTCCGCTGCTCCCACTGACCACAACAACCCTCCTACCGGGTCTCATAGCTTGGAACAATAGTAGTGTCAAGTCTAGGTAGATAAAAACTTCCCTGTCACCGTCCTTGAGGCTACCGGAATAACTCTCGGGTGTCTGAGGTTACCCACCAAATCTGCGGAGGGGCTAATGGAATGTCAAACCTGATTGAATCTTTAAGACCTATTAAATTTTCCGTAATCGTTTGCGGTTCTGGAATCACTTCCAGTTCTACCTGTTGGAGATAGTGCCCTCATAGTCAATTATTGGATCGCAGGTACGTGATTGCAATGATTGCGGAGGACCTATACCGGTAGGACAGTCTTACTCGAGATGATAGTATGCTATCTGGTTTGCCTTTATCAGTCGTGTACATGTTCAGGTGACTGATTGCATGTTACACTTTGATAGAGCCTTTAGGATCTTCCTTTACTACCAACAGTATGATGGCGATCATATACGTGAGAGTTGGGTAGTTTATATGCATATCCTTAATTGTGGTCCCTAGTTGTGGGAGTTTCGAGACAGGGCATCGATACTCCGGAGTAGACTAGTGTATACAGTCGAGACCCCGACGAGGGGCGGTGGCCGGTCTCACAAGCCACTGGTGTCAGTTGGATCACCTAAGATGTATACAGGTGCTTATTGGGTTATGAGTACACCGGACAGGACTCGCCAGGAATCTGCTAGTTAGTACTATACCTATCGTCAGATAGCAGTTCCCTGGTGACGTGTGTACAGGTTAGTTCATCGACCTGAGGTCGTCATTTGTCTCGTGTGAGTTCCCACTGTGCTTTGATTTCTACCCTACCACGGCTCAAAGGAGTCGTGCAAACAGGTAGCTTTTGGGTACAGTCCCGAGCCATATGGAGGCACGTGAGCGGATCGGCAGGGGATTCGTCTCTCCCGGTATTGGGGGCGAGATCGTGCTGTGTCTAGGAGAGCCATTACACATAGTCCATGGCCATGGCAGGAGATTTACTGGTAGGTACTCCAGTAGTATCTCAGGGTGTTATTGGGCTACACTCCGACACGACTTATACTGCTTTTGGGGGTCTGACGTTACTAGCCCCCTAGGCGGATATGCGATACTCATTGACGAACGGACCGGACTGTATATACATTGTCACTATTAGGCTCAGTAGGGTTTCTGGATGAGTTCGCTCATCGGCCTCCCTTGAGTTCGCTCATCAGCCTTCCTTGAGGTCAGTCCATGGGCAGCCGTTACGCATAGCTAGTGCCGCTGACGGTTTGTGGTTAAACCCACTGCCAGGGTACTGACGAGTCATTAGAGTCCCCCATATACAGTTTCCCAAGTTCGGGCGAAACGTTGTAGAGGCCGTATGGTTTTATGGCAGGGTTCGGAAAATGCACGTGCGTTTACGCACGTGTCAGATTTCGGGCAGATGATACTGGTCGGCTTTGGTTTAAGCCAGATCCGAGTATTATATTGAGTAGATATAATATCTTTGTCTCAGTTGCATTTGTATTCGGTCGTAATACAAATACGGGTATATTTATACAGTTACGGGGTTATCCTGAAAGTTGTTTCAGGATCACTTTTGGAAGTTGCCAGTTTCCAGTTTTCTATCAGCCGTCTTTTAACATTCGGTTAAAGACGGATTTATCTTTTCTTGGATGAGAGTGAGTCATGCTTCTAGAAGGTTCTCGATTTGGTGAGGTTTCTTGTGACTCATGCTTTGATTTCTAAACATGTTTGTTTTCCTTAAGATATTTATTTTGTGTTCACACATGATATTTGCTTAAGGTTACTCTCTCCTCTCCTACACTCACCTCCCTCTTTGCCCTATATATGGCCGGCCCCCTCTCTCTCCTCACTATGCTTTCTTTCACTTGATGTTTCATTTGCTAGAAAAGATTATGATAGGTTTTATCGGTGTATGGAATTTCACAGTCCATTTCATTCCATCACCCGATTCCTTCGGCAACTTCATTAACCGATCGTCCACGGATTTGGACGAAGTGAGACAAAGTCATCTACTCATTCTCTACATCATTCTTGGTCGTCTCTTCTAGCAAACTTGACAACCGAGTTGCCTCAAGTCAGAGGCGGGAGCCCGTTTAAAGAATCAGTGATGTGGTGCCACCTGGACGAGCAGATCGGAGATCGACGGGATCGGAGCAGCCGCAACGGAGCGTGGGATGATGGTTAAAGAACGAAGGACTCGGATCGTTCGGTATAACCCTTCTACACTCTTTACAGTTTGTTAGTTTAGCAATAATGGCAGATCCGGGTTAAAGTATACGATAGCGCCAGTTTAAAAGTTTTTGTTCCGCATTTGGCGTCTGTAGACGGCCGGGGCGCTAGCGTAGACTTACAATGGTATCAGAGCCTCACCATTTTGCTATACTAACTTGTGCTAATGCGTTTAAAACATCGATCGAACCGGAAATCAAAAACTGCAAAATCCAAGCTTGACAGTTTCTGTTGATTTTAAACGGTCTCCTAAAAATATTTCACACATACCAGAAAATCAAGCAGGGTTTTTTAGGAATACTGTAGAAATTCGAGGAAGTAATTCCACTGTTCCGCCGCGGATCCGCGGCCCCAGCTAGGGTTTTGCCGCGGATCCGCCGCAGGAAAGTGGGATCACTCACTCACTTTTCTACAGTGGATTCTATGTTGGAAATTGGGGTTTTTGGTATATATCTTTTAGGCCCAGGTTTTGTTACTGTTCTGCAGATTTGCGTGGGGCCCACTTTATGATATTTTGTCGATCGAAATTTAAACATGTTAGTTTACAGTGCTTACATTATATCTTTGACCGGGAATGTCATTTGATCGGTAAACCGCGTCCGATTGCTATAGTTCTTTTAGACGGGTTTGCGAACGTGACATTCGCGTTGATGTTCTGTGTTGTGCTGTGATGTTGCGGATTTGTCGTGGTGGATAGCAGTGTGCAATGGTAGTACAGTTTGAGTTTATTTGTACATTTGATATTGCGGGGCGAGCGTCCAACTTGTGGACTGCCGTCACTGCCTGTTGTATAATATTCTTTTGGGGCACGACCAGGTTGCGGTCGATGTACCTGTTGTACTATTTTTCATTACTGTACTAGGTTTTACCCCGCGACGGAGTGCACGGATAGCCGGGTTCTGGGGGCAACGGGTCCGCATCTCATGACTTTGAGAGGTAGAGGGGTCCCACTCTAGAATTGGCAGACTATTCACCGCACTCATAAGGGGTACAGGTTGACCCAAGGAGGGGTGCTCAATTTACCGGATTCCGTGAAGTCCCGGGTGTTCCATTCACTATGCTGTGGGGGACCACCTCGCTTCAGGTTTTGGCGGGTAACTTGCCGCACCCGTAGGGGTCTAGGTTTCATTGCACAGGCTATCCACACGACAGGGGAACGTCGGGTTTCAGCAGCGGCTCTGTGAAACCCGGGGATCCCAGATTATCTGTATTGTTCTGTGATGCTTATTACTTTTCTGTAATGTTGCATATTATCACGCCTGGAGCGATTATTGTATATTGGTTTATATACTATTAGATGTTGTATATGTTTTACACCCGCGCTAGTCCAGTCCCCGCTCTGTCGTTAGTTAAGTAACCTAACGGGTGATGACGGGACTCAGTGACAAATGCGGATGGCATATACGTACATTTTATTTTTGTTCTTTTCTGGTGTGATTGATTGATGGGACTGCGTTGATTCTGATCAATGCAAAAAGTAAAACAAACCTGTTTACAGTTGTTGGAACAAATTTAAAAAGTGTTATTGCAAAGACGTTTCCTTTTGTTTTGCATAGCGGTATTCAGTGGAATATCCTGCACCTCATTCGACGGGGCAAGGGCCGATATCCCTTCACCGGCACTGACCCCTTGGGCAGAAGTTTGCGTCAGGGTAATAACTTCACTATAGTCGATTACATGTTGCTTTGCATCGCGGTATTCAGTGGAATATCCTGCACCTCATTCCACGAGGAAAGAGCCGAGATCCCTTTACCGGGAGTGACCTCTTTAGCAAAAGGTTTTCGCCACTATATTTTAAAAAGCTATCAGGTTCCTTCAGCGATATCAAGTTCACTACGCTAAAGGTTTTTCGCCAAAAACCAGCCGTAGCCCTCCGTCGTTTCTTATGGATGGTCAGTAGTATTCAAGCTATGTTTGTTGGCATACGTCAAGGCATAGTGTTTGGTAGCTGCTGGGTATTCATTTGTTGCATAGATAGATGAGTTGGTTTGAGACAGTCGTATTACCTTGTTGGCATACGTCAAGGGTATGTACGGGTGGGTTCAAATTAACAAGATAATGACGGGAAGAACTTGACATGTGACTTATGATTTGTTGGCATACGTCAAGATCATAAGAGCATGGGGCATAAATCATATCGGGAGTTTCTAAAGAAACTGAAACTTGCCAAGTATGCGCATACCTTCTGGAGTATGAGTAACGTGGATGCATTCCATCACGTTATCATGCGATGAGAGTTGTATCCCGATTCCCACTGATGAGTTGGTTTACTCTTCGGGTCATCCCGATTGATTCTTCTTTAGGTTTGGAGGAGAATTTGACAGGACAGTGGGAGGTTTCCGGATTAGATAAATTGATGACCATTCTGATCTAGGTTAGAGTGCACGCAGAGTATTTCTTTTCTCTCTCTCTTTGGCAGCGACCTTTGACCGACCCTAGACTATGACTCAGTGATCAAGTTGACCGAACCTTCTTAAAATACTGGCTTTTGGATTGTCTATGTTGCATAAGTCATTGCCACTCCTTCTTTTACCTTTTAAATTTCTCAGAACACCCATATTACTACGGATATCCACTTCCATTGGATAGATCCATCGTATGGTTATATACGAACTCGAAGGGACTTCTTCGAGTATGGATCCAGGTTCAGGAGAAATAGAATTGGTTTATTCAGTTGTCTTTTATCATCACCTTCTTTCAAGATGCGAGGGCTTCTTGGTTTAGGAGAGTACACCTATTACGCTTATTGGATAGTCTTATTCCAAACCATAGGCTGGTGCCGAAAGGTAGGGAATGAAGAAAACCAATTAGCTTAAGTAGGGTGTGCAGAAGGCAATAACTAAAGACAAAATAAAGGGATTGAAAGAGGGCAAAGTAAATTGCGAATGATATCATTCACGACCAAACCGCGTACTTCATCGCCACTACTATTTCACCTTTAAAGGAATAAGGTATTATTCAGTTGTCTTTTATCATCACCTTCTCTCAAGATGCGAGTACTCCTTGGTTTAGGAAGGTACACCTATTATGCTTACTGGATAGTCTTCTTCCAAACCATAGGCTGGTGCCGAACGGTAGGGAAGGAAGAAAACCATTTAGCCTAACGATGGTGTATAGAAGGTAACGACTAAAGACAAATAAAGGGATTTGGAGAGATGGCAATAAAATATACGGTTGAAGTCATGAATTGGATTACGGAAGAGGCATTGCTATGAATTCCAGGATACCCCTACGAAACATTTTCATGTTTCAGTGCATTGTTAAAGGAAAACTGTTTTCCCGATTGGATACTTACTCCAAGGGTATGTATTTACCAGGTTTCATTCTCATATCTGTATGGTTTTACAGATGATGAGTGGGAGTAAATTATTGGGAATTAGGTGATTATCCTCATTATATCAGAATTCGTTGTAATTGGTGATATTTGAGGAAATCTCCAGGGTACAGTTTTCAACCTACGACGCACAGATTTTTGAGTTGTCAAACTCAGCGGACTTATACAGAGTATTGTATGTTGTCCAGTGTCCATCAGGACAAAGGGGTAGGTCCTCGTACTATGTTCTATTTACTTATAACTTCTCTAGTATTTAGACAAGTGTTTCGTAGAAACACAAGGTCTGAGTTTTGAGAAGTTGTGGGTATAAGAATAAAGTAGAGAACCAGGTGTCACAAGTGTCGGGATTCTTCAAAGAGATCGAAGATGTAGATTCTTGTGATTGGTATTCAGATGATAGTGATGGTTTTGAGAAACGTGTTTCTCTTTCAGGTTACTCATAATTGGATGGATTCCTAAGTTGAGTAATGCTGATTAGCCTCTTTCCATTAAAGTGATATGCACTGGAGACAGCTGCATGATTTGAATATGGTTCCAATTAAATAAGTGCCAAAGTTTCTGTATTGGATATAGAATGGATCGTACCTTAAAAGATGTTAAGGTACGGGGAGTTGTCCAGCTTATGCTTAAAACCAGATTCTGGATAACTCAGGGCACGTTTCTGTAATGGCTGTTTGTGGGTTGACCCTGGCTATGACGAGGGTTGATATTCTACCATTTGGAAGATCAATAGTGATATTGTTCTTGACTCGCCACAGTTTTAGTAAAATGGATATTTTTCAGAAAACAGTAGTGGGAGTATGGTAGAACTGGAAGTGATTCCAGAACCGCGAACGATTACGGAAAATTTAATAGGACCTATATATTCAATCAGGTTTGACATTCCATTAGCCACTCCGCAGATATGGTGGGTAACCTCAGACACCCGAGAGGTACTTCGGTAGCCTCAAGGACGGTGACAGGGAGGATCTTATCTACCCAGAGTTGACACTACTGTTGTTCCAGGATATGAGACCCGGTAGGAGGGTTGTCGTTGTCAGTGGGAGCAGTGGAAGTTTAGTGGGCAAGTAGCTTATGTCTATTTATAGACTAGAGCATTTATAGCGGAGATAGATCATCTAATTTTGATGTGACAGTCATGGGTTTGACTTCAATCAGAATAGGGGATGGATTTGTTAAGAAGGTAGTAGGGTGTGATGTCATGGTGTTTGGATGACATACACAGAGTGGGAAGTAAAATTCCTATACTACGATCGGTTGTACTGTGGTCGTCACACAGTTGTTTCTCCAGACAGGATATGGATATAATATTTGACATTCTGGTTTCTAGATCTATGGTTTTAGATATGGAATTGGGTAGTTTCCCAATGTGGGTACTTTGACAGATATTCTAATGGTTTTTAGAATAGTTGACTCCTAGCATGGTGGTGTACCTGCAGATGATGGAGTCACCCTCTCTAAAGGTGTCATATAGACTAAAGGGGAGAGGGCTGTGCATGATTGGCAGATCACTTGCTTAGGCAATTGAGTCAATCATAAGATGTCAAGTACCACACCAGATGTTGTTTTTGCACTAGATGCAATAAGTTTGTATTAATCCAATCCTGGAGAGACATAAGGAAGCAGTTTTAGAACATAAGTACATGTTCTACGGATTTGATGACGGCAGCCTCCTTCGGGAGACGATTATCATTCCAAGCTTCAAAGGTGACATGGATGACAGAGTGATTGTCAGAGTTACAGTTTTTCCCTCTGACGAAGAGGGACATTATTATGGACAGATGGTCCAAGAGGATACTGTGGGTGGCATGGTGCCGGATACTGATTAGGTTCAGTGATCGATACAGTCTAAGAAGTTTGGATTTGGAGTTCATTTATGAACAAGGTCCCATCAGATATCCAGACATATTCTAAGACAGGTATTACTCGATACGGGAGATGGCTTTCTCCGCGAACTTGAGATTTAGAGAGATATAGAAAGAACATCTAGGCGGATCCACTCACTGAGGCTATTTCTCGAACACAATAATTTTACAAACGGGCTTTATGAACTGATTAGTAGAGGAGTTGGATGTTCGGTTTCACACGGGCTGTGAGTAGTCGACATCGCAATATTAGCCTTGAGTGCAAGTGGGAGATTGTTGGAGATAGTGCCCTCATAGTCAATTATTGGATCGCAGGTACATGATTGCAATGATTGCGGAGGACCTATACCGGTAGGACAGTCTTACTCGAGATGATAGTATGCTATCTGGTTTGCCTTTATCAGTCGTGTACATGTTCAGATGACTGATTGCATGTTACACTTTGATAGAGCCCTTAGGATCTTGCTTTACTACCAACAGTATGATGGCGATCATATACGTGAGAGTTGGGTAGTTTATATGCATATCCTTAATTGTGGTCCCTAGTCGTGGGAGTTTCGAGACAGGGCATCGATACTCCGGAGTAGACTAGTGTATACAGTCGAGACCCCGATGAGGGGCGGTGGCCGGTCTCACAAGCCACTGGTGTCAGTTGGATCACCTAAGATGTATACAGGTGCTCATTGGGTTATGAGTACACCGGACAGGACTCGCCGGGAATTTGCTAGTTAGTACTATACCTATCGTCAGATAGCAGTTCCCTGGTGACGTGTGTACAGGTTAGTTCATCGACCTGAGGTCGTCATTTGTCTCGTGTGAGTTCCCACTGTGCTTTGATTTCTACCCTACCACGGCTCAAAGGAGTCGTGCAAACAGGTAGCTTTTGGGTACAGTCCCGAGCCATATGGAGGCACGTGAGCGGATCGGCAGGGGATTCGTCTCTCCCGGTATTGGGGGCGAGATCGTGCTGTGTCTAGGAGAGCCATTACACATAGTCCATGGCCATGGCAGGAGATTTACTGGTAGGTACTCCAGTAGTATCTCAGGGTGTTATTGGGCTACACTCCGACACGACTTATACTGCTATTGGGGGTCTGACGTTACTAGCCCCCTGGGCGGATATGCGATACTCATTGACGAACGGACCGGAGTGTATATACATTGTCACTATTAGGCTCAGTAGGGTTTCTGGATGAGTTCGCTCATCGGCCTCCCTTGAGTTCGCTCATCAGCCTCCCTTGAGGTCAGTCCATGGGCAGCCGTTACGTATAGCTAGTGCCGCTGACGGTTTGTGGTTAAACCCACTGCCAGGGTACTGACGAGTCATTAGAGTCCCCCACAGACAGTTTCCCAAGTTCGGGCGAAACGTTGTAGAGGCCGTATGGTTTTATGGCAGGGTTCGGAAAATGCACGTGCGTTTACGCACGTGTCAGATTTCGGGCAGATGATACTGGTCGGCTTTGGTTTAAGCCGGATCCGAGTATTATATTGAGTAGATATAATATCTTTGTCTCAGTTGCATTTGTATTCGGTCGTAATACAAATACGGGTATATTTATACAGTTACGGGGTTATCCTGAAAGTTGTTTCAGGATCACTTTTGGAAGTTGCCAGTTTCCAGTTTTCTATCAGCCGTCTTTTAACATTCGGTTAAAGACGGATTTATCTTTTCTTGGATGAGAGTGAGTCATGCTTCTAGAAGGTTCTAGAAGGTTCTAGATTTGGTGAGGTGTCTTGTGACTCATGCTTTGATTTCTAAACATGTTTGTTTTCCTTAAGATATTTATTTTGTGTTCACACATGATATTTGCTTAAGGTTACTCTCTCCTCTCCTACACTCACCTCCCTCTTTGCCCTATATATGGCCGGCCCCCTCTCTCTCCTCACTATGCTTTCTCTCACTTGATGTTTCATTTGCTAGAAAAGATTATGATAGGTTTTATCGGTGTATGGAATTTCACAGTCCATTTCATTCCATCACCCGATTCCTTCGGCAACTTCATTAACCGATCGTCCACGGATTTGGACGAAGTGAGACAAAGTCATCTACTCATTCTCTACATCATTCTTGGTCATCTCTTCTAGCAAACTTGACGACCGAGTTGCCTCAAGTCAGAGGCGGGAGCCCGTTTAAAGAATCAGTGATATGGTGCCACCTGGACGAGCAGATCGGAGATCGACGGGATCGGAGCAGCCGCAACGGAGCGTGGGATGATGGTTAAAGAACGAAGGACTCGGATCGTTCGGTATAACCCTTCTACACTCTTTACAGTTTGTTAGTTTAGCAATAATGGCAGATCCGGGTTAAAGTATACGATAGCGCCAGTTTAAAAGTTTTTGTTCCGCATTTGGCGTCTGTAGACGGCCGGGGCGCTAGCGTAGACTTACACTACCATACCCCCACTACTGTTTTCTGAAAATATCCATTTTACTAAAACTGTGGCGAGTTTAGAACAATATCACTATTGATCTTCCAGATGGTAGAAAGTCAACCCTCATCATAGCCTGGGCCAACCCACAAACTGCCATTACAGAAACGTGCCCTGAGTTATCCAGTGTCTGGTTTTAAGCATAAGCCGGACAACTCCCCGTACCTTAGCAACGTTAAGATATGATCCATTCTATATCCAATATAGAAACTTTGGCACTTATTTAATTTGAACCAGATTCTAATCATGCAGCTGTCTCCAGTGCATATCAACTTTTAATGGAGAGAGGCTAATCAGCTTTACTCAACTTAGGAATCCATCCAATTATGAGTAACCTGAAAGAGAAACAAGTTTCTCAAAACTTTTACTATCATCTGAATACCAATCACAAGTATTTACATCTTCGATCTCTTTGAAGAATCCCGATACTTGCGACATCTGGTTCTTTACTTTATTCTTATACCCACAACTTCTCAAAACTTAGATCTTGTATTTCTACGAAACACTTGTCTAAAAACTAGAGAAGTTATAAGTAAACAGAACATAGTACAAGGACCTACCCCATTGTCCTGATAGATACTGGACAACATACAATACTCTGTATAAGTCCGCTGAGTTGAACAACTCAAAACCTGTGCGTCGTAGGTTGAAAACTGTACTCAGGCGATTTCCTCAAATATCACCAATTACAACGAATTCCGATATAATGAGGATGATCACCTAATTCCCAATAACTTCCTCCCACTCATCATCTGTAAAACCATACAGATGTGAGAATGAAACCTGCTAAATACATACCCTGGAGTAAGTATCTAATCGGGAAAACAGTTTTCCATTAACAATGCACTGAAACATGAAAATGTTTCGTAGGGGTATCCTGGTATTCATAGTAATGCCTCTTCCATAATCAAATTCATGACTATAACTGTATATTTTATTGCCATCTCTCCAAATCCCTTTATTTGTTTTTAGTCGTTACCTTCTGTACACCATCGTTAGGCTAAATGGTTTTCTTCCTTCCCGACCGTTCGGCACCAGCCTATGGTTTGGAAGAAGACTATCCAGTAAGCATAATAGGTGTACCCTCCTAAACCAAGGAGTACTTGTAACCTGAGAGAAGGTGATGATAAAAGACAACTGAGTAATACCTTATTCTTTTAAAGGTGAAATAGGAGTGGCGATGAAGTACGCGGTTTGGTCGTGAATGATAACAGTTGCAACTTACTTTGCCCTCTTTCTAATCCCTTTATTTTGTCTTTACATATTACCTTCTGTACACCCTACTTAGGCTAATTGGTTTTCTTCATTCCCTACTGTTCGGCACCTGCCTATGGTTTTGAAGAAGACTATCCAATAAGCGTAATAGGTGTACTCTCCTAAACCAAGGAGTCCTCGCAACCTGAGAGAAGGTGATAATAAAAGACAACTGAATAAACCAATTCTATTTCTCCTGAACCTTGATCCATCCTCGAAGAAGTCCCTTCGAGTTCATATATAACCATACGATGGATCTATCCAATGGAAGTGGATGTCTGTAGTAATACGGGTGTTCTGAGAAATGCAATGGGTAGAAGAAGGAGTAGCAATGACTTATGCAACTCAGACAATCCAAAAGCCAGTATTTTAAGAAGGTTCGGTCAACTTAGTCCCTGAGTCATATTCTAGGGTCGGTCAAAGGTCGCTACCAAAGAGAGAGAAAAAGAAACACTCTGCGTGCACTCTAACCTAGATCAGAATGGTTATCACTTTATCTAATCCAGAAACCTCCCACTGTACTGTCAAATTCTCCTCCAAACCTGAAAGAAGAATCAATCGGGATCACCCGAAGAGTAAACCAACTCATCAGTGGGAATCGGGATCCAACTCTCATCGCATGATAACGTGACGGAATCCACTCACGTTATCACACTCCAGAAGGTATGCGCATGCCTAGCAAGTTTCAGTTTCTTAAGAAACTCCCGATTTGATTTTTACCCCATGTTCTTATGACCTTGACGAAGGCCAACAAATCATAAGTCACATGCCAAGTTCTGCCCATCATTATCTTGTTAATTTGAACCCACCCGTACATACCCTTGACGAAGGCCAACAAGGTAATACGACTGTCCCAAACCAACTCATCTATCTATGCAACAAATGAATACCCCAGCAGCTACCAAACACTATGCCTTGACGAAGGCCAACAAACATAGCTTGAATACTACTGACCATCCATAAGAAACGACAGAGGGCTACGGTTAGTTTTTGGCGAAAAACCATTAACGTAATGAACTTGATCTCGTTGAAGGAACCTGATAGCTTTTTATAAAAATATAGTGACGAAAACCTTTGCTAAAGAGGTCACTCCCGGTGAAGGGATCTCGGCTCTTTCCTCGTGGAATGAGGTGCAGGATATTCCACTGAATACCGCGATGCAAAGCAACATGTAATCGACTATAGTGAAGTTATTACCCTGACGCAAACTTCTGCCCAAGGGGTCAGTCCCGGTGAAGGGATATCGGCCTTTGCCCCGTCGAATGAGGTGCAGGATATTCCAACCGAATACCACTATGCAAAACAAAAGGAAACGTCTTTGTAATAACACTTTTTAAATTGTTCCAACAACATCCAAACAGGTTTATTTTACTTTGCATTGATCAGAATCAACGCAATCCCATCAATTAATCACACCAGAAAAGAACGAAAATAAAATGTACGTATATGCCATCCGCATTCGTCACTGGGTCCCGTCATCATCCGTTAGGTTACTTAACTAACGACAGAGCGAGGACTGGACCAGCACGGGTGTAAAACATATACAACATCTAATAGTATATATACCAATATACAATAATCGTTCCAGGCGTTATAATACGCAACATTACAGAAAAGTAATAAGCATCACAAAACAATACAGATAATCTGGGATCCCCGGGTTTCACAGAGCCTCTACTGAAACCCGACGTTCCCCTGTCGTGCGGATAGCCTGTGCAATGAAACCTAGACCCCTATGGGTGCGGCAAGTTACCCGCCAAAACCTGAAGCGAGGCAGCCCCCTACAGCATAGTGAATGGACCACCCAGCACTTCATGGAATCCGGTAATCTTGGGCACCCCTCCTTGGGTCAACCTGTACCCCCTACGAGAGCAGCGAATAGTCTGCCAATTCTAGAGTGGGGCCCCTCTGCCTCTCAAAGCCATAAGATGCGGACCCGTTGCCCCTCAGAACCCCGCTATCCGCGCACTCCGTCGCGGGGTAAAACCTAGTACAGAAATGAAAAATATGTACAACGGGTACATCGACCTCGACCAGGTCGTGTCCTAAAAGAATATTATACAACAGGCAGTGACGGTAGTCCACATGTTGGATGCTCGCCCTGCAATATCAAATGTACAAATAAATCCAAACTGCACTACCATTGCACACTGCTATCCACCACGACAAATCTGCAACATCACAACACAACACAGAACATCAACGCGAATGTCACGTTCGCAAACCCGTCTAAAAGAACTATAGCAATCAGACGCGGTTTACCGATCAAATGACATTCACGGTCGGAGATATAATGTAAGCACTGTAAACTAACACGTTTAAATTTCGATCGACTAAATTTCCCGAAATGGGCCCCACGCAAATCTGCTGTACAGTAAAAAACACTGGGCCCAAATGAACAGTTCCAGAAACCACAATTTCCAACATAGAATCCACTGTAGAAAATCGACCAATTGATCTCACTTTCCTGCGGCAGATCCGCGGCCAAACCCTAGCTTGGGCCGTGGATCCGCGGTGGAACAGTGGAATCACTTGGTCGAATTTCTCCAGTATTTCTAAAAAACCCTGCTTGATTTTCTGGTATGGTCAAAATGATTTTTAGACCAGTTTGAAAATTAACAGAAAATTTAACACTAGAAATTGCGGTTTTCGAATATCCAATCGATCGATGTTTTAAAACGTGTTAGCACAAGTTAGTAAAGCTTAATGGCGTGGCTCTGATACCATGTAAGTCTACAGTAGCGCCCCGGCCTCCTTTTAGAGGCCAAATGCGGAACAAAAACTTTTTATAACTGGTGCTATTGCATACTATAACCCGGATCTGCCATTAACGCTAAACTAACAATCTATAAAGAGGGAAGAAAAGTTATACCGAACGATCCGAGTCCTTCGTTCTTTAACCATTATCCCACGCTCCGTTGCGGCTGCTCCGATCTCGTCGATCTCCGATCTCCTCGTCCAGGTGGCACGACGTCATCGGATCATTAAACGGGCTCCCGCCTCTGACTCGAGGCAACTCGGACGTCAAGTTTGCTAAAAGAGACGACCAAGAATGATGTAGAGAATGAGTAGAAGACTTTGTCTCGCTTCGTCCTAAGCCATGGACGAACGGTTAATGAAGTTGCCATTGGAATCGGGTGATGGAATGAAATGAGCTGTGAAATTCCATACACCGAAACTATCATAATCTTTTAACCAAATGAAGTGAGAGAGAGTCACAAGAGAGGAGGGGAGGGGCCGGCCATCATATAGAGGTGGGGGGTGATGGTAGGAGAGGGGGGGTGACAATAAGAGAATTATCTAGTGTGAACACAAAATGTGAACACAATTAATGAAAATGATGAATCATTAACCAAGTCATCATGCATTAATGGAATCATTAAATGCAACCATGAGTCACAAAACACTTCACCAATTCTAGAACCTTCTAGAAGCATCCACACTCATCTCAAGAAAAGATAAATCCGTATTTAACCGAATGTTAAATACGGCTGATAGAAAACTAGAAACTGGCAACTTCCAAAAGTGATCCCGAAACGAATTTCAGGATAACCCCGTAACTGTATAAATATACCCGCATTTGTATTACGACCGAATACAAATGCAACTGAGACAAAGATATTATATCTACTCTGTATAATACATGGATCCGGCTTAAACCAAAGCCCACCAGTATTATCTGCCCGAAATATGACACGTGCGTAAACGCACGTGCATTTTCCGAACCCTGCCATAAAACCATACGGCCTCTACAACGTTTCGCCCGAACTTGGGAAACTATCTGTGGGGGACTCTAATGACTCGTCAGTACCCTGGCAGTGGGTTTAACCACAAGCCGTCAGCGGCACTAGCTGTGTGTAACGGCTGCCCATGGACTGACCTCAAGGGAGGCCGATGAGCGAACTCATCCGGAAACCCTACTGAGCCTAACAGTGACAATGTATATACAGTCCGGTCCGTTCGTCTATGAGTATCGCATATCCTGCTTAGGGGGTTAGTAACGTCAGACCACCAATAGCTGTATAAGTCGTGTCGGAGACAAGCCCTGAACACCCTGAGATACTACTGGAGTACCTACCAGTAAATCTCACCTGCCTTGGCCAAGGACTTGGTGTAATGGCTTTCCTAGACACAGCGCGACCTCCACCCACAATACCGGGAGAGACGAATCCCCTGCCAATCCGCTCACGTGCCTCCATGTGGCTCGGGGCTGTACCCAAAAACTACCTGTTTGCACGACTCCTTTGAGCCGTGGTAGGGTAGAAATCAAAGCACAGTGGGAACTCACACGAGACAAATGACGACCTCACGTCGATGAACTAACCTGTACACATGTCACCAGGGAACTGCTATCTGACGATATGTATAATACCAACTAGCAGGTTCCCGTCGAGTCCTATCCGGTGTACTCATAACCCAATGAGCACCTGTATACATCTTAGATGATCCAACTGATACCAGTGGCTTGTGAGACCGGCCACCGCCCCTCGTCGGGGTCTCGACTGTATACACCAGTCTACTCCGGAGTATCGATGCCTTGTCTCGAAACTCCGACGACTAGGGACCACTATTAAGGATATGCTTATAAACCACCCAACTCTTACTTATATGATTGCCCTTATACTGTTGGTAGTCAAGCAAGATCCTAAGGGCTCTATCAAAGTGTAATCTTGATCAGTCACCTGAACCTATACACGACTGATAAAGGCAAACCAGATAGCATTCTATCATCTCGAATAAGACTGTCCTACCGGTATAGGTCCTCCTCAATCATTGCAATCACGTACCTGCGATCCAATAATTGACTTTGAAGGCACTATATCCAACAATTTCTCTGTTTCCCGTAAACGGAGTTTTGGTCATCTTGCCTTTGAGACATGACTGGCAAGTGTTATAAGATGAAAATTCGAACGGTTTCAAATATCCATCCTTATGCAACTTAGCTAGTCGTGTCGCATTGATGTGACCCAGTCTACAATACCACAAGAAGGATTCGTTCAGTTCTGAACTCTTCCTCTTGTGTGTGTTTGTTATGCTCAGAACTGTTGAATGATTTAGAACATAAATGCCATTGGACAACGTGCCTGATCCAACGAACTTTTGGTTTAGGAAAATGTTCATAATATTATCCTGTAATACAAAATTATATCCCTCTTTACTCAACAAAGAAACCAATATAATGTTGCAAATTAGGTTCGGCATGTAATAGCATTCGTTCAGAATCAATTTATTACCAGTTGGTAATACAAGGTGATATTCCCCGACGGTTTTAGCTGCAACAATTGCACCATTTCCAACCCTTATGTCTTTATCACCTTCTCCAAGTTCTCTACCTTTCCTAAGCCCATGTAACTGATTACATATATAGGATCCTGACCAGGTATCTAATACCCAGGACGTAGAGCAAATGGAGAAACAGTTCTCTGTAACGAACACACCCGAAGAAAATGCATCAGCATGTACTTTCTTCATTCGGGTGGCATGGGAATCCTGGTATTCCCCTATATCGTGTTCAGTCTTATAACTTTTATAAGAAAGAACGGAACCAACGTTCCCCAGCACAGTATAACATGCGGGTTCGGTCAATACATCCATATTATTATCTTGATTAAGGCATGATATGGTCGCTACCTGGAGAGAGAGAGAAGAAAACACTCTAGCGTATGCTCTTGCAAGATCAGATTGGTTATTATTTTATCTAATCAGGATGGCTCCTACTGTTTTTATCAAATCTTCCATCAAACCCTAAAAGGAAAGACTAGCCGAGATTAATTACACCCTACAATTTCGCCAATCTTTTAGCCAGGCCAGTGTCGGTACTTTGAGGGAGGTTCCCCGTGCTTTCACATGGACCTAATTAAAGTAAACCTCGTTTTCCCAGAGGCGTAACCCCGTTGACAACTTTCTAGACACCTACTTGATCGGCTAATTGTCCTGTATAAAACTCTTCCGGGAGTAACAATTACTCGCAGTGGGTATCGGGATCCAACTATCTCATAGATGGTTTGCAATCTCATTGCAAATTTCAACACTTGAAATTCCCGATAATATTTTTCCCCTAACGTGCTATGACCTTGACGAAAGCCAACAAACCATAGCCCGCTAGTCAAGTTCAGCCCGTACATTTCTTGACTGAATTAAACCCACCCGCGCGATCCTTGACGAAAGCCAACAAAGCCGTACGACTACCCTAATCCAGTCGCATCATATGCAGCAGATAAGCAGCAGATAAGCAGCATATAGCTACCGCACACTATACCTTGACGAAAGCCAACAAATGCAGCACGATACTATATACAACTTATCTGAAATGACGGAGGGCTACGACAAGTTTTTCTGAAAACCTATTGCGTAATGAACTTGATATCGTTGTAGAATCATGTGAATTTTGAAATGGAGTGATTTTGAGGCTTTTATTAGTTTTGCTAAAGAGGTCACTCCCGGTGAAGGGATCTCGGCTCTTTTCTTATGGAATAAGGTGCAGGATATATCATATTGTAACATTTCAAAATAATAAAATATCATTTTCGGGAAATTTTATAAATTAATATTACTTTATTGAATATTTTAATAATTCGGTATAATTAAATACAGATAAATGGAGAAAAATTTGGAAAAATTATGGAAAATTCTAAAATAGGGTAATTTAGAGTATTATACCATTTTTAAGTTGTTATGTTTAGTTATATTCTAATTGAGTGCTAATCGCGATTAAAAAATCGCTAATCGGGTTTTCTGGCAATTTTGTGCAAAACATGCACATATCATTTCCTACACTTGTGTTGCATTTTTCTTGCCATGGTTTTATTTTGGGGTTCACTATTTGAGTGAGAAGGAATTTGAGGCAAAAGAAAAGAAAGGAAAAAGGTAAAGGATTATAATATGGTGGTAGGTGGATGAGAGAGAGAAAAGAGAGGGGGTAGCTTTGACTTAGCCATTTCCCGTCACTTCCTCAACTCACGTTCTCACTCCCTCTTCCCCTTCAGCTGCTGCTGCTGCCCCTCATCTCCCTCCCCTCTTCATTATCCCCAAATCACCATGAAAACTACACCAACACCCTATCTTCATTTCAAAAAAAATGTGCACAAGCTCGAGATCTACACATAGGACCATGAAAGCAAAGATTTTGGCCACTAGGGGCAACTCAAGAAAATTCTTGAGTTGCCAAATGAGATATTTACTGAACCCTTAGCTTAGTTTTAGTATTACTTATACCCCATGTTTAGTTTAGAACCGATATTGTGTTTTTTTGTGGATTGGAGAAAACCTAGTTAGGGTTTGAGGGAATTTTGGGTTGTAATGTGAAATTGAGCTCAGTTGAGGTTAGATAAATAGCCTAGTGCATGAATTGAGACCCCAACCTGAGAGTTGAAACTTGAAATACGGATTTAGAAACCGATATCAGAAAAGTTATGAAATCTGGGAAGCTTTTATGAGATCTAGTATCACCCGAGACATCCTAAAATAAAATTGAATGGACAGTGACATGTGCAGGTACCCAGGAAGCTACTACCAAGACCCTAGCCCCTATCTCCATGACCCGGCCGCCAATTAATTCCCTCTGGCCGCAAATTGCGGCCAGATCTGCACCAATCTGGGTCGTTTTGGTTCTGCTGCTCCTACATCTATAGTTTAGGCCCCTGGCATGTATAGATTTGTCTAATTTGACCTAGGGTGAAATCTGGAGCCTATTTCCTTAATTGCTGTTTTGGATTCGTGTTTCCGTATTCTGTATTTTTAATTCTGAATTTGTGTATTGTGTTTTACCTCAACTATTTAGCGTTTATACGACGATATCGAGGGTTGTTGATGGGTTTGGAAAGCGTTGTCCATAGGTTCTAACCTATAGATCTTAGCGTATCGTTTTGAGATTCATATGCCATTTTAGTTCGGAATTGGTTTTGATACGCATTTGCGATACGTTAATCTATAGGTACCCCATGAAGACTTCGGGACGACAAGCAAACGCATGTTGACGTCGACAATGAAGACGCAAGGTGAGTAGATTATATTTACAGGGGGAAGACAGGGGATGACGTATAGCACCCCCACAGTCCGCAGTTGATATACTATATATGATAGTTATAGTGTGTCATGGATACTGTGTTAGGTGTTTTATGGATAGTTTAGGCTTAGAAGTAAACTAGTGTAGTTCATAGCCACGAACCCTGGAATAGGTTTACACCTACACGCACACCCTTGCATATTCACTATACTTACACTGTGTTGATGATGATATTGGATGACTTTGGAGATGAGTCGATGATATTGGGCTTGGTGCCGTGAGATTGGTTATTTGATATGATTCGTATTTGGGATACGATATGTGATTCTTAGCGGGCCTTTGGGCATGTGTTTTACCCCCGCATTCATAATTATATAGATGGTATCGATTTGTACTAAACTTAGATTCAGTATCCCAGATTATGTGTTATGATGATAAAAATACCAGGTACTTGATGAGATAATGTGATATTGACCCGTACCCAGTTATTGGGATGCCGTACGACGATTTACCGTACGAGCTTTATATTGATGATAGATCCGCACTCATGACTTGAGGATTGTCATATGATATACTGTATTGTACGCGATACTATTGAGGCGGGATCACCGACTATTATATGTATATATATTTATATCGACTTAGATTTAGGTGGATTCCATACCCCTCCCGGTTGACTTGATACTTAGATCTGTGGTTTGCATAATAGATGTTTGACTAGACCCAAGTCATACCTATTACAAAAACCCCGATTTGTCTTATTTCAAATGGCAAGCTGCATTATTATTCATTTACCATTTATTCTACGGCTCGCATTGCATTGCATGCTCATATGTTATTGATTCATATTCCTGGTGCATATGCCTTTATATAGTTGCATGCTTATATTAGTGTTCTTGTTGCATGTATTATAATTCATGGATTTCGCACTGTGATATGGTTGCATATGATGATTCTGGATTGTTTTACTCCTGCGTATATATATCAGTGGTATGGGACGCTGAAATATATATGTATACCCATAGAGTATATATATATTAGTGGTATGGGACACTGATATATATATACGCAAACTTAATATATCATCATAATGATCTATGCAAATTTACATATGCATTGTGAGAGGAGCCTATGTGCTCGGAGCCTATGAGCTCGATGTGAAAGGAGCCTATGTGCTCAGAGCCTATGAGCTCGATGTGAGAGGAGCCTATGTGCTCAGAGCCTATGAGCTGGATGTGAGAGGAGCCTATGTGCTCGGAGCTTTTGAGCTCGATGTGAGAGGAGCCTATGTACTCGGAGCCTATGTGCTTGGAGCTTATGAGCTTGATGTGCTCGGAGCCTATGTGCTCGGAGCCTATGAGCTCGATGTGAGAGGTGTTGGATATATATGCCCTAGAGGCCTACATTGTATAGGATGCTTGGGATATGTATGTACATGACAGTCTTGCTTTATATGATAGTACGCTATTTGGTTTGACTTTGTCTTAACGTATGATATTTTTTACTAGGTATCTATATATATATATGTTGATAAAGCCCATAGGGTGTTTTGTCTGACTACCGGCGTTGTGATGGCAGTCATACTAGTGGGAGCTGGATAGTCAATAGGCACACCCTTAGATGTCCCTGGTCGCAGGAGTATCGAGATTGGGCATCGATACTCCGGAGTAGACTAGTGTATACATATCTAGACCCTGACGAGGGGCGATGGATTGGTCCCGCAACCATTGGTGGTGTTCACCTAAGATTGTATACAGATGCTCACTGAGTGTGAGTACACCGGACAGGACTCGCCGAGAACTGACTGGATGGTATTATACCTAACGTCAGATAGCAGTTCTCAGGTGACATGTGTGCAGATAGTCCGTTGAATTAAGGTCATCATTTGTCTCGTGTGAGTTCCCACTGTGCTTTGATTATTACCCTACCACGGCTCAAAGGAGTCGTGCAAACAGGTTTCAGTTGGGCACAGTCCCGAGCCACATGGAGGCAGTGAGCGACTGTTAGGGATTCGTCTCTCCCGGTATAGGGAGTTGATATCGCACTGTGGTCGTTTGGTCATTACCATAAGTCCCTGGCCAGGGCTGATTGAGAATTACTGATGGAATGATCAGTAGATTCTCGGGTGGTCTTGAACTATACCGACACGACTTGTACGGTTATTAGGGGTCTGACGTCCACCACCTCCCTAGACCATACATGCGATACTCTTAGACGAACAAACCGGACTGCGCGGATATTGTCACAGACAGGCTCAGTAGGATTTCAGATGGGTTTCCTCATCAGCTTTCTTATCGACAACTACCTGGGGACCGTTACGTACAGCTAGTGCCGCTTGCGGTCTGTGGTTAAACCCACTGCCAGCGTAGTAGTCGAGTCTTTAGAGTCCCACACAGAGATTTCCCAAACCCAGGCGAAAAGATATAGAGGTCGTATGGTTTTACGACAAAGGTTCGGACGCATACGTGTTTGAACGCACGTACGACATTCGGACAGTTTTTTACTAGCCGGGTTTGGTTTAAGCCAGATTCTAGTATCAGGTTATTGGATTTATACAGTCTAAAGTTTTTCCGTGTTTTTACGGATGAGAGGGGCGTTCTCGTAATTTTCCGAGAAGCTTCTAGAAGGATGTGACATGGAGGGAGAGGTGGCATTTTCATTTAATGAATTAGTGACTCATTGTGAGTGATTCATCATGTCATTAATGCATTATTAAATGCTTAATGACTCACATAATGAATCACCCACTTGCATTAATGAAACATGATGAATAATCTCTTATTATTCATTATGTTTCATATATCAAGTGAGAAGCTTTTTCATTTCATAATATATTATCATTATCATCTTCTCACTCTCTCTCTTCAAGTTCTCTCTCCTTCACCAAGCCTAATCCTACCCCTCATGAGTTGAGAACAAGGATTAGGAAAGACTAATTACTCCATAACCCATCTCTACATCACCTTAGCTACTCTATTTAGCAACTAAAGAAACTAAGTAACCTCAAGTTTAGAGGTTATAGCTTGGATTAGGGTTCTCGGGTGGATCGTCTATCACGGAAGAAAGCCGAAGAGAACGTGGAGATCCAAAGAGGCCGTAGATAACATTAAGACGAAGGACTAGAACCGTTTGGTATAATCTCTTAACATAGTAGTTTAGAACTCTATAGCTTTTGTTAAAACTTTTTTAGCAAACGATTCATACGGTTAATCGATGTTTGATCATAGAACAAGATTGTTATTCATATTTCCGCCTCCCCATAAGTATTGGGGTGTTGAACATCGACTTACAGTGGTATCAGAGCCTAGCTAAACAGTATTTAACTTACTTGCAAATTTGTATGAATTTCGAACGGAAAAAACGAAACCGGAAAAGCCCGAAAACTTCAGTTTCTGTCGATTTTTAAATGAAGTCCTAAAATTTTTCAGGGAGGTTCAGAAAGCTTAAAAAGACAGTAGAGGAACACCCAAGAAAATTGGGCACATGATTCGGCTAAAGCGCCGCGGAAACGCAGCAGATCCCACCGATCCGCCGCGGTTCCGCCGCCGAGTTGCCGAGTCATGAAACCAATTTTCCTGTGTTGGTTCTGTGTGATATTTGGGATTTTCTGGAATATTTAATTTTTGCTCAGGTTTCAGATTTGCAGAGCAGTATTGGAGCAAAATTAAAAGTGTTTAATCGATCGAAATTATACAGTATTTGCTTGTTGGATTATATCTGTGAAATGTTATATGTGTTCGTAAACCTCCCCTAACTGCTAGTATGTCGGTTGGCAGGGGGTTGCACATATCTGTGATGTTATGTATAACTGTTTGTGTATATAAACTGTATTAGACTGTTGTGGTGTTTAGCCGGGATTTGTAATGGGTTTTTTATTAATTCATTTGATGTAAATGTAATAAGTTGTAATATTATTTTGCGGGGCACATCCAGGTTGCGGTTGTAGCCACCGTTGTATTATTTCTTTTTACTGTTTTTGCTCCTAGGATAGACCCAAGGTGGGGTGCACAAACTACCGGGTATTTTGAAGTGTTGGGGCAGACCGCTTCACTTCTGGTACTTGGCGGGTAGTTTGCCGTACCCGTAGGGGTCTGGGGTGGGAAAATGGCTATTCATCACAACCGTGTAATCCGTCTTTCATTGCAGGCTCAAAAGAAATGCGGATTGCTTGCAAATCCAATATTGTTTATCTGTGATCTGGAATGCCTATTATTGCGTCTGACGAATGTACAATATTTATATATGATAGCTATTTAGACGTCGCTTATGTTTTACACCCGCGCTAGCCCAGCCCCCGCTCTGTCGTTAGTTAAGTAACCTAACGGGTGATGACGGGACCCCGTGGCGAATGCGGATGGCATAAGAGGACGTTGTATTTTCGTTGTTATCTGTAATGATAGGTTAAAGATGGGACGCATTATTATTAATGCAAAGAAAATAAAACCTAAACTGAAATCGTTGGAACAATTTCTAAAAACCACTCGGTTTTCTTGAAAAAGCAAATTTTAAATGCGGAGCTTAAACCACTCCTTTTAATAAAAGCTATCTTAGTTCCTTCGATCAAATCAAGTTCACTACGTTAACGGTTTTTTGCCAAAAACCAGCCGTAACCCTCCGTCGTTTCAGATAGACAGCACATCGTATTCATGCTATGCTTGTTGGCCTACGTCAAGGCATAGTGAATGGTAGCAGTGTGTGTGCCTATTTGTTGCATAGATAGATGCATTAGTTTAATACAGACGTACACCTTGTTGGCCTACGTCAAGGGCTTGTCCGATGTATTTAAATTGATCAGGACAACGACGGGTAGAACTTGACTTGCGTCTTATGACTTGTTGGCCTACGTCAAGGTCTATAAGAGCTTGGGGTAAAAATCACATCGGGAGTTTCAAACATAAAGGAAACTTGCAGATTTAGCTTACCTTCTGGAGTGTGGTGACTAGAGTGGCTTCCATCTAGGGCATCATGCAATGATAGTTGGATCCCGATCTCACTGATGAGTAGGATTACTCTCGGGAATTTCTCTCACTTAACAATCAATGCTATAAACCAAGTAGGTGCCTAGAAAGGTGTTAGAGGGGCTACGCCTCCAGGGAAAAGAGGTTCTCTAATTAAGGAACTTCGCGAAAGCGTTGGAAAACCTCCCTCGAAGTACCAACACCAGCCTGGCTGAAAGGTTAAGCAAGAATTGTGACGTGTGATTAAATCCTGACTAGTTCTTCTTTTAGGTTTTGAAGAAGGATTTGAGGAAACAGTGGGAGCCATCCTGTTTAGATAAATTAATAACCAATCTAAACTTGCAAGAGCGTATGCTGAGTGTTTCTTTTCTCTCTCTCTGGCAGCTACCATGACTGGACTAAAACTATTACTTGAAAAGAATATACTAACCGGGCAGAACTATAAAGATTGGCTAAGGAACGTCAATATTGCACTGACTTATGACAAAGTTGCATATGTTACCACCGCTGTTCCTCCCCTTATCCCAGGACCAGATTCCTCAGTTGCGGACAAGGAAGTTCGTAAAACCTGGGATCTAGACTGTGAGCGAGCTAAGTGTATCGTGCTGGCATCCATGAATAATGAACTCCAGAAACAGCACGAGAGTATGGATATTGCATCCATATTCCTCCATTGCAAGGAATTGTATGGTGAACACTCCCGTATTGCAAGGTACGAAACCTCAAGGAAACTCTTCCAGATGAGGTTAGCTCCAGGATCGCCTGTTGGAGAGCACGTCCTCAAAATGATCACCCTCATTGAGGAACTCGCAAACCTGGGATGCGTGCTAGAGAATGATTTGTATATCGACTTGATTTTGCAGTCCCTTCCCCACACCTTCTCTCAGTTCGTGCTGAACTTCAACATGCACGAAATGGAAGCGGATCTTCCAAAGCTTCTCAATATGTTGAGGGTAGCAGAGACCTCCTTGAAAAAGGAGAAGACCCCCGTTCTGTATGTTGGCCAATCATCTTCTTCTAAATCTAAAGCGAAAGCTAAAGGGAAGAAGAAGATGAAAGCCACCAAACCGAAGGGTGGGGTCAAGAAGGTGCAGGGAACGAACAAGGCAGGAAGGGTAAAGGCAGAAAAGAACGAGTGCTTCTATTGTCACAAGCAAGGGCACTGGAAGAAGGACTGTTTGGCCTTTAAAGCCAAGGACATGAAGCAAGCTGTTGCTTCTGCTTCAGGTGTGTTCGTAATCGAAAATTGTCTTTCAGTAAACTCTACTTCATGGGTACTTGATACCGGTTCTGGTTCTCACATCTGTAATTCTTTGCAGGATCTGAGAAATAGTAGAGTACTGGGGGCAGGTGATATGACTCTCCGGATGGGCAATGGAATGCATGTAGATCCAGTTGCAATAGGGGAATATCACCTAGGGTTGAATAGTGGACACATTTTGGTATTGTATAGCTGTTTTTGTATTCCCAGTATGTTGTGTAATATTATATCAGTATCTTTGTTGTCTAATAAAGGATATAATTTTGTGCTTGAAAGAAATGTCATGAACATTCTCCTAAATCAAGAACTGATTGGGTTTGGCACACTGGAAAACGGCATATACATACTTAATCAACCTCAAATTTTCAATATTCAAAACACGCGTAAAAGAAAGGCTCCAGATTTGAATCAAGCCTTCCTATGGCATTATAGACTTGGTCATATAAATGAAACAAGGTTGACTAAGTTACATAAAGATGGATATCTAGATCCGTTTGAATACTCATCATATGCAACTTGTCAATCATGTATCAAAGGAAAAATGACCAAATCTCCGTTCACCGGACACGGAGAAAGAGCCACTGAACTCTTGGGACTAGTACACAGTGATGTATGTGGTCCGATGTCTATACATGCACGAAGTGGTCACTCCTACTTCATCACTTTTACTGATGACTTCTCTAGGTATGGACATGTGTTCTTAATAAAGCATAAATCCGACGCTTTTGAGAAGTTTAAGGAGTATAAAAATGAAGTAGAGAAACAAACTGGTAAAAGCATCAAGACACTTCGATCTGATCGAGGTGGAGAATACTTAAGTACCAGTTTCCTTGAATACTTAAAAGCGAATGGAATTCTCTCTCAGCTTACTCCACCTTATACACCTCAGCATAATGGTATATCAGAAAGAAGGAATCGCACACTATTAGATATGGTGCGTTCAATGATGAGTAGTGCTGAGTTACCACTTTCCTTCTGGGGATTTGCTCTAGAATCAGCCGCATACCTATTGAATATAGTTCCAACTAAGTCTGTACCTACCACTCCATATGAAATATGGTGTGGGAAGAGACCATATCTCAAGTATATCAAGATATGGGGGTGTCCGGTATATGTTAAAAAGCATAATCCGGACAAGCTCGAAGCACGATCGGTTTTAGGCAAGTTTATAGGATACCCCAAGCATTCAAGGGGGTACATGGTCTACCACACTGAAGAACAAAAGGTGTTTGTCGCTCGTCACATTGTCTTCTTAGAAAGCGAATTTCTTGCAAAAGAAATTAGTGGGAGCGCGGTAGAACTGGAAGAAATTCCAGAACCTCAAACTGCAACCGAAGACTTAGAAGAATCTCAGATTTCAATAGAACATGACGAACCAACGCCATTCCGCAGATCTAATAGGCTTTCTCATCTTCCTGAAAGATACTATGGTTTTCTTCTTGATGGGGATCGAGAGGATTGCATCATCGATGATGATGAGCCTACTAGTTTTCAGCAGGCTATCACAAGTAGCAACTCAGTGAAGTGGCTGGATGCAATGAGATCCGAAATGGAATCCATGTACACCAATAAAGTATGGACTTTAGAAGTTGCTCCTCCTGGGGTAAAACTGTAAGTCCACGTTGCGACCCCCGGTTCTTACGGGGAGGCAGAAACGGTATGAAAATCAAATTTTTAGCGCAAGGGGCAACATGGACTAAGCAAAGTCGGGATCTTTAACTGAACTAAAACTAGCAAACTTTGCTAAAGAGAGTTAGCTACTCGGATGGAGATGGTTATACCTAAACTTGAACTCCTTCTCTTCAAGCTCCGATGGTGGTCCGATGGCTCCTTCTCGTCGTCTCCGTACGCCGAAGATAGATCCACTTGAAAGCTCCAACCTTTAGCTCCTTCTTCGTTCTTTGAAGAAACAAGTTCACTTGGTTTGCTAAACTTAGTGAACTAGAATGAGTAGAGAGGAAATAGAATGGGATTTTATCTATGGTTCTTGATTCTCAACTCATGAGACAAGAGAACCATAGATCAAGAGAGGGAGCAAGAGGTTGAGGGTGAGAGCAAGAGGAGAGCTCAAGAACAAGAGAGAGAATGAGCAAGAAAGAATGAGCAAGTATTTTGTCTCTCACCCTCTCATAATCCAAAGCAATGATAACTCATCATATTAACAAAAGTCTTATGTGATGGTTAGAAGCAACCACAACCATATCATTTCATGCACTCATTTTACACAAATGAGCAAGTAAACAAAAGTCTTTTCCATTAAATGATGGCTATGGTTATCATGATGGTCAACTAGTCAAGCCTAGTCAACCGGTCAACAAGTCAACAAAAGTCAACAAGTCAACAAAGTCAACAAGTCAACAAAAGTCAACAAGTCAACAACCATATCACCATAATACTTAATTAATATAATAGTTAATCACATATCATATTCTCATTAAGGTTGAGCATAAAGTCAAATAGTCAACGGTCAACTGTCAACAACCCTAATGAGAATCCGCTGCCTCTGCCTCCCTGTCAACTGTGCATACACACCCGCATCCGCGTTCTGAGGAACACGAATGCAAACTGGATAAATCCAATCCCATAAGGTACACTAGGATCTGGCTTAAACCAAAGCCCGCTAGTGTAAACTGTCCGGACACTGTACGTGCACAAGTGCACGGATGTGACCGAACCCTGTCGCAAAACCATGCGACCTGTCGCAATACCATGCGACCTCTACTCTTTTGCCTAAAGGCGAAAAGCTTTCTGTGTGGGACTCTAAAGACTCGACACTACGCTGGCAGTGGGTTTAACCACAGACCGCAAGCGGCACTAGCTGTGCGTAACGGTCCCCAGGTAATGCCGACAAGAAGACCGACGAGGCGAAACCCATCTGAACTCCTACTGAGCCTGAGTGTGACATTCTCCGTACAGTCCGGTCTGTTCGTCTGATACATCGCATGGTGGGCCTAGGGGGCGGTAAACGTCAGTCCCCCAATAGCGGTACAAGTCGTGCCGGAGCGAAGCCCAAAACACCCTGAGATAACACTGGAAACCAACCAGTATATCTCGTTTGCCCTGGCCAGGGACTACTCGTGTAATGGCTCTCCTAGACACAGCGCGATGTCAACCCCCAATACCGGGAGAGACGAATCCTGTCTAACCGTCACTGCCTCCAAGTACTTCGGGACTGCACCCAACCACTACCTGTTTGCACGACTCCTTTGAGCCGTGGTAGGGTAGTGGTCAAAGTACAGTGGGAACACACTCGAGGCGGAGTGACAGTGTCAAGTCAGCAGACTAAGCTGTACTCATGTCACCAGGGAACTGATAACTGACGATAGGTATAATACCAACTAGTCAGTTCCCGACGAGTCCTGTCCAGTGTACCCGTAACCTAACGAGCACCCGCATACTATCTCAAGTACGACGCACTGACGGCTGTGGGACAGACCGTCTCCCACACTGGGATGAGAAGCGCATGCGCTGGTCTACTCCGGAGTATCGATGCCCTGTCTCAATAGTCCTGCGACCAGGGACCTGCATAAGGATGTGCTTATAGATTACCCAGCCCCACTAGTGTGACGGCCATCACATCGCTGGTAATCAAGCAAAGATCCTAAGGGCTCCACTAATGTGTATAGGCGATATACAAAATATAAACACATGTACACATTGAAGCAGAAACAAACCAAGTAGCATACTACTATTTTGAGCAAGATTGTATATACAAGGTGAATATCCCAAGCATCCATTAAGTAATATACAAACTAGTATGATACAGTAATGGCCTCTAGGGCATATACACTAACAATCTCCCACTTGCACTAAGGCCATGTACTGGCGTATCGAAGACCTATCATCTCGATCAGCCGCTCGAACTGAGTCTGGGGCAGGGCCTTGGTGAATGGATCTGCAGTGTTATCTTCTGAAGCGACTCTCCGAATCTCGATCTCCTGGCGATCTACGATCTCCCTGATCAGGTGATACCGCCTTAAGATGTGCCTGGATCTCTGATGGGTTCTGGGTTCCTTCGCTAAAGCTCTAGCCCCGTTGTTGTCGCAATACAGAGGTATCGGATCAACAATGGACGGAACCACCTGAAGTTCTTTCAAGAACTTCCTCATCCAGACAGCTTCTTTTGCGGCATCAGATGCAGCGATGTATTCCGCTTTCATCGTCGAGTCTGCAACGGTTTCCTGTTTGGAACTCTTCCAACACACCGCCCCTCCATTGAGGGTAAAGACAAAACCCGACATGGACTTGGAATCATCCTTGTCACTCTGGAAGCTGGAGTCAGCAAAGGCCTCGATCTGGAGGTCTTTTCCGCCATACACCAAGAACATCTCCTTAGTCCTTCTCAGGTACTTGAGAATGTTCTTTACCGCTATCCAGTGTTTCTCCCCAGGGTTTGACTGATACCGGCTTACCACACTCAGTGCATAAGCTACATCCGGTCTGGTACACAACATCGCATACATTATAGAGCCTACCGCAGAAGCGTACGGTATAATAGACATGCGATCCCTCTCCAAATCAGTCTTGGGAGACATCTCTTTAGAGAGGGTGATCCCGTGACAAGCCGGTAGGTTACCGCGCTTGGAATCTTCCATACTGAATCTCTTCAGTATGGTGTCGATGTACCTGGACTGTGATAGTCCTAATATCCTCTTGGATCTGTCACGGTAGATCCGGATACCCAGAATGTATGAGGCATCACCCAGGTCTTTCATGGAGAACCTGTGTGACAAGAACCCCTTGACAGATTGTAGCATAGGAATGTCATTTCCTATTAAGAGAATGTCATCCACGTATAAAACGAGGAATACTACAGTTCTCGCTACAAATCTACTATAGATGCATGGTTCATCTGGATTTTTGATAAAGCCAAATTCTTTGACCGTCTCATCAAAGCAGATGTTCCAACTCCGCGACGCCTGCTTTAGTCCATAGATGGACTTAAGCAACTTGCACACCTTTCTGCTGCTCCCACTCTGAATGAAACCCTCCGGCTGGTCCATATAGACACACTCCTCTAAATTTCCATTTAGAAAAGCTGTCTTTACGTCCATTTGCCAGATCTCATAATCGTGGAAGGCAGTAATGGCAAGAAGGATCCGAATGGATTTCAGCATGGCTACTGGAGAAAAGGTTTCGTCATAGTCCAAGCCAGGTCTTTGACGAAAACCCTTTGCTACCAGCCTAGCTTTATAGGTCTCAACCTGTCCATCTACACCAATCTTCCTTTTGAAGATCCACTTGCATCCTACGGGTTTTACCCCGTCTGGAGCAATGTCCAACGTCCATACCTTGTTGGTGTACATGGACTCCATTTCGGTCCGCATTGCATCCAGCCATTTCACTGAGTCAACGCTCTGAACGGCCTGCTGGAAGCTAGTAGGCTCATCATAATCTATGATGCAATCCTCTCTATCCCCGTCTATGAGAAAACCGTAGTATCTCTCGGGCGGATGAGACTGCCTACTACTCCTGCGGAGCGGCGTAGGAATGTCCTGTTCTGTTGAACCCTCTGGTTCCACTAAACTTTCAGTAATAGTCCGTGGTTCTGGAATTTCTTCCAGTTCTACTGTACTCCCACTTATCTGGGTTTCCAAAAACTCAGTTTCCAAGAAGTAGGCATGACGAGAAACAAGGACTTTTTGTTCCTCTTCACAGTAGAAGAAATATCCTTTGGAATTCTTTGGATATCCCACAAACTTGCACTGTACTGAGCGTGCCTCGAGCTTGTCCGCATGCTGCTTTTTGACAAAAGCTGGACATCCCCATGTCTTAATATGCTTAAGATAGGGTCTCTTCCCACACCACATCTCATATGGTGTAGTAGGCACGGTCTTAGTAGGAACTCGGTTCAAAAGGTATGCGGCTGATTCTAGCGCATATCCCCAAAATGATCGCGGCAACTCAGCGTTACTCATCATGGACCGCACCATATCCAATAGGGTACGGTTCCGTCTCTCCGATACACCGTTATGTTGCGGGGTGTATGGAGGAGTAAGCTGAGAGAGAATTCCGTTCTCTTTTAAATAGTCCAGGAACTCGGCACTTAAGTATTCTCCACCTCGATCCGATCTTAGAATCTTAATACTTTTGCCGGTCTGTTTCTCTACTTCATTCTTATACTCCTGGAATTTTCCAAAGGCCTCGGACTTATGTTTCATCAAGAAGACATAACCGTACCTTGAGAAGTCATCCGTAAAAGTAATGAAGTAAGAATGTCCGCTTCGGGCATGTGTAGACATTGGACCGCACATGTCACTGTGTACGAGTCCCAAGAGCTCGCTCGCTCTTACTCCTTATCCAGTAAACGGAGTCTTTGTCATCTTTCCTTTGAGACAAGATTGACAAGTGGCATACGATTGATATTCGAACGCATTCAAATATCCTTCTGTATGTAACTTAGTCAACCTTCTCTCATTGATGTGACCCAATCTACAATGCCATAAGAAAGTCTGATTCATTTCCGGAGACTTTCTTTTGTGTGTATTCTGGACGTTGAAAATCTGTGGTTGGTTTAACACGTATATACCATTACTCAATGTACCTGACCCAATCAAAACTTGATTAAGGTGAATGTTTACAACATTACTTACAAACGCAAATTCATAACCTTCTTTAGAAACTAAAGATACAGAAATGATATTACAAGTTGCGTTGGGTACAAAAAAGCAATTACGCAAAACCAAAACATGTCCATCTGACATTCCCCGGTGATAGTCCCCCACGGCTTTAGCATCCATGCTAGCTCCGTTCGCAACTTTGAGGGTCATGTCACCTGCCTTCAAAACCCTACGGTTTCTCAACGCCTGCAAAGAATTACAGATATGAGATCCTGATCCGGTATCCAATACCCAGGAAGTAGAGTTTATTGAAAGACAATTTTCAATAACATACACACCTGAAGCTGAAGCTGCAACCTGCTTCAATTCCTGTGTTCTGGCCTTCCAGGCCCTGCAATCATTCTTCCAGTGTCCTTTCTTATGACAATAGAAGCATTCTTCCTTATCCACAAGCTTCCCCGCTATCTTTGTTGCTTTACCTTTTCCCTTCGTATCCACTTTACTAACACTGCCCCTTGGTTTGGCGGGGGCCTTCTTCTTCTTTCCCTTGGCTTTCGCCTTGGACCTAGAAGAAGATGATCCTCCTACAAACAAAGTGGATGTATCCCTACCTTTCTGTAGGGTGCCCTCTGCGCTCCTCAGCATGTTGAGGAGCTCTGAAAGTTCAACCTCTTTTTCTTGTAAGTTGAAGTTCAGTATAAACTGGGCGTAAGTGGAAGGAAGGGACTGGAGAACTATATCCGTATATAGCTCACTCTCCAATGTGATCCCTAGGTCAGCGAGCTCCTCAATGAAGCCGATCATCTTTAGCACGTGCTCGGCTACTGATGATCCGACGGCCAATCTTGTCGAAAATAACTTTTTCGACGCTTCGTATCTTGCGATACGTGATTGCTCTCCATACAGTTCTTTTGTATGGAGCAATATGGACTCCATGTGCATATTCTCATGCCTCCTCTGATGTTCGTTGTCCATCGAGGCAAGCAGGAGGCACTTGGCCTTCGCGCTATCAATCTCCCAAGTCTTACGGATTTCCTTATCCGCGACGCTGGAAGTTGGACCAGGGACAGGGGGAGCTTTGGTGGTAAGAAGATACCCCAGCTTGTCATAAGTGATTGCTATCTTGACATTCCTGAGCCAATCTTTGTAGTTTGGCCCTGTCAGTTTGTTTTTATCTAGGAGTAACTTAAGTCCAGTCATGTTGATTGGTTGCTGCAATTAGGAGAGAGAAGAAGAAACACTCAGCATGATGCTCTTGCAAGTTTAGAGTGGTTTTTAGTTTGTCTAAACAGGATGGCTCCCACTGTTTCTCGAATCCCTCCTCAAACCATAAAGGAAGAATTAGCCGGGATCAATCCCACCGCACAATACTTGCTTAACCGTTCAGCCAGGCCGGTGTCGGTACTTCGAGGGAGGTTTTCCAACGCTTTCGCGAAGTTCCTTAATTAAAGAACCTCTTTTCCCTGGGGGCGTAGCCCCGCTAACACCTTTCTAGGCACCTACTAGGTTTATAGCATTGATCGATTAGTGAGAAATTTCCCGAGGAGTAGCATATACTCATAGTAGGATCGGGATCCAAATATCATTGCGTGACGAAACTGAAGGAATCCTACCAGAATCATCACACTCCAAATGGTATGCAAATCTAGCAAGTTTCAGTACTTATGAAACTCCCGATGTGGATTTTTGCCCCATGCTCTTATGACCTTGACTTTGGCCAACAAATCATAAGTCACATGTCAAGTTCTGCCCGTCGTTCTCCAGGTTAATTTGAATCCACCCGCACCTACCCTTGACTTTGGCCAACAAGGCAGTACGACTGTTCCAAACCAACGCATCTATCTATGCTGCACATGAATACCCAATAGCTACCAATCACTGTGCCTTGACTTTGGCCAACAAACACAGCTTGAATACTATTGACTATTCATGTAAAACGACGGAGGGCTACGGATGGTTTTGGCAAAACCGTGAACGTAGTGAACTTGATTTGGTCGATGGAACGAGATAGCTTTTAAAAGGAGTGGCTCAAGCTCCGCATTTAAAAGTTGGTTTTGAAAAGAACCGAATGGTTTTTCGAAAGTGTTCCAACGACTTTAACTTGGTTTTATTATCTTGCATTAGTTCTTTTAATGCGTGATATTCTTGCATTAGTTCTTTTAATGCGTCCCATCAATTAAACCTACCATTGCAGAAAACAACCAAAATATGACGTACGCTTATGCCATTCGCATTCGCCACTGGGCCCCGTCATTACCCGTTAGGTTACTTAACTAACGACAGAGCGGGGGCTGGGTTAGCGCGTCTGTAAAACATAAGCAACGCCTAAATAATATCATATATAGATATACTGCAATGATAAACATTTCAGATCACAGATAAATACATTGGATATACTAGCAATCTGTAATTTGTACGAGCCTGTAACAAAAACAGATAACACGGTCGCGGTGAATAGCCAATACCCCACCCAAGACCCCTACGGGTGCGGCAAACTACCCGCCAAGTACCCGAAGCGTAGCAACCTCCCTCATCTCCATGAGTAGGCCACTCGACACTTCGGCATACCCGGTAGTTTGTGCACCCCTCCATGGGTCTATCCTAGGAGCAAAAACAGTAAAAAGAAATTATACAATGACGGCTACAACCCCGACCCGGTTGTGCGGCCATATAAATAATTATTACATCAATTTACAAATTTACATGAATTGTAAGAAAAGAAAACTCTCGTCTCACAACCCCCGTCTATTCACCCGCGACAATCCAACATATTTATATACACATTCCAATATCAAACACAGATCATGTATAACCCTGACCAATCGACTTATAGCGATTAGCCGACGTTCAATACATGCAAGCATCACAGATATAACCATCATAGTCAAAGTGCAGTGAAGTTCGGAAAAAAAAATACGGAATTATAGGACCCCAAAAGGAAATTTCTTTTCTGGAAAATCTGGGCACATATAATATATTTCAAAAATCCCAAAACCAACACAGACACACACTGCACAAAAAACGATGCAGAGAAGACGACAAACCGCGGCGCTTCCGCGGCACATGCCTACCTCGTGCGGCGGAAGCGCGGCGGTTTGAACGAAACAGTGGACCGTTTTTCATGGGTGTTCACACAAAACCCTGAGCCGAATTTAGGAGTATAAAGTTTTTCATTTTGACCAGAAAAAATTTCAACAGAAACTCAGGTTTTCTAAAAGTTTGGTTTTTTTTTTATTTTTCCGGTTCCGAACTTCGTTACACTTCACTACCAAGCTAGTTTAAGTTTAGTTAGGCTCTGATACCACTGTAAGTCTACGTTGCGACCCCCGGTTCTTACGGGGAGGCGGAAACGGTATGAAAATCAAATTTTTAGCGCAAGGGGCAACATGGACTAAGCAAAGTCGGGATCTTTAACTAAACTAAAACTAGCAAACTTTGCTAAAGAGAGTTAGCTACTCGGATGGAGATGGTTATACCTAAACTTGAACTCCTTCTCTTCAAGCTCCGATGGTGGTCCGATGGCTCCTTCTCGTCGTCTCCGTACGCCGAAGATAGATCCACTTGAAAGCTCCAACCTTTAGCTCCTTCTTCGTTCTTTGAAGAAACTAGTTCACTTGGTTTGCTAAACCTAGTGAACTAGAATGAGTAGAGAGGAAATAGAATGGGATTTTATCTATGGTTCTTGATTCTCAACTCATGAGACAAGAGAACCATAGATCAAGAGAGGGAGCAAGAGGTTGAGGGTGAGAGCAAGAGGAGAGCTCAAGAACAAGAGAGAGAATGAGCAAGAAAGAATGAGCAAGTATTTTGTCTCTCACCCTCTCATAATCCAAAGCAATGATAACTCATCATATTAACAAAAGTCTTATGTGATGGTTAGAAGCAACCACAACCATATCATTTCATGCACTCATTTTACACAAATGAGCAAGTAAACAAAAGTCTTTGCCATGAAATGATGGCTATGGTTATCATGATGGTCAACTAGTCAAGCCTAGTCAACCGGTCAACAAGTCAACAAAAGTCAACAAGTCAACAAAGTCAACAAGTCAACAAAAGTCAACAAGTCAACAACCATATCACCATAATACTTAATTAATATAATAGTTAATCACATATCATATTCTCATTAGGGTTGAGCATAAAGTCAAATAGTCAACGGTCAACTGTCAACAACCCTAATGAGAATCCGCTGCCTCTGCCTCCCTGTCAACTGTGCATACACACCCGCATCCGCGTTCCGAGGAACACGAATGCAAACTGGATAAATCCAATCCCATAAGGTACACTAGGATCTGGCTTAAACCAAAGCCCGCTAGTGTAAACTGTCCGGACACTGTACGTGCACAAGTGCACGGATGTGACCGAACCCTGTCGCAAAACCATGCGACCTGTCGCAATACCATGCGACCTCTACTCTTTTGCCTAAAGGCGAAAAGCTTTCTGTGTGGGACTCTAAAGACTCGACACTACGCTGGCAGTGGGTTTAACCACAGACCGCAAGCGGCACTAGCTGTGCGTAACGGTCCCCAGGTAATGCCGACAAGAAGACCGACGAGGCGAAACCCATCTGAACTCCTACTGAGCCTGAGTGTGACATTCTCCGTACAGTCCGGTCTGTTCGTCTGATACATCGCATGGCGGGCCTAGGGGGCGGTAAACGTCAGTCCCCCAATAGAGGTACAAGTCGTGCCGGAGCGAAGCCCAAAACACCCTGAGATAACACTGGAAACCTACCAGTATATCTCGTTTGCCCTGGCCAGGGACTACTCGTGTAAAGGCTCTCCTAGACACAGCGCGATGTCAACCCCCAATACCGGGAGAGACGAATCCTGTCTAACCGTCACTGCCTCCAAGTGCTTCGGGACTGCACCTAACCATTACCTGTTTGCACGACTCCTTTGAGCCGTGGTAGGGTAGTGGTCAAAGTACAGTGGGAACACACTCGAGGCGGAGTGACAGTGTCAAGTCAGCAGACTAAGCTGTACTCATGTCACCAGGGAACTGATAACTGACGATAGGTATAATACCAACTAGTCAGTTCCCGACGAGTCCTGTCCAGTGTACCCGTAACCTAACGAGCACCCGCATACCATCTCAAGTACGACGCACTGACGGCTGTGGGACAGACCGTCTCCCACACTGGGATGAGAAGCGCATGCGCTGGTCTACTCCGGAGTATCGATGCCCTGTCTCGATAGTCCTGCGACCAGGGACCTGCATAAGGATGTGCTTATAGATTACCCAGCCCCACTAGTGTGACGGCCATCACATCGCTGGTAATCAAGAAAAGATCCTAAGGGCTCCACTAATGTGTATAGGCGATATACAAAATATAAACACATGTACACATTGAAGCAGAAACAAACCAAGTAGCATACTACTATTTTGAGCAAGATTGTATATACAAGGTGAATATCCCAAGCATCCATTAAGTAATATACAAACTAGTATGATACAGTAATGGCCTCTAGGGCATATACACTAACAAAAACCAGTTGGGTGCAAATGGATCTTCAAAAAGAAGATTGGTACATTTGGACAAGTGGAAACCTACAAAGCTAGACTAGTAGAAAAAGGTTTTCGTCAAAGACCAGGATTGGAATATGATGAAACTTTTTCACCAGTAACTATGCTTAAATCCATTCGGATCATGCTTGCCATTGCTGCCTTCCATGACTATGAAATCTGGCAAATGGATGTAAAAACAGCTTTTTTAAATGGACATCTAGAAGAGAGTGTTTACATGGATCAACCAGAAGGTTTCTTAGACAGTGGGAGCAGCGGAAGGGTGTGCAAATTGCTTAAATCCATTTATGGGTTAAAGCAAGCATCGCGTAGTTGGAACATCTGCTTTGATGAAACAGTCAAGGAATTTGACTTTATCAAAAATGTAGATGAACCATGTATTTATAGAAAGATTGTAGAAGGAGCAGTAGTCTTCCCCGTTTTATACGTCGACGACATACTACTGATTGGGAATGATATCCCTATACTACAATCAGTAAAGCTCTTCTTGTCACAGAAATTCTCTATGAAAGACTTGGGAGATGCATCATACATTCTGGGCATTAAGATCTATCGAGATAGATCTAATAGAATATTGGGACTTTCACAGTCCAGGTATATAGACACTATACTAAAGAGATTTAGTATGGAAGATTCCAAACGCGGCAATATGCCCGCTTGTCACGGAATCACCCTCTCCAAAGAGATGTCTCCAAAGACTGATAAAGAGAGGGCTCGCATGGGCATTATACCCTACGCTTCGGCGGTAGGATCAATAATGTATGCGATGTTATGTACCAGACCGGATGTAGCTTACGGACTTAGTGTGGTAAGCAGGTATCAGTCAGACCCAGGTGAGAAACATTGGAGAGCGGTGAAGAACATTCTCAAATACCTGAGAAGGACTAAGGAAATGTTCTTGATTTACGGTAATAAAGACCTCCAGGTAGAGGCTTTTACCGACTCCGGCTTCCAAAGTGATAAGGATGATTCTAAATCCATTTCGGGTTTTGTGTTTACCCTCAATGGAGGAGCGGTATGTTGGAAGAGTTCCAAACAAGATACCGTCGCAGACTCAACTATGGAGGCTGAGTATATAGCTGCTAGTGAAGCCGCAAAAGAGGCTGTCTGGATGAGGAAGTTCATTTCTGAACTTCAGGTGGTTCCGTCCATTGCCAATCCAATACCTTTGTATTGCGATAACAATGGCGCTGTAGCTTTAGCGAAGGAACCAAGGTCCCATCAGAAATCCAGGCATATCTTAAGGCGGTTTCACCTGATCAGGGAGATCGTGGATCGTCGGGAGATCGAGATACGGAGAGTAGACACAAAAGACAACACGGCAGATCCATTCACCAAGGCCATTCCTCAAGTACAGTTCGAGAGGCTTTTTGAGATGTTGGGCATGCGGTACGCAAGCAACTGGATCTGGTAGAGACAGTGGGTACTCATTGCGCTAATTATAGGCCTTAGTGCAAGTGGGAGATTGTTGGATATATATGCCCTAGAGGCCTACATTGTATAGGATGCTTGGGATATGTATGTACATGACAGTCTTGGTTGATATGATAGTACGCTATTTGGTTTGACTTTGTCTTAACGTATGATATTTTTTACTTGGTATATATATATATATATGTTGATAAAGCCCATAGGGTGTTTTGTCTGACTACCGGCGTTGTGATGGCAGTCATACTAGTGGGAGCTGGATAGTCAATAGGCATACCCTTAGATGTCCCTGGTCGCAGGAGTATCGAGATTGGGCATCGATACTCAGGAGTAGACTAGTGTATACATATCTAGACCCTGACGAGGGGCGATGGATTGGTCCCGCAACCATTGGTGGTGTTCACCTAAGATTGTATACAGATGCTCACTGAGTGTGAGTACACCGGACAGGACTCGCCGAGAACTGACTGGATTGTATTATACCTAACGTCAGATAGCAGTTCTCAGGTGACATGTGTGCAGATAGTCCGTTGACTTTAGGTCATCATTTGTCTCGTGTGAGTTCCCACTGTGCTTTGATTATTACCCTACCACGGCTCAAAGGAGTCGTGCAAACAGGTTTCAGTTGGGCACAGTCCCGAGCCACATGGAGGCAGTGAGCGACTGTTAGGGATTCGTCTCTCCCGGTATAGGGAGTTGATATCGCACTGTGGTCGTTTGGTCATTACCATAAGTCCCTGGCCAGGGCTGATTGAGAATTACTGATGGAATGATCAGTAGATTCTCGGGCGGTCTTGAACCATACCGACACGACTTGTACGGTTATTAGGGGTCTGACGTCCACCACCTCCCTAGACCATACATGCGATACTCTTAGACGAACAGACCGGACTGCGCGGATATTGTCACAGACAGGCTCAGTAGGATTTCAGATGGGTTACCTCATCAGCTTTCTTATCGACAACTACCTGGGGACCGTTACGTACAGCTAGTGCCGCTTGCGGTCTGTGGTTAAACCCACTGCCAGCATAGTAGTCGAGTCTTTAGAGTCCAACACAGAGATTTCCCAAACCCAGGCGAAAAGATATAGAGGTCGTATGGTTTTACGACAAAGGTTCGGACACATACGTGTTTGAACGCACGTACGACATTCGGACAGTTTTTTACTAGCCGGCTTTGGTTTAAGCCAGATTCTAGTATCAGGTTATTGGATTTATACAGTCTATAGTTTTTCCGTGTTTTTACGGATGAGAGGGGCGTTCTCGTAATTTTCCGAGAAGCTTCTAGAAGGATGTGACATGGAGGGAGAGGTGGCATTTTCATTAAATGAATTAGTGACTCATTGTGAGTGATTCATCATGTCATTAATGCATTATTAAATGCTTAATGACTCACATAATGAATCACCCACTTGCATTAATGAAACATGATGAATAATCTCTTATTATTCATTTCTTTTAATTCATTATGTTTCATATATCAAGTGAGAAGCTTTTTCATTTTATAATATATTATCATTATCATCTTCTCACTCTCTCTCTTCAAGTTCTCTCTCTTTCACCAAGCCTAATCCTACCCCTCATGAGTTGAGAACAAGGATTAGGAAAGACTAATTACTCCATAACCCATCTCTACATCACCTTAGCTACTCTATTTAGCAACTAGAGAAACTAAGTAACCTCAAGTTTAGAGGTTATAGCTTGGATTAGGGTTCTCGGGTGGATCGTCTATCACGGAAGAAAGCCGAAGAGAACGTGGAGATCCAAAGAGGCCGTAGATAACATTAAGATGAAGGACTAGAACCGTTTGGTATAATCTCTTAACATAGTAGTTTAGAACTCTATAGCTTTTGTTAAAACTTGTTTAGCAAACGATTCATACGGTTAATCGATGTTTGATCATAGAACAAGATTGTTATTCATATTTCCGCCTCCCCATAAGTATTGGGGTGTTGAACATCGACTTACAAGAGGAGCCTATGTGCTCGGAGCCTATGAGCTCGATGTGAGAGGAGCCTATGAGCTCGATGTGAGAGGAGCCTATGTGCTCGGGGCCTTTATGGTCGATGGCATATTATATCTCCCCTACCCTATATTTATTGTATATGCATTGCATCACATATTAGTAGTACCTGATAGAGTACCTTCATGAATGCTGCATACATATCGGATACATGATATATAGGTTTCACTTGATTTTGAGATATATAGTTTGTGTCGATGCTCGACGTTGATTTTCAGATGATTTCATTCATGATATCTTCTGTTTTCATTTTACCGCTTACATACATCATACTTATATTATTATGTGAGGCACTGGCACGAGTACTTGGCACTACATTTATGTTCAGATGTTACATTGCCACTTTACTATGATTCAGACTTATTCATTTAAGGTTTATATTATATCTGATCGTTTGACTTAGGATTATGTCATGCTTTCAATTTCTGTTTGTAGATATTTTCTATTCACGAGTTGGCAACTCACCCCCGTTGTGCCACAGTTCTTGCAGGTTTTGCCGTACAGGTTCCATAGAGGCATTTCCGGCACATTACTTCCTTTGCGGGTGATTTGCTTGGTAGGTGGGTTCTTTGCATCAGAACCACCCTTGTATATGTATTATTCTTTGTATCTAGAAATTCCATCAACCAAAACTTGTATATTGTTTCAGACTCAGACACTAGTGATGTATTATTTCAACCTTAGAGTCGCGCTTAGTAGTGTTAAGGTTTTCATGTTATTGTGAGTTTCTTTTGAGTTTGATCCTCACCCTTCGGCGTTGTATATTATATTGCTTGTGTGGGTTGTGCTCTTTGTTTATGCGTAGTAAGTGTTAGATAAAATGCCTCAAGGGAAAGTAATTTACAAGATATGTTTCTTTACTCTTAAAATGGTTTTAGATTTCTGGGCTTTTGGCTTACTTGGATCAGATGGAGTCCTATAGACTTCATATGGTTCAAGGGCCAGTCACGTGCTCTTTCGGGTCGTGACAAAGTTGGTATCAGAGCGCTAGGTTAACCTTGGTTCGAGTCTAAGTTTGACTATGTGGAGCCTAGGGCGTCTATATATACACGGAACTTAGGCTTGACCTTACGGAACTTAGACTTAGTCGAGGGGTTATTAGACCCGAACTTTCGTCGCGTAGGATGACATTTGGTTGATAGAATAGTTGACTAAAGTAGAGTGACGTACCGTAGATATGTTCCGCGGCATACTTACGATACGCTACTCCGCTTAAGGAACCTTAGGATGCATATATTTTCGAGATCGGTGATTCTCTTCATATCCTTGACTATACATCCATTTGAGATCCTCGATGCTATTAGTTCCATAATCACACTTTCATTGATGTTGTTCCTTCTTATGATCTTGTATCCACTCTGGATCTGTTGTTTTTCTTCTTGCCATTGATCTGCTCTCTTCGATACTCGATTGAGGTTCCTGTCGCCATTGTTTGAGCACAGTTGGGCTGCTGCTAGGGTTACGATCAGGGCGAGCTTGTCTGGTACGAGGGCCGACCGTTGTGTTTTCTGGTGACATGGGAACGTCTCGAGTTAGTACTGGTGATTGTGACCTCTAGTGGAGGCGAGTGCTTGGTTTTACACCGGATGATCGGGCCATTGTTAGAGCTGTCAGTTGAGAGAGGACTGTTGATGTATAGCATACCTCAGAGTGTATGATGTTGCCTACCGTGCAGACAGATGGACCAACTGTTGCTGAGATTGATAGGATGTCGCTTCCGGAGCTTATGAGCTGAGATCGCCGGAGCTTCCAGGCAGATATGAGACAGATGATAGCTTGTCTACCGGATTTAAGAGACGAAGGTGATCCGTCCGATTTATGCGCCGGAGCAGGCCCAGTTGAGTTGAAGATTTCCCGTATGGAGAGTCTTACTCAGATCTAGAGCAGACCAATTTAGAGATGACCGCCAGTGTATCGCCTTTCCTGGAGGATTGAGGTGCTGTTCACCGTACAGGCGCAGGAGCCAGTTGTTGCTGCGAACAACGAGATGTTGCCCCGGATGTTGGAGCTAGTGCGGTACGAGTTGTACTATGAGATGATAGAAGGTCGTTAGTCATCGAGGACGAGTAATTAGGACATGTGGATTGTTCGCCTACCCCGATGCGAGGTCATCAGATAGAATGATTCCAGCTAGCGGCGACTTCGTGCAGGTTCGTTGAGAGTCGATTGAGACGATCGAATGTCAGGAACCCATTTTCCAAGTTTAAAGTATTCGGAAAGACATGCAAGTGATTCTATGGACCCTCTAGAAGAATGAAACCCTAACTCGACTTAATGACCGTGTGAAAGCCTTTGAACCTTAAGGTTTGCGGCTGTTCCGCGGTGCCATTAGTGAGGCTTGGGTTTGCCCTTCTACGGCTGGACCACTGATGCTGTGGTATGTACTCGATACTATTAAACTGTACCCAAGATGTTGATCTCTTGGGGGATTATGAGGGTCTGACGATTCGGTCGGATGATTCGACATCATTCGGATATCATGTGATGGGACACACTTCTGGGGAGACTCCAGATATGAAGATAGCCGTTAGAGCGCAGTCCGTGCAGCCACGATGAGACGAGTCCAAATCAGTCGACATTGAAGCAGAGTGAAGTAAAGAGTTCGCAAGAGATTTCGACGCGATGACGTCCCACTCCGCTGACATCAGAGATGCGATATGCGCGCAGAGGCATTGTATATGGATATACCTTCCAGAAGGAGTTGCGACGAGTATACAGCCATTCCGGAACAAGAATTTACTTCAGCAATGGATGATGACTTCCGGGCAATTCGGCAGGAATGAGATTTGAGAGAGACCTCGACAGGACCTTTCTGGAATACTATACGAGAAGACCTAGACCCAGGAGTGGTCATATTGCGCACACCCAGCAGAACAGAGTTCGGTATCGTCGACGAGGTAGTTGACAAGGTTCGGATAAAGGACCTTACCCAGATGCGTTGCGAGTTGATCGAGGATGGACGAGTATTGAGTATTCATCCGATGGTTGGGACGTGTTCCCGAGGACCTGTTCGGCCAGACATCTTCTGCAGAATGATGAAGCTATAGAGTACGCGATTTCGAGTCCGTGCGAGAGACTTCGGATTGACCGTGGCCGAGAACAGTGAAGTGCGTAGATAACATGGCGTGAAGTCATAGTGGACAACGATAGAGACAAGCGGAACCAGAGGTTCGTGTGCGACGCTGACGAGCTGTCGTTACTTCCCGTCGAGACTAGAGACCTGATATACTTACAGAGGCGTTGGGATGCGACCGATTTCCGAGAAAATGCTGTGCTGAGGACGCAGATGTCCATCGAGCGAGAAAAGAGACATGCAAAAGTACCAGCCTCCGTACAGACCGGCATAGGCAAGATCGGAAGAGTCCTTGAGCGGGATTCCTTCTAGGACACTGCTGCCATGATATTTGCACCCAGGATCAGATGTGTAATTTATATTTAGAGGACCAGAGGCCGATGCCAGTGACATGCTGCTTTACAAGTGGTCGTGGGGATTGACCGAGAGATGACCAGAGAAGTGCCAGAACGGAATCGTCCCCGTTAGCACACCTGACAGGGCCGATGAGCCGATTGATTGGAAATTGGTAATTCGCAGAGGAGATAAGGACCCAGAGACAGAAGACACCAGACCGTGAGCAAGACGCAAGTAGATATCTTGCACTGCTAGCATTGGATGCACCTTTAGTGTTTTGAGGTACGATTTTGGTGCACACCAGATGCACTAAATCGGGTTTCCTTGTGCATGTCAGATGCACCTGGTTTTGCTGTCAGGCACACACGTTGCCTATGACAGAAGTTGTGTGGACACCCGTTGCACCTGTATGGTACTTATGTGGATTTTGTTTTCCGTGCGCACCTGACGCACGGGGTGTTCTTATATACGCCTTAGGATTGATGTTTGTGGAGCCCCGACAATTTGGATTTTTGCTGAAATGTTTTAGTACTTGGGGGTTTAAATTTAAATTCGGGGACCGAATTTATTTAAGGGGGGTAGATTATAACATTTCAAAATAATAAAATATCATTTTTGGGAAATTTTATAAATTAATATTACTTTATTGAATATTTTAATAATTCGGTATAATTAAATACAGATAAATGGAGAAAAATTTGGAAAAATTATGGAAAATTCTAAAATAGGGTAATTTAGAGAATTATACTTTTTTTAAGTTGTTATGTTTAGTTATATTCTAATTGAGTGCTAATCGCGATTAAAAAATCGCTAATCGGGTTTTTTGGCAATTTTGTGCAAAACATGCACATATCATTTCCTACACTTGTATTGCATTTTTCTTGCCATGGTTTTATTTTGGGGTTCACTATTTGAGTGAGAAGGAATTTGAGGGAAAAGAAAAGAAAGGAAAAAGGTAAAGGATTATAATATGGTGGTAGGTGGATGAGAGAGAGAAAAGAGAGGGGTAGCTTTGACTTAGCCATTTCCCTTCACTTCCTCAACTCACTTTCTCGCTCCCTCTTTCCCTTCAGCTGCTGCTGCTGCCCCTCATCTTCCTCCCCTCTTCATTAGCCCCAAATCACCATGAAAACTACACCAACACCCCATCTTCATTTCACAAAAAATGTGCACAAGCTCGAGATCTACACATAGGACCATGAAAGCAAAGATTTTGGCCACTAGGGGCAACTCAAGAAAATTCTTGAGTTTCCAAATGAGGTATTTACTGAACCCTTAGCTTAGTTTTAGTATTACTTATACCCCATGTTTAGTTTAGAACCGATATTGTGTGCTTTTGTGGATTGGAGAAAACCTAGTTTGGGTTTGAGGGAATTTTGGGTTGTAATGTGAATTTGAGCTCAGTTGAGGTTAGATAAATACCCTAGTGCATGAATTGAGACCCCAACCTGAGAGTTGAAACCCGAAATACGGATTTAGAAACCGATATCGGAAAAGTTATGAAATTTGGGAAGCTTTTATGAGATCTGCTATCACCTGAGACATCCTAAAATAAAATTGAATGGACAGTGACATGTGCAGGCATCCAGGAAGCTACCACCAAGACCCTAGCCCCTAACTCCATGACCCGGCCGCCAATTAATTCCCTCTGGCCGCAAATTGCGGCCAGACCTGCACCAATCTGGGTCGTTTTGGTTCTGCTGCTCCTACATCTGTAGTTTAGACCCCTGGCAAGTATAGATTTGTCTAATTTGATCTTGGGTGAAATCTGGAGCCTATTTCCTTAATTGCTGTTTTGGATTCGTGTTTCCGTATTCCGTATTTTTAATTCTGAATTTGTGAATTGTGTTTTACCTTAACTATTTGGCGTTTATACGATGATATCGAGGGTTGTTGATGGGTTTGGAAGACGTTGTCCATAGGTTCTAATCTATAGATCTTAGCGTATCGTTTTGAGATTCGTATGCCGTTTTAGTTCGGAATTGGTTTTGATACGCATTTGCGATACGTTAATGTGTAGGTACCCCATGAAGACTTCGGGACGACAAGCAAACGCATGGTGACGTCGACAATGAAGACGCAAGGTGAGTAGATTATATCTACAGGGGGAAGTCAGGGGATGACGTATAGCACCCCCGCAGTCCGTAGTTGATATACTATATATGATAGTTATAGTGTGTCATGGATACTGTGTTAGGTGTTTTATGGATAGTTTAGGCTTATAAGTAAACTAGTGTAGTTCATAGCCACGAACCCTAGAATAGGTTTACACCCACACGCACACCCTTGCATATTCACTATACTTACACTGTGTTGATGATGATATTGGATGACTTTGGAGATGAGTCGATGATATTGGGCTTGGTGCCGTGAGATCGGTGATTTGATATGATTCGTATTTGAGATACGATATGTGATTCTTAGCGGGCCTTTGGGCATGTGTTTTACCCCCGCATTCATAATTATATAGATGGTATCGATTTGTACTAGACTTAGATTTAGTATCCCTGATTATGTGTTATGATAATAAGAATACCAGGTACTTGATGAGATAATGTGATATCGACCCGTACCCAGCTATTGGGATGCCGTACGACGATTTACCGCACGAGCTTTATATTGATGATAGATCCGCACTCATGACTTGAGGATTTTCATATGATATACTGTATTGTAAGCGATACTATTGACGCTGGTGCACCGACTATTATATGTATATATATTTATATCGACTTAGATTTAGGTGGATTCCATACCCCTCCCGGTTGACTTGATACTTAGATCTGTGGTTTGCATAATAGATGTTAGACTAGACCCAAGTCATACCTATTACAAAAACCCCAATTTGTCTTATTTCAAATGGCAAGCTGCATTATTATTCATTTACCATTTATTCTACGGCTCGCATTGCATTGCATGCTCATATGTTATTGATTCATATTCCTGGTGCATATGCCTTTACATAGTTGCATGCTTATATTAGTGTTCTTGTTTCATGTATTATAATTCATGGATTTCGCACTGTGATATGGTTGCATATGATGATTCTGGATTGTTTTACTACAGCGTATATATATCAGTGGTATGGGACTCTGAAATATATATGTATACCCATAGAGTATATATATATTAGTGGTATGAGACGCTGATATATATATACGCATACTTAATATATCATCATGATGATCTATGCAAATTTACATATGCATTGTGAGAGGAGCCTATGTGCTCGGAGCCTATGAGCTCGATGTGAGAGGAGCCTATTTGCTCGGAGCCTATGAGCTCGATGTGAGAGGAGCCTATGTGCTCGGAGCCTATGAGCTCGATGTGAGAGGAGCCTATGTGCTCGGAGCCTATGAGCTCGATGTGAGAGGAGCCTATGTGCTCGGGGCCTTTATGGTTGATGGCATATTATATCTCCCCTACCCTACATTTATTTTATATGCATTGCATCACATATTAGTAGTACCTGATAGAGTACCTTCATGAATGCTGCATACATATCGGATACATGATATATAGGTTTCACTTGATTTTGGGATATATAGTTTGTGTCGATGCTCGACGTTGATTTTCTGATGATTTCATTCATGATATCTTCTATTTTCATTTTACCGCATACATACATCATACTTATGATATATTATTATGTGAGGCACTGGAACGAGTACTTGGCACTACATTTATGTTCAGATGTTACATTGCCACTTTACTGTGAGTCAGACTTATTCATTTGAGTTTTATATTATATCTGATCGTTTGACTTAGGATTATGTCATGCTTTCAATTTCTGCTTGTAGATATTTTCTATTCACGAGTTGGCAACTCACCCCCGTTGTGCCACAGTTCTTGCTGGTTTTGCCGTACAGGTTCCATAGCGGCATTTCCGGCACTTTGCTTCCTTTGCGGGTGATTTGCTTAGTAGGTGGGTTCTTTGCATCAGAACCACCCTTGTATATGTATTATTCTTTGTATCTTGAAATTCCATCAACCAAAACCTGTATATTGTTTCAGACTCAGACACTAGTGATGTATTATTTCGACCTTAGAGTCGCGATTAGTAGTGTTATGGTTTTCATGTTATTGTGAGTTTCTTTTGAGTTTGATCCTCGCCCTTCGGCGTTGTATATTATATTGCTTGTGTGGGTTGTGCTCTTTGTTTATGCGTAGTAAGTGTTAGATAAAATGCCTCAAGGGAAAATAATTTACAAGATATGTTTCTTTACTCTTAAAATGGTTTTAGATTTCTGGGCTTTTGGCTTACTTGGATCAGATGGAGTCCTATAGACTTCATATGGTTCAAGGGCCAGTCACATGCTCTTTCGGGTCGTGACACGTATACATCACTATGCAAAGCAAAACTCCAAAAGCAATCAAAAGCAAACCGAGTGTTGTAGCATCTTCCAGTTTTGCTAAAGAGGTCACTCCCGGTGAAGGGATCTCGGCTCTTTCCCCATCGAATAAGGTGCAGGATATATCATATATGTCACTATGCAACGCAAAACTGTAGCTACCCGTTTTGAAAAATTTGATTCTACAACATCTTTTTAGGTTTCTTTTCTTTCATTAATCACATTAATGAAGTCCCGTCATTTAAGTCACCTAAACATCGCAGATAAATACGACGTACACTTATGCCATCCGCATTCTCCTCGATGTCCCCTCGTGCACCGTTAGGTTAGGTAACTAACGGCAGAGCGGGGCAGGGCTAGCGCGGGTGTAAAACATAAGTAACTTCTATATAATATATCATATATACTATATATAGTATTTATCACATCACATCACATGATCACATCACAGATAACGCAGTAGAAGAAACATATGAAACATTGGATATACTAGGACGTCCGTGTTTTATTTTGAGCCTCTACAAAACACGGATTCCACGGTCGCGATGAATTGCCAAACCCACACCCCTAGACCCCTACGAGAGCGGCAAGCAACCCTTCCAATTCCAGAGTTAGGAGACCCGGACTCGACCCCTCGAGTTGGTCTCCCACTGGACTCCAGAACCCGGTTACTTGTGCTCTCCTTCTTGGGTCATCCTAGTGCGGAAAAGTAAATAATATACAAATGGTGACATCGACCTCATCCCGGAAGTGCCCCAATAAAAGAATATTACATACATTTTATTTTACATGAATGAAAATAAAAACTCTCATCTCACATAAAACCCCCCGGCTATTCAGAACGCGACGATCCAATATAACATATCCAGCAACACATAACATCACATGTCATCAACGTAAGTAAATATACGTATCCCAATTGTCGTTGACATATAGCAACGAAACCGGCGATATCACATATTACACTTACGGTCGCAGAAAAGAAAGTGTAAAACTACAAAATTTGGAATCCACAATCTCTTTAGACATCGTAAATCCGAAATATCACATACTTCGCATTTCATGCCTAACTATATGAATTCCACATATTGTATCACATTCCAGATAAATAGACAGTATTAAATTTTCCGATCAAATAATCAAATACCCAAGATTTCCTAAATAGCTCAACACTTGAGCGGAGTTCAAAAATTTCAGAATACGTCACAGTAGCAACGGTCCAGCCGTAGAAGGGTCAAGCCAACGCCTCACATGTGGCACGCCGTACTGCCCCAAACCCTAAGGTTCAAAAGGCAGTTCAAGACGGTCACATAATCGAGTTAAAGTTTGTTATCTTCTAGAGGGTCCATCGCGTCACATGCACGTTTTTCCGAAAGATTTAAACCCGAGAAAAATTCAACACTTGAATTTTTTTCGTGCCGGGAAAAATTGAGTTAATGATATCCGTTCGAACATTTTAACACTTTCTAAATTATCCGGAAAACATAACGAAATTAAATATTCCGATCGAATCGACGAATACAAAATAAACCCCAGATTACTCAACACTTGAGTCAGAAAACAAAATACCTAGAAAATATAAGGAATAGCTACGGATGTTACTACATAAAGAACCGTCCCCAAAACCATTTTCCTGCCGTGGAACCGCCGCAACTTGTAGCTTAGTGCCGCGGTTCCGCGGCCACGTGGGGGATTTGGGGGCTCATTTTTCATGGTAACCCTTAGAATTCCCTGCTGATTTTTTTGAGCATTTTTAATTCTGAAAAAACACAGATTTTAAAAAATGTACAGAGAGGGGTTCATTCTGACATATTCGGGTTCGTTCAGAGTTTTAACTTCGTTAACACATCGCCTAATGCTCTAACCTGGCTTTGATAACACTGCAGGGTTACTAGGCACTCTAACAAGGGTTACGGAAGCATCAAACATGCCCGTTTAAAATTTTAGCCGTGCCGAATAACCCTAAACAAGATCGTTGCTAGAAAATTAGGGTTTCATATGCTAGTAAACTACATTTACGATTAAGTGAATACGAAATACAACCTTTGTAGATCGGTCATTCACTTCTTTAGCTCCTTGTTGAAGTCCCTTCGCTGCGATCGTGGTTCTCCCGGACCCTTGCATGGCTTCACGAGGCGATAGACGCGTCCTTGCTTGAAGTCTTCGAGGCCGAAGATGATCTACGTCGAGAGGATGCCAACTCAAGCTTCTACTTCACTAACTTGAGAATTAGTGAAGCAAACACCCTAAACTAAAGTGCTAGTCTAGTAGAGGATGGAGAAATAGGAAGTGGGTTCTCTTTAGAATTTTATTTCTCACAATCTTTCTCACTTTGGATCAAACCCTAGCAAGCATTTTCTTTTTAACAATGAAGAAGAAGATGAACAAAAGAAAGAGATGAGGATAATGATCAAGTGAGTCTACTAACCATGGTGAGTGAGTATCATATACTAACTCATGTAGAGACATAACCATGGCTAATACTTATGGTTAGGTTAAGAAATATCCATAGTAAAAACAAATTTAGTGGAATTAGTCAATGCATCCACAAGCTTCCACAAGCTTCATGCATTGTGCTAATCCTCCACTAATTTTGTAATTACTTTAAATATAAAAACCCAACATAATAAATAGAATGGTGTAAGTCTCATACACCCAAGTCATGTGTATCATCAACCATGATACAAAAAGAAAACACATTTTTAATATATATCATATATACATTAAAGTTGTGCTCATGTGAGAGAAACCCTAAAGTGAACAAGTGTTAGTTAATGTAAACTAGTATATCAAATATACAATTATACAATAAATTATTAAATCAACACTTGACTTAATAATCCGGTCATATCACATATAACCGACTAACATCTAATGTATCGACTTATCGAATCAACACTTGATTCGATAACCCGGCTATATCACATATAACCTTGCGATACAAAAAGTCGCGAGAATAGAATACGGTATCACATACACGCATCATTCTCGGTCTCGCACATATCACATATGCGCTCCTATTTCATTTTGCCTGAGCCAGTAAAACCTCTGTGTAGGACTCTAAAGACTCGTCAATACGCCGACAGTAGGTGATGATCACATCAAGCATCCACAAGCCGTCAGCGGTACTAGCTGGACGTAACGGCCACCCGGGTATTGAGCGATCAGAAGATCAGCAAGCAAGCCCGCTCCAACTCCTGTAAAAGCCTGCAGGTAACACTTCTTCGTACAGTCCGGTCTCCTCGTCTGATATGTCGCATATCAAGTCTAGGGGTGGTAAACGTCAGACCCCAATAACCGATAAGTCGTGCCGATGTGAGGCTCATAACGGGTCGAGAAACTACTGGTAACACTTACCAGCAAATCTCTAAATCAGCCCTAGCCAAGGACTTCCCTGTTATGGCCAATCGAGCACAGCGCAACATCAACCCCCAATACCGGGAGTGACGAAACGCCTCCTATCGCTCATTGCCTCCATTTGACTCGGAACTGTACCCAAAAACCACCGTTTTGCACGCCCTCATGGACGTGGTAAGGTGGAAATCAAAGCACAGTGGGAATCACACAAGACTCTATGACGATCTCGGGTCTACAGACTAACCTGCACAAGTGTCACCAGAGAACTGCCATCTGACATGAGGTATAATACCATCTGGGAGTTCTCGGCGAGTCCGTCCAGTGTACCCAGTCTCCATTGAGCACCCGTATACCATCTCTGATGTCAAACACCAATGGATATGGTATCATCCATCGCCCATCTCATGGGTCGAGAAGCGTATACGCTAGTCTACACTGGTATATCGATGCCCCGTCTCGATACACCCACGACTAGGGACATTGAAGGATGTACTTATGGACTACCATGTCCCCACTAGTATGATCCGCATCATAGTCCAGGTAGTCAAGTACACATCCTAAGGGCTTTACCAACATGTAACTATAAGACAGTATAAAGAGACAAGTATACATGTTAAGATAAAGAGCAACCAGATAGCATACTATCATGTCGAGCAAGAAAGTCCTCTCTTTATATGTCCAAGCATCCAATATGATATACATCATCTGTACAATACTGGCCTCTAGGGCATACATACAACCAACAATTCTTTCTTGACTACCAAGGTTATTATGGCGATCACACTTATGAGAACTGTATAGTCTATAAGCAAATCCTTAAATGTCCCTAGTCATGGGAATATCAAGACTGGGCATCGATATTCCAGAGAAGACCAGTGTACGTTTCTTGACCCCAACAAAAGGCGACGGCCGGTCTCACATCCATTGGTGTCAGTTAGTCACTAAAGATAGTATACCGGTGCTCATTGGGTTATGAGTTACACTGGACGGACTCGCCGGGAACATACTATATCGTATTATACCTATTGTTAGATAGTAGTTCTCAGGTAACATGAGTACAGATTAGTCTGTCGATCTGAGATCGTCATTTGTCTCGTGTGAGTTCCCATTTTGCTTTGATTACTATCCTACCACAACTCAAAGGAGTCATGCAAACGGGTTTTAGTTAGGTACATGTTGGATATTGGTGCCCTCAATGCAATTTTCATAGTTGCGGGAATGCAATTACTGAATTCAAGGATGGCCTATACCAAGAACATTCTTACTCGAGATGATAATATGCAATCTGGTTTATCTTTATCTATCATGTTAATGAAAGATACTGGTTATCACGTATCGCAGATACATGAGATAAAGCCAATAGGATCTTTGCTTGACTACCAGGATTATGATAAGGATCATACTAGTGGGGCCTGGTAGTTTATAAGCACATCCTTAAATGTCCCTAGTCATAGGAGTATCGAGACCGGGTATCGGTACTCCAGTTTAGACTAGTGTATACATTTCATGACCCTGTACGGGGCGATGGCTGATCCCATAGCCATTGGTATTTGACACCGATGATTGTATACAGGTGCTCATTGGATGAGTTACACTGGATGGACTCGCCGAGAACTCCTAGATGGTGTTATACCAATGTCAGATAGCGGTTCTCTGGTGACATGAGTACAGGGTATTCCCTAGACCTAAAATCGCCATAATGTCTCGTGTGTGTTCCCACTGTACTTAGATTACTACCTTTCCACGGCTCTACTGAATTGTGCAAACATGATTTAGTTGGGTACAGTCCCGAAACACATAGAGGCAGTGAGCGGTTGAGGGAATTCGTCACTCTCGGTATTGGGAGTCGATATCGCACTGTACAGGATACGACTATAACCAGAAGTCCATAGCCATGGCAGTAGAGATAAACTGGTAAGTGTTACCATTTGTATCTTTTTGGTTATGAGTTTTCTGTCAGCACAACTTATCGGGTTATTGGGGGTCTGACATATTCCACTCCCCAGACCCGGTATGCGATACTCTTTGACAAAGAGACCGGACTGTACGGTTAATGTCACTTATAGACTTTGTTGGGTCCGAATGAGTTCGCTCGTCGACCTGCCTTTATCTTGCTCATACCTGGGTAGCCATTATGTACAGCTAGTGCCACTAACGAGCTTGTAGGTTAACCCGAAAGGGGGTTGAATCTGAAAGTGTTTCAGATTGAATCAGATACGATCCTGTATAATCTACTGCCAGCATATTGACAGATCTTTAGAGTCCCGCAACGAAAGTACCTTCCCAGGCAAAACGCGATGTGACGTACGTATAGGGATACTTACATGAGTTCGATAAAACATATATATTGGATATACGTGTTGGATATGTATGCCCTAGAGGCCATTATTGTATATGTATACATGTGGATGCTGGGGATATGTATGTACAGGACATTCTTTCTCAGTTATATAGTATATTATTTGAGTTGTCTTTATCAGGATATGTGTATTTGTTATGTTTTATCCATGTTACACATATTGATAAAGACTTGATACAGTAGTATACTATTATGGTTTGACATTATCTTAACATGTGCATATGTTATACTCGGTATTACATATAGCGGTTACCTGTTGATAAAGCCTGTAGGATCTTGCTTGACTACCTGTGTTGTGATGGCGATCAAACTTGTGGGAGCAGGGTAGTCCATAAGCACATCCTTAGATGGTCCCTAGTCGCGTGAGTATCGAGACTGGACATTGATACTCCAGAGTAGACTAGTGTCTACATTTCTAGCCCCGACGAGAGGCAATGGTTGGTCCCGTAACCATTGGTCTGATGCACCTAAGATCGTATACAGGTGCTCACTGGTGTATGGTTCCTAGGCACACTAATGAGGTTCCACAAGGCATCAACCATGCCAAATTCTAATTTTTCCGGTGCCGAGAAACCCTAATGCGATCGTTAACTAGAGTTTAGGCGAAAACAAATGCGAATAAACAACTTTACTCTAAAGTGAATGGAAATACAACCTTTGTAGATCCGGTCCTCCACTTCCTTAGCTCCGTGAGGATGTCCCTCCACTGCAATCATCGGATCCCGGACTCTAGCGATGGTTTCGTCGAAGAAATGATCGGGCTAGGTCGTCGACTTCGATGCCGAAGATGATCTACGTCGAGGCAACTCAAGATCAAGCTCCAACTTCACCAAGTCATGAAACTTGTGAAGAAAACACCCTATACTACATGGCAAGTGGTAGAGGATGAAGAAATAGGAAGTGGGTTCACTTTGGATTTGGATTTCTCACTCTTTTTCTCATGGCACCATTGAAGGTAGCAAGTTTCATTCTTCTTGAAGAAGAAGAAGAAGAAAGAATATGATAAGAATAAATGAATAATAGAAAATAAAGTGATTCTTATCATTATGCAACCTTGGGTTAGTTTAACAAGTGTAGAAAATAAACTAGGGTTAGGTGAATGGTTAGGTTAAGCAAAAGAAACAAAATGGTTGAACTTTTCAAAGCTTCAAAGAAAATCCAAAGTTAGCGACCATTTTATTTCTTGCTAAAATGAATAAATAAATAAAATAAATAATCAAGAAAAGATAACAAAACCCTAACCATTCACTTAAACATGGTTTAAAGTAAACATACACCCAAGTTTACATGTATCATCAAACATGATACAATCTAGTGCACAAAACTATATCATATATACAATGTGCACAACAAGTGAGAAAATCCATCTTAAGTGAACCAATACTAGTTAATGCAAAGTAATATATCAAATATATTATTATACATTAAATCATTAAATCAACACTTGATTTACCGATCCGGTCATATCGCATATGACCGACTAATATCCAATGTATCGACTTATCGAATCAATCCTTGATTCGATAACTAGGTTATATCGCATACAACCAATCGATACATTCATCGCAAGAATAGAATACGGTATCACATACACACATTATTCTCGGTCCCGCACATATCTTATATGCGCTCCTATTTCGTTTCGCTTGAGCCAGGAAACCTCTGTGTAGGACTCTAAAGACTCGTCAATACGCCGGCAGTAGGTGATGATCATATCAAACAGCCACAAGCCGTAAGCGGTCTGCTAAACGTAACGGCCAACCGGGTATTGAGCGATAAGAAGATCGATGAGCAAGCCCGCTCATACTCCTGTGAATCCAACCAGTAACACTTACCGTACAGTCCGGTCTCGTCGTCTGATATGTCGCATATCTCGCCTAGGGGTGGTAAACGTCAAACCCCAACAGCTCGATAAGTCGTGTCGATATGAGGTCTATAACAGTTCGAGAAACTACTGGTAACACTTACCAGTAAATCTCAGCAACCCTGGTCAGGGATTTCCGGTTATAGCCAATCAAACACAGCGCAACATCAACTCCCTATACCGGGAGAGACAAATCCCCTCCTATCGCTCATTGCCTCCATGTGAATCGGGACTGTACCCAAAAACCACCATTTTGCATGCCCTCTTGGACGTGGTAAGGTGGAAATCAAAGCACAGTGGGAATCACACAAGACTCTATGACGATCTCGGGTCAACAGACTACGCTGTAGCATTGTCACCAGAGAACTGCCATCTGACGTGAGGTATAATACCATCTGGGAGTTCTCGGCGAGTCCGTCCAGTGTACCCAGTCTCCACTGAGCACCCGTATATCATCTCTGATGTCAAACACCAATGGATATGGGATCATCCATCACCCATCTGTATGGGTCGAGAAGGTATACGCTAGTCTACTCTGGTATATCGATGCCCCTTCTCGATACACCCACGACTAGGGACCTTGAAGGATGTACTTATGGACTACCATGTCCCTACTAGTATGATCTGTTAGTTATATGTATGCCCTAGAGGCCATTACTGTACATTGGATGTATATTGTGGTGGATGCTGGGACATATATAGGTAGGACTTTCTTGCTCGACATGATAGTACGCTATCTGGTTGCTCTTTGTCTTAACGTGTATACTTTCCGTCTCTCTGTTACATGTTGATAAAGCCCTTAGGATGTGTACCCGACTTCCAGGACTGTGATGCAGATCATACTAGTAGGGCCTGGGTAGTCAATGAGTACATCCTTCATTGTTCCTAGTGGAGGGAATATCGAGACGGGGCATCGATATTCCAGAGTAGACTAGCGTATATCTTCTCGACCCATGCGATGGGCGATGGATGATCCCATATCCATTGGTGTTTGACATCGGAGATGGTATACGGGTGCTCAGTGGAGACTGGGTACACTGAACGGACTCGCCGAGAACTCCCAGATGGTATTATACCTCACGTCAGATGGCAGTTCTCTGGTGACACTGGTACAGCTTAGTCTGTTGACCCGAGATCGTCATAGCGTCTTGTGTGTATCCCACTGTGCTTTGATTTCCACCCTACCACGGCTCTACTGAGTTATGCAAACAGGTGGTTTTTGGGTACAATCCCGATTCACATGGAGGCAATGAGCGATAGGAGGGGATTCGTCTCTCCCGGTATTGGGGGTTGATGTTGTGCTACGCTCGACTGGCCATAACAGGAAATCCCTGGCCATGGTTGTAGTGATATACTGGTAAGAGTTATCAGTAGTTTCACGAATGTTATGGACCTCAAGTCGGCATGACTTATCGAGCTACTGGGGTCTGACGTTTACCACCCCTAGGCGAGATATGCGACATATCAGACGAACAGACCGGACTGTACGGTAAGTGTTACTGGTTGGATTCACAGGAGTGTGAGCGGGCTTGCTCGTCGATCTTCTGATCGCTCAATACCCGAGTGGCCGTTACGTTTAGCAGACCGCTTGCGGCTTGTGGGTGTTTGATATGATCATCATTTGCTGCCGGCGTATTGACGAGTCTTTAGAGTCCTACACAGAAGTTTCCTGGCTCAAGCGAAACGAAATAGGAGCGCATATGAGATATGTGCGGGACCGAGAATAATACGTGTATGTGATACCGCATTCTATTCTCGCGATGAATGTATCGATTGGTTATATGCGATATAACCTAGTTATCGAATCAAGGATTGATTCGATAAGCCGATACATTGGATACTAGTCGGTTATATACGATATGACCGGATCGTTAAATCAAGTGTTGTTTTAATGATTTAATGTATAATTATATATTTGATATATTACTTTGCATTAACTAGTATTGGTTCACTTTAAATGGATTTACTCACTTGTTTTGTGCACATTGCATATGTGATATATTTTGTGCACATGATTGTATCATGTTTGATGATACATGCAAGCTAGGGTTAGTGTAAAGAATTAGACCATGGTTAAGATTATGATTAGGGTTTTCTTTTTTCTTATTTATTTATTTATTTATTTTGGAAAAAGATGAGAAAAGAATGGTTGCTTTTTTTGTTTGCTAGTTGAACATTCTTGAAGCTTTGAATTAGTCCACCATCCTTGTCTTATACTTAACCCTGACCATTCTAGTTAACCATGGTCCATTCTCTACAACTAACCAAGGGTTAGTAAATGATAAGTATTGATTTATTTATCATTTACATAATACTTATCATATTTTTTTTCATCATCTTCTTCTTCTTCAACATGAGAAAAAAGCTTGCTACATCAATGGTGATTGATGAAAAAGTGTGGGAAATCCAAAACTAAAGTCTACCCAATTCCTATTTCTTCATCCTCTACCTCTTGCCAAGTAGTATAGGGTGTTTCCTTCACAAGTTTTCAAGACTTGGTGAAGTTGGAGCTTGTTCTTGTGATGCCTCGACGTAGATCATCTTCGGCATCGAACCGACGATCAAGCCCGCCCATTCTTCGATGATGCCAATGCTAGAGTCAAGGGTTCGATTTGGACAGCGGAGGGAGATCATCGTGGAGCTTAGGAAGTGGTGGACCGGATCTACAAAGGTTGTAGCCCCTTTCCTTTAGCTATATTTCCGTTTACTTGCTTGCTTCGCCTATTTATCTAGTTAACGATCCGTTCTAGGGTTTCTCGGCACCGTATTTTTTAGAAATTTGCATGTTTGATCACTTGTGAGACTCCATTAGAGTGCCTAGGAACCTTACAGTGGTATCAGAGCCTAGCTAGAGCCTTAGGCGAAGTCCCGACGGAATCAGAAGTCCGATCGACCCAAAACCCGACTTGAAAAATGCTCTCTGGACTTTTCTGTAAAATGTGGATTTTTGTAGATTAAAAATATATTCAGAAAAATCAGCAGGAAGATATAAGGGTTACTGTAAAATTCGAGGGCTTGATTCCATAAAGGCGGCGCTGATCCGCGGCCTTACAGGAGGCTCATGCGGCGGATCCGCGGCCCTTTTGTCTTTTTGTGCAACCTATTTTGCACAGTAACTCTTAGTTGTCTGTGCTGGTTTTCCTGGGGATTTTTAATAATTTTTCCAGAGTTGCATTTTCTTTGGGAACTTGGTGTATCGATCGGATTGTCTAATTTTGTCGGTGTGTTTTTTCGGATAAATCTTAGAATATGTTAAAAAGTTCGACCGGATATAAATACCCACTTTTTTCCCTGCCGGGAAATTTCCAATTGTTGGATTTTTCCGTAGTTTAACGACGTTCTAAGTAGTGCAAGTAACGCGATGGACCCTCTAGAAGACAACAAACCTTAACTCGATTATGTGACCGTCTTGAACTGCCCTTTGAACCTTCGGGTTTGGGGCAGTACGGCGTGCCACATGTGAGGCGTTGGCTTGACCCTTCTACGGCTGGACCGTTGGTACTGAGGCACGAACTGAATGTTGTTAGACTTATTTCATGTGTTGAGCTGTATCGGGAAAACTTGGGTGTTCGATTGTTCGATCGGAAAGTTTAACATTTTCTATTTATCCGGAATGTGATACAATACTTGGAATTCGCAAATTGTTATGAGACAACGGAATGAATATTATAAACGTAGCAGTTTAGTCTCACTTGATCGGTTGCCACGGAGTTTTGATGTGATCAAAAGTCCGTCGCAATCACGTAGCGTACGCGGATACTCGCCGGGTAAACTTAATAGACAGCCTCACTCCATAGCCCCGACCAAGTGACTGTAGGAGAACCCCGTCGCCGAAAGCATCCGTTCGGGTGCTCGCGGCAGCGGTGTTCCGCCTTGGTGCACTTTGTCGACGGCGTCGGGGGTGCGGCCGCCTACTAAAAGTTTGCGACGAGCATTCGATCAGAATGTCGGGAATCCTGTTGAATTGCCCGACTTGATATTGAAAAGAGTTTTCGATAATGAGACTAAAATGCGGGGTTTATAATTGTTAGGCATGCGATGTCTAAGTAATTCATTTGATCAGGCATGCGATGTCTGAGGTGGTTGCGGATTCCAACTGTTGTAGTTTTACACTTTCTTTTCTGTGACCGCAAGTGTAATATGTGATATCGCCGGTTTCGTTGCTATATGTCAACGGCAATTGGGATGCGCATATTTACTTACGTTGATGACATATGATGTTATGTGTTGCTGGATATGTTATATTGGATCGTCGTGTTTGAATAGCCGGGGGGTTTTTATGTGAGATGAGTGTTTTTTCATTTTCATTCATGTAAAAACTTGTATGTAATATTCTTTTATTGGGGCACTTCCAGGTTGCGGAAGATGTCACCGTTGATGTATATTATTTACTTTTCCGCATTAGGATAGACCCAAGGAGGGGAGCACAAGTAACCGGGTTCTGGGGTCCAGTGGGAGACCAACTCGAGGAGTCGAGTCCGGGTCTCCTAACCCTAGAATTGGTAGGGTTGCTTGCCGCTCTCGTAGGGGTCTAGGGGTGTGGGATTGGCTATTCATCACGACCGTGGAATCCGTGTTTTATACTGGCTCGTTTTGAAAACACGGACAACCTAGTATATCCAATATTTCATATGTTTCTTCTGCTGTGATTTATCTGTGATCATGTGATGTTCTGTGACAGATATTATATATAGTATATATGATATATTATATAAACGTTGCTTATGTTTTACACCCGCGCTAGCCCTGCCCCGCTCTGCCGTTAGTTACCTAACCTAACGGTGCAGACGGGACATCGAGGCAAATGCGGATGGCATAAGCGTACGTTATATTTATCTGTGATGTTTAGGTGGACTTAAATGATGGGATATTCATTAATGTGATTAATGAAAGAAAATAAACCTAATTGATGTTGTGGAATCGAATTTTAAAATAAAAACAGGTAGCTACAGTTCTTGCTTTGCATCGCGGTGTTCATTATAGAACATCCTGCACCTTATTCGATAAGGAAAGGACCGAGATCCCTTCACCGGGAGTGACTCCTTTAGCAATAACTGGCAGATGCTACACACTCGGTTTGTCTTTGATCGCTTCTATAGTTTTCACTTTGCACAGTGATATATATGATATATCCCGCACCTCATTCGACGAGGAAAGGGCCGACGATCCCTTCATCGGGAGTGACCCCTTTAGCAAAACTAGAAAAGTTTCAAAAACATTCCATTTAAAAACCAATTGATTCCGCAACGAGATCAAGTTCAAAGCGTTAAAGGTTTTCACAAAAACCATTCGCAACCCTCCGTCATTTTAGGAAGTAGAGTACTTAGTATTCGTGCTGTGTTTGTTGACCATAGTCAAGGCACAGTGTACGGTAGCTAAGTGATGTCTTCCTACACAGCATATGTTGCGATTAGTTAGGACAGTCATGTGGCTTTGTTGACCTTAGCCAAGGGTCATGTGGGTGGGTCTAATTAATCACGAAATGACGGGTAGAACTTGACTAGTACCTATGATTTGTTGACCTTAGCCAAGGTCATAGGTGCTAGGGGTAAAAACCATTATCGGGAGTTTCAAGTGTTGAAATTTGCAATGAGATTGCATACCTTCTATGTGATAGTTGGATCCCGATACCCACTGCGAGTAATTGTTACTCCTGGGAGAGTTTTGCACTTTGCAATTAGCCGATCAAGTAGGTGTCTAGAAAGGTGTCAACGGGGTTACGCCTCTGGGAAAACGAGGTTTACAGTAATTAGGTCCGTGCGAAAGCACGGGGAACCTCCCTCAAAGTACCGACACTGGCCTGGCTGAAAGATTGGCGAACTTGTAGAGTGTAATTAATCCCGGCTAGTCTTTCCTTTTAGGGTTTGAAGGAAGATTTGATAAAAACAGTGGGAGCCATCCTGATTAGATAAAATATATAACCAATCTGATCTTGCAAGAGCGCACGCAGAGTGTTTTCTTCTCTCTCTCTCCTGGTAGCGACCATATCATGCCTTAATCAAGATAATAAAATGGATGTATTGACCGAACCCGTTTGTTATACTGAGCTGGGGAACGTTGGTCCCGCTCCAACTTATAATTGTTATAAGACAGAGCAGGAAATAGGGGAATACCAGAATTCCTATTCCGCCCAAACGAAGAAAGTGCATATGATGCATCTCCTTCGGGTGTGTTCATTACAAAGAACTGTTTCTCAGTATCCTCTGCATCCTGGGTATATGATACCGGATCAGGATCCCAGATATGTAATCTGTTACATAGGGCTACAAAAAGGTAGAAAAACTGAGAACGGGTGATAAGTTTCATGAGGCAGAAAATGGGGCAAGTGTTGCAGCCAAGTTTGTTGGTCACTGTCACCCTGTATTACGAATACATTGATTCTGAACAAATGCTATTAGATACCGAACCTGATATACAAAATCATATCAATCTCTTTATTAGTAAAGAAAGGATATAATTTTGTATTGATGGATAATGTTTTGAACATTTCCTATATCAAAAGTTGATCGGTTCAGGCACGTTATCTAAAAGCATTGACGTTCTAAATCAAACTACAGTTCCTAGTATACAGAACACACGCAAGAGGAAAAGTTTAGAAATGAACAAATCATTCTTGAGGCATTGTAGACTAGGTCATATCAATGCGACCCGACTGGCTGAAGTTACATTTTAGATGCATATTTAAATCAGTTTGAATTTACATCTTGTGAAACTTGCCAGTCATGTCACAAAGATAAGATGACCATAGCTCTGTTTATTGGAAACAGAGGAAGAGTTAGTAAACTCTTGGGACTGATACATAATGATGTATATAAGGTCTCCTGTCTACACATGTCAGGACTGGTTCTTTATACTTTATTATATTCTCTGATAATCTCTCAAGATTCAGTCATATGTTCCTGTTGAAACATAAGTCCAAACCTTTTGAGGTATTCACAGAATATAAGTTAGAAGTAGAGAACCAATAACCGGGTATAAGTATTATGTCCTTTGATGAGATCAAGGAGGAGAATACATGTGCATGGAATTCCTGGATTATTCTAAAGGAGAATGAGATTCTCTCTCAGCATTACTCCTCTAAATAACCATAGCACATTGGTGTATCGGGGCGGAGCAATCACACCCTATATGATAAGGTATGCTCTATGATGAGTACTACTGAGTTACCTGTTTCCTTTTTGGGAGTTATGCGCTTGAGAAGCTGCATACCTATTGAATAGGGTTCTAATCAAATCACTGCCTACCATTCCATATGAGATATGGTATGGGCAGATCCTATCTCTTAAGTAAGTTAAGATTTGGGATTGTCCGTCCTATGTCAAAAGCAAAATCCGGACAAGATCGAGGCAAAATCAGTTCTGTAGAACTGGAAAGGTTCCAGCTGTACAAAACTGCTAATGATTTGACAGAACCAAAGGATTCAATAGTTTCCGACGAACCTCAGCCTCTCCGCCGATCTAGTAGGGTTCCTCACCCACCTGAGAGATACCTCGGTTTCTCGATGACAGTGGGAGCGAGGATTGCATCATGAGATGATGACCCAACTAGATTCAAGCAGGCCATCAAGAGTAGGGGCTCTGTAAGAATGGCTGGACGCTTAGCCATCTGAGATGGAATCCATATACACCAACAAATTATGGATTTTGGTTGCAATATCTGAAGGGTTAAATCCCCATCAGGAGCAAGTATATCTTGAGGAGATTACTTGGTGTAGATGGAAAAGTTGAGACTTTCAAAGCTAGGCTTATTAAAGGTTTTAGTCATCAACTAGGCATGGATAATGATGAAACCTTTTCCAAGTGACTATGCTTAAGTCCATCCGGATCCTACTTAACATTGCTACATACCATGACTACGATATCTGGTGGTTGGGTGCCCTGACTGCTTTTCTAAATACTGATTTAGAAGAGAACGTCTATAAGAACACAGCCAGAGGGCCTCGTACACAGTGGGAGCAGCGGAAACGTGTGAAAGATGCTTTATAGGATAAAGCAGGCATCGCGGAGTTGGAACATCTGTTTTGAAGGATTAGTCAAATAAGTTGACATCATCAAAATGGTAGATGAACCTTGTATAAACAAAAGGATAGTAGGGAGTATGGTGACGATCCTCGTAGAGTACGTGGATGCCATACTCATGTTAGGGAAGGAGTTTCCTATGCTACGCTCGATCAATCTCCGCTTATTACAATCATTTTCCATATAGGATCAAAGTGATACCTACTAAACCCTAAGCTTTGGATCTATGAGATAGATCTAATTGGGTGTTAGGATACTCACTAGTTGAAGTGAGATGGTATAAATCGATCCTGGGGAGAATCACTGGAAAGGTTCCAGAGTGATAAAGAAGACTGAATGTCAGTCACAGGCATTGTCTTTACCCTCAGTAAAGGGACGGTATGTTGGAAGATTTCCAAGCTAGATACCGTGACAAACTAGACGATAAAGGCTGATAACATCGCTATTAATGATACTACCAAAGAGGCAGTTTGGGTGTATAATGGTTCATTAGATGAACTAGGTTCCTACCATTGTATGACAATGGAACTGTGGCTTTGGCCTAGGAACCCTGGTCCCATCAGTGACCCAGACATAATCTGAGGCAGCATCACCTGATCATGGAGATAGTTGATCTCCAGGGTGATTAAGGTTAGGAGAGCAGACTCAGAGGACAACACGGCGGATCCACTCACGAAGGCCTTTTCCCAAAGAGAGACTTTTAGGGGATGGTTTAGTATAAGATACTGCAACCACTGCTACAGATGGCCCTAGTGCAAGTGGGAGATTGTTAGTTATATGTATGCCCTAGAGGCCATTACTGTACATTGGATGTATATTGTGGTGGATGCTGGGACATATATAGGTAGGACTTTCTTGCTCGACATGATAGTACGCTATCTGGTTGCTCTTTGTCTTAACGTGTATACTTTCCGTCTCTCTGTTACATGTTGATAAAGCCCTTAGGATGTGTACCCGACTTCCAGGACTGTGATGCAGATCATACTAGTGGGGCCTGGGTAGTCAATGAGTACATCCTTCATTGTTCCTAGTCGAGGGAATATCGAGACGGGACATCGATATTCCAGAGTAGACTAGCGTATATCTTCTCGACCCATGCGATGGGCGATGGATGATCCCATATCCATTGGTGTTTGACATCGGAGATGGTATACGGGTGCTCAGTGGAGACTGGGTACACTGAACGGACTCGCCAAGAACTCCCAGATGGTATTATACCTCACGTCAGATGACAGTTCTCTAGTGACACTGGTACAGCTTAGTCTGTTGACCCGAGATCGTCATAGAGTCTTGTGTGTCTCCCACTGTGCTTTGATTTCCACCCTACCACGGCTCTACTGAGTCGTGCAAACAGGTGGTTTTTGGGTACAGTCCCGATTCACATGGAGGCAATGAGCGATAGGAGGGGATTCGTCTCTCCCGGTATTGGGGGTTGATGTTGTGCTATGCTCGACTGGCCATAACAGGAAATCCCTGGCCAGGGTTGCAGTGATATACTGGTAAGAGTTATCAGTAGTTTCACGAATGTTATGGACCTCAAGTCGGCATGACTTATCGAGCTACTGGGGTCTGACGTTTACCACCCCTAGGCGAGATATGCGACATATCAGACGAACAGACCGGACTGTACGGTAAGTGTTACTGGTTGGATTCACAGGAGTGTGAGCGGGATTGCTCGTCGATCTTCTGATCGCTCAATACCCGGGTGGCCGTTACGTTTAGCAGACCGCTTGCCGCTTGTGGGTGTTTGATATGATCATCATCTGCTGCCGGCGTATTGACGAGTCTTTAGAGTCCTACACAGGGGTTTCCTGGCTCAAGCGAAACGAAATAGGAGCGCATATGAGATATGTACGGGACCGAGAATAATGCGTGTATGTGATACCGCATTCTATTCTCGCGATGAATGTATCGATTGGTTATATGCGATATAACCTAGTTATCGAATCAAGGATTGATTCGATAAGCCGATACATTGGATTCTAGTCGGTTATATACGATATGACCGGATCGTTAAATCAAGTGTTGATTTAATGATTTAATGTATAATTATATATTTGATATATTAATTTGCATTAACTAGTATTGGTTCACTTTAAATGGATTTACTCACTTGTTTTGTGCACATTGCATATGTGATATATTTTGTGCACATGATTGTATCATGTTTGATGATACATGCAAGCTAGGGTTAGTGGAAAGAATTAGACCATGGTTAAGATTATGATTAGGGTTTTCTTTTTTCTTATTTATTTATTTATTTATTTTGGAAAAAGATGAGAAAAGAATGGTTGCTTTTTTTTGTTTGCTAGTTGAACATTCTTGAAGCTTTGAATTAGTCCACCATCCTTGTCTTATACTTAACCCTGACCATTCTAGTTAACCATGGTCCATTCTCTACAACTAACCAAGGGTTAGTAAATGATAAGTATTGATTTATTTATCATTTACATAATACTTATCATATTTTTTTTCATCATCTTCTTCTTCTTCAACATGAGAAAAAAGCTTGCTACATCAATGGTGATTGATGAAAAAGTGTGGGAAATCCAAAACTAAAGTCTACCCAATTCCTATTTCTTCATCCTCTACCTCTTGCCAAGTAGTATAGGGTGTTTCCTTCACAAGTTTTCAAGACTTGGTGAAGTTGGAGCTTGTTCTTGTGATGCCTCGACGTAGATCATCTTCGGCATCGAACCGACGATCAAGCCCGCCCATTCTTCGATGATGCCAATGCTAGAGTCAAGGGTTCGATTTGGATAGCGGAGGGAGATCATCATGGAGCTTAGGAAGTGGTGGACCGGATCTACAAAGGTTGTAGCCCCTTTCCTTTAGCTATATTTCCGTTTACTTGCTTGCTTCGCCTATTTATCTAGTTAACGATCCGTTCTAGGGTTTCTCGGCACCGTATTTTTAGAAATTTGCATGTTTGATCACTTGTGAGACTCCATTAGAGTGCCTAGGAACCTTACATGATCCGTATCATAGTCCAGGTAGTCAAGCACACATCCTAAGGGCTTTACCAACATGTAACAGAGAGACAATCAGTGTACACGTTAAGGTAAAGAGTAACCAGATAGCATACTATCATATCGAGCAAGAAAGTCCTCCCTATATATGTCCAAGCATCCACTACAATATACATCCTATGTATAGTAATGGCCTCTAGGGCAAACATATAACTAACAATCTCCCACTTAGCACTAGGGCCATCTGATAGCAGTGGTTGTAGTATCTCATACTCAACCATCCCATAAAAGTCTCTCTCTGGGAAAAGGCCTTTGTGAGTGGATCCGCCGTGTTGTCCTCTGAGTCTACTCTCCTTACCTCGATCACCCTGAAGACCAACCATCTCCATGATTAGGTGACACTGCCTTAGAATATGTCTGGATCACTGACGGGACGGACGTTCCTTGGCATAAGCCACAACTCCATTGTCACACAATGGGAGGAACTAAGTTCATCTCATGAACTAATATACACCCTGACAGCCTCTTTGGTAGCATCTTAAGTAGTGATGTATCCAGCCTTTATCGTCTAGTTAGCCATGGTATCTAGCTTGGAACTCTTCCAACATACCGTCCCTTTACTAAGGATAAAGACAATGCCTGCGACTGACATTCAGTCGTCCTTATCACCTTGGAACCCTTCCTGCGATTCTCCCCAGGATCAATTGATACCATTTAACTACATCTAGTGAGTATCCTAACATCCAATTAGATCTATCTCATAGATCTAAAACATAGGATTTAGTAGGTATCACATTAATCCTATATGGATAATCCTTGTGATAAGCGGAGATTGACTGAGCGTAGCATAGGAAACTCCTTCCCTATCAAGAGTATGTCATCCATGTACTCTACGAGGATCACCACCATACTCCCTACTACCTTTTTGTATATACAAGGTTCATCTACCATTTTGATGAAGTAAACTCTTTGACTACTACTACCTCAAAACAGATGTTCCAACTCCGCGATGCCTGCTTTATCCTATAAAGCAACTTGTGCCCATTTCCGCTGCTCCCACTGTCTACGAAGCCCTCTGGCTGTGTACTTATAGACGCCCTCTTCTAAAACATCATTTAGAAAGGCTGTCATGACACCCAACCGCCAGATATCGTAGTCATGGTATGTAGCCGTGGCAAGTAGGATCCGGATGGACTTAAGCATAGCCACTGGAAAAGGTTTCATCATTATCCACGCCTGGTCGATGACGAAAACCTTTAACAAGTCTAGCTTTGAAAGTCTCAACTTTTCCATCTACACCAAGTAATCTTCTCAAGATATACTTGCTCCTGATGGGGATTTAACCCTTCAGATAAAGCAACCAAAGTCCATACTTTGTTGGTGTATAAGGATTCCATCTCAGATCGCTAAGCATCCAGCCATTCTTATAGAGTCCCACTCCTGATGGCCAGCTCGAAACTAGTTGGGTCATCATCTCATGATGCAATCCTCGCTCCTACTGTCATAGAGAAACCGTAGTAACTCTCAGGTGGGTGAGGAACCCTACTAGATCGGCGGAGAGGCTGAGGTTCGTTGGAAACAATTGAATCCTTTGGTTCTACCAAATCATCAGCTGCTGTTTGTATAGCTGGAACCTTTCCAGTTCTACAGAACAGACCTTGCCTCGAGCTTTTCCGGATTTTGCTTTTAGACATAGCCCGGACAACCCCAAATCTTAACCAACTTAAGATATGGGCTCTTCCCTTATCATATCAAATATGAAGTGGTAGGCAACTGATTTGATTTGAACCCTATTCAATAGGTATGCAGCTTCTCAAGTGCATAACTCCCAAAAAGAAATAGGTAACTCAGTAGTACTCATCATAAAGCACACCTTATCACATAGGGTGTGATTGCTCCGCCCCGATACACCGACGTGCTGTGGTATATACGGAGGAGTAATGCTGAAAGAGAATCTCATTCTCATTTAGAAAGGTCCAAGAATTTCGTGCTCAAGTATTCTTCTCCTTGATCACATCAAAAGACATAATACTTATACTCGTTTTGGTTCTCTACTTCTAACTTATATTCTGTGAATATCTCAAAAGGTTCGGACTTGTGTTTCAACAGGAACATATGTCTGAATCTAAAGAGATCATCAGAGAATATAATGAAGTATAAAGAACCGGTCTTGGCATGTGTAGACAGGGGACCTACATACATCAACATGTATCATCCCAAGAGTTCACTAACTCTTTCTCTGTTTCCAATAAACAGAGCCGTGGTCATCTTATCTCTATGACATGACTGGCAAGTTTCACATGATGTAAATTCAAACTAATTTAAATATGCATCTTTATGTAACTTCAGCTAGTCGGGTCGCATTGATATGACCCAGTCTACAATACCTCAAGAAGGATTTATTCATTTCTGAACTCTTCCTCTTGTATGTATTCTGTATACTAAGAACTGTAGTTTGATTTAGAACATCAATACTTTTAGATAACGAGCCTGAACCGATCAACTTTTGTTAAAGGAAATGTTCAAAACATTATCCAACAATACAAAATTATATCCTTCTTTAATGAATAAAGAGATTGATATGATTTTGTATATCAGGTTCGGTATCTAATAACATTTGTTCAGAATCAACGTATTTGTAATACAGGGTGACAGTGACCAACAGACTTGGCTGCAACACTTGAACCGTTTTCTGTCTCATGAAACTTATCACCCGTTCTCAGTTCTCTACCTTTCTGTAGCCCTATGTAACAGATTACATATCTGGGATCCTGATCCGGTATCATATACCGAGGACGTAGAGGATAAAGAGAAACAGTTCTTTGTAACTAACAAACCCGAAGGAGATGCATCATATGCACTTTCTTCGTTTGGGGGGCACGGGAATTCTGGTAATCCCCAATTTCCTGCTCTGTCTTATAACAATTATAAGTTGGAGCGGGACCAACGTTCCCCAGCTCAGTATAACAAGCGGGTTCGGTCAAATATCCGTATTATTATCTTGATTAGGGCATGATATGGTCGCTACCTGGAGAGAGAGAGAAGAAAACACTCAGCGTATGCTCTTGCAAGATTAGATTGGTTATATATTTTATCTAATCAGGATGGCTCCCACTGTTGTTTATCAAATCTTCCTTCAAACCCTAAAAGGAAAGACTGGCCGGGATTAATTACACGCTACAAGTTCGCCAATCTTTCAGCCAGGCCAGTGTCGGTACTTTGAGGGAGGTCCCCCGTGCTTTCGCACGAACCTAATTAATGTGAACCTCGTTTTCCCAGAGGCGTAACCTCGTTAACACCTTTCTAGACACCTACTTGATCGGCTAATTTTAATTTGTAAAACTCTCCCAGGAGTAACTCTTACTCGCAGCGGGTATCGGGATCCAACTATCTCATAGAAGGTATGCAATCTCATTGCAAATTTCAACACTTGAAATTCCCGATAATTTTGCCCCTAGCACCATATGACCTTGACGGAGGTCAACAAACCATAGGCTACTAGTCAAGTTCAACCCGTCATTTCTTGATTAAATCAAACCCACCCGCACGACCCTTGACGGAGGTCAACAAGGTCGCACGACTACCCTAATCCAGTCTGCATCATATGCATAAGCAGATAAATACTAGTTAGCTACCGCACACTACGCCTTGACGGAGTTCAACAAACGTAGCATGAATACTAAGTATGACTTATCTGAAATGACGGAGGGCTATGACAGGTTTTTTCTGAAAACCTATTGCGTAATGAACTTGATATTGTTGTAGAATCAAATGATTTTAGAATGGAGTGTTTTTGAGGCTTTTCTAGTTTTGCTAAAGGGGTCACTCCCGGTGAAGGGATCGTTGGCCCTTTCCTCGTCGAATGAGATGCGGGATATATCATATATATCACTGTGCAAAGCAGAAACTATAGAAGCTATTGTAAGTGCACGGCGGCGCCCCGGACGTCAATCCGATGGCCAAATGCGGAAGCGGTGATAAACTTTAAATTTTACTTGAACTGGCAAACCGCCGCGCACTAATACCCGGATCGAACCATTAATTAGTCCTAGCTATCTACAAGAAGGGGAAGAGAGATATACCGACAGATCCGAGTCCTCCGGTCTTCTCGTCGTCGTCCCGATCTCCTGCGGAATGTCCCGTCTCCTCCTCGTCGCCGGAAGTGCACCACATCGCCTACTTCTTTTACGGGCTCCCACCTCAATGCCGAGGCAACTCGGGCACGAAGCTGGCTAGTCGACGTGCCCAAGATTTGCTGTAGAATATTGTGTGGATTACATGTCTCACTTTAGGCTTGTGGGAATTGCCTTTTGGTGGAGGGATGAACTATGGAGTTTGGTGATGGAACTTGTGGATATTTGGGAGCATGAAATGAACCAAATACCCACCCTCAAAATTTTGGACAGCCCCCTAGTGCTTGGGCCGGCCATGACTTCAAGAATGGAAGGAATGAGAGAGAGGAGAATGTATCAAAAGATAACCAATCTCATAATGCAAGAGAGAGAGGGGAAAAAGACTATCATGCATAAGCATGATGACAAGCAAAAACCAACACTCTACCTCAACCATCATGATATCCAAAGTCAAGCATCATCAACACAAAGTCAAGGTATGGTCCACCCATCATGAACCATCATGAAGTCAAGAAGTCAAGGTCAAGTGATCAAAGAATGGTGCAACCATCAAGAAACCATCATGATACAACAATAAGAAAGGACCCCCTCCACAAATGCTTATTTGCAACAATGCAAATAAGCCCTCCTCCACCAATCTTCGGCCAATGAACGATACAAAGGAAATTGGCCGAAACGGAAAGCAAACTGGCAACTCCAGAAAACTGGTCCCGTAATAAATTACAGGAAAACCCCGATACTGTGCATACACACCTGCATTTGTATTCCGACCGAAATACAAATGCAATGAGACAAAATCTCCACTGTACTATACTAGGATCCGGCTTAAACCAAAGCCGGCTAGTAATATCCGTTCGATCCTGATCCGTGCAATACCGCACGCATCTGATCGAACCCTGCCATATATCCATACGGCCTATAGTACAAACTGTCCGATCTTGATCCGTGCAATACCGCACGTATCTGATCGGACCTTGCCATATCTCCATACGGCCTCTACAACCTTTCGCCCGAAAGCTGAGTAACAGAATGTGGGGGACTCTAAAGACTCGTCAACACCTTGGTTGTGGATTTAACCACTAGCACGTCAGAGGTATAAGCTAATACGTAACGGGCTACCAGGTATTGACTAAAAGGGACGTCTGTGAGCGAACTCAGCCTGACAACCCTACTGAGCCTGTCAGTGACAATATCCGTACAGTCCGGTCCGTTCGTCTATGAGCATCGCATGGCGGGCCTAGGGGGTTGGTAAAAGTCAGACCCCCAAAAGCGGTACAAGTCGTGTCGGAGTGTAGCCCAGAACACCCTGAGATACTACTGGAATACCTACCAGTAAATCTCCTTGCCTCGGCCGAGGGCTTCGTGTAATGGCTCTCCTAGACACAACACGACCTCACCCCCAATACCGGGAGAGACGAACCCCTGAAGATACGCTCACTGCCTCCATGTGGCTCGGGACTGTACCCAACTAAAACCTGTTTCCACGACTCCTTTGAGCCGTGGTAGGGTAGTAATCAAAGTACAGTGGGAACTCACACGAGACAAATGACGATCCCCAGGTCGATGAACTAACCTGCACACATGTCACCAGGGAACTGCCATCTGATGTCTGGTATATGACCAACTAGCATGTTCCCGGCGAGTCCTGTCCGGTGTACTCATAACCCAATGAGCACCTGTATACATCTTAGGTGATCCAACTGACACCAGTGGCTTGTGAGACCGGCCACCGCCCCTCGTCGGGGTCTCGACTGTATACACTAGTCTACTCTGGAGTATCGATGCCCTGTCTCGAAACTCACACGACTAGGGACCATTTAAGGATACACTTATAGACCCCAGCTCCTACTTATATGATCGCCCTAATACTGCTGGTGGTCAAGCATGAATCCTAGGGGCTCTATCAACGTGTAATACCGACTTGTCAGGTCACCTAAAGCAGTACACGATGATAAAGGTAAACCAGATAGCATACTATCATCTCGAGTAAGACTGTCCTACCGGGATAGGTCCTCCATCAATCATTACAATCACGTACCTGTGACCTAATAATTAACTCTGAGGGCACTATCTCCAACAATCTCCCACTTGCACTAAAGGCTAATTATTGCGATGTCGCATACTCACAGCCCGTGTGATACCGAACACCCAACTCCTCTACTAGTCAGTCTCACAAAGCTCGTTTGCGAAACTATTGCGTTCGAGGAATAGCCTCAGTGAGTGGATCCGCTTTGTTGTTTCTTTCTATGTCTCTCTATATCTCAAGTTCGCGGAGAAAGCCATCTCCCGAAAAGAGCAATACCTGTCTTAGAATGTGTCTGGATGTCTGATGGGACATAGCTCATAAATGAACTCTAAATCCAAACTTCTTAGACTGTATCGTCAACCGAACTTAATCAGTATCCTGCGCCATGCCACCCTCAGTATTGCCTTTGACCACCTGTCCAAAATACTGCCCCTCATCAAAAGGAAAAACTATAACTCTGACAACCTCCTTGTCGTCCATGTCACCTTGGAAGCCTGGAATGATAACTGTCTCCTGAATATGGCTGTCGTTATCATATCCCTAGAACATCCACTAATGCTCTAAAGCTGCTTCCGACTGTTTCTCCAGGATAGGATCAATGTCAACTTATTGCATGTAGTGCAAGAATAACATCTGGTGTGGTACTTGACATCTCATGATTGACTCAATTGCCTAAGCAAGTGATCTGCCAATCATGCACATCCCTCTCCCCTTTAGTCTGTAAGACACCTTTAGAGAGGGTGACTCCATCATCTGCAGGTATACTACCGTGCCAGGAGTCGTCCATTCTAAATACTCTTAGAATGGTGTCTAAGTATCCTGATTGGGAAACTACCCAAATCTAGATCTAAAGCCATAGATCTAGTAACCAGAATGTCTGATATAATGTCCAAGTCCCATATGGAGAAACCACTGTGTGACGACCAAAATATAACCGCTCGTAGTATAGGAGTTTCTTTTCCTACTCTGTGTATGTCATCCAAATACCATGACATCACACCCTACTACCTTCTCAACAGATCCATCCTCTATTCTGATGAAGTCAAACCTATGACTGTCATATCAGAAATAGATTATCTATCTCCGCTATATCTGCTTTAGTCTATAAATAGACATAAGCAACCTGTCCACCAATGCTTCCGCTGCTCCCACTGACTACGACAACCCTCTGGCAGAGTCATATAGACGTACACTTCTAAAGCTAGTTTAGAACGACGCTATACTCATCTTCCCGCCGGGTCTCGCAACCTGGAACAACAGCAATGGCAAGTGTGGGTAAACAAGAACTTCCCTGTCACCGTCCTTGAGGTTACCGGAGTACCTCTCGGGTGCCTGAAGTTACCCACCTTATCTGCGGAGTGGCCAATGGAATGTCAATCCAGATTGAATCTTTAGGTTCCTTGTCAAATCTTCAGTAATCGTTCGTGGTTCTGGAATCACCTCCAGTTCTACCATACTCCCACTACTGTTTTCTGAAAAAATCCATTTTTAATAAAACTGTGGCGAGTCTAGAACAATATTGCTATTGTTCATCCAGATGGTAGAAAGTCAACCCTCGTCATAGCCTGGGTCAACCCACAAACAGCCATTACAGAATCATGCCTTGAGTTGTCCAGTGTCTGGTTTTAATCATAAGCCGGACAACTTCCCGTACCTTAACACCGTTAAGATACGAACTGTTCTATATCCCATATATGACCAGAGGCACTGATTTAACTGAACCAGATCCAAAACATGCAACTGTCTCCAGTGCATGTCAACTAAATGGAAGGAGGCGGATCAGCGTTACTCAACTTAGGAATGCTTCCAATTATGAGTAACCTGAAAGAGAAGCAAGATCTCTTAATCATTACTGTCAACTGAATACCATGCACAAGTGTCTACATCTTCGATCACTTTGAAGAATCCCGATACTTGCTACACCTGATTCTCTACTCTATTCAAATACCTATAACTTCTCCAAATTCGGACCCTGTGTTTCCACGAAACACTTGTCTAAAAACTAGAGAAGTCATAAGTAAACCGAATATAGTACGAGGACCAACCCCTCTGTCTTGATGGACCCTGGACAACATACAATACTCTGTATAAGTGCCTTGAGTCTGATAACTCATTCACTGTGTGTCGTGGGTTGAAAACTGTACTTATGGTTAAGAAGAATTACACCGCTGTTTAATGCTCCTTACCTAACCATCCACTGATATAGGTAAATGTCACAGACATAATTTCAAAAAAGTATATCTCACTCTATGAAAATAGACGTATAGATATATCAATTTGAAATTAGTGCACAACAGCGGATATTCAAAACCAAATATTTGCCGACCGGCAAACAACCCAGGTGACTTCCTCAAATATCACTGATTACGACGAATCCCGATATATTGAGGATGATCACCCAATTCCCAATAACTTACTCCCACTCATCATCTGTAAAACCATACAGATGTGAGAATCGAACCTGGTAAATACATACCCTGGAGTAAGTATCTAATCGGGAAATCAGTTTTCTTTTAACATTACACAATGAGACTGAAACATTGAAATGTTTCGATGTGGTATCCCGGTATTCCTAGTAATGCCACTTCCAGATTCACGACTGTAACCGTATAATTCTTTGCCACCTCTCCAAATCCCTTCATATGTCTTTAGTCTTTACCTTCTGCACACCCGTTTAGGCCAAATGGTTTTCTTCCTTCCCTACCGTTCGGCACCAGCCTATGGTTTGGAAGAAGACTATCCAATAAGCATAATGGGTGTACTGTCCTAATCCCAGGAGCACTCGTAAAGCGAGAGAAGGTGAAGATAAAGGACACCTGAATAAACCTTATTTCTATTTCTCCTGAACCAGAATCCATCCCCGAACTGGAACAAGTTCCTTTCGAGTTCGTATATAACCATACGATGGAGTATCCAATAAACTGTGGATCTTCGTAGTGATACGAAGTGTCCTGGAGAAATACAAAGGTGATTTTAGGATTGGCGAAGAAATACTTGGTTTGGTCGTGAATATCTGTTGCAATTTACTTTGCCCTCTTACTAATCCCTAGCTTTGTCTGAACTTAATACCTTCTGTACACCATCGTTAGGCTAATTGGTTTTCTTCATTCCCTACCGGTCGGCACCAGCCTAAGGTTTGGAAGAAGACTATCCAATTTGCGTAATAGGTGTACTATCTCCTAAACCAAGGAGTACTCGCAACCTGAGAGAAGGTAAAAGGAAAAGACAACTGAATAATCCTATCCGTTTTCTCCAGAACCTGAAACCATCCTCGAATAAATTCCTTCGAGTTCGTATCTAACCATACGATGGTTTTGTCCAATGGAAGTGGACGTTCGTAGTAATACGGGGTGTCCTGGAGAAAAGGGTAAAAGTAGGAGTAGCAATGAGGTTTGCAACTCTGACAATCCAAAAACCAGTGTTTAAGAAGGTTCGGTCAACTTGGTCACTGAGTCATAGTCTAGGGTCGGGTCAATGGTCGCTGCCAAAGAGAGGGAGAAAAGAAACACTCAGCGTGCACTCTAACCTAGATCAGAATGGTTACCAATTTATCTAATCTGGAAACCTCCCACTGTACCTCAAATTCTCCTCCAAACCTAAAAGAAGAATTAGTCGGGAACACCCGAGGAGTAAACTAACTCATCAGTGGGAATCGGGATCCAACTATCATCGCATGATAACGTGACGGAATCCGCTCACATCATCATACTCCAGATGGTATGCGCATATCTGGCAAGTTTCAGTTCTTTTGAAACTCCCGATGTGATTTCTGCCCCATGCTCTTATGACCTTGGCGAAGGTCAACAAATCATAAGTCACATGTCAAGTTCTACCCGTCATTATCCAGGTTAATTTGAATCCACCCGTACAAGCCCTTGACGAAGGCCAACAAGGCTATACGACTGTCCCAAACCAACGCATCTATCTATGCAGCAGAAAGGTAACAAGCAGCTACCATACACTATGCCTTGACGAAGGTCAACAAACACAGCATGAATACTACGTGCTACCCGTCTGAAACGACGGAGGGCTACGAATGGTTTCTGGCGAAAACCTTTAACGTAATGAACTTGATATCGTTGAAGGAACGGATAGCTTTTAAAAATATAGTGACGAAAACCTTCGCTAAAGAGGTCACTCCCGGTGAAGGGATCTCGGCTCTTTCCTCGTAGAATGAGGTGCAGGATATTCCAACTGAATACCACGGTGCAAAGCAAAAGTAATCGGCTATAGTGAAGTTAATGCCCTGACGCAAACTTTTGTCCAAGGGGTCACTCCCGGTGAAGGGATCTCGGCCCTTGCCTCGTCGACTGAGGAGCAGGATATTCCAACTGAATACCACGATGCTAAACAAAAGTGAACGTCCTTGCAATAACAGCTTTTTGAAAAGTGTTCCAACAACATCAAATTAGGTTTGTTTTTAACTTGCATTGATCCGAATCAACGCAGTCCCATCAATTGATCACACCAAAAAGAACGAAAATATACTGATGTACGTATATGCCATCCACATTCGCCACTGGGTCCCGTCATTACTCGTTAGGTTAGCTAACTAACGACAGAGCGGGGACTGGACTAGCGCGGATGTAAAACATATACAACATCTACTAATATATATACCAATATATTATATTCGCTCAAGGCGTGATAAAAAATGCAACATCACAGAGAATGAACAGCATCACAGAAACAATACAAATATCTGGGATCCCCGGGTTTCACAGAGCCACTACTGAAAACCCGACGTTCCCCTGGTCGTGTGGATAGCCTGTGCAATGAAATCCTAGACCCCTACGGGAGCGGCAAGTCACCCGCCAAAACCTGAAGCGAGGCAGCCCCCTTCAGCACCGTGAATGGACCACCCAGCACTTCACGGAATCCGGTAACTTGGGCACCCCTCCTGGGTCAACCTGTACCCCCTACGAGTGCGGCGAATAGCCTGTCAATCCTAGAGTGAAGCCCCCTCCGTCTCAATGCCATGAGATGCGGGCTTGTTGCCCTCTAGAACCCGGCTATCCGTGCACCCCTCCGCGGGGCAATCCTAGTATAGAAAGTAAAATATACATACAACGGGTTCATCGACCGCAACCTGGCCGTGCCCCAAAATAATAATACAAACAGGCAGTGACGGCAGTCCACATGTCGGACGCTCGCCCTGCAATATCAAATGTACATAATACAACCACAACTGTACTAGCATTGCATCCAGGCTATCCCCCACGACCGATCCGCAACATCACAGCAATACATAGAACATCAACGTGAAAGTCACGTTCGCAAATCCGTCTAACCGGGCTATAGCAGTTAGACCGGATTTACCGATCAAGTGACATTCACGGTCGCAGATATAATGTAAATACTGTGAAATAATGTGTTTAAAATATCCGATCGATCAAACTTTAACAAGTGGGCCCCCAAACAATACTGTAGCACTCACAGAAATTATGGGCCCAAAATTAATATTCCAAAACCCATATTTTAAGCCCAGAAAGCCTCTGTAAAAAATTGCTGCAGGGATCCCCACAGTGTGCGGCGGAACAGCGGCGGGAAGGGGGTATTTGCGGCGGTTCCGCGCTCCCACTGTGGATTCACTTCATCGAATTTTTACAGAGCTCTTAGATTTTCCAGTACATCAATATTTTACAACCTGAAAATTTTTTCGAGACCAAAAAATTTCAACAGAAACTGATGCTAACAAAAATGTAGATTTTGGAGTTTTGGTCGATCGGAAATGCAAAACACATTAAACCAAGCTAGACTAAGTTAATGGCGAGGCTCTGATACCACTGTATGTGCACGGCGGCGCCCCGGACGTCAATCCGACGGCCAAATGCGGAAGCGGTGGTAAACTTTAAATTTTACTTAAACTGGCAAACCGCCGCGCACTAATACCCGGATCGAACCATTAATTAGTCCTAGCTATCTACAAGAAGGGGAAGAGAGATATACCGACAGATCCGAGTCCTCCGGTCTTCTCGTCGTCGTCCCGATCTCCTGCGGAATGTCCCGTCTCCTCCTCGTCGCCGGAAGTGCACCACATCGCCTACTTCTTTTACGGGCTCCCACCTCAATGCCGAGGCAACTCGGGCACGAAGCTGGCTAGTCGACGTGCCCAAGATTTGCTGTAGAATATTGTGTGGATTACATGTCTCACTTTGGGGTTGTGGGAATTGCCTTTTGGTGGAGGGATGAACTATGGAGTTTGGAGATGGAACTTGTGGATATTTGGGAGCATGAAATGAACCAAATACCCACCCTCAAAATTTTGGACAGCCCCCTAGTGCTTGGGCCGGCCATGACTTCAAGAATGGGAGGAATGAGAGAGAGGAGAATGTATCAAAAGATAACCAATCTCATAATGCAAGAGAGAGAGGGGAAAAAGACTATCATGCATAAGCATGATGACAAGCAAAAACCAACACTCCACCTCAACCATCATGATATCTAAAGTCAAGCATCATCAACACAAAGTCAAGGTATGGTCCACCCATCATGAACCATCATGAAGTCAAGAAGTCAAGGTCAAGTGATCAAAGAATGGTGCAACCATCAAGAAACCATCATGATACAACAATAAGCAAGGACCCCCTCCACAAATGCTTATTTGCAACAATGCAAATAAGCCCTCCTCTACCAATCTTCGGCCAATGAACGATACAAAGGAAATTGGCCGAAATGGAAAGCAAACTGGCAACTCCAGAAAACTGGTCCCGTAATAAATTACAGGAAAACCCCGATACTGTGCATACACATTTGCATTTGTATTCCGACCGAAATACAAATGCAATGAGACAAAATCTCCACTGTACTATATTAGGATCCGGCTTAAACCAAAGCCGGCTAGTAATATCCGTTCGATCCTGATCCGTGCAATACCGCACGCATCTGATCGAACCCTGCCATATATCCATACGGCCTATAGTACAAACTGTCCGATCCTGATCCGTGCAATACCGCACGTATCTGATCGGACCTTGCCATATCTCCATACGGCCTCTACAACCTTTCGCCCGAAAGCTGAGTAACAGAATGTGGGGGACTCTAAAGACTCGTCAACACCTTGGTTGTGGATTTAACCACTAGCACGTCAGAGGTATAAGCCAATACGTAACGGGCTACCAGGTATTGACTAAAAGGGACGTCTGTGAGCGAACTCAGCCTGACAACCCTACTGAGCCTGTCAGTGACAATATCCGTACAGTCCGGTCCGTTCGTCTATGAGCATCGCATGGCGGGCCTAGGGGGTTGGTAAAAGTCAGACCCCCAAAAGCGGTACAAGTCGTGTCGGAGTGTAGCCCAGAACACCCTGAGATACTACTGGAATACCTACCAGTAAATCTCCTTGCCTCGGCCGAGGGCTTCGTGTAATGGCTCTCCTAGACACAGCACGACCTCACCCCCAATACCGGGAGAGACGAATCCCTGAAGATACGCTCACTGCCTCCATGTGGCTCGGGACTGTACCCAACTAAAACCTGTTTGCACGACTCCTTTGAGCCGTGGTAGGGTAGTAATCAAAGTACAGTGGGAACTCACACGAGACAAATGACGATCCCCAGGTCGATGAACTAACCTGCACACATGTCACCAGGGAACTGCCATCTGATGTCTGGTATATGACCAACTAGCATGTTCCCAGCGAGTCCTGTCCGGTGTACTCATAACCCAATGAGCACCTGTATACATCTTATGTGATCCAACTGACACCAGTGGCTTGTGAGACCGGCCACCGCCCCTCGTCGGGGTCTCGACTGTATACACTAGTCTACTCTGGAGTATCGATGCCCTGTCTCGAAACTGACACGACTAGGGACCATTTAAGGATACACTTATAGACCCCAGCTCCCACTTATATGATCGCCCTCATACTGCTGGTGGTCAAGCAACAATCCTAGGGGCTCTATCAACGTGTAATAGCGACTTGTCAGGTCACCTAAAGCAGTACACGATGATAAAGGTAAACCAGATAGCATACTATCATCTCGAGTAAGACTATCCTACCGGGATAGGTCCTCCATCAATCATTACAATCACGTACCTGTGACCTAATAATTGACTCTGAGGGCACTATCTCCAACAGCTATCAAAAGACAAACCGGGTGTGTAGCATCTGCCAGTTATTGCTAAAGGAGTCACTCCCGGTGAAGGGATCTCGGTCCTTTCTTATCGAATAAGGTGCAGGATGTTCTACAAGGAACACCGCGATGCAAAGCAAGAACTGTAGCAACCTGTTTTATTTTTGAAATTCGATTCCACAACATCTTTAGGTTTCTTTTTCTTTCATTAATCATATTAATGAAGTCCCATCATTTAAGTACCTAAACATCACAGATAAATACGACGTATGCTTATGCCATCCGCATTCGCCTCGATGTCCCCTCGTGCACCGTTAAGTTAGGTAACTAACGGCAGAGTAGGGCAGGGCTAGCGCGGGTGTAAAACATAAGTAACGCATATATAATATATCATATATACTATATACAGTATTTATCACAGAACATCACATGATCACATCACAGATATCGCAGCAGAAGAATCATATGAAACATTGGATATACTAGGACGTCCGTGTTTTCAATACGAGCCAGTATAAAACAAGGATTCCACGGTCGCGATGAATAGCCAAACCCACACCTTAGACCCCTACGAGAGCGGCAAGCAACCCTACCAATTCTAGAGTTAGGAGACTCGGACTCGACTCCTCGAGTTGGTCTCCCACTAGACTCCAGAACCCGGTTACTTGTGCTCTCCTCCTTGGGTCTATCCTAGTGCGGAAAAGAAAATAATATACAAATGGTGACAACATCCGCAACCTGGAACTGCCCCAATAAAAGAATATTACATACAAGTTTTTACATGAATGAAAATGAAAAACACTCGTCTCACATAAAAAAACCCCCGGCTATTCAAACACGACGATCCAATATAACATATCCAGCAACACATAACATCACATGTCATCAACGTAAGTAAACATGCGTATCCCAATTGTCGTTGACATATAGCAACGAAACCGGCGATATCACATATTACACTTACGGTCACAGAAAAGAAAGTGTAAAACTACAACAGTTGGAATCCGCAACCTTCTTTAGACATCGCATGCCTAATCAAATGAAATACTTAGACATCGCATGCCTAACAATTATAAACCCCGCATTTTATTCTCATTATCGAAAACACTTTTCAATATCAAGTCAGACAATTCAACAAGATTCCCGACATCCTGATCGAATGCTCGTCGCAAACTTTAGTAGACGGCCGCACCCCCGATACCGTCGACGAAGTGCACCTAGGCGGAACACCGCTACCGTGAGCACCCGAACGGATGCTTTTGGCGACGGGGTTTTCCTACAGTCACTTGGTCGGGGCTAAGGGATATAGCTGTCTATTAAGTTTATCCGACGAGTATCCGCGTACGCTACGTGATTGCGACGGACTTTTGATCGCATCAAAATTCCGTGGCAACCGATCATTTGAGACTAAAGTGCTATGTTTATAACATTCATATTAGTTATCTCATAACTACTTGTGAATTCCAAATATTGTATCACATTCCAGATAAATAGAAAATGTTAAACTTTCCGATCGAACAATTAAACACCCAAGTTTTCCCAAAACAGATCAACACATGAAATAGGTTTAAAAACATTCACTTCATGCCTCAGTACCAACGGTCCAGCCGTAGAAGGGTCAAGCCAACGCCTCACATGTGGCACGCCGTACTGCCCCAAACCCTAAGGTTCAAAGGGCAGTTCAAGACGGTCACATAATCGAGTTAAGGTTTGTTGTCTTCTAGAGGGTCCATCGTGTTACTTGCACTACATAGAACGTCTTTAAACCACGGAAAAATCCAACACTTAGAAATTTCCCGACAGGGGAAAAATTAGGTATTTATATCCGGTCGAACTTTTTAACATATTCTAAAATTATCCGGAAAAACACATAGACAAAATTAGACAATCCGATCGAATGTACGAACTCCCAATACAACCCAGAAAACTCAACTCTTGAGTGCAAATTAAAAATTCCAACAAAACACAGGAAATTCAGATTAACATTACTGTGCAAAAATTGTTGAAAGAAGCGACCGTACGGCCGCGGAACCGCCGTACTAGCCATGTTATTGCCGCGGTTCCGCGGCGCTTTGATCGATTTAGGCGCTCGTTTTGCACAGTAACTCCTAGAAAACCCTGCTGATTTTTCTGCATATTTTTAATTTGGAAAAAACCCAGTTTTGAAAAAATGTACAGAGAAGGGTTTTAAACTAGGGTTTCGGGTTCGATCGGACTTCTAACATCGTCTACACTTCGCCTAAGGCTCTAGCCAGGCTCTGATACCACTCTATGGTTCCTATGCATACTAATGAGGTTCCACAAGGCATCAACCATGCCAAATTCTAATTTTTCCGGTGCCGAGAAACACTAATGCGATCGTTAACTAGAGTTTAGGCGAAAACAAATGCGAATAAACAACTTTACTCTAAAGTGAATGGAAATACAACCTTTGTAGATCCGGTCCTCCACTTCCTTAGCTCCATGATGATGTCCCTCCGCTGCGATCATCGGATCCCGGACACTAGCGATGGTTTCGTCGAAGAAATGATCGGGCAAGGTCGTCGACTTCGTTGCCGAAGATGATCTACGTCGAGGCAACTCAAGATCAAGCTCCAACTTCACCAAGTCATGAAACTTGTGAAGAAAACACCCTATACTACATGGCAAGTGGTAGAGGATGAAGAAATAGGAAGTGGGTTCACTTTGGATTTGGATTTCTCACTCTTTTTCTCATGGCACCATTGAAGGTAGCAAGTTTCATTCTTCTTAAAGAAGAAGAAGAAGAAGAATATGATAAGAATAAATGAATAATAGAAAATAAAGTGATTCTTATCATTATGCAACCTTGGGTTAGTTTAACAAGTGTAGAGAATAAACTAGGGTTAGGTGAATGGTTAGGTTAAGCAAAAGAAACAAAATGGTTGAACTTTTCAAAGCTTCATGAAGCTTCAAAGAAAATCCAAAGTTAGCGACCATTTTATTTCTTGCTAAAATGAATAAATAAATAAAATAAATAATCAAGAAAAGATAACAAAACCCTAACCATTCACTTAAACATGGTTTAAAGTAAACATACACCCAAGTTTGCATGTATCATCAAACATGATACAATCTAGTGCACAAAACTATATCATATATACAATGTGCACAACAAGTGAGAAAATCCATCTTAAGTGAACCAATACTAGTTAATGGAAAGTAATATTTCAAATATATTATTATACATTAAATCATTAAATCAACACTTGATTTAACGATCCGGTCATATCGCATATGACCGACTAATATCCAATGTATCGACTTATCGAATCAATCCTCGATTCGATAACTAGATTATATCGCATACAACCAATCGATACATACATTCATCACGAGAATAGAATACGGTATCACATACACACATTATTCTCGGTCCCGCACATATCTCATATGCGCTCCTATTTCGTTTCACTTGAGCCAGGAAACCTCTGTGTAGGACTCTAAAGACTCGTCAATACGCCGGCAGTAGGTGATGATCATATCAAACACCCACAAGCCGCAAGCGGTCTGCTAAACGTAACGGCCACCCGGGTATTGAGCGATCATAAGATCGACGAGCAAGCCCGCTCATACTCCTGTGAATCCAACCAGTAACACTTACCGTACAGTCCGGTCCCGTTGTCTGATATGTCGCATATCTCGCCTAGGGGTGGTAAACGTCAGACCCCAACAGCTCGATAAGTCGTGTCGATATGAGGTCTATAATAGTTCGAGAAACTACTGGTAACACTTACCAGTAAATCTCAGCAACCCTGGCCAGGGATTTTCGGATATAGCCAATCAAACACAGCGCAACATCAACTCCCTATACCGGGAGAGACGAATCCCCTCCTATCGCTCATTGCCTCCATGTGAATCGGGACTGTACCCAAAAACCACCGTTTTGCACGCCCTCTTGGACGTGGTAAGGTGGAAATCAAAGGACAGTGGGGATCACACAAGACTCTATGACGATCTCGGGTCAACAGACTACTCTGTACCAGTGTCACCAGAGAACTGCCATCTGACGTGAGGTATAATACCATCTGGGAGTTCTCGGCGAGTCCGTCCAGTGTACCCAGTGTCCACTGAGCACCCGTATATCATCTCTGATGTCAAACACCAATGGATATAGGATCATCCATCACCCATCTGTATGGGTCGAGAAGGTATACGCTAGTCTACACTGGTATATCGATGCCCCGTCTCGATACACCCATGACTAGGGAGCTTGAAGGATGTACTTATGGACTACCATGTCCCCACTAGTAGGATCCGCATCATAGTCCAGGTAGTCAAGCACACATCCTAAGGGCTTTACCAACATGTAACAGAGAGAAAATCAGTGTACACGTTTAGGTAAAGAGTAACCAGATAGCATACTATCATGTCGAGCAAGAAAGTCCTCCCTATATATGTCCAAGCATCCACTACAATATACATCCTATGTATAGTAATGGCCTCTAGGGCATACATATAACTAACAACTGGGTATGAGTACACTGGACGGATTCGCCGAGAACTTCTAGATGGTACTATACCTATCGTCAGATGGAAGTTCTTAGGTGACATGTGTACAGGTTAGTCTTTAGAACTGAGATCGTCATTTGTCTCGTATAAGTTCCCACTGTGCTTTGATCACTATCCTACCACGGCTCTACTGAGTCGTGCAAACAGGTTTTGGTTGGGTACAATCCCGAGCTACATGGAGGCAGTGAGCGATTGTTGGGGATTCGTCTCTCCTGGTATTGGGATTCGATATCGTACTGTGTTCGTTTGGTCAGGATCATAAGACCTTGACCAAGGCAGTTGGGATTTACTGATAGGATGATTAGTAGTTTCCCGGTTTGGTCCTGAGCCACATCAGCACGAATTATGGGGTTATTAGGGTCTGAAGTTTACCACCCCTAGACCCGGTATGTGATACTCTTAAACGAAGAGACCGGACTGTACGGAGATTGTCACGGATAGGCTCAGTAGGAGTTTGGACGAGTTTGCTCCTCGGCCTTCCTTTTCGACAGGTACCTGGGTAGTCGTTACGTGCAGCTAGTACCGCTGACATGCTTTTAGTTAAACCCACTGCCAGCGTACTGTTGAGTCTTTAGAGTCCCACACAGAGGGTTTTCTTGCTTCGGGCGAAACGATGTAAAGGTCGTATGGTTTTACGGCAGGGTTCGATCACATACATGTACTTGTGCACGTAAGATGTTCGGGCGGATAATACTAGCGGACTTTGGTCTAAGCCGGATCCTAGTATTATATTCTTGGATTAATTTTGTCTCTTTGTATTCATATTTTTCGGAATACGGATACGGGTATGTATATACGGTGAGGGGTGTTCTTGTAATTGTGCAAGATGCTTCTAGAAGAAAACACCTCATTATTGTTTTAACCATTTAGATTAAATGGTTAATGAGGTGGATGTATGAGGTGTTGTTTTTCATTAAATGAAGCATGGCTACTTGGTGACTCATGGGATGACTCATGGTTTTGTATTTGGGTATGCTTGATATTTTGTGTTGTGAAGAGATTTTTGGTTTGCATTATTAGTTCACAACACTTGGCCATTCTTCATTATTCCATGCTCACTGTACACTCCCATCTCCTCAAGCCTCATTTTCTTCTTCCTCAAAACCCTAATAGTCTCATGTGTTGAGAAACCTAGGGTTAGTGAGACAAATCAATCCATCATCATTCTTTACATCATCTAGACTACTTAGATTAGCATTCTAAGTAACCTAGTTACCTCAGCTTAGAGGTAGGAGCTCAAAGTAGACACTTTCGGGTGGATCAACTTTGACGTGAGGAGGCCGTAGATCAAGCGCGATCCGTACATCCTTTGAGGAGCTAAAGGAGAGGAGTGAAGACCCTAAGGACTTGTTTCTTTAGGTATAACATTCTATCATAGTATATAGAACCCTTTAGCTTGCTAGTTAGGTTTATGGTAGATCCGGTTAACGGGTTATTCTAGCGCCAGTTTAAATCGTTGTAAATTTTTTTTTCCACAAACGGCCATGGATGATGGCTAGGGCGTTAGTGTAACCCAACATGGTATCAGAGCCTGGCCATAAAACCTATACTAGCAGTTTTAAACGATGTTAAAGTAACGAAACCGAAACAACTCTGAAATAAATAATCAAAGTCCATGTTTCTGTCAAATTTTTAAGAGCCTCTAAATTTTTTTTAAACAACTGCAGAATGCTCTTTGTGCTATAACTAGAACACCAGAGAAAAACGTGTAGGACTACGGTAGCGCCCCGACCGTCTATCCGAGGCCAAAATGCGGAAACGAAAATTTTTCTTGACTTTAAACCGGCACTACCGCATCCTAAAAACCCAGATCGAACCATTAACCTATAACTAGCTATCATGAGAAGGGATAGAGGGCTATACCAATCGATCCGTGTCCTCCGGTCTTCGGCCACCTTCCCAAGCTCCCCGCGGCATCTTCGGTCTTCATCTCCTCGTCGGAACGGGCACCACATCGCCAGGTTCTTTTATGGGCTCCCACCTTTGGACCGAGGCAACTCGGGCATGAAGTTGGCTAGTCGACATGTCCAAGAATGCTGTAGGCTAGTGTAGAATCACTTTGTCTCATGGGGTTATGCCATTTAAGATGGAGGAAATGAACAAATGGAGATAAGCTTTATGAACTTTGGTGTAAGCTAAAATGAGAAGAAGAATTTTCCCACTTCACCAAAAAATCAATCCCCTCACCATGAGTGGCCGGCCAAAACAATGTGGAGGAGGGAAAATAATACAAGAGGGTGAGCACAAGGGAGAGAGGGTGACCATAAGAAATGTGATGATATTGAGTAATATTTGTCACACCCATTTCAAATCCAATCCTATCTCATAAATGCAAACAATGATCACAAGAAAAAGCAAAGATGCTAGTATTACCATAATATCTCCATTTACAAATAACCCCTCCACAAATGCTAATTTGCACACTTGCAAATTAGCCCCTCCATCAGAAAAATCCGGCCAAGAAGGAACAAAGGAAAACTGGCCGAAACGGAATGCAAACTGGCAAATTCAGAAAACTGATCCCGTAATAAATTACAGGAAAACCCCGTGACTGTATATATATACCCGCATTTGTATTCTGACCGAATACAAATGCAACGAGATAAAATCTACACTGTACAATACTAGGATCCGTCTTAAAACAAAGCCCGCTAGTATTATCCGTCCGATCATGATCCGTGCAATACCGCACGTATAAGATTGAACCCTGTCATATCTCCATACGGCCTTTACAGCATTTCGCCCGAAACTTGAGAAACTGTCTATGGGGGACTCTAAAGACTCGTCAATACTTTGGCTGTGGATTTAACCACTAGCACGTCAGAGGTTTTAGCCATACGTAATGGGCTACCAGGTATTGACTAAAAGGGACGTCGATGAGCAAACTCATCCTGACACCTTACTAAGCCTGTTAGTGACAATATACGTACAGTCCGGTCCGTTCTTCTATGAGTATCGCATGGCGGGCCTAGGGGGTTGGTAAAAGTCAGACCCCCAAAAGCGATACAAGTCATGTCGGAGTGCAGCCCAGAACACCCTGAGATACTACTGGAATACCTACCAGTAAATCTCCTGCCTCGGCCGAGAGCTTTGTGTAATGGCTCTCCTAGACACAGCGCGATCTCACCCCCAATATCGGGAGAGACGAAACCCCTGCCGATCCGCTCACTGCCTCCATGTGGCTCGGGACTGTACCCAACTAAAACCTATTTGCACGACTCCTTTGAGCCGTGGTAGGGTAGTAATCAAAGCACAGTGGGAACTCACACGAGACAAATGACGATCTCAGGTCGATGAACTAACCTGTACACATGTCACCAGGGAACTGCTATCTGACATCTGGTATAATCCCAACTAGCATGTTCCCAGCGAGTCCTGTCCGGTGTACTCATAACCCAATGAGCACCTGTATACATCTTAGGTGAACCAACTGACACCAGCGGCTTGTGAGACCAGCCACCGCCCCTCGTCGGGGTCTCGACTGTATACACTAGTCTACTCTGGAGTATCGATGCCCTGTCTCGAAAACTCCCACGACTAAGGACTTTTTAAGGATGTGCTTATAGACCCCAGCTCCCACGTATAGGATCGCCATCATACTGCTGTCCGTCAAGCAAGAATCCTAAGGGCTCAATCAACGCGCAATAGTGACCTGTAAGGTCACCTAAAGCAGTACACGATGATAAAGATAAACCAGATAGCATACTATCATCTTGAGTAAGACTGTCCTACCGGTATAGATCCTCCCTCAATCGTTGCAATCACGTGCCTGTGATCCAATAATTGACTCTGAGGGCACTATATCCAACAATCTCCCACTTGCACTCAAGGCTAGTTATTGCGGTGTCGCATACTCACAGCCCGTATGATACCGAACACCCAACTCCTCTACTAGTCAGTCTCACAAAACCTGTTTGCGAAACTATTGCGTTCGAGGAATAGCCTTAGTGAGTGGATCCGCTCTGATGTTTCTTTCTATGTCTCTCTTTATCTCAAGTTCGCGGAGAAAGCCATCTCCCAAAATGAGCAATACCTGTCTCAAAATATGTCTGGATGTCTGATGGGACCTAGCTCATAAATGAACTCCAAATTCAAACTTCTTAGACTCTATCGTCAACTGAACTTAATCAGTATCCTGCGTCATGCCTCCCTCAGTATCCGCTTAGACCACCTGTCCAAAATACTGCCCCTCGTCAGAAGGAAAACTATAACTCTGACAGTCACTCTGTCATCCAGGTCACCTTGGAAGCCAGGAATGATAACCGTCTCCCGAAAGAGGTTGCCGTTATCATATCCTTAGAACATCCACTTATGTTCTGAAACTGTTTCCGATCGTTTCTCCAGGATTGGAACAATATCAACTTATTGCATCTAGTGCAAAAACATCATCTGGTGTGGTACTTGACATCTCATGATTGACTCAATTGCCTAAGCAAGTGATCTGCCAATCATGTATATCCCTCTCCCATTTAGTCTGTAAGACACCTTTAGAGAGGGTGACTCCATCACCTGCAGGTACACTACCGTGCCAGGAGTCGTCCATTCTAAAACACTTTTAGAATGTTGTCTAAGTACCCAGATTGGGAAACTACCCAAATCTAGATCTAAAACCATAGATCTAGTAACCAGAATGTCTGATATAATTTCCAAGTCCTTTGTGGAGAAACCACTGTGTGACAACCAAAGTATAACTGCTCGTGGTATAGGAATTTCACTTCCTACTTTGTGTATGTCATCCAAATACCAGGACATCACACCCTACTACCTTCTTAACAGATCCATCCCCTATTCTGATGAATTCAAACCTATGACTGTCACATCAGAAATAGATGATCTATCTCCGCTATATCTGCTTTAGTCTATAGTTAGACATAAGCTACTTGTCCACTATGCTTCCGCAGCTCCCACTGACTACGACAACCCTCTGGCAGAGTCATATACACGTACACTTCTAAAGCCAGTTAAGAATGATGCTATATTTATCCTCCTGCCGGGTCTCACAGTCTGGAACAACAGTAATGGCAAGTCTGGGTAGACAAGAACCTCCCTGTCACTGTCCTTGAGCATACCGAAATACCTCTCGAGTGCCTGAGGTTGTTAGTGTATATGCCCTAGAGGCCATTACTGTATCATACTAGATTGTATATTACTTGATGGAAGCTTGGGATATTCACCTTGTATTGACAATCTTGCTCAAAATAGTAGTATGCTACTTGGTTTGTTTCTGCTTTAATGTGTGCATGTGTTTCTTTTAGCATATTTCCTTTACACATTAGTGGAGCCCTTAGGATCTTTGCTTGATTATCAGCGTTGTGATGGCAGTCACACTCATGGGGGCTGGGTAATCTACAAGCACATCCTTATGCAGGTCCCTAGTCGTAGGACTATCGAGACAGGGCATCGATACTCCGGAGTGGACTAGCGTATACGCTTCTCATCCCAGCTTGGGAGACGGTCTGTCCCACAGCCGTCTGTACGTCGTACTTGGGATAGTATACGGGTGCTCGTTAGGTTACGAGTACACTGGACAGGACTCGTCGGGAACTGTTGGTTGGTATTATACCTATCGTCAGTTATCAGTTCCCAGGTGACATGAGTACAGCTTAGTCCGTTGACTTGACACTGTCACTTCGCCTCGAGTGTGTTCCCACTGTACTTTGATTACTACCCTACCACGGCTCAAAGGAATCGTGCAAACAGGTAGTTTTTGGGTGCAGTCCCGAAGCACTTGGAGGAAGTGACGGTTAAACAGGATTCGTCTCTCCCGGTATTGGGGGTTGATATCGCGCTATGTCTAGGAGAGCCATTATACAAAGTTCCTGGCCAGGGCAAGCGAGATAGACTGGTAGGTTTCCAGTGTTATCTCAGGTGTTCTGGGCTACGCTCCGACACGACTTGTACCGCTAGTAGGGGACTGACGTTTACCGCCCCCCTAGGCCCGCCATGCGATGTTCTTAGACGAACTGACCGGACTGTATGGAGACTGTCACATACAGGCTCAGTAGGAGTTCAGATGGGTTTACCTCGTCAGTCTTCTTATCGACATCTACCTGGGGACCGTTACATACAGCTAGTGCAGCTTGCGGTCTATGGTTAAACCCACTGCCAGCATAGTGTCGAGTCTTTAGAGTCCCACACAGAGGGTTATTCGCCTTTAGGCAAAATGAGTAGAGGTCGCACGGTTTTGCGACAGGGTTCGTTCACATCCGCGCACGTGTGCATGTTTGGTGTCCGGACAGCTTATACTAGCGGGCTTTGGTTTAAGCCGGATCCTAGTATATGATTTGGGATTCATTTTATCTCATTGTATTCGTGTTCTTCGGAACACGGATAGGGGTGTGTATGCACAGTTGACTGAGGCAGAGGCAGAGGACTTTCATTAGGGTTGATGACCATTGTCATTTTCTTAACCCTAATGTTTATGTATGAAATATGATTTATTAATATTAGTTAATTATAATTGAGCATGGTTAGGGTTGTTGACCATTTGATTATACTTGACTTGTTGACCTAGATTGACAAGTTGACCATCATCATTCCATATGAAAGATGCTCTTTGATCCTTGCAAAAGCATTTAATGTGAAATGATAATGGTCATTTCTTGATTAACCATCACAATTATCTTTAGCTAATTATCTATTTTTCATAATTCACATATATGTGAGAAGGTTGGATATTTCTTCTCATTCTATCATTCTCATTCTCTCTCCTCCTCTTCCTCTCTCTCTAGCTCTCCCCTCTCATGAGTTGAGAACCATTTGAGTTTGAGATAATCCCTTCAAAAATACTCTCTACTCTTTCTAAGGTCCTAGGTTTAGCACACCAATCACCTTAGTTACTTTTAGTTTGAGGTTGGAGCCAAAGGTAGAGGCCCTCAGGTGGATCTTTCTTCGGCAAGAGAAGCCGACAAGGAGAACCCGTTCATTCACTCCAAGGAGCAAGAAGAGAAGGACTTGAAGACCTAGGTATAACCCCCTTTCCGAGTAGCTAACTCTTTTAGCTTTGGTAGTTAGTTTTGTTTAGCAAAGATCCCTCCTTTAGCATAGTCCATGTTTCCTAGTATTGTAAAAATCCGATTTTTCATAACGTTTCCGCCTCCCCGGAAGCACCGGGGTGGGCAACGTGGACTTACAGTGGTATCAGAGCCTAGCTAAACACAAACTAACTAGTTACCAAAGTATCTAGAACTTCGATCGGAAAAAATCGCAAAACATTTTTCTAAAACCCTAAGTTTCTGTCGATTTTTATTTCTGCTCTAAAAATAATAAATCATACATGAAAAATCGGCTCAGGGTTTTCTAAAGACACCCACCAAAAACGATCCACTGAACCGGTCAAAGCGCCACGGTTCCGAGGAAAGAACATGCTTCTTGCCGCGGATCCGCGGCCGAGTTGACTCGGCCGTGGACCGAGTTTGGTGCAGTGTACTTATTTGGAGGTTTTGGGATTTTTAATATAGTTTGTTTCTACCCAGATTTTCCAGAGAAAAAGTTAGTTTTTGGGGTGGTCACAAATCCGTATTTTGATCGAATTTCTTTACACTTTGGCTAATGGGTTATATCTGTGATGTGATATATGTATTAAATGTCTGCTAATCGCTATACGTCGATTAGTGGGGGTTATACATATCTGTGATCTGTAATGATTGATGGTTTGTGTATATGAATTCGTTGGATGGTCGCGGTTGGATGGTCGCGGATGAATAGCCCGGGGGGTTGTAAGATGAGAGTTTTCTTATTCTTTCAATTCTTGTAATATGTAAATTGATGTAATATTATTTGTATGGCCGCACAACCGAGTCGGGGTTGTAGCCGTCATTGTATAATTTCTTTTGACTGTTTTTGCTCCTAGGATAGACCCAAGGTGGGGTGCACAAACTACCGGGTACCTCGAAGTGCCGAGTAGCCAACTCACGTTGTTGAGGGAGGTTGCTTCACTTCGGATACTCGGCGGGTTGTTTGCCGCACTCGTAGGGGTCTAGGGTAGGGTTTGGCTATTCATCGCGACCGTGTAATCCGCTTTTCGTTACAGGCTTGTACGAAATGCGGATTCCTAGTATATCCAATGTGTTCATCTGTGATCTGGAATGGCTATCATTGCATGTGACGAATGTTTATATATATCTATATAATATCTATTTAGGCGTTGCTTATGTTTTGCATCCGTGCTAGTCCAGCCCCCGCTCTGTCGTTAGTTAAGTAACCTAACGGGTGATGACGGGACCCCGTGGCGAATGCAGATGGCATAAGCGTACGTCATATTTTCGTTGTTTTCTGCAATTGTAGGATTAAATGATGGGACGCATTGGAATTAATGCAAGAAAAAATAAACCAAGTAAAAGTCATTGGAACACTTTGAAAACCACTCGGTTCTTTTCAAAACCAACTTTTAAATGCGGAGCTTGAACCACTCCTTTTGAAAGCTATCTCGTTCCTTCGATTATATCAAGATCACTACGTTAACGGTTTCGCCAAAACCATTCGTAGCCCTCCGTCATTTTGTAGGGTTCCTAGGCACTCTCAAGAGGTCTCACAAGGCATCAACCATGCCAATTTCAAAAATTATGGTGCCGAGAAACCCTAGTGTACGGATCGTTGGCTAGATTTCTAGGCGAAACAATAAACTAGTTAACACTTAACTAAGAGATACGGAAATACAACCTTTGTAGATCCGGTTCTCCACCTCCATAGCTCCGCAATGAAGTCTCCTCGCTGTCCATAACAAGTCCTCTAACGTCGGCTTCATCGGAGAATGGACGGGCTAGGTCATCGATGTCCATGCCGAAGATGATATACGTCGAGGCATCGCTAAATCAAGCTCCGACTTCATCAAGTCAAGAAACTTGTGAAGAAAACACACTCTACTACTTGGCAAGAGGTAGAGGATGAAAAAATAGGAAGTGGGTTCAATTTAGAATTGGATTTCTCACTTTTTATCATCAATCACTATTGATGACCTCAAGCTTCTTCAAAGAAGAAGATGAAGAAGAAGAAGAAGAAAGTTATGATAAGTTAAATTAAAATAGAAAAGAAAATCCAAACTTATCATAATCCAACCATGGTTATGTGTAGAGAGCAAACTATAGTTAGGTGAATGGTTAGGTTAGGTATAAAACAAAAATGGTGGACTTTATTCAAAGCTTCATGAAGCTTCAACAAAGAACAAAAATAGCCACCATTTTCCTTTTACCAAAATGAAATAAACAAATAAATAAATGAATAAAACATAACCCTAACCATTATTATGTAACCATGGTTTGATCTTTACACAAAAACCCTAGCAAACATGTATCATCAAACATGATACAATCAAGTGCACAAAAGTATATCACATATACAATGTGTGCATCCGAGTGAGAAAATCCATTTAAAGTGAACCGATACCAGTTAATGCAAAGTAATATATCAAATATATAATCATGCATTAAATCATTAAATCAACACTTGATTTAACGATCCGGTCATATCGCATATAACTGACTAATATCAACAGTAACAACTTATCGAATCAACACTTGATCCGATAACCCGGCTATATCACATATAACCGATCAATGTCACATATCGCGAGAATCGAATACAGTATCACATACTGGTATCATTCTCGGTCCCGCACATATCTCATATACGCACCTATTTCATTTCGCTTGAGCCAGGAAACCTCTGTGTAGGACTCTAAAGACTCGTCAATACGCCGGTAGCAGATGATGATCATATCAAACACCCACAAGCCGCAAGCGGTCTGCTAAACGTAACGGCCACCCGGGTATTGAGCGATCAGAAGATCGACGAGCAAGCCCGTTCACACTCCAGTGAATCCAACCAGTAACACTACCGTACAGTCCGGTCTGTTCGTCTGATATGTCGCATATCTCGCCTAGGGGTGGTAAACGTCAGACCCCAATAGCCCGATAAGTCGTGTCGATATGAGGTCTATAACAATTCGAGAAACTACTGGTAACACTTACCAGTAAATCTCAGCAACCCTGGCCAGGGATTTCCTGTTATAGCCAATCGAACACAGCGCAACATCAACCCCCTATACCGGGAGAGACGAATCCCCTCCTATCGCTCATTGCCTCCATGTGACTCGGGACTGTACCCAAAAACCACCGTTTTGCATGCCCTCTTGGACGTGGTAAGATGGAAATCAAAGCACAGTGGGAACCACACAAGACTCTATGACGATCTCGGGTCAACAGACTACTCTTTACCAGTGTCACCTGAGAACTGCCATCTGACGTGAGGTATAATACCATCTGGGAGTTCTCGGCGAGTCCGTCCAGTGTACCCAGTCTCTACTGAGCACCCGTATATCTCCTCTGATGTCAAACACCGATGGATATGGGATCATCCATCGCCCATCTGTATGGGTCGAGAAGGTACACGCTAGTCTACTCTGGTATATCGATGCCCCGTCTCGATACACCCACGACTAGGGACTTTGAAGGATGTACTTATGGACTACCGTGTCCCCACTAGTATGATCCGCATCATAGTCCAGGTAGTCAAGTACAGATCCTAAGGGATTTACCAACATGTAACAGAGAGACAATCAGTGTACACGTTAAGGTAAAGATCAACCAGATAGCATACTATCATGTCGAGCAAGAAAGTCCTCCCTATATATGTCCCAGCATCCACTACAATATACATCCTATGTATAGTAATGGCCTCTAGGGCATACATATAACTAACAATCTCCCACTTGCACTAGGGCCATCTGATAGCAGTGGTTGCAGTATCTCATACTCAACCATCCCATAATAGTCTCTCTCTAGGAACAGGCCTTTGTGAGTGGATCCGCTGTGTTGTCCTCTGAGTCTACTCTCCTAACCTCGATCTCCCTGGAGATCAACTATCTCCATGATCAGGTGATACTGCCTTAGAATTTGTCTGGATCACTGATGGGACCGGCGTTCCTTGGCATAAGCCAGAATTCCATTGTCACACAATGGGAGGAACAAAGTTCATCTCATGAACTATTATACACCCAGACTGCCTCTTTGGTAGCATCTTTAGTAGCGATGTATCCCGTATCTAGCTTGGAACTCTTCCAACATACCGTCCCTTTACTGAGGGTAAAGACAATGCCTGCGACTGACATTCAGTCGTCTTTATCACCCTAGAACCCTTCCAGTGATTCTCCCCAGGATCGATTGATACCATCTCACTACAACTAGTGAGAATCCTAATATCCAATTAAATCTATCTCATAGATCCAAAACTCAGGATTTAGGAGGTATCATTTTGATCCTATATGGAGAATCATAGTGATAAGCGGAGATTGATCGAGCGTAGCATAAGAAACTCCTTTCTTATCAAGAGTATGTCATCCACGTACTCTACGAGGATCACCACCATACTCCCTACTACCTTTTTGTTTATACAAGGTTCATCTACCATTTTGATGATGTCAAACTCTTTGACTACTTCATCAAAACAGACGTTCCAACTCCGCGATGCCTGCTTTATCCCATAAAACATCTTGCACACGTTTCCGCTGCTCCCACTGTCTACGAAGCCCTCTGGCTGTGTACTTATAGACGTTCTCTTCTAAAACATCATTTGGAAAAGCAGTCATGGCACCCAACCGCCAGATATCGTAGTCATGGTATGTAGCCGTGGCAAGTAGGATCTGGATGGACTTAAGCATAGCTACTTGAAAAGGTTTCATCATTATCCGTACCTGGTCAATGATGCAAACTTTTACAAGTCTAGCTTTGAAAGTCTCAACTTTTCCATCTACACCAAGTAATCTTCTCAAGATATACTTGCTCCTGATGGGGATTTAACCCTTCAGATATAGCAACAAAAGTCCATACTTTGTTGGTGTATAAGGATTCCATCTCAGATCGCTAAGCATCCAGCCATTCTTACAGAGTCACACTCCTGATGGCCAGCTCGAAGCTAGTTGGGTCATCATCTCATGATGCAATCCTCGCTCCCACTGTCATAGAGAAACCGAAGTATCTCTCAGGTGGGTGAGGAACCCTACTAGATCGGCGGAGAGGCCGAGGTTCGTTGGTAACAATTGAATCCTTTGGTTCTATCAAATCATCTTCTGTAGTTTGCATAGCTGGAACCTTTCCAGTTCTACATAACTAACCTTGCCTCGAGTTTGTCCGGATTTTGCTTTTTGGACATAGGCCGGACAACCCCAAATCTTAACTAACTTAAGATATGGGCTCTTCCCTTATCATATCAAATATGAAGTGGTAGGCATTGATTTGATTCGAACCTAATTCAATAGGTATGCATCTTCTCAAGTGCATAACTCCCAAAAAGAAAATAGGTAACTCAGTAGTACTCATCATAGAGCACACCTTATCATATAGGGTGTGATTGCTCCACCCCGATATACCATCGTGCTATGGTGTATACGGAGGAGTAATGCTGAGAGAGAATCTCATTCTCCTTTAGAATAGTCCAGGATTTCCATGCTCAAGTATTCTCCTCCTTGATCTCATCAAAGGACATAATACTTATACCCGTTTTGGTTCTCTACTTCTAACTTATATTCTGTGAATATCTCAAAAGGTTCGGACTTATGTTTCAACAGGAACGTATGTCTGAATCTTGAGAGATCATCAGAGAATGTAACGAAGTACAAAGAACCAGTCCTGGCATATGTAGACAGGGGACCTACATACTTCAACATGTATCGTCCCAAGAGTTTACTTAACTCTTTCTCTGTTTCCAATAAACAGAGCTGGTGTCATTATATCTTTGTGACATGACTGGCAAGTTTCATAAGATGTAAATTCAAACTGATTTAAATATGCATCTACATGTAACTTTAGCCAGTCGGATCGCATTGATATGACCTAGTCTACAATGCCTCAAGAAGGATTTGTTCATTTCTGAACTCTTCCTCTTGTGTGTGTTCTGTATACTAAAGATCTGTAGTTTGATTTAGAACCTTAATGCTTTTAGATAACGTGCCTGATCCGATCAACTTTTGATATAGGAAATGTTCAAAACATTATCCAACAATACAAAATTTTATCATTTCTTTACTGATAAAGAGACTGATACGATTTTGTATATCAGGTTCGGTATCTAATAACATTCGTTCAGAATCAATGTACTGGTAATACAGGGTGACAGTGACCAACAGACTTGGCTGCAACACTTGCCCCGTTTTCTGCCTCATGAAACTTATCACCCGTTCTCAGTTCTCTACCTTTCTGTAGCCCTATGTAACAGATTACATATCTGGGATCCTGATCTGGTATCACATACCCAGGACGTAAAGCATACTGAGAAACAGTTCTTTGTAATGAACACACCCGAAGATGATGCTTCAGCATGCACTCTCTTCGTTTGGGCGGCACGGGAAATCTGGTATTCCCCTTATTTCCTGCTCTGTCTTATAACATTTATAAGTTGGAGCGGGACCAACGTTCCCCAGCTCAGTATAACAAGCGGGTTCGGTCAATATTTCCGTATTATTATCTTGATTAAGGCGTGATATGGTCGCTACCTGGAGAGAGAGAGAAGAAAACACTCAGCGTGCGCTCTGGCAAGAAAAGATTGGTTATTATTTTATCTAATCAGGATGGCTCTCACTGATTTTTATCAAATCTTCCTTCAAACCCTAAAAGGAAAGACTAGCCGGGATTAATTACACACTACAAGTTCACCAATCTTTCAGCCAGGCCAGTGTCGGTACTTTGAGGGAGGTCCCCCGTGCTTTCGCACGAACCTAATTAATGTAAACCTCGTTTTCCCAGAGGCGTAACCTCGTTAACACCTTTCTAGACACCTACTTGATCGGCTAATTGTAATGTATAAAACTCTCCCAGGAGTAACTCTTACTCGCAGCGGGTATCGGGATCCAACTATCTCATAGAAGGTATGCAATCTCATTGCAAATTTCAACACTTGAAATTCCCGATAATATTTTGCCCCTAGCAGCTATATGACCTTAACATAGTCAACAAATCATAAGTGCTAGTCAAGTTCAACCCGTCATTTCCCGATTGAATTAAACCCACCCGCACGACCCTTAACATAGTCAACAAAGTCGCACGACTACCATAATCCAATCGCATCATATGCTTATGCAGATAAGCACTAATTAGCTACCGCACACTACGCCTTAACATAGTCAACAAACGTAGCACGAATACTAACTAGTACTTATCTGAAATGACGGAGGGCTACGACAGGTTTTTCTGAAAACCTATTGCGTAATGAACTTGATATCGTTGTAGGATCGAATGAATTTTGAAATGGAGTGCTTTTGAGGCTTTTCTAGTTTTGCTAAAGGAGTCACTCCCGGTGAAGGGATCGTCGGTCCTTTCCTCGTCGAATGAGGTGCGGGATATATCATATATATCACTGTGCAAAGCAAAAACTCTTAAAATCAATCAAAAGACAAACCGAGTGCGTAGCATCTGCCAGTTATTGCTAAAGGAGTCACTCCCGGTGAAGGGATCTCGGTCCTTTCCTTATCGAATAAGGTGCAGGATATATCACATATACCGCTGTGCAAAGCAAGAACTGTAGCTACCTGTTTTATTTTGAAATTCGATTCTACAACATCTTAGGTTTCTTTTATTTCATTAATCACATTAATGAAGTCCCATCATTTAAGTACCTAAACATCACAGATAAATACGACGTACACTTATGCCATCCTCATTCGCCTCGATGTCCCCTCGTGCACCGTTAGGTTAGGTAACTAACGGCAGAGCGGGGCATGGCTAGCGCGGGTGTAAAACATAAGTAACGCCTATATAATATATCATATATACTATATACTGTATCTATCACAGAACATCACATGATCACATCACAGATATCGCAGCAGAAGAAACATATGAAATATTGGATATAATAGGATGTCCGTGTTTTCAATACGAGCCAGTATAAAACACGGATTCCACGGTCGCGATGAATAGCCAAACCCACACCCCTAGACCCCTACGAGAGCGGCAAGCAACCCTACCAATTCTAGAGTTAGGAGACCCGGACTCGACTCCTCGAGTTGGTCTCCCACTGGACTCCAGAACCCGGTTACTTGTGCCCTCCTCCTTGGGTCTATCCTAGTGCGGTAAAGTAAATAATATACAAAGGGTGACAACTTCCGCAACCTGGAAGTGCCCCAATAAAAGAATATTATATACAAGTTTTTACATGAATGAAAATGAAAAACACTCATCTCACATAAAAACCCCCGGCTATTCAAACACGACGATCCAATATAACATATCCAGCAACACATAACATCACATGTCATCAACGTAAGTAAATATGCGCATCCCAATTGTCGTTGACATATAGCAACGAAATCGGCGATATCAGATATTACACTTACGGTCACAGAAAATAAAGTGTAAAACTACAACAGTTGGAATCCGCAACCACCTCAGACATCGCATGCCTGACCAAATGAATTCTTCAGACATCGCATGCCTAACAATTATAAACCACGCATTTTAGTCTCAAAATCGAAAACACTTTTCAATACCAAGTCGGGCAATTCAACAGATTCCCGACATCCTGATCGAATGCTCGTCGCAAACTTCAGTAGACGGCCGCACCCCCGATACCGTCGACGAAGTGCACCAAGGCAGAACACCGCTACCGCGAGCACCCGAACGGATGCTTTCGGCGACGGGGTTCTCCTACAGTCACTTGGTCGGGGCTATGGAGCGAGGCTGTCTATTAAGTTTATCGGCGAGTATCCGCGTACGCTACGTGATTGCGACGGACTTTTGATCACATCAAAATTCCGTGGCAACCGATCAAGTGAGACTAAACTGCTATGTTTATAATATTCATTCCGTTATCTCATAACTATTTGTGAATTCCAATTATTGTATCACATTCCAGATAAACAGAAAATGTTAAATTTTCCGATCGAACAATCGAACACCCAAGTTTTCCCGATACAATCCAACACATGAAATAAGTCTAACAACATTCTGTTCGTGCCTCAGTACCGACGGTCCAGCCGTAGAAGGGTCAAGCCAACGCCTCACATGTGGCACGCCGTACTGCCCCAAACCCGAAGGTTCAAAGGGCAGTTCAAGACGGTCACATAATCGAGTTAAGGTTTGTTGTCTTCTAGAGGAACCATCGCGTTACTTGCACTACTTAGAACGTCGTTAAACTACGAAAAAATCCAACACTTGGAAATTTCCCGACAGCGGAAAAATTGGGTATTTATATCCGGTCGAAATTTTTAACATATTCTAATATTTATCCGGAAAGCCACATAGACAAAATTTGATACTCCGATCGAAACATCGAATCCCCAAAACAACCCCAGAAAATTCAACTCTTGAATAAATATTAAAAATTCCCAGAAAGTCCAGCACTATCTATTAGGAGTTACTGTGTAAGATTCGCTGACCAATGATGCCGTACGGCCGCGGAACCGCGGCACGAGCATGTGCCGTACGGCCGCGGAACCGCCGCACGAGCCATGCTCGTGCCGCGGATCCGCGGCAGGTTGATGGAGTTAGACAGTCGAACTTCACAGTATCTCTTAAAATTGCCTGCTGATTTTTCTGAATATTTTTAATTCACAAAAATCCCTGTTTTTAGAAAAAGGACAGAGAGCATGTAAAGGTTTGGGTTTTCGGGTCGTTCGGACTTCAAATTCCGTCTAGACTTCGCCTAAGGCTCTAGCTAGGCTCTGATACCACTGTAGGGTTCCTAAGCACTCTCAAGAGGTCTCACAAGGCATCAACCATGCCAATTTCAAAAATTATGGTGCCGAGAAACCCTAGTGTACGGATCGTTGGCTAGATTTCTAGGCGAAACAATAAACTAGTTAACACTTAACTAAGAGATACGGAAATACAACCTTTGTAGATCCGGTTCTCCACCTCCATAGCTCCGCAATGAAGTCTCCTCGCTATCCATAACAAGTCCCGGGCTCTAACGTCGGCTTCATCGGAGAATGGACGGGCTAGGTCATCGATGTCCATGCCGAAGATGATCTACGTCGAGGCATCGCTAAATCAAGCTCCGACTTCATCAAGTCAAGAAACTTGTGAAGAAAACACACTCTACTACTTGGCAAGAGGTAGAGGATGAAGAAATAGGAAGTGGGTTCAATTTAGAATTGGATTTCTCACTTTTTATCATCAATCACCATTGATGACCTCAAGCTTCTTCAAAGAAGAAGATGAAGAAGAAGAAGAAGAAAGTTATGATAAGTTAAATTAAAATCGAAAAGAAAATCCAAACTTATCATAATCCAACCATGGTTATGTGTAGAGAGCAAACTATAGTTAGGTGAATGGTTAGGTTAGGTATAAAACAAAAATGGTGGACTTTATTCAAAGCTTCATGAAGCTTCAACAAAGAACAAAAATAGCCACCATTTTCCTTTTACAAAAATGAAATAAACAAATAAATAAATGAATAAAACATAACCCTAACCATTATTATGTAACCATGGTTTGATCTTTACACAAAAACCCTAGCAAACATGTATCATCAAACATGATACAATCAAGTGCACAAAAGTATATCACATATACAATGTGTGCATCCGAGTGAGAAAATCCATTTAAAGTGAACCGATACCAGTTAATGCAAAGTAATATATCAAATATATAATCATGCATTAAATCATTAAATCAACACTTGATTTAACGATCCGGTCATATCGCATATAACTGACTAATATCAACAGTAACAACTTATCGAATCAACACTTGATCCGATAACCCGGCTATATCACATATAACCGATCAATGTCACATATCGCGAGAATCGAATACAGTATCACATACTGGTATCATTCTCGGTCCCGCACATATCTCATATACGCTCCTATTTCATTTCGCTTGAGCCAGGAAACCTCTGTGTAGGACTCTAAAGACTCGTCAATACGCCGGTAGCAGATGATGATCATATCAAACACCCACAAGCCGTAAGCGGTCTGCTAAACGTAACGGCCACCCGGGTATTGAGCGATCAGAAGATCGACGAGCAAGCCCGCTCACACTCTAGTGAATCCAACCAGTAACACTACCGTACAGTCCGGTCTGATCGTCTGATATGTCGCATATCTCACCTAGGGGTGGTAAACGTCAGACCCCAATAGCCCGATAAGTCGTGTCGATATGAGGTCTATAACAATTCGAGAAACTATTGGTAACACTTACCAGTAAATCTCAGCAACCCTGGCCTGGGATTTCCTGTTATAGCCAATCGAACACAGCGCAACATCAACCCCCTATACCGGGAGAGACGAATCCCCTCCTATCGCTCATTTCCTCCATGTGACTCGGGACTGTACCCAAAAACCACAGTTTTGCACGCCCTCTTGGACGTGGTAAGATGGAAATCAAAGCACAGTGGGAACCACACAAGACTCTATGACGATCTCGGGTCAACAGACTACTCTGTACCAGTGTCACCTGAGAACTGCCATCTGACGTGAGGTATAATACCATCTGGGAGTTCTCGGCGAGTCCGTCCAGTGTACCCAGTCTCTACTGAGCACCCGTATATCTCCTCTGATGTCAAACACCGATGGATATGGGATCATCCATCGCCCATCTTTATGGGTCGAGAAGGTACACGCTAGTCTACTCTGGTATATCGATGCCCCGTCTCGATACACCCACGACTAGGGACTTTGAAGGATCTACTTATGGACTACCATGTCCCCACTAGTATGATACGCATCATAGTCCAGGTAGTCAAGTACAGATCCTAAGGGATTTACCAACATATAACAGAGAGACAATCAGTGTACACGTTAAGGTAAAGATCAACCAGATAGCATACTATCATGTCGAGCAAGAAAGTCCTCCCTATATATGTCCCAGCATCCACTACAATATACATCCTATGTATAGTAATGGCCTCTAGGACATACATATAACTAACACATTTCACATGAATGGTCAATAAGTATTCAAGCTATGTTTGTTGGCCAAAGTCAAGGCATAGTTATTGGTAGCTATTGGGTATTCATGTGTAGCATAGATAGATGTGTTAGCTTGGGGCAGTCGTTCTACCTTGTTGGCCAAGTCAAGAGTATGTGCGGGTGGGCTCAAATTAACCTGGAGAATGACGGGTAGAACTTGACATGTGACTTATGATTTGTTGGCCAAAGTCATGGTCATAAGGGCATGGGGCAAAAATCCACATCGGGAGTTTCAAAAGAACTGAAACTTGCTAGCGCTGTATACCATTTGGAGTGTGATGATTCTGGTAAGATTCCTTCAGTTTTGTCACGCGATGATATTTGGATCCCGATCCTACTATGAGTATATGCTACTCCTCCGGAACTTTCTCACTTAACGATCAATGCTATAAACCAAGTAGGTGTCTAGAAAGGTGTTAGCGGGGCTACGCCCACAGGGAAAAGAGGTTACTTAATTAAGGAACTTCGCGAAAGCGTTGGAAAACCTCCCTCGAAGTACCGACACTGGCCTGGCTGAACAGTTAAGCAAGTATTGTACGGTGAGATTGATCCCGACTAGTTCTTCCTTTATGGTTTGAGGAGGGATTCGAGAGACTGTGGGAGCCATCCTGTTTAGACAAATTAAAAACCACTCTAAACTTGCAAGAGCATCATGCTAAAGTGTTTCTTCTCTCTCTCCTAATTGCAGCGACCAAATATCATGACTGGACTTAAGTTACTTCTAGATAAAAACATACTGACAGGGCCAAACTACAAAGATTGGCTCAGGAATGTCAAAATGGCAATCACTTATGACAAGTTGGGGTATCTTCTTACCACCAAAGCTCCCCCTGTCCCAGGTCCCAAAACCAGTATCGTGGATAGGGAAATCCGCAAGACCTGGGAAATCGACTGCGCGAAGGCCAAGTGCCTCGTGCTTGCGTCTATGGACAATGAACATCAGAGGAGGCACGAGAATATGGACCTCGAATCCATATTTCTCCATACAAAAGAACTGTATGGAGAGCAATCCCGTATCGCCAGATACGAAGTGTCGAAGAAGCTGTTTTTGGCGAGATTGGCCGTCGGATCATCGGTAGCGGAACACGTACTTAAGATGATTGGCTACATAGAGGAGCTCGCGGACCTTGGGACCACGTTGGAGAATGAGCTCTATACGGACTTGATTCTTCAGTCCCTTCCTTCCACTTACGCCCAGTTCATCCTGAATTTCAACTTGCTAGAAAAGAAAGTTGAACTTTCAGAACTCCTCAACATGCTGAGGACTGCGGAGGGCACCCTACAGAAAGGTAGGGAAACATCCACTTTGTTTGTAGGAGGATCTTCCTCTTCTAGGTCATGGGCGAAAGCCAAGGGAAAGAAGAAGAAAACCCCCGCCAAACCAAGGGGCGGTGTTAGTAAGGTGGATACGAAGGGAAAGGCAAAAGCAACAAAGGTAGCGGGAAAGCTTGTGGATAAGGAAGAGTGCTTTTACTGTCATAAGAATGGACACTAGAAGAAAGATTGCAGGGCTTGGAAGTCGAGAACACAGGATCTGAAGCAAGTTGCGGCTTCAGCTTCAGGTGTGTATGTTATTGAAAACTGTCTATCAATAAACTTTACGTCCTGGGTATTGGATACCGGATCAGGAACTCATATCTGTAATTCTTTGCAGGCGTTGAGAAAGCGTAGGATTTTTAAGGCAGGTGACATGACCCTCAAAGTTGCAAACGGAGCTAGCATGGATGCTGAGGCCATGGGGGACTATCACCTGGGAATGTCAGATGGACATGTTTTGGTTTTACGTAATTGCTTTTTTGTACCCAATGCAACTTGTAATATAATTTCTGTATCTTTGATTTCTAAAGAAGGTTATGAATTTGCGTTTGTAAGTAATGTTGTAAACATTCACCTTAATCAAGTTCTGATTAGGTCAGGTACATTAAGCAATGGTATATACGTATTAAACCAACCACAGATTTTCAATGTCCAGAATACACACAAAAAAAAGTCTCCGGAAACAAATCAGACATTCTTATGGCATTGTAGACTGGGACACATTAATGAGAGAAGGTTGACGAAGTTACATACAGAAGGATATTTGGATCCGTTCGAATATCAATCATATGCAACTTGTCAGTCCTGGCTCAAAGGAAAGATGACAAAGACTCCGTTCACTGGACACGGAGTAAGAGCGAGCGAGCTCTTTGGACTCGTACACAGCGACGTGTGCGGTCTAATGTCTACGCATGCACGAAGCGGTTATTCTTACTTCATTACTTTTACGGATGACTTTTCAAGGTACGGATATGTCTTCTTAATGAAACATAAATCAGAGGCCTTTGAAAAATTCCAGGAATACAAGAATGAAGTAGAAAAACAAACATGCAAAAGTATTAAGGCACTGAGATCTGATCGAGGTGGTGAATACTTAAGTGCCGAGTTCCTGGATTACTTAAAAGAGAATTGAATTCTCTCTCAGCTTACTCCTCCATACACTCCACAATATAACGGTGTATCGGAGAGACGAAACCGAACCCTATTGGATATGGTACGGTCCTTGATGAGTAACGCTGAGTTACCGCGATCATTCTGGGGATATGCACTAGAATCAGCTGCATACCTTTTGAACCGAGTTCCAACTAAGACTGTACCTACTACACCATATCAGATATGGTGTGGGAAGAGACCCTATCTTAATCACATTAAGACATGGGGATGTCCAGCTTTTGTCAAAAAGCAGCATGCGGACAAGCTGGAGGCACGCTCAGTACAGTGCAAGTTTGTAGGATATCCAAAGAACTCCAAGGGATATTTCATCTATTGCGAAGAGGAACAAAAGGTTTTTGTTTCTCGTCATGCCCACTTCTTGAAAACTGAGTTTTTGGAAAATCAGATAAGTGGGAGCGCAGTAGAACTGGAAGAAATACCAGAAGCACGAGCTATTACTGAAAGCTTAGTAGAAACAGAGGGTTCGAAAGATCAGGATATTCCTACGCCGCTCCGCAGAAGTAGTAGGCAGTCTCATCCGCCCGAGAGATACAACGGTTTTCTCATAGGCGGGGATAGAGAGGATTGCATCATTGATAGTGATGAGCCGACTAGCATCCAGCAGGCCATTCAGAGCGTTGACTCGGTAAAATGGCTGGATGCAATGCGGACCGAAATGGAGTCCATGTACACCAACAAGGTATGGACGTTGGACATTGCTCCAGATGGGGTAAAACCCGTAGGATGCAAGTGGATCTTCAAAAGGAAGATTGGTGTAGATGGACAGGTTAAGACCTATAAAGCTAGACTTGTTGCAAAGGGTTTCCGTCAAAGACCTGGCTTGGACTATGACGAAACCTTTTCTCCAGTGGCTATGCTGAAATCCATTCGGATCCTTCCTGCCATTGCTGCCTTCCACGATTATGAGATCTGGAAGATGGACGTAAAGACCGCTTTTCAAAATGAAAATTTAGAGGAGTGTGTCTATATGGACCAGCCAGAGGGTTTCATTCAGAGTGGGAGCAGCGGAAAGATATGCAAGTTGCTTAAGTCCATCTATGGACTAAAGCAGGCATCGCGGAGTTGGAACATCTGTTTTGATGAGACGGTCAAAGAATTTGGCTTTATCAAAAATCCAGATGAACCATGCATCTATAGCAGATTTGTAGCGAGAACTGTAGTATTCCTCGTTTTATATGTTGATGACATTCTCTTGATAGGAAATGACATTCCTATGCTACAATCTGTCAAAGGGTTCTTGTCACACAGGTTCTCCGTGAAAGACCTGGGTGATGCCTCATACATTCTGGGGATCCGGATCTATCGTGACAGATCCAAGAGGATACTAGGACTCTCACAGTCCAGGTACATCGACACCATACTGAAAAGATTCAGTATGGAAGATTCCAAGCGCGGTAATCTACCGGCTTGTCACGGGATCACCCTCTCCAAAGAGATGTCTCCCAAGACTGATTTGGAAAGGGATCGCATGTCTATTATACCCTACGCTTCTGCGGTAGGCTCTATAATGTATGCGATGTTGTGTACCAGACCAGATGTAGCTTATGCAATGAGTGTGGTAAGACGGTATCAGTCAAACCTTGGGGAGAAACACTGGATAGCGGTAAAGAACATTCTCAAGTACCTGAGAAGGAGTAAGGAGATGTTCTTGGTGTATGGCGGAAAAGACCTTCAGATCAAGGCCTTTGCTGCCTCCAGCTTCCAGAGTGACAAGGATGATTCCAAGTCCATGTCGGGTTATGTTTTTACCCTCTATGGAGGGGCGGTGTGTTGGAAGAGTTCCAAACAGGAAACCGTTGCTGACTCGACGATGGAAGCGGAATATATCGCTGCTGCAGATGCCGCAAAAGAAGCCGTCTGGATAAGGAAGTTCCTAACAGAACTTCAGGTGGTTCCGTCCATTGTTGATCCAGTACCTCTGTATTGCGACAACAACGGGGCTATAGCTTTAGCGAAGGAACCCAGGTCCCATCAGAAGTCCAGACACATCTTGAGGCGGTATCACCTGATCAGGGAGATCGTGGGTCGTCTGGAGATCGAGGTTCGGAGAGTTGCTACGGAAGATAACACTACTGATCCATTCACGAAGGACTTACCCCAGACTCAGTTCGAGCGGCTGATCGAGATGATAGGTCTTCGATACGCCAGTACATGGCCTTAGTGCAAGTGGGAGATTGTTAGTGTATATGCCCTAGAGGCCATTACTGTATCATACTAGATTGTATATTACTTGATGGAAGCTTAGGATATTCACCTTGTATTGACAATCTTGCTCAAAATAGTAGTATGCTACTAGGTATGTTTCAGCTTTAATGTGTGCATGTGTTTCTTTTAGCATATCGCCTTTACACATTAGTGGAGCCTTTAGGATCTTTGCTTGATTACCAGCGTTGTGATGGCAGTCACACTCGTGGGGGCTGGGTAATCTACAAGCACATCCTTATGCAGGTCCCTAGTTGTAGGACTATCGAGACAGGGCATCGATACTCCGGAGTAGACTAGCGTATGCGCTTCTCATCCCAGCTTGGGGGACGGTCTGTCCTACAGCCGTCAGTACGTCATACTTGGGATAGTATGCGGGTGCTCGTTAGGTTACGAGTACACTGGACAGGACTCGTCGGCAACTGTTGGTTGGTATTATACCTATCGTCAGTTATCAGTTCCCAGGTGACATGAGTACAGCTTAGTCCGTTGACTTGACACTGTCACTTCGCCTCGAGTGTGTTCCCACTGTACTTTGATTACTACCCTAACACGGCTCAAAGGTGTCGTGCAAACAGGTAGTTTTTAGGTACAACCCCGAAGCACTTGGAGGCAGTGACGGTTAGACAGGATTCGTCTCTCCCGGTATTGGGGGTTGATATCGCGCTGTGTCTAGGAGAGCCATTACACAAAGTCCCTGGCCAGGGCAAGCGAGATAGACTGGTAGGTTTCCAGTGTTATCTCAGGTGTTCTGGGCTTCACTCCGACATGACTTGTACTGCTAGTAGGGGACTGATGTTTACCGCCCCCCTAGGCCAGCCATGCGATGTTTTTAGATGAACAGACCGGACTGTACGGAGACTGTCACATACAGGCTCAGTAGGAGTTCAGATGGGTTTACCTCGTCAGTCTTCTTATCGGCATCTACCTGGGGACCGTTACTTACAGCTAGTGTCGCTTGCGGTCTGTGGTTAAACCCACTGCCAGCGTAGTGTCGAGTCTTTAGAGTCCCCCACAGAGGGTTATTCGCCTTTAGGCAAAATGAGTAGAGGTCGTATGGTTTTGCGACAGGGTTCGTTCACATCCACGCACTTGTACACGTTTGGTGTCCGGACAGCTTATACTAGCGGGCTTTGGTTTAAGCCGGATCCTAGTATATGATTTGGGATAGGTTTTATCTCATTGTATTCGTGTTCCTCGGAACACGTATATGGGTGTTTATGTACAGTTGGCTGAGGCAAAGGCAGAGGACTTTCATTAGGGTTGATGACCATTGTCATTTTCTTAACCCTAATGTTTATGTGTGAAATATGATTTATTAATATTAGTTAATTATAATTGTGCATGGTTAGGGTTGTTGACCATTTGACTATACTTGACTTGTTGACCTAGGTTGACAAGTTGACCATCATCAGTCCATATGAAAGATGCTCTTTGATCCTTGCAAAAGCATTTAATGTGAAATGATAATGGTCATTTCTTGATTAACCATCACAATTATCTTTAGCAAATTATCTATTTTTCATAATTCATATATATGTGAGAAGGTTAGATATTTCTTCTCATTCTATCATTCTCATTCTCTTTCCTCCTCTTCCTCTCTCTCTAGCTCTCCCCTCTCATGGGTTGAGAACCATTTGAGCTTGAGATAATCCCATCAAAAATACTCTCTACTCTTTCTAAGGTCCTAGGTTTAGCACACCAAACACCTCAGTTACTTCTAGTTTAAGGTTGGAGCCAAAGGTAGAGGCCCTCGGGTGGATCTTTCTTCGGCAAGAGAAGGAGACAAGGAGAACCCGTTCATTCACTCCAAGGAGCAAGAAGAGAAGGACTTGAAGACCTAGGTATCACCCCCTTTCCGAGTAGCTAACTCTTTTAGCTTTGGTAGTTAGTTTTGTTTAGCAAAGATCCCTCCTTTAGCATAGTCCATGTTGCCTAGTGTTGTAAAAATCCGATTTTTCATAAAGTTTCCGCCTCCCCGCAAGCACCGGGGTGGGCAACGTGGACTTACAGTGGTTACCTACCATATCTGCGGAGTGCCCAATGGAATATCAAACCAGATTGAATCTTTAGGTTCTTATCAAATTTTCAGTAATCGTTTGCGGTTCTGGAATCGCTTCCAGTTCTACCATACTCCCACTTCTGTTTTCTGAAAAAATCCATTTTTATTAAAACTGTGGCGAGTCTAGAACAATATCACTATTGATCTTCTAGATGGTAGTGTAGGGTTCCTAGGCACACTCTTGAGGTTACACAAGACATCAACCATGCCAAAATCAAAAATTTATGTGCCGAGAAACCCTAATGAAGATCGTTAACTAGAGGATAGGCGAAAAAAACAAGTAAGCAAACGACTTTGCTACTAAGTGAAAGGGATTACAACCTTTGTAGATCCGGTCCTCCACTTCTTTAGCTCCGTGATGACGTCCCTCCGCTGCGATCATCGGGATCCTGGACTCTAGCGATGGTTTTGTCGGAGAAATGATCGGGCTAGGTCGTTGACTTCGATGCCGAAGATGATCTACGTCGAGGCGACTCAAACTCAAGCTCCATCTTCACTTGGTCATGAACCTTGTGAAGAAAACACCCTATACAACATGGCAAGTGGTAGAGGATGAAGAAATAGGAAGTGGGTTCACTTTGGATTTGGATTTCTCACTTGATTTTAACACTTGAAATTTTCTAGCAAGCTTTTTATCTCTTCATGAAGAAGAAGAAGAAGAAGGAAATGAAAATGAATTATTATATCCAAAAAAAGAAAATTCAAGTGAAGACTTATCATAATGCAACCATGGGTGAAGTTAACCTTTGTAGAGACTAAACTAGGGTTTAGGTAATGGTTAGGTTAAAGAGCAAAACAAAATGGTTAGACTTTTCAAAGATGCATGAAGCATCATGAAGCTTCAAATGAAGACAAAGAGAGCCACCATTTTATTTCACTAAAAATAAATAAATAAAATGAATAAAACCCTAACCATTAACCTAAACATAGTGTTATCCAAACACACACCTAAGTTTGCATGTATCATCAAACATGATACAAACTAGTGCACAAAAATATATCACATATACAACTTGTGCACTTCAAGTGAGAAAATCAATCTTAAGTGAACAAATACTAGTTAATGTAAAGTAATATATCAAATATATAATTATACATTAAATCATTAAATCAACACTTGATTTAATGATCCGGTCATACTGAATATAACCGACTAATATCAAGTGTATCAATATATCGAATCAACATTTGATTCGGTAACCCGGCTATATCTTATATAACCGTCCGATGATAAAAATCGCGAGAATAGAATTCGGTATCAAATACTGGTATTATTCTCGGTCCCGCACATATCTCATATGCACTCCTAGAATTCGGTATCACATAAAGGAAACCCCTGTGTATGACTTTAAAGACTCGTCAATACGCCGGCAGTAGGTGGCGATCATATCAATCACCCACAAGCCGCAAGCAGTCTGCTAAAAGTAACGGCCACCCGGGTATTAAGCGATCAGAAGATCAACGAGCAAGCCCGCTCACACTCCTGTGAATCCAACCAGTAACACTTACCTTACAGTCCGGTCTCGTCGTCTTGTATGTCGCATATCTCGCCTAGGGGTGGTAAACGTCAGACCCGAGTAGCTCGATAAGTTGTGTCGATATGAGGTCTATAATAGTTCGAGAACCTACTGGTAACACTTACCAGTAAATCTCAGCAACCCTGGCCAGGGATTTCCGGTTATAGACAATCGAACACAGCACAACATCAACTCCCTATACCGGGAAAGACGAATCCCCTCCTATCGCTCATTGCCTCCATGTGATTCGGGACTGTACCCAAAAACCACCGTTTTGCACGCCCTCTTGGATGTGGTAAGGTGGAAATCAAAGCACAGTGGGAATCACACAAGACTCTATGACGATCTCGGGTCTACAGACTAACCTGTACCAGTATCACCAGAGAACTGCCATCTGACGTAAGGTATAATACCATCTGGGAGTTCTCGGCGAGTCCGTCCAGTGTACCCAGTCTCTACTGAGCACCCGTAGACCATCCTTGATGTCAAACACCAATGGATATGGGATCATCCATCGCCCATCATATGGGTCAAGAGGCGTATACGCTAGTCTACTCTGGTGCATCGATGCCCTGTCTCGATACACCCACGACTAGGGACCTTGAAGGATATACTTATGGAGTACCATGTCCCCACTAGTATGATCCGCATCATTGTCCAGGTAGTCAAGTACACATCCTAAGGGCTTTACCAACATGTAACAGAGAGACAATCAGTATACACGTTAAGGTAAAGTGTAACCAGAGAGCATACTATCATGTCGAGCAAGAATGTCCTCCCTATATATGTCCAAGCATCCACTACAATCTACATCGTATGTATAGTAATGGCCTCTAGGGCATACATATAACTAACAATCTCCCACTTGCACTAGGGCCATCTGATAACAGTGGTTGAAGTATCTCATACTCAACCATCCCATAAAAGTCTCTCTCTGGGAAAAGGCCTTTGTGAGTGGATCCGCCGTGTTGTCCTCTAAGTCTACTCTCCTGACCTCGATCCCCTGGTGATCAAACATCTCCATGATCAGGTGATACTGCCTAAGAATACGTCTGGGTCACTGATGGGACCGGGGTTCCTGGGCCAAGGCCACACTTCCATTGTCACACAATGGTAGGAACCTAGTTCATCTCATGAACCAATATACACCCAAACTGCCTCTTTGGTAGTATCTTTAATAGCGATGTTACCAGCCTTTATCGTCTAGTTTGCCACGGTATCTAGCTTGGAACTCTTCCAACATACCGTCCCTCCACTGAGGGTAAAGACAATGCCTGCGACTGACATTCAGTCGTCCTTATCACCCTGGAACCATTCCAGTGATTCTCCCCAGGATCGATTGATACCATCTCACTACAACTAGTGAGTATCCTAACATCCAATTAGATCTATCTCATAGATCCAAAACCCAGAATTTAGGAGGTATCACTTTGATCCTATCTGGAGAATCCTTGTGATAAGCGGAGATTGTCCGAGCGTAGCTTAGGAAACTCCTTCCCTATCAAGAGCATGTCATCCACGTACTCTACGAGGATCACAACCATACTCCCTACTACCTTTTTTGTATATACAAGGTTCATCTACCACTTTGATGAAGTCAAACTCTTTGACTACCACATCAAAATAGATGTTCCAACTCCGCGATGCCTGTTTTATCACATAAAACATCTTGCACACGTTTCCGCTGCTCCCACGATTTACGAAGTCCTCTGGCTGTGTACTTATAGACGCTCTCTTCTAAAGCAGTCATGACACCCAACCACCAGATATCGTAGTCATGGTATGTAGCCGTGGCAAGTAGGATCCGGATGGACTTAAGCATAGCCACTGGAAAAGGTTTCATCATTTTCCACGCCTGGTCGATGACGAAAACCTTTAACAAGTCTAGCTTTGAAAGTCTCAACTTTTCCATGTGCACCAAGTAATCTTATCAAGATATACTTGCTCCTGATGGGGATTTAACCCTTCAGATAAAGCAACCAAAGTCCATACTTTGTTGGTGTACAAGGATTCCATCTCAAATCGATAAACATCCAGTCATTCTTACAGAGTCTCATTCCTGATGGCCTGCTCGAAACTAGTTGGGTCATCATCTCATGATGCAATCCTCGCTCCCACTGTCATAGAGAAACCGAAGTATCTCTCAGGTGGGTGAGGAACCCTACTAGATCGGCGGAGAGGCTGAGGTTCGTTGGAAACTATTGAATCCTTTGGTTCTACCAAATCATCAGATGCAGTTTGTATAGCTGGAACCATTCCAGTTCTACATAACAGACTTTGCATCGAGCTTGTCCGGATTTTGCCTTTTAGACAGGCCGGACAACCCCAAATCTTAACAAACTTAAGATATGGGCTCTTCCCTTTCCATATCACATATGAAGTGGTAGGCAACTGATTTGATTTGAACCCTATTCAATAGGTATGCAGCTTCTCAAGTGCATAATTCCCAAAAGGAAATAGGAAACTCTGTAGTACTCATCATAGAGCACACCATATCACATAGGGTGCTATCGCTCTGCCCCGATATACTATCGTGCTATGATGTATTCGGAGGAGTAATGCTGAGAGAGAATCTCATTCTCTTTTAGAATAATCCAGGACTTCCGTGCTCAAGTATTCTCCTCCTTAATCACATCAAAGGACATAATACTTATACCCGGTTTTTGGTTCTCTACTTCTAACTTATATTCTGTGAATATCTCAAAAGCTTCGGACTTGTGTTTCAACAGGAACATATGTCTGAATCTTGAGAGATCATCAGAGAATGTAATGAAGTACAAAGAACCGGTCTTGGCATGTGTAGACAGGGGACTTTCATACATCAGCATGTATCAATCCCAAGAGTTCACTGACTCTTTCTCTGTTTCCAATAAACAGAGCTATTGTCATCTTATCTTTGTGACATGACTGGCAAGTTTCACAAGATGTAAATTCAAACTGATTTAAATATGCATCTAATATGTAACTTAAGCTAGTCGGGTCACATTGGTATGACCTAGTCTAAAATACCTCAAGAAGGATTCGTTCATATCTGAACTCTTTCTCTTTTGTGTGTTCTGTATACTAAGAACTGTAGTTTGATTTAGAACGTCAATGTTTTTAGAAACGTGCCTGAACCGATCAACTCTTGATTATAGGAAATGTTCAAAACATTATCCAACAATACAAAATTATATCCTTTCTTTACTAATAAAGAGACTGACATGATTTTGTATGTCAGTTTCGGTATCTAATAACATTTGTTCAGAATTAATGTATTCTGGTAATACAGGATGACAGTGACCAACAGACTTGGCTGCAACACTTGCACCGTTTTCTGTCTCATGAAACTTATCATCCGTTCTCGGTTCTTTACCTATCTGCAGCCCATGTAACAGATTACATATGCGGGATCCTGATCCGGTATCTCATACCCAGGAAGTAAAGGATACTGAGAAACAGTTCTCTGTAACGAACACACCCGAAGATGATGCATCAGTATGCACTTTCTTCGTTTGGGCGGCACGGGAAATCTGTTATTCCCTAATTTCCTGCTCTGTTTTATAACAATTATAAGTTGGAGCGGGACCAACGTTCCCCAGCTAAGTATAACAAGCGGGTTCGGTCAATACATCCGTATTATTATCTTGATTAAGGCGTGATATGGTCGCTACCTGGAGAGAGAGAGAGAAGAAAACACTCAGCGTATGCTCTTGCAAGATCAGATTGGTTATTATTTTATCTAATCGGGATGGCTCCCACTGTTTTTATCAAATATTCCTTCAAACCCTAAAAGGAAAGACTAGCCGGGATTAATTACACCCTACAAGTTCGCCAATCTCTCATCCAGGCCAGTGTCGGTACTTTGAGGGAGGTTCCCTGTGCTTTCGCACGGACCTAATTAAAGTAAACCTCGTTTTCCCAGAGGCGTAACCCCGTTGACACCTTTCTAGACACCTACTTGATCGGCAAATTGTAATGTGTAAAACTCTCCCAGGAGTAACAATTACACGCAGCGAGTATCGGGATCCAACTATCTCATAGAAGGTATGCAATCTCATTGCAAATTTCAACACTTGAAATTCCCGATAATATTTTTCCCCTAGCGTCCTGTGACCTTGACGCAGGCCAACAAACCATAATCCGCTAGTCAAGTTCAACCCGTCATTTCTTGATTGAATTAAACCCACCCGCACGACCCTTGACGCAGGCCAACAAAGTCGTACGACTACCCTAATCCAATCTGCATAATATGCATAAACAGATAAATAATAGTTAGCTACTGCACACTACGCCTTGACACAGGCCAACAAACGTAGCACGATTACTAAGTAGGACTTATCTGAAATGACGGAGGGCTACGACAGGTTTTTCTGAAAACCTATTTCGTAATGAATTTGATATCGTTGTAGAATCAAATGATTTTAAAATGGAGTGTTTTTGAGGCTTTTCTAGTTTTGCTAAAGGGGTCACTCCCGGTGAAGGGATCGTCGGCCCTTTCCTCATCGAATAAGGTGCAGGATATATCATATATACCGCTGTACAAAGCAAAAACTATAGAAGCAATCAAAAGACAAACCGAGGGTTTTAGCATCTGCCAGTTATTGCTAAAGAAGTCACTCTCGGTGAAGGGATCTCGGTCCTTTCCTTATCGAATAAGGTGCAGGATGTTCTATAAGGAACACCGCGATGCAAAGCAAGAACTGTAGCTACCTAATTTTTGAAAATTCGATTCCACAACATCATTAGGTTTCTTTTATTTCATTAATCTCATTAATGAAGTCCCATTATTTAAGTCACCTAAACATCACATATAAATACAACGTACACTTATGCCATCAGCATTCGTCTCGATGTCATCTCGTGCACCGTTAGGTTAGGTAACTAACGGCAGAGCGGGGCAGGGCTAGCGCGGGTGTAAAACATAAGTAACATCTATATAATATATCATATATACTATATACAGTATCTATCACAACATATCAAATGATCACATCACAGATATCGCAGCAGAAGAAACATATATGAAATATTAGATATCCTAGGACGTCCGTGTTTTCAATACGAGCCTGTATAAAACACGGATTCCACGGTCACGATGAATAGCCAAACCCACATCCCTAGACCCCTACGAGAGCGGCAAGCAACCCTACCAATTCTAGAGTTAGGAGACCCGGACTCGACTCCTCGAGATGGTCTCCCACTGGACCCTAGAACCCGGTTACTTATGCTTCCCTCCTTGGGTCTATCCTAATGCGGAAAAGTAAATAATATACAAATGGTGATATCATCCGCAACCTGGAAGTGCCCCAATAAAAGAATATTACATACAAATGAATTTTACATGAAAGAAAAAGAAAAACTCTCATCTCACATAAAACCCACGGCTATTCAAACGCGACGATCCAATACAACATATCCAGCAACACATAACATCACATGTCATCAACGTAAGTAAACATGCGTATCCCAATTGTCGTTGACATATAGCAACGAAACCGGCAATATCACATATTACACTTACGGTCACAGAAAAGAAAGTGTAAAACTACAACAGTTGGAATCCGCAAACTCTTTAGACAACGAATTCCTAACCAAATGAATTCCTTAGACATCACATGCCTAACAATTATAAACCCCGCATTTTAGTCTAATTATCGAAAACACTTTTCAATATCAAGTCGGGCAATTCAACAAGATTCCCGACATCCTGAACGAATGCTTGTCGCAAATTTAGTAGACGGCCGCACCCCCGATACCGTCGACGAAGTGCACTAAGGCGGAACACCGTTGCCGCGAGAACCCAAACGGATGCTTTTTGGTGACGGGGTTCTCCTACAGTCACTTGGTCGGGGTTATGGGGTGTAGCTGTCTATTAAGTTTACCCGGCGAGTATCCGCGTACGCATCGTGATTGCGACGGACTTTTGATCACATCAAAATTCCGTGGCAACCGATCAAGTGAGACTAAACTGCTATGTTTATAACATCCAAATCAGTTATCTCATAACTACTTGTGGATTCCAAATATTGTATCACATTCCAGATAAATAGAAAATGTTAAACTTTTCGATCGACCAATCAAATACCCAAGTTTTCCCGAAACAGCTTAACACATGAAATAAGTTTAAAAACATCCACTTCATGCCACAGTACCAACCGTCCAGCCATAGAAGGGTCATGCCAACGCCTCACATGTAGCACGCCGTACTGCCCCAAACCTTAAGGTTCAAAGGGCAGTTCAAGACGGTCACATAATCGAGTTAAGGTTTGTTGTCTTCTAGAGGGTCCATTGCGTAAGTTGCACGATTTAGACGTTCTCAAACAACGGAAAAATCCAACACTCGGAAATTTTCCGGGTCGGGGAAAAAGTGGGTTATTGATGTCGGATCGAACTTTTTAACAGTTTCTAAATATCCGGAAAACCCAACGAAATTAAATATTCCGATCGAAACAACGACTACAAAATAAACCCCAAAACAGTCAACACTTGAGTCAGACAAAAATACCCATAAAATATCAGGGAATTAAAAAGAAACATTACTGTGCAAATTTATGAGGGTGACGTCACATTATGGCCGCGGAACCGCCGCACGAGCAAAGCTCGTGTCGCGATTCCGCGGCGCCTTTGGCGCCAAACAGTGTCGTTTTGCACAGTGTTTCTTATAATTGCCTGCTGATTTTTTTAGGCATTTTTAATTCAGAAAAATCCCAGATTTTAAAAAATGTACAGAGAAGGTTTTATTTTGTCGTGTTCGGGTTCGTTCGGAGTTTTAACTTCGTTAACACATCGCCTAATGCTCTAGCTAGGCTCTGATACCACTGTAGGGTTCCTAGGCACATTCATGAGGTTACACAAGCCATCAACCATGCCAAAATCAAAAATTTATGTGCCGAGAAACCCTAATGATGATCGTTAAGTAGAGGATAGGCGAAAAAAAACAAGCAAGCAAACGACTTTGCTACTAAGTGAAAGGGATTACAACCTTTGTAGATCCGGTCCTCCACTTCTTTAGCTCCGTGATGACGTCCCTCCGCTGCGATCATCGGGATCCTGGACTCTAGCGATGGTTTCGTCGGAGAAATGATCGGGCTAGGTCGTTGACTTCGATGCCGAAGATGATCTACGTCGAGGCGAATCAAACTCAAGCTCCATCTTCACTTGGTGATAAATCTTGTGAAGAAAACACCCTATACAACATGGCAAGTGGTAGAGGATGAAGAAATAGGAAGTGGGTTCACTTTGGATTTGGATTTCTCACTTGATTTCAACACTTGAAATTTTCTAGCAAGCTTTTTTTCTCTTCATGAAGAAGAAGAAGAAGAAGGAAATGAAAATGAATTAATATATACAAAAAAAGAAAATTCAAGTGAAGACTTATCATAATGCAACCATGGGTGAAGTTAACCTTTGTAGAGACTAAACTAGGGTTTAGGTAATGGTTAGGTTAAAGAGCAAAACAAAATGGTTAGACTTTTCAAAGATGCATGAAGCATCACGAAGCTTCAAATGAAGACAAAGAGAGCCACCATTTTATTTCACTAAAAATAAATAAATAAAATGAATAAAACCCTAACCATTAACCTAAACATAGTGTTATCCAAACACACACCCAAGTTTGCATGTATCATCAAACATGATACAAACTAGTGCACAAAAATATATCACATATACAACTTGTGCACTTCAAGTGAGAAAATCAATCTTAAGTGAACAAATACTAGTTAATGTAAAGTAATATATCAAATATATAATTATACATTAAATCATTAAATCAACACTTGATTTAATGATCCGGTCATACTGCATATAACCGACTAATATCAAGTGTATCAATATATCGAATCAACATTTGATTCGGTAACCCGGCTATATCTTATATAACCGTCGGATTATTCAAATCGAGAGAATAGAATTCAGTATCACATACAGGTATTATTCTCGGTCCCGCACATATCTCATATGCGCTCCTATTTCGTTTCGCTTGAGCCAGGAAACCCCTGTGTAGGACTCTAAAGACTCGTCAATACGCCGGCAGTAGGAGGTGATCATATTAATCACCCACAAGCCGCAAGCGGTCTGCTAAACATAATGGCTACCCGTGTATTGAGCGATCAGAAGATCAACGAGCAAGCCCACTCACACTCCTGTGAATCCATCCAGTAACACATACCGTACAGTCCGGTCTCGTCGTCTTGTATGTCTCATATCTCTCCTAGGGGTGGTAAACGTCAGACCCCAGTAGCTCGATAAGTCGTGTCGATATGAGGTCTATAACAGTTCGAGAACCTACTGGTAACACTTACCAGTAAATCTCAGCGACCCTGGCCAGGGATTTCCGGTTATATCCAATCGAACACAATACAACATAAACTCCCTATACCGGGAGAGACGAATCCCCTCCTATCGCTCATTACCTCCATGTGATTCGGGACTGTACCCAAAAACCACCGTTTTGCACGCCCTCTTGGACGTGGTAAGGTGGAAATCAAAGCACAGTGGGAATCACACAAGACTCTATGACGATCTCGGGTCTACAGACTAACCTGTACCAGTGTCACCAGAGAACTGCCATCTGACGTAAGGTATAACACCATCTGGGAGTTCTTGGCGAGTCCGTCCAGTGTACCCAGTCTCCACTGAGCACCCGTACACCATCCTTGATATCAAACACCAATGGATATGGGATCATCCATCGCCAATCATATGGGTAAAGATGCGTATACGCTAGTCTACTCTGGTGCATCGATGCCCTGTCTTGATACACCCACAACTAGGGACCTTGAAGGATGTACTTATGGACTACCATGTCCCCACTAGTATGATCCGCATCATAGTCCAGGTAGTCAAGTACACATCCTAAGGGCTTTACCAACATGTAACAGAGAGACAATCAGTATACACGTTAAGGTAAAGTGTAACCAGATAGCATACTATCTGTCGAGCAAGAAAGTCCTCCCTATATATGTCCAAGCATCCACTACAATCTACATCGTATGTACAGTAATGGACTCTAGGGCATACATATAACTAACAGGTAGAAAGTCAACCCTCGCCATAGCCTGGGTCAACCCACAAACTGCCATTACAGAAACGTGTCTTGAGTCATCCAGAGTCTGATTTTAAGCATAAGCTGGACAACTCCCCATACCTTAACATCGTTAAGATATGAACCGTTCTATATCCAATATAGAAACAGAGACACTGATTTAATTGGAACCAGATTCAAATCATGCAGCTGTCTCCAGTGCATGTCAACTAGATTGAGAGAGGCCCATCAGCATTACTCAACTTAGGAATACATCCAGATATGAGTAACCTGAAAGAGAAGCAAGTTCTCATAATCATTACTATCATCTGAATACCATACACAAGTATCTACATTTTCGATCACCTTGAAGAATCCTGATATTTGCAACGCCTGGTTCTCTACTTTATTCTTATACCTATAACTTCTCAAAACTTAGAACTCGTATTTCTATGAAACACATGTCTAAGAACTAGAGAAATCACAAGTAAACAGAATATAGTACGAGTACCAAACCCTCTGTCCTAATGGACACTGGACAACATACAATACTCTGTATAAGTCCCCTGAGTCTAATAACTCTTTCCCTGTGTGTCGTAGGTTGAAAACTGTACTTATGGTTAAGAAGAATTACACCGTTGTTCAATGCTCCTTACCTAACCATCCACTGATATAGGTAAATGTCATAGACATAATTTCAAAAGGTTATATCTCACTCTATAAAAATAGACGTACATATATATCAATTTGAAATTGGTGCATAACAACGGATATTCGAAACCAAATATTTGCCGTCCGGCAAACTACCCAGGCGATTTTCTCAAATATCACCAATTACAACGAATCCCGATATAATGAGAACAATCACCTAATTCCCAATAACTTACTCCCACTCATCATCTGTAAAACCATACAGATGTGAGAATCATACCTGGTAAATACATACCCTGGGGTAAGGGCTAATTGGGAAATCAGTTTTCTTTTAACAGTACACAGTGAAACTGAAACATTAAAATGTTTCGTCGGGGTATCCGGGTATTCCTAGTAATGCCTCATCCATTATCCTGATTCACAATTTTAACCGTTTATTTCTTTGCCATCTCTCCAAATCCCTTTATATGTCTTTAGTCATTACCTTCTGTACACCCCTTTAGGCTAAATGTTTTTCTTCCTTCCCTACCGTTCGGCACCAGTCTATGGTTTGGAAGAAGACTATCCAATAAGCACAATGGGTGTACTGTCCCAATCCTAGGGGCACTCGTAACCTGAGAGAAGGTGAAGATAAAAGAAAACCGAATAAACCTTATTCCTATTTCTCCTGAACCAGAATCCATCCCCGAACTGGAACAAGTTCCTTTCGAGTTCGTATATAACCATACGATGGAGTATCCAAATAACTGTGGATTTTCGTAGTGATACAGAGTGTTCTGGAGAAATACAAAGGTGAAGTGGGAGTGGCGATGAAATACTTGGTTTGGTCGTGAATAGCAGTCGCAATTTACCTTGCCCTCTTACTAATCCCTTTATTTGTCTTTACATAATACCTTCTGTACACCATCGTTAGGCTAATTGGTTTTCTTCATTCCCTACCGGTCGGCACCTGCCTATGGTTTGGAAGAAGACTATCCAATAAGCATAATGGGTGTACTGTCCTAATCCTAGGAGCACTCGCAACCTGAGAGAAGGTGGGGATAAAAGACAACTGAATAAAACCTTATTCCTATTTCTCCTGAACCAGAATCCATCCCCGAACTGGAACAAGTTCCTTTCGAGTTCGTATATAACCATACGATGGAGTATCCAAATAACTGTGGATCTTCGTAGTGATACGGAGTGTTCTGGAGAAATACAAAGGTGATCTAGGATTGGCGAAGAAATACTTGGTTTGGTCGTAAATAGCAGTCGCAGTTTATTTTGCCCTCTTACAAATCCCTTTATTTGTCTTTACTTAATACCTTCTGTACACCACACTTAAGCTAATCGGCTTTCTTCATTCCCTACCGTTCGACACCAGCCTAAGGTTTGGAAGAAGACTATCCAATAGGCGTAACGGGTATAATATCCCCTAATCCAAGGAGCACTTGCAACCTGAGAGAAGGTATAAGGAAAAGACAACTGAATAGTCCTATTCGTTTTCTCCTGAACCAGAAACCATCCTCGAATAAATTCCTTCGAGTTCGTATATAACCATACGATGGTTTTATCCAATGGAAGTGGACGTTCGTAGTAATACGGGGTGTTTTGGAGAAAAGGGTAAAAGTAGGAGTGGCAAAGAGGTTTGCAACTCTGACAATCCAAAAGCCAGTGTTTTAAGAAGGTTCGGTCAACTTGGTCACTGAGTCATAGTCAAGGGTCGGGTCATGGTCCCTGCCAAAGAGAGAGAGAGAAAATTAACACTCAGTGTGCACTCTAACCTAGATCAGAATGGTTATCAATTTATCTAATCAGGAAACCTCCCGCTGCAACATCAAATTCTCCTCCAAATCTAAAAGAAGAATTAGTCGGGATCACCCGAGGAGTAAACCAACTCATTAGTGGGAATCGGGATCCAACTATCATCGCATGATAACGTGACGGAATCCACTCACGTTATCACACTCCAGAAGGTATGCGCATACCTGGCAAGTTTCGGTTTCTTTAGAAACTCCCGATGTGATTTTTACCCCTAGGACCCAAGTGACCTTGACGAATAATCAACAAATCAAAAGATCCTAGTCAAGTTCAACCCGTCATTATCTTGATTGCGTTAAACCCACCCGCATGACCCTTGACGAATAATCAACAAAGTCGTACGACCGTCCTAACCAATCCACATATCCATGCGATAGAAAGCATTTCAGAGCTACCGCACACTACGCCTCGGCGAATAGCAACGACAAACGTAGCGCGAATACTAAGCAATACTAATCCGAATTGACGGAGGGCTACGAATGGTTTTTGGCGAAAAACCTTTTACCCTAATGAACTTGATATTGTTGAAGGAACTGCATAACTTTTTATAAAAATATAGTGACGAAAAACTTTCGCTAAAGAGGTCACTCCCCGGTGAAGGGGATCTCGGCTCTTTCCCCGTAGAATGAGGTGCAGGATATTCCAACTGAATACCACGATACAAAGCAAAAAGGCAATCGGCTATAGTGAAGTTATTACTCTGACGCAAACTTCTGTCCAAGGGGTCACTCCGGTGAAGGGATCTCGGCCCTTGCCTCGTCGACTGAGGTGCTGGATATTCATAAACCGAATACCACTGTGCAAAACAAAAGAGAACGTCCTTGCAATAACAGCTTTTTGAAAATTGTTCCAACAACATCAGACTAGGTTTGTTTAGCTTGCATTCATCCGAATCAATGCAGTCCCATCAATTTATCACACCAGAAAAGAACGAAAATACGATGTACGTATATGCCATTCGCATTCGCCACTGGGTCTCGTCATCACCCGTTAGGTTACTTAACTAACGACAGAGCGGGGACAGGACTAGCGCGGGTGTAAAACATATACAACATCTACTAGTATATATATCAATATATAATATTCGCTCATGGCGTGATAAAATGCAACATCACAGAAATGTAATAAGCATAACAGAACAATACAGATAATCTGGGATCCCCGGGTTTCATAGAGCCGCTACTGAAACCCGACGTTCCCCTGGTCGTGTGGATAGCCTATGCAATGAAATACTAGACCCCTACGGGCGCGGCTAGTTACCCGCCAAAACCTGAAGCGAGGCAGCCCCTTTCAGCAACGTGATGTTAGTTATATGTATGCCCTAGAGGCCATTACTATACATAGGATGTATATTGTAGTGGATGCTTGGACATATATAGGGAGGACTTTCTTGCTCGACATGATAGTATGCTATCTGGTTGATCTTTACCTCAACGTGTACACTGATTGTCTCTCTGTTACATGTTGGTAAAGCCCTTAGGATATGTACTTGACTACCTGGACTATGATGCAGATCATACTAGTGGGGACATGGTAGTCCATAAGTACATCCTTCAAGGTCCCTAGTCGTGGGTGTATCGAGATGGGGCATCGATATACCAGAGTAGACTAGCGTATACCTTCTTGACCCATACAGATGGGCGATGGATGATCCCATATCCATTGGTGTTTGACATCAGAGATGATATACGGGTGCTCAGTGGAGACTGGGTACACTGGACGGACTCGCCGAGAACTCCCAGATGATATTATACCTTACGTCAGATGGCAGTTCTCTGGTGACACTGGTACAGAGTAGTCTGTTGACCCGAGATCGTCATAGAGTCTTGTGTGGTTCCCACTGTGCTTTGATTTCCACCTTACCATGTCCAAGAGGGCGTGAAAAACGGTGGCTTTTGGGTACAGCCCCGAATCACATTGAGGCAATGAGCGAGAAGAGGGGATTCGTCTCTCCCGGTATAGGGAGTTGATGTTGCGCTGTGTTCGATTGGCTATAACCGGAAATCCCTGGCCAGGGTTGCTGAGATTTACTGGTAAGTGTTACCAGTAGTTTCTCGAACTGTTATAGACCTCATATCGACACGACTTACCGAGCTGTTGGGGTCTGACGTTTACCATCCCTAGGCGAGATATGCGACATATCAGACGACGAGACCGGACTGTACGGTAAGTGTCACTGGTTGGATTCACAGGAGTGTGAGCGGGCTTGCTCGTCGATCTTCTGATCGCTCAATACCCTGTTGGCCGTTACGTTTAGCAGACCGCTTGCGGCTTGTGGGTGTTTGATATGATCATCACCTGCTGCCGGCGTATTGACGAGTGTTTAGAGTCCTACACAGAGGTTTCCTGGCTCAAGCGAAATGAAATAGGGGCGCATATGAGATATGTGCGGGACCGAGAATAATGCGTGTATGTGATACCGTATTTCATTCTCGCGATGAATGTATCGAATGGTTGTATGCGATATAACCTAGTTATCGAATCATGGATTGATTCGATAAGTCGATACATTGGATATTAGTCGGTTATATGCGATATGACCGGATCGTTAAATCAAGTGTTGATTTAATGATTTAATGCATAATTATATATTTGATATATTACTTTGCATTAACTAGTATTGGTTCACTTTAAATGGATTTTCTCACTTGCGTTGCACAAGTTGTATATGTGATATACTTTTATGCACTTGATTGTATCATGTTTGATGATACATGTTTACTTGGGTTTGTGTAAAGATTAAACCATGGTTATATGAATGGTTAGGGTTTTGTTTTCTTATTCATTTATTTATTTATTTATTCTTTTTGGAAAATAAATGGCATAAAGAGAAAATGGTGGCTTTTTTTGTTTGCATCTTGAAGCTTCATGAAGCTTTGACTAAGTGACCATTTTGTCTCATGCTTAACCCTAACCACTCCACTTAACCCTACTTGATTCTCTACACTTGACCATGGTTGTATTATGATAAGTATTGATTTTCTTTTCTATTAAAAAAGGACTTATCATAATATACTTCTTCTTCTTCAAGATGAAGAAGCTTGCTACCAACAATGGCAACTTGAGAAAAAGAGTGAGAAATCCAATTCTAAAGTGAACCCACTTCCTATTTCTTCATCCTCTACCACTTGCCAAGTAGTATAGGGTGTTTTCTTCACAAGTTTCATGGCTTGGTGAAGTTGGAGCTTGATCTAGTGTTGCCTCGACGTAGATCATCTTTGGCATCGAAGCCGACGACCAAGCCCGCCCATTTCTCCGATGAAGCCGACGCTAGAGCCCGGGATTCGATTTGGACAGCAAGGAGACTTCATCTTGGAGCTATGGAGGTAGAGGACCGGATCTACAAAGGTTGTATTTCCGTTCACTTAGTTAAGTTGTTAACTAGTTGCATGTTTCGCCTAAAATTCTAGTTAACGATCCGTATTAGGGTTTCTCGGCACTTGTAAAATTTGAAATTGGCATGGTTGATGCCTTGTGAGACCTCATTAATGTGCCTAGGAACCCTACAGTAGTATCAGAGACTAGCTAGAGCCTTAGGCGATGCGTAGACGGAGTTTGAAGTCCGATCGAACCGAAATCCCATTTCCAAAATGCTCTCTGGACTTTTTTCAAAAACTGGGTTTTTTCCAGATTAAAAATTGCTAAAAATTGCAGCAGGGTCTTAATTGAATTACTGTGAAATTCGAGGGGCTAACTCATCTAATGCGCGGAAGAACCGCGGCACAAGCATGCCTTGTGCGGCGGTTCCGCGGCCATTTGATGACGTCAGCCCTCCATTTTTGCACAGTAATTTATCACTTCAGGTGCTGGATTTTCTGGGAATTTTTTAATATTTATTCAAGAGTTGAATATTCCAGGGTGTTTTGGAGCTTGGATGATTCGATCGGATTATCAGATTTTGTCTATGTGTTTTCCGGATAATTTGTTGAATATGTTAAAAAGTTCGACCGGATATAAATACCCAATTTTTCCCCTGTCGGGAAATTTCCAAGTGTTGGATTTTTCCGTGGTTTAAAGATGTTCTAAGTAGTGCAAGTAACGCGATGGACCCTCTAGAAGACAACAAACCTTAACTCGATTATGTGATCGTCTTTAACTGCCCTTTGAACCTTAGGGTTTGGGGCAGTACGGCGTGCCACATGTGAGGCGTTGGCTTGACCCTTCTACGGCTGGACCGTTGGTACTGAGGCACGAAGTGAATGTCTTTGAACTTATTTCATGAGTTGAGCTGTATCGGGAAAACTTGGGTGTTCGATTGTTCGATCGGAAAGTTTAACATTTTCTATCTTATCCGGAATGTGATACAATAATTGGAATTCACAAGTAGTTATGAGATAACTGAATGGATGTTATAAACATAGCACTTTAGTCTCACTTGATCGGTTGCCACGGAATTTTGATGTGATCAAAAGTCCGTCGCAATCACGTAGCGTATGCGGATACTCGCCGGGTAAACTTAATAGGCAGCCTCGCTCCATAGCCCCGACCAAGTGACTGTAGGAGAACCCCATCGCCGAAAGCATCCGTTCGGGTGCTCGCGGCAGCGGTGTTCCGCCTTGGTGCACTTCGTCGACGGCGTCGGGGGTGCGGCCGTCTACTGAAGTTTGCGACGAGCATTCGATCAGGATGTCGGGAATCTTGTTGAATTGCCCGACTTGATATTGAAAAGAGTTTTCGATAATGAGACTAAAATGCGGGGTTTATAATTGTTAGGCATGTGATGTCTAAGGAATTCATTTGATTAGGCATGCGATGTCTATATAGATTGCGGATTCCAACTGTTGTAGTTTTACACTTTCTTTTCTGTGACCGTAAGTGTAATATGTGATATCGCCGGTTTCGTTGCTATATGTCAACGACAATTGGGATGCGCATATTTACTTACGTTGATGACATGTGATGTTATGTGTTGCTGGATATGTTATATTGGATCGTCGTGTTTGAATAGCCGGGGGTTTTTATGTGAGATGAGTGTTTTTCAATTTCATTCATGTAAAAAAAAACTTGTATGTAATATTCTTTTATTGAGGCACTTCCAGGTTGCGGAAGATGTCACCCTTTGTATATTATTTACTTTTCCGCACTAGGATAGACCCAAGGAGGGGAGCACAAGTAACCGGGTTCTGGGGTCCAGTGGAAGACCAACTCGAGGAGTCGAGTCCGGGTTTCCTAACCCTAGAATTGGTAGGGTTGCTTGCCGCTCTCGTAGGGGTCTAGGGGTGTGGGTTTGGCTATTCATCGCGACCGTGGAATCCGTGTTTTATACTGGCTCGTATTGAAAACACGGACGTCCTAGTATATCCAATATTTCATATGATTCTTCTGCTGCGATATCTGTGATGTGATCATGTGATGTTCTGTGATAGATACAGTATATAGTATATATGATATATTATATAGAAGTTACTTATGTTTTACACCCGCGCTAGCCCTGCCCCGCTCTGCCGTTAGTTACCTAACCTAACGGTGCACGGGGGGACATCGAGGCGAATGCGGATGGCATAAGTGTATGTCGTATTTATCTGCGATGTTTAGGTACTTAAATGATGGGACTTCATTAATGTGATTAATGAAAGAAAAAGAAACCTAAAGATGTTGTAGAATCGAATTTCAAAATAAAAGGGGTAGCTACAGTTCTTGCTTTGCACAGAGGTATATATGATATATCCTGCACCTTATTCGATAAGGTAAGGACCGAGAGCCCTTCACCGGGAGTGACTCCTTTAGCAATAACTGGCAGATGCTACACACTCGGTTTGTCTTTTGATTGCTTTTAAGAGTTTTTGCTTTGCACAGTGATATATGTGATATATCCCGCACCTCATTCGACGAGGAAAGGACCGACGATCCCTTCATCGGGAGTGATTCCTTTAGCAAAACTAGAAAAGCCTAAAAAACACTCCATTTTAAAATCATTCGATCCTACAACGATATCAAGTTCATTACGCAATAGGTTTTCAGAAAAACCTGTCGTAGCCCTCCGTCATTTCAGATAAGTACTGGTTAGTATTCGTGCTGCGGTAGTTTGGCCTCCGTCAAGGCGTAGTGTACGGTAGCTAACTAGTGCTTATCTGCTAGCATATGATGCGATTGGATTAGGGTATTCGTACGGCGTTGTTTGGCCTCCGTCAAGGGTCGTGCGGGTGGGTTTAATTCAATCAGGAAATGACGGTTTGAACTTGACTAGCGGACTATGGGTAGTTTGGCCTCCGTCAAGGTCATAGGACGCTAGGGGCAAAATATTATCGGGAATTTCAAGTGTTGAAATTTGCAATGAGATTGCATACCTTCTATGAGATAGTTGGATCCCGATACCCGCTGCGAGTAATTGTTACTCCTGGGAGAGTTTTACACGTTACAATTAGCCGATCAAGTAGGTGTCTAGAAAGGTGTCAACGGGGTTACGCCTCTGCGAAAACGAAGTTTACTGTAATTAGGTTCGTGCGAAAGCACGGGGGACCTCCCTCAAAGTACCGACACTGGCCTGGCTGAAAGATTGGAAAACTTGTAGTGTGTAATTAATTCCGGCTAGTCTTTCCTTTTAGGGTTTGAAGGAAGATTTGATAAAAAGCAGTGGGAGCCATCCTGATTAGATAAAATAAAAACCAATCTATTCTTGCAAGAGCGCACGCTGAGTGTTTTCTTCTCTCTCTCTCCAGGTAGCGACCATATCACGCCTTAATCAAGATAATAATACGGATATTGACCGAACCCATTTGTTATACTGAGCTGGGGAACGTTGGTCCCGCTCCAACTTATAATTGTTATAAGACAGAGAAGGAAATTGGGGATTACCAGAATTCCCGTGCCGCCCAAACGAAGAGAGTGCATGCTGATGCATCATCTTCGGGTGTGTTCTTTACAGAGAACTGTTTCTCAGTATCCTTTACGTCCTGGGTATGTGATACCAGATTAGGATCCCAGATATGTAATCTGTTACATAGGGCTACAGAAAGGTAGAGGACTGAGAACGGGTGATAAGTTTCATGAGGCAGAAAACGGCGCAAGAGTTGCAGCCAAGTCTGTTGGTCACTGTCACCCTGTATTACCAATACATTGATTCTGAACGAATGTTATTAGATACCGAACCTGATATACAAATTCATATCAGTCTCTTTATCAGTAAAGAAATGATAAAATTTTGTATTGTTGGATAATGTTTTGAACATTTTCTATATCAAAAGTTGATCGGTTCAGGCACGTTATTTAAAAGCATTGATGTTCTAAATCAAACTACAGTTCTTTTGTATACGGAACACACACAAGAGGAAGAGTTCAGAAATGAATGAATCCTTCTTGAGGTATTGTAGACTAGGTCATATCAATGCGACCCGACTAGCTAAGTTGCACATAGATGCATATTTAAAACTGTTTGAATTTACATCTTGTGAAACTTGCCAGTCATGTCACAAAGATAAGATGACCATAGCTCCGTTTACTGGAAACAGAGAAAGAGTTAATGAACTCTTAGGATGATACATGTTGATGTATGTAAGGTCCCCTGTCTACATATACCAGGACTGGTTCTTTGTACTTCGTTACATTCTCTGATAATCTATCAAGATTCAGACATATGTTCCTGTTGAAACACAAGTCCGAACCTTTTGAGATATTCACAGAATATGATTTAGAAGTAGAAAACCAAAACACGGGTATAAGTATTATGTCCTTTGATGAGATCGAGGAGGAGAATACTTGAGCACGGAAATCCTGGATTATTCTAAAGGAGAATGAGATTCTCTCTCAGCATTACTCCTCCGTATACACCATAGCACGATGGTATATCGGGGCGGAGCAATCACACCCTATATGATAAGGTGTGCTCTATGATGAGTACTACTGAGTTACGTATTTCCTTTTGGGAGTTGTGCACTTGAGAAGCTGCATACCTATTGAATAGGGTTCAAATCAAATAAGTTGCCTACCACTTCATATTTGATATGATAAGGGAAGAGCCCATCTCTTAAGTTAGTTAAGATTTGGGGTTGTCCAGCCTATGTCTGAAAAGCAAAATCCGGACAAGCTCGAGGCAAGGTCTGTAATGTAGAACTGGAAAGGTTCCAGCTATACAAAACTACAGCTGATGATTTGACAGAACCAAAGGATTCAATTGTTACCAACGAACCTCAGCTTCTCCGCCGATCTAGTAGGGTTCCTCACCCACCTGAGAGATACTTTGGTTTCTCTGTGACAGTGGGAGCGAGGATTGCATCATGAGATGATGACCCAACTAGTTTCGAGCTGGCCATCAGGAGTAAGACTCTATAAGAATGGCTGGATGCTTAGTGATCTGAGATGGAATCCATGTACACCAACAAAGTATGGACTTTGGTTGCTATATCTGAAGAGTTAAATCCCCATCAGGAGCAAGTATATCTTAAGAAGATTACATGGTGTAGGTGGAAAAGTTGAGACTTTCAAAGCAAGACTTGTTAAAGGCTTTCGTCATCATCCAGGCGTGGATAATGATGAAACCTTTTTCAGTGCCTATGCTTAAGTCCATCCAGATCCTACTTACCACGGCTTCATACCATGACTACGATATCTGGCGGTTGGGTGTCATGACTGCTTTTCTTAAATGATGTTTCAGAAAAGAGAGTCTGTAAGTACACAGTCAGAGGGCTTCGTAGACAGTGGGAGCAGCGGAAACGCGTGCAAGATAGTTTATATGATAAAGCAGGCATCGCGGAGTTGGAACATCTGTTTTGATGTAGTAGTCAAACAGTTTGACATCATCAAAATGGTAGATGAACCTTGTATAAACAAAAAGGTAGTAGGGAGTACGGTGGTGATCCTCGTAGAGTACGTGGATGACATACTCTTGATAAGAAAGGAGTTTCCTATGCTACGCTCGGTCAATCTCCGCTTATCACAATGATTCTCCATATAGGATCAAAATGATACCTCCTAAATCCTGGATTTTGAATCTATGAGATATATCTAAATGGATGTTAGGATTCTCACTAGTTGTAGTGAGATGGTATCAACCGATCCTGGGGAGAATCACTGGAAGGGTTCCAGGGTGATAAGGACGACTGAAAGTCAGTCACAGGCATTGTCTTTACCCTTAGTAAAGGGAAGGTATGTTGGAAGAGTTCCAAGCTAGATACCGTGGCATACTAGACGATTAAGGCTGGATACATCGCTACTTAAGATGCTACCAAAGAGGCTGTCTGGGTGTATATTAGTTCATGAGATGAACTAAGTTCCTCCTATTGTGTGACAATGGAGTTGTGGCTTATGCCAAAGAACGCCAGTCCCATCAGTGATCCAGACATATTCTAAGGCAGTGTCACCTGATCATGGAGATGGTTGATCTCCAGGGTGATCGAGGTTAGGAGAATAGACTCAGAGGACAACACGGCGGATCCACTCACAAAGGCCTTTTCCCAGAGAGAGACTTTTATGGGATGGTTGAGTATGAGATACTACAACCACTGCTATCAGATGGCCCTAGTGCAAGTGGGAGATTGTTAGTTATATGTATGCCCTAGAGGCCATTACTATACATAGGATGTATATTGTAGTGGATGCTTGGACATATATAGGGAGGACTTTCTTACTCGACATGATAGTATGCTATCTGGTTGATCTTTACCTTAACGTGTACACTGATTGTCTCTCTGTTACATGTTGGTAAAGCCCTTAGGATATGTACTTGACTACCTGGACTATGATGCAGATCATACTAGTGGGGACATGGTAGTCCATAAGTACATCCATCAAGGTCCCTAGTCGTGGGTGTATCGAGATGGGGCATCGATATACCAAAGTAGACTAGCGTATACCTTCTCGACCCATACAGATGGGCGATGGATGATCCCATATCCATTGGTGTTTAACATCAGAGATGATATACGGGTGCTCAGTGGAGACTGGGTACACTGGACGGACTCGCCGAGAACTCCCAGATGGTATTATACCTTACGTCAGATGGCAGTTCTCTGGTGACACTGGTACAGAGTAGTCTGTTGACCCGAGATCGTCATAGAGTCTTGTGTGGTTCCCACTGTGCTTTGATTTCCACCTTACCATGTCTAAGAGGGCGTGCAAAACGGTGGCTTTTGGGTACAGTCCCGAATCACATGGAGGCAATGAGCGATAGGAGGGGATTCATCTCTCCCGGTATAGGGAGTTGATGTTGCGCTGTGTTCAATTGGCTATAGCCGGAAATCCCTGGCCAGGGTTGCTGAGATTTACTGGTAAGTGTTACCAGTAGTTTCTCGAACTGTTATAGACCTCATATCGACACGACTTATCGAGCTGTTGGGGTCTGACGTTTACCACCCCTAGGCGAGATATGCGACATATCAGACGACGAGACCGGACTGTACGGTAAGTGTCACTGGTTGGATTCACAGGAGTGTGAGCGGGCTTGCTCGTCGATCTTCTGATCGCTCAATACCCGGGTGGCCGTTACGTTTAGCAGACCGCTTGCGGCTTGTGGGTGTTTGATATGATCATCACCTGCTGCCGGCGTATTGACGAGTGTTTAGAGTCCTATACAGTGGTTTCCTGGCTCAAGCGAAACGAAATAGGGGCGCATATGAGATATGTGCGGGACCGAGAATAATGCGTGTATGTGATACCGTATTTCATTCTCGCGATGAATGTATCGAATGGTTGTATGCGATATAACCTAGTTATCGAATCATGGATTGATTCGATAAGTCGATACATTGGATATTAGTCGGTTATATGCGATATGACCGGATCGTTAAATCAAGTGTTGATTTAATGATTTAATGCATAATTATATATTTGATATATTACTTTGCATTAACTAGTATTGGTTCACTTTAAATGGATTTTCTCACTTGCATTGCACAAGTTGTATATGTGATATACTTTTGTGCACTTGATTGTATCATGTTTGATGATACATGTTTACTTGGGTTTGTGTAAAGATTAAACCATGGTTATATGAATGGTTAGGGTTTTGTTTTCTTATTCATTTATTTATTCTTTTTGGAAAATAAATGGCATAAAGAGAAAATGGTGGCTTTTTTTGTTTGCATCTTGAAGCTTCATGAAGCTTTGACTAAGTGACCATTTTGTCTCATGCTTAACCCTAACCACTCCACCTAACCCTAGTTGATTCTCTACACTTGACCATGGTTATATTATGATAAGTATTGATTTTCTTTTCTATTAAAAAAGGACTTATCATAATATACTTCTTCTTCTTCTTCAAGATGAAGAAACTTGCAACCAACAATGGCAACTTGAGAAAAAGAGTGAGAAATCCAATTCTAAAGTGAACCCACTTCCTATTTCTTCATCCTCTACCACTTGCCAAGTAGTATAGGGTGTTTTCTTCACAAGTTTCATGCTTGGTGAAGTTGGAGCTTGATCTAGTGTTGCCTCGACGTAGATCATCTTCGGCATCGAAGCCGACGACCAAGCCCGCCCATTTCTCCGATGAAGCCGACGCTAGAGCCCGGGATTCGATTTGGACAGCAAGGAGACTTCATCATGGAGCTATGGAGGTGGAGGACCGGATCTACAAAGGTTGTATTCCCGTTCACTTAGTTAAGTTGTTAACTAGTTACATGTTTCGCCTAAAATTCTAGTTAACGATCCGTATTAGGGTTTCTCGGCACTTGTAAAATTTGAAATTGGCATGGTTGATGCCTTGTGAGACCTCATTAGCGTGCCTAGGAACCCTACACGTGAATGGACCACCCAGCACTTCACGGAATCCGGCAACTTGGGCACCCCTCCTGGGTCAACCTGTACCTCCTATGAGTGCGGCGAATAGCCTGCCAATTCTAGAGTGAAGCCCCCTCCGTCTCAAAGCCATAAGATGCGGGCCCGTTGCCCTCTAGAACCCGGCTATCCATGCACCCCACCGCGGGGTAATCGTAGTACAGAAAGTAAAATATATACAACGGGTACATCGACCTCAGCCCGGTCGTGCCCCAAAAGAATAATATACAAACAGGCAGTGACGGCAGTCCACATGTCGGACGCTTGCCCCGCAATATTAAAAATACATAAACAACCAAACTGTACTACCATTGCATCCAGGCTATCCACCACGACAAATCCGCAACATCACAGCACAACACAGAATATCAACGTGAATGTCACGTTCGCAAATCCGTCTAAAAGGGCTATAGCAGTTAGACATGATTTACCGATCAAGTGACATTCACGGTCGCAGATATAATGTAAATACTATGAACTAACATGTTTAAAATTTTCGATCGACTAAATTTCCCGAAGTGGGCCCCAAGCACTACTGTAGCACTCAAAATAAATCTGGGCCCGAAAAGAATATACCAGAAACCCTATTTCCATGTTAGAGAGCCACTGTAGAAATTTGGTCAAATAAAGAGTTATAACGGCGGCGGAACCGCGGCCAAAATAGGGTTTAGGCCGCGGTTCCGCGGCGTTCCTAAGGAATTAGTCCACCAAATTTCTGCAGTGCCCCTACAAAACCCTGCCCGATTTTCTGCAGTACACCAAATAATTTTTAGAGCACAAAAAGAAATGGACAGAAACTGATGAAATGAAAACGCGGTTTCGGAAATTTTGTTCGATCGATACTTTAAACACGTTAGAGCAAGCTAGACTAGGTTAATGTCCTGGCTCTGATACCATATAGGACTACGGTAGCGCCCCGGCCGTCTATCCGAGGCCAAAATGCGGAAACGAAAATTTTTCTAGACTTTAAACCGGCACTACCGCATCCTAAAAACCCGGATCGAACCATTAACCTATAACTAGCTATCAAGAGAAGGGATAGAGGGCTATACCGATCGATCCGTGTCCTTCGGACTTCGGCCACCATCCCAAACTCCTCGCGGCATCTCCGGTCTTCATCTCCTCGTCGGAACGGGCACCACATCGCCGGGTTCTTTTACGGGCTCCCACCTCTGGACCGAGGCAACTTGGGCATGAAGTTGGCGAGTCGACGTGTCCAAGAATGCTGTAGGCTAGTGTAGAATCACTTTGTCTCATGGGGTTATGAAGTTGCCATTTAAGATGGAGGAAATGAACAAATGGAGATAAGCTTTATGAACTTTGGTGTAAGCTAAAATGAGAAGAAGAATTTTCCCACTTCACCAAAAAATCAATCCCCTCACCAAGAGTGGCCGGCCAAAACAATGTGGAGGAGGGAAAATAATACAAGGGGTGAACATAAGGGGAGAGAGGGTGACCATAAGAAATGTGATGATATTGAGGAATATTTGTCACACCCATTTCAAATCCAATCCTATCTCATAAATGCAAACAATGATCACTAGAAAAAGCAAAGATGCTAGTATTACCATAATCTCTCCATTTACAAATAACCCCTCCACAAATGCTAATTTGCACACTTGCAAATTAGCCCTTCCATCAGAAAAATCCGGCCATGAAGGAACAAAGGAAAACTGGCCGAAACGGAATGCAAACTGGCAACTTCAGAAACCTGATCCCGTAATAAATTACAGGAAAACCCCGCGATTGTATATACATACCCGCATTTGTATTCCGACCGAATACAAATTCAACGAGACAAAATCTACACTGTACAATACTAGGATCCGGCTTAAACCAAAGCCCGCTAGTATTATCCGTCCGATCATGATCCGTGCAATACCGCACGTATAAGATTGAACCCTGCCATATCTCCATACGGCCTCTACAGCGTTTCGCCCGAAACTTGAGAAATTGTCTGTAGAGGACTCTAAAGACTCGTCAATACTTTGGCTGTGGATTTAACCACTAGCACGTCAGAGGTATTAGCCATACGTAACGGGCTACCAGGTATTGACTAAAAGGGACGTCGATGAGCGAACTCATCCTGACAACTTACTGAGCCTGTCAGTGATAATATCCGTACAGTCCGGTCCATTCGTCTATGAGTATCGTATGGCGGGCCTAGGTGTTGGTAAAAGTCAGACCCCCAAAAGCGGTACAAGTCGTGTCGGAGTGTACCCCAGAACTCCTTGAGATACTACTGGAATACCTACCAGTAAATCTCCTGCCTCGGCCGAGGGCTTTGTGTAATGGCTCTCTTAGACACAGCGCGATCTCACCCCCAATACCGGGAGAGGCGAAACTGTAAGTCCATGTTACGCACCCCACGAACTTGCGGGGGGGCGGAATATATGAAAAACGATTATCAAAGCTTCGTAACACGGACTTGAGCGCATGAATCATAGTTAAACCATCGCTAACTATCTACAAGAGGTTTAACTACTCGGATTCGAAGTTATACCTCACGTTACATGTCCTTCGGGTCCTCATCGCTGTCCTCCACTCCTCGTAGGCTCCTTGGAACATCGGCACCTCAACGGCCTCCTCGAGTCAAAGACGATTCACCTGAAAGCTCCTACACCAAGCTTAATCTCTAACTTCAGATAACTAGGTTGCTCAAAGTGCTAATCTAAGCTACATAGGGGATATAGAGTGAGGTTATGGATGTATTAGTCTAGCTAACCCTTGATCTCAACACATGAGAGGTTAGGGTTAGGGTTTGAAGAGAGAGTGAGCTTGAGGAGAGAGAAGGTGAAGATGATAAGAATAATGAGATAATGATCTATCATAATATATATGAAGCATTATTATTTATCCAAAAATGAAATAAAAGATTTAACAACCATGCTCCATAAATACATATGAGTGATTCATCTCCATGAGTCATTAAGCATTTATGATGCATTAACGACATGGATGAATCACACAAATGAGTCACTAATCTCATTTAATGCAATGCCACCTTACCCTCCCAAGTCACCACTCTTCTAGAAGCTTCCCGACATATTACGAGAACGACCCTCCAATCCGTGAAAACACGGAAAAACTTTAGACTGTATAAATCCAATAACCCGATACTAGAATTTGGCTTAAACCAAAGCCGGCTAGTAAAAACTGTCCGAAAAGTCGTACGTGCGTAAACACACGTACGCGTCCGAACCCTTGTCGTAAAACCATACGACCTCTATATCGTTTCGCCTGGAGCAGGGAAACTCTCTGTGTGGGACTCTAAAGACTCGACACTACGCTGGCAGTGGGTTTAACCACAGACCGCAAATGGCACTAGCTGTACGTAACGGTCCCCAGGTAGATGTCGATAAGAAGGCCGATGAGGAAAACCATCCGAACTCCTACTGAGCCTGATGTGACAATATCCGTACAGTTCGATCTGTTCGGCTAAGACTATCGCATATCGAGCCTAGAGGGCGGGAAGCGTCAGTCCCCTAATAGCTGTATAAGTCGTGTCGGAGTGTACCCCATTACACCCTGAGAAACTACTGGAACCTACCAGTAAATCTCGCTTTCCCTGGCCAGGGACTTTGCGTAATGGCTCTATGACACAGCGCGATATCAACTCCCAATACCGGGAGAGACGAATCCTATCTAACCGCCACTGCCTCCAAGTGCTCGGGACTGCACCCAACTGCTACCTGTTTGCACGACTCCTTTGAACCATGGTAGGGTAGCAATCTAAGAACAGTGGGACACACTCGAGGCGAAGTAGTAGTGTCAAGTCTGCGGACTATGCTGTACTCATATCACCAGGGAACTGTTAACCGACGATGGGTATAATACCAACCAATCAGTTCCCCTGCGAGTCCTGTCCGGTGTACACGTAACCTAACGAGCACCTGTATACTATATCTAGTACGACGTACTGATGGCTGTGGGACAGACCATCTCGCCAACTGGGATGAGAAGCGTACACACTTAGTCTACTCCGGAATATCGATGCCCTATCTTGATAATCCAACGACCAGGGACCTGTATAGGATGTTGCTTACAGACTACCCAGCCCCCACTAGTGTGACTGCCATCACGACACTGGTAATCAAGCATAGATCCTATGGGCTTTACTAATATGTATAAGTGATACATTACAAGAAACATATTAAAGTAGACACAAACCAAGTAGCATACTACCATTTTTAGCAAGACTGTTATATACAACTGTGAATATCCCAAGCTTCCATTAAGTAATATACAACCTAGTATGATACAATAATGGCCCCTAGGGCATATACACTAACAATCTCCCACTTGCACTAGGGCCATGAGCCGGCATATCGTAGACCTATCATCTCGAATAGCCTCTCGAACTGCGTCTGAGATAGGGCCTTTGTGAATAGATCAGCAATGTTATTCTCCGACTCTACTCTCTTCACCTCGATCTCCCGGTGATCTACGTTCTCCCTGATCAGGTGATACCGCCTTAAGATGTGTCTGTACTTCTGATGGGACCTGGGTTCCTTCGCTAAAGCTATAGCGCCGTTGTTGTCACAATATAGAGGTATTGGATCAACATTGGTAGGAACCACCTGAAGTTCTGTGAGGAACTTCTTCATCCAGACAACTTCTTTTATGGCATCGCAAGCAGTTATGTACTCTGCTTCCATCGTTGAGTCAGCAACGGTCTCCTGTTTGGAACTCTTCCAACAGACCGCCCCTCCATTGAGGGTAAAGACATAACCCGACATGGATTTGGAGTCATCTTTGTCACTCTGGTAGCCAGAGTCGGCAAAGGCCTCAATCTGGAGGTCTTTTCCGCCATACACCAAGAACATATCTTTAGTCCTCCTTAGGTACTTGAGAATGTTCTTTACTGCTATCCAGTGCTTCTCCCCTGGGTTTGCCTGATACCGGCTTACGACGCTCAATGCGTATGCTACGTCTGGTCTTGTACATAACATCGCATACATTATAGAGCCTACCGCAGAAGCGTAGGGTATAATCTACATGCGATCCCTTTCCAAATCAGTCTTGGGAGACATCTCTTTGGAGAGGGTGATTCCGTGACAAGCCGGTAGGTTACCGCGCTTAGAATCATCCATACCGAATCTCTTCACTATGGTGTCTATGTACCTGGACTGTGAAAGTCCCAACATCCTCTTTGATCTATCACGATAGATCCGGATCCCCAGAATGTAGGTGGCATCACCCAGGTCTTTCATGGAGAATTTATGCGACAAGAATCTTTTGACTGACTGTAACATAGGAATATCATTTCCTATTAGGAGAATGTCATCCACGTACAAGACGAGGAATACTACAGCTCTCCCTACAATCTTACTGTATATGCAAGGTTCATCTGGATTTTTGATAAAGTCAAATTCTTTGACAGCATCATCAAAACAGATGTTCCAACTCCGTGATTCCTGCTTTAGTCCATAAATGGACTTAAGCAACTTGTATACTTTACCGCTGCTCCCACTCTGAATGAATCCCTCTGGTTGATCCATATAGACGCTCTCTTCTAAATTTCCATTTAGAAAAGCTGTCTTTACGTCCATCTGCCAGATCTCATAATCATGGAAGGCAGCAATAGCAAGAAGGACCCGAATGGAATTAAGCATAGTTACTGGAGAAAAGGTTTCGTCATAGTCCAAACCAGGTATTTGACGGAAACCCTTTGCAACCAGTCTAGCCTTATAGGTTTCAACCTGTCTATCTACACCAATCTTCTTTTTGATCCATTTGCATCCTACAGTTTTTACCCCATCTGGAGTAACGTCCAAAGTCCATACTTTGTTAGTGTATATGGACTCCATTTCGGTCCGCATTGCATCCAGCCATTTTACTGAGTCACCGCTCTGAATGGCTTGCTGGAAACTAGTAGGCTCATCATAGTCAATAGTGCAATCCTCTCTATCCCCGTCTATGAGAAAACCGTAGTATCTCTCAGGCGGATGAGATTGCCTACTACTCCTACGGAGTGGCGTCGGGATGTCCCTTTCTTCTGAAATCTCTTGTTCTACCATACTTTCAGTAGTAGTTTATGGTTCTGGAATTTCTTCCAGTTCTATTTCACTCCCACTTGTTTCCTTTTCTACAAATTGATGTTCTAGAAAATGGGCATTACGAGAAACAAAAACCTTTTGTTCCACTGCGTAATAGAAATAATATCCTTTGGAATTCTTCGGATATCCCACAAACTTACACTGTACTGATCGTGCCTCGAGCTTGTCCACATGCTGCTTTTTAATAAAAGCTGGACATCCCCATATCTTCAGATGCTAAAGATGGGGTTTCTTTCCACTCCATATTTGATATGGCATGGTAGGCACAGTCTTGGTAGGAGCCCTGTTTAGAAGATATGCCGCTGATTCTAGCGCATAACCCCAGAATGATCGCGGTAACTCAGTGTTACTCATCATAGAACGAACCACATCCAATAGGGTTCGATTCCTCCTTTCCGATACACCGTTGTGTTGTGGTGTGTATGGAGGAGTAAACTGAGAGAGAATTCCATTCTCTTTTAAGTAACCTAGGAACTCGGCACTTAAGTATTCACCATCTCGATCAGATCTCAGTGTCTTTATACTCTTGCCTGTTTGTTTTTCCACTTCATTCTTGTATTCTTGGAATTTCTCAAAGGCCTCGGATTTATGCTTCATTAAGAAGACATATCCATACCTAGAGAAATCATCCGTAAAAGTAATGAAGTAGGAATAACCACCTCTCACATGCGTAGACATTGGACCGCACACGTCACTGTGTACGAGTCCTAAGAGCTCGCTTGCTCTTACCCCGTGTCTAGTAAATGGAGTCTTTGTCATCTTTCCTATGAGACAAGATTCACAAGTAGCATAAGATTGATATTCGAACGGATTCAAATATCCTTCTCTTTGTAACTTAGTCAACCTTCTCTCATTGATGTGACCAAGTCTACAATTCCATAAGAAAGCCTGATTTATTTCTGGAGACTTTCTTTTAAGTGTGTTCTGGACATTGAAAACCTGAGCTTGACTCAATACGTATATTCCGTTTTGTAATGTACCTGACCCAATCATAACTTGATTTAGGTGGATACGAACCACATCGCTTATAAAAGTAAAATCATATCCTTCCTTAGAAAGTAAGGATACAGATATGATATTACAAGTTGTACCTGGTACATAAAAACAGTTACGCAGAATCAATATCTGCCCAGTTGTCAGTCCAAGATGATATTCCCCTACGGATTCAGCGTCCATGCTCATTCAGTTAGCAACTGTGAGGGTCATATCACCTATCCTGATAACCCTACGGTTTCTCAGAGCCTGTAACGAATTACAGATGTGATATCCTGACCCGGTATCCAATACCCAGGAAGTAGGGTTAACTGACATACAGTTCTCTATCACAAACACACTGGAGGCTGAAGCCACAACATGCTTCGAATCCTGGCTACTGGCTTTGCTAGCCCTGCAATCATGCTACCAATGTTCATTCCTGTAACAATAGGAACGTCCTTCTTTTACTATATCCAGTCCCGAAACTTTTGCCCTTCTCTTTCCTTCTACTTCCCTGGTTTCCTTCAGGGTAGAAGGTAGAGACTGTAGAATCAAGTCAGTATCTGACCTGTTTCCCAACGTGGTCTCTTGGTCTTTGAGCTCATCAATATAGCCAGTCATTGTAAGGACGTTGTCCCCTACAGATGACCCGTCAGCCAACCTCGCTTGAATTAATTCGTTTGAGGTCTCATATCTTGCGTTATGAGATTGCTCTCCATATAAATCTTTGTTATGGAGAAAGATGGAAACTAAGTCCATCTTCTCGTGCTGCTTCTGGTATACACCATCAATTGAAGCTAACACGAGGCACTTAGCTTTTGCTTTATCTTTTTCCCTTGTCTGACGGATATCTTGTTATTGTATATGCCCTAGAGGCCATTACTGTATCATACTAGTATGTATATTACTTGATGGAAGCTTGGGATATTCACAGTTGTATATACAATCTTGCTCGAAATGGTAGTATGCTACTTGGTTTATCTCTTCCTTAATGTGTACATGTGTTTCTTTTGTTATATCACCTATACGCATTAGTGGAGCCCTTAGGATCTTTTCTTGATTACCAGCGTTGTGATGGCGCTCACACTCGTAGGGGCTGGGTAATCCATAAGCACATCCTTATACAGGTCCCTAGTCGTAGGACTATCGAGACAGGGCATCGATACTCCAGAGTAGACTAGCGTATGCGCTTCTCATCCCAGCGTGGGAGACAGTCTGTCCCACAGCCGTCAGTACGTCGTACTTGAGATAGTATGGGGGTGCTCGTTAGGTTACGAGTACACTGGACAGGACTCGTCGGGAACTGTTGGTTGGTATTATACCTATCGTCAGTTATAAGTTCCCAGGTGACATGAGTACAGCTTAGTCCGCTGACTTGACACTGTCACTTCGCCTCAAGTGTGTTCCCACTGTACTTTGATTACTACCCTACCACGACTCAAAGGAGTCATGCAAACAGGTAGTAGTTGGGTGCAGTCCCGAAGCACTTGGAGGCAGTGACGGTTAGACAGGATTCGTCTCTCCCGCTATTGGGGGTTGACATCGCGCTGTGTCTAGGAGAGCCATTATACAAGTAGTCCCTGGCCAGGGCATGCGAGATATACTGGTAGGTTTCCAGTGTTATCTCAGGGTGTTCTGGGCTACACCCCGACACGACTTGTACCGCTATTAGGGGACTGACGTTTACCGCCCCCTAGGCCCGCCATGCGATGTATCAGATGAACAGACCGGACTGTACGGAGACTGTCATATTCAGGCTCAGTAGGAGTTCAGATGGGGTCACCTCGTCAGTCTTCTTATCGGCATCTACCTGGGGACCGTTACGTACAGCTAGTGCCGCTTGCGGTCTATGGTTAAACCCACTCCCAGTGTATCGCTTTGAAAATCATTTCGGTGAAATTTCGAAAAATCGGTAAAATAAGGGGGTTTTCTGTAAAAAAAGTCAAAATGCAAATATCGTATTATAAAAATTAAATTTACATATTCTAGCTATGTAATTGCTATTATTTGGTGTTTATTGAGCCGCTGGTGAAATTTCAAATTTTCTGAAAAAATATTATTTTATTATTATTTTAAGCCGTCACTAATACATTTAATTAGGGAAAATTACAAATTGGAATGAGTTGAAACAAATTTTGTGCATCATAAAACATTAAATAAAATTTTATCATGTGGTTTTTAAAATAAAATCGTTTGCCAAAACGGTTTAGAAAATATTAAAGAAAAATGCTTATTTTGTGAAAATAAAAGGGTTTTGGTGCATATTGTATTGGTGTTTGCTGTTCATTGCTCCACACACACCCCCTCTCATCCTCACCCACTCACATGGCTGGCCCCACCACCACATAACAGCAGCCCTCCCTCGCTCTTCACAATTCCCATCACATTCTCTCATCATTTAATAGAAAAAGGAATTGTAAAAAGGGTGTAATGAAGGTTTTTTTTTAAAAGATGCATTAAATAAGGTGGTTCTACACATACACCCACATTTCCACTCTCTTTCTCTCTCCCATTTCCTGCACCATGGCCGAGCCTCCTCCATGATCAGCCCAAAAAAAAAATCCTCCTCATTTTGGCTCAAAAATCTTCTCATTTCCATTAAAATGCTTCCAAATTACCACTAATTCCTAGTTAACTCCTAACCCTTTATTTCCTTGGCCAATCAAGTGTGGATCTTGGGCAATGAAGCTAGATTTGGGAGGCTAAGTTTCTTGTAGATCTACAAAATTGTGAGGTATAAATCTCAACTCATGTTTTCATTGTTGATAAATTACCTAAATCTAGCCTAATTAGGTATTATTGTGGTTTAATTTCTAGATTTGGAAATTCTAAGAGAAGGGTTTGAATTTAATTAGGGTTTTTATCATTAGTTTATGATTTTAATATGGAGATTAACATCTTAATAGAATGCTAAAACTAATCAAGTTGCTAGTTTGCAATTTGTTAATTTAAATTTGTAATAATTATATATATTGCAAACTAGGTTTTTAAAATATATGTATTTTGGTGAGATAAAAATTTCAATTAGTTTTTCATGACATCATTAACATTATAATGAGTGGTTTAATATCTTAGGTTATGCAAAACTAAGCTTAATGGTTGAATTGTGAATTTTGCATTAAAAAGTTTTAAAATTGATATTTTTGCAAACTAGGATTTTCGAAATTATGCAAATTTATGTGATTAAATTATGGAAATGGTTTTATTGACTTATTTAAGTTATTTAATAAGTATTATGGCCGCTAGAATTGTTTAAACATCGAGTTTTGTACTAGAACGGGTAATTTTGCTTGCTAGTTTTTCGGAAAAACGGCTTTTAGAGTGAATTTGGGGTTTTCGTGAGTTTTAACCTATTTTATATTAAAATTAGTGTTCGTGAATGTGCAAATGAGTGTGATTGGATTTTTCTCGATGGTTTGACGTTTGTACATCGACATCGAGGGTTGGTTTGACTATTCTTGCATGCGTAGGCGATAGGTTTGGACCTATACGTGATAGGCGTGCCGATTTGATTTTCGTATGCCGTTTCGATTTCGAATTTAGTTTTAATACGATACGGTGCGTTATGATATGTAGGTACCCCATGCGGACTTCGAGACGACAAGCAAGCGTGTGGCTACGTCGGCACCGGCGAGCGAGGACCAGGTGAGTAGATTTATATCTACGGGGAGAAGTCGGGTTGATGGCGTATAGCACCCCCGCAGTCCGTGGTGATGTATACGGATGCGTATACACACCAACAATTTATGATATGTTGTTAGGATTTATTATTGATGATTTTAGATGGATATTGGTGTTGGATTGGCGCATGGTTACGAAACCTTAGGTAGTTGTTGCACCACACATACACACACACCCATATTTGCATGCATTCTTCTTTCATATGTGCGTACATGGGATTATATATTGATGTGTATATTTACACAGGGGTATGGGACTATGTGTTTATATACTGGATTTGAGGATAGTAATTGGGATTTGAGATGAGTCGATGATATTGGGCTTGAGGCCAGAAGATCCGTAATGTGTTTTGGTTCGTATTGAGATATGACATGATGTTTTAGCGGGTCTTTTGACGTAGTGATTCTTACATGCATGCATACATAGATGGTATCAATATTGTACTAGACGTAGATCAGTACCCCGATCATGATATTTGATAAAGAGGATATCAGATGAATAGTATGATGAATGTGATATTGACCCGTACCCAGATTTGGGATGCCGTACGACGGATTTACGTACGAGCTATATTTTGATGATTGATCCGCACTCTTGACTTGGGATGTCTGATTATAGATATGGTATCGGATATGATATTATTGAGGCAGGATCACCGACTATACATATACAGGTAGGTATATGTATCGACTCAGATGATAGGCGGTTTCCTTACTTGTAGTTCAGCTTGTTAGTTCAGCCGTATAGTTTAGTGTAGTTGTTAGATTAGATTAGACTCCTACCTATTTCAAAAACTAACGAATCGTGGGTATTTTAAAAGACAACCCAAGGGATCCTACGGATATTTCAAAAGACTTATCTTTTCATAAAAACACCGTAGCCCCTATTTTCAAAACCCCATGATTTGCGTTATTTCAAAAGGCACTATTTGTAGGATTTATATTAGATTATTACAGTTTAGTTATCGTTGTGTCTAGTATTCAGCACCCGCTCATTTTTACTGTTCGCTCCGCATCGCATACTTATATTATAATTTCTTATTGCATTATTAATAGCATGCTGTTAGGACACCAGCACCATTACCGATGATGCGTATGTACCACGTACACCTACTTGCCGGCTCACACACATCTTCATCAGTAATTGCCATGTCACGTACACTTTAGAGAATATAATTGCTTGACTTAGCTTGTTAGTTAGTAGGTTGATATGATATTAGTGTACCTGGGTTATATGCCAGTTTAGACATTGTAGTTATTACTTGTCACTTCATGCATACTGTTATTCCATTGTTCATGCCTAGTTATTAATCATACATTGCAACTTGGTTATTGATACCATATACATTCATTAGCATTGACATATGCACTTGTGATGACTTCTTGAGATTTATGATATTTCTGGATTTCGGAGGAAAGCCGCAAAATTTCTAAACTTATTAACCTTTTAAAATATGTAAATTGCGGTTTTCTAGTGATGTAAGTGTCGTCCACCATGAGTTTGCTGTGGTTTTCGAGATCCGTGTCGAGGAGTGGAGGAACCGTCACGGGTACATGGTGGGCCCGGTATGGTACCCCGGGGCAAGATGAATGTGGTGTTGACGTTGAGCCTGGCAGGGGACAGATTACCTACCGGTGATATTACCCGACGCGTCGGATATCCGGAGGATACCGTCGTGGTCTTGAGATGGATGGTAGGGGCCGGTCTGGACTGACGGCGCCCTAGATATTGAGATTGAGACATTGATATTTCAAGACAGTGAGATTTATGTTTTGTGTCGATGCTAGACACTGTTGATACTGATTTCATTTATGATACCTCAGTTTAAAAATACGAAGGAAATCTCACTAAATTATGAAAACAGTTTCTTCATCTACATGTATTCTGTTTCATGCATGCATACTTCATTCATATGATATATTGCTACCTGAGGCACAGACACGGCCACATGAGATTACACTCGGGTTAGATATTTACCCTAGCCTTGTTATAGGCTGCATGTTATATACATTTTTGAGGATATATTATGATCATTGACCTAGGTTGCGTTATTTATGCGATTTCTGTGCGTAGATGTTTTTCTATTCACGAGTTGGCAACTCACCCCCGTTGTGCCCCAGTTTCTTGCAGGTTTGCCATACAGGTTTCATTACGGCTTTGCGGGCTCAGTTTCATTCGGGTGACTTGATAGTAGGTGGGTTTTTCTTGTATCGTACCCATTATATTACCTTGTATAATGTTATTCCGTTGTATCTAGTAAATTCCATCAACCAAACATGTACTTATTTGAGATAAAGACCAGTGTTGATTATTCTATCGACCTTAGAGTCGTGCTGTGTATTTATACGGATTTCTTGTTGTTTTGAGTTTCTATTTGAGTTTTGATCCTCGCCCTTGGCGTTGTATATTATATTGCTTATGTGGTTGTGGCTGTCGATTGACGAAGAGCTAGCTCCCGCTTGGGGATGCCTTTTTATTAATTTCGTATACTATTCATGTTGTATCCCGTTTGGGAGCCAGTATTTACAAAGGAGACTCTGCCGAAATTTTCAGGAAATACTTGATGTTTTAAAACCGCATAACTCGGCTTATGCTATTAAAACTACTTGATTTTAAATTGGTTTTCCTTCCCTCTACTACTTTTCTTGGTTTGGATTTCTGGGTTTTCGGCTCACTTAGATTACGTAAGCCTCGAGACGTTCGTAGTTTAAGTGCCGGTCATGTTCCGTACTTTCGGGTCGTGACACCCAGCATAGCGTCGAGCCTTTAGAGTCCCACACAGAGAGTTATTCGCCTTCAGGCAAAATGAGTAGAGGTCGCATGGTTTTGCGACAGGGTTCGTTCACATCCGTGCACTTGTGCACGTTTGCTGTCCGGACAGCTTATACTAGCGGGCTTTGGTTTAAGCTAGATCCTAGTATATGATTTGGGATTGGTTTTATCTCATTGTATTCGTGTTCCTCGGATCACGGATACGGGTGCGTATGCACAGTTGATTGAGACAGAGGGAGAGGACTTTCATTAGGGTTAATGACCATTGTCATTTTCTTAACCCTAATGCTTATGTGTGTATTATGATTAATTGATATTAGTTAAATATAATTGTGCATGGTTAGGGTTGTTGACCATTTTACTATCTTGACTTGTTGACTTAGGTTGACATGTTGACCATCATCATTCCATATAAAAGATGCTCTTTGATCCTTGCAATTTGCATTTAATGTGAAATGATAATGGTCAAGTCTTGATTAACCATGACAATTATCTAGCTAATTATCTAATTTACATAATTCACACATATATGTGAGAATGGTTCATTATTCTCCTCATTTTCTATCATATAGATTCTCTCTCCTCCTCTTCCTCTCTCTCAAGCTCTCCCCTCTCATGAGTTGAGAAACACATGGGCTTGAGATAAACCATTCTAAGATAATCTCTACTCTTTTCTAAGGTTCTAGGATTAGCACATCTAGCATCTTAGTTACTTCTAGCTTGAAGTTGAAGCCAAAGGTTGAGGCTCTCGGGTGGATCCTTCTTCGACTAGAGAAGACGACAAGGAGATCACTTCCGTTCACTCCAAGGAGCAAGGAGAGAAGGACATAAAGCCCAAGGTATAACCTTTCTTCTATGTAGCTAAAACTAGTTAGCTTGTAGTTAGTTTTTGTTTCGCAAAGATCCTCCTTTTGATAGTCCATGTTGCCTAGTTCGATAAAAATCCGTTTTTTATGCCGTTTCCGCCTCCCCGCAAGCACCGGGGTGGGCAACGTGGACTTACAGTGGTACCAGAGCCTAACTAAACATAAACTAGCTAGTTAGTAAAGTGTATAGAAGTTCGATCGGTAAAAAATCGCAAAACTATAATTTCAAAACCCTAAGTTTCTCTTTTTTTTCTGCTCTAAAAATAATAAATCATACTTCAAAAATCGGCTCAGGGTTTTGTTAAGAAGCACACCAAAAACGATCCAGTTAACCGTTCAAAACGCCGCGGATCCGCCGCGGCAATAGCATGCTATTTCCGCGGATCCGCGGCCGATTTGACTCGGTTCTGGACCGAGTTTGGTGCAGTGTTCTTCTGTTAAGGTTTTGGGATTTTTAAGATATTTTATTTCTGCCCAGATTTTCCAGAATAGAAATTTGTATTTGGGGTGGCTATAAATCCGTATTTTTGATTGAACTTCCTTATACTTTGACTATTGGGTTATATCTGTGATGTTTATATATATTGAACGTCTGCTAATCGCTATACGTCGATTAGTGGGGGTTATACATATCTGTGATCTGTAATGCTTATTGGTTTGTGTATATGAACTCGGTGGATTGTTGCGGATGAATAGCCGGGGTGGATGTGAGATGAGAGTTTCTTTTTTCTTTCATTCATGTAACATGTAAATTGATGTAATATTATTTGTTTGGCTGCACAACCGGGTCGGGGTTGTAGCCGTCATTGTATAATTTCTTTTTACTGTTTTTGCTCCTAGGATCGACCCAAGGTGGGGTGCACAAATTACCGGGTATCTCGAAGTGCCGAATGGCCTACTCACGTTGTTGAGGGAGGTTGCTTCGCTTCGGGTACTTGGCGGGTAGTTTGCCGCACCCGTAGGGGTCTTGGGTGGGGTATTGGCTATTCATCGCGACTGTGTAATCCGCTTTTCGTTGCAGGCTCGAACGAATCGCGGATTCCTAGTATATCCAAAGTATTCATCTGTGATCTGGATTGACTATCATTGCTATATATCGATATATGATAACTATTTAGGTGTTGCTTATGTTTTGCATCCGTGCTAGTCCAGCCCCCGCTCTGTCGTTAGTTAAGTAACCAAACGGGTGATGACGGGACCCCGTGGCGAATGCGGATGGCATAAGCGTACACCATATTTTGGTTGTTTTATGCAATGGTAGGATTAAATGATGGGACGCATTAAGATTAATGCAAGAAAATAAATCAAGTAAAAGTCGTTGGAACACTTTCAAAACCACTCGGTTCTTTTCAAAACCAACTTTTAAATGCGGAGCTTGAGCCACTCCTTTTAAAAGCTATCTCGTTCCATCGATTATATCAAGTTCACTACGTTCACGGTTTCGCCAAAACCATTCGTAGCCCTCCGTCATTCCACATGAATGGTCAAAAAAAATTCAAGCTATGTATGTTGGCCAAAGTCAAGGCATAGTGATTGGTAGCTATTGGGTATTCATGTGCAGCATAGGTAGATGCGTTAGTTTGGGACAGTCGTGCTGCCATTTTGGTCAAAGTCAAGGGTAGGTACTGGTGGGTCCAAATTAACCAGGAGAATGACGTGTAGAACTTGACATGTGACTTTTGATATTTTGGCCAAAGTCAAGGTCATAAGAGCATAGGGCAAAAATCCACATCGGGAGTTTCATAAGTATTGAAACTTGCTAGCGCTGCATACCATTTAGAGTGTGATGATTCTGGTAGGATTCCTTCAGTTTTATCACGCGATGATATTTGGATCCCGATCCTACTGTGAGTATATGCTACTCCTCGGGAAATCTCTCACTTAACGATCAATGCTATAAACCTAGTAGGTATCTAGAAAGGTGTTAGCGGAGCTACGCCCAAAGGTAAAAGAGGTTACTTAATTAAGGAACTTCGCGAAAGCGTTGGAAAACCTCCCTCGAAGTACCGACATTGGCCTTGCTGAACGTTTAAGCAAGTATTGTACGGTGAGATTGATCCCGACTAATTCTTCCTTTATGGTTTGAGGAGGGATTCGAGAGACAGTGGGAGCCATCATGTTTAGACAAACTAAAAACCACTCTAAACTTGCAAGAGCATCATGCTAAAGTGTTTCTTTTCTCTCTCCTAATTGCAGCGACCAATCAAGATGACCGGACTTAAGTTATTACTAGATAAAAATATACTGACAGGGCCAAACTACAAAGATTGGCTCAGGAATGTCAAGATGGCAATCACTTATGACAAGTTGGGGTATCTTCTTACCACCAAAGCTCCCCCTGTCCCAGGTCCCAAAACCAGTATCGTAGATAGGGAAATCTATAAGACCTGGGAAATAGATTGCGCGAAGGCCAAATGCCTCGTGCTTGCCTCTATGGACAACGAACATCAGAGGAGGCACGAGAATATGGACTTAGAATCCATATTTCTTCATACAAAAGAACTGTATGGAGAGCAGTCTCGTATCTCCAGATACGAAGTGTCGAAGAAGTTGTTTTCGGCAAGGTTGGCCGTCGGATCATCGGTAGCGGAACACGTGCTTAAGATGATTGGCTACATAGAGGAGCTCGCGGACCTTGGGACCACGTTGGAGAATGAACTCTACACTGACTTGATTCTCCAGTCCCTTCCTTCCACTTACGCCATGTTTATCCTAAACTTCAACATGCAAGGAAAGGAGGTTGAACTTTCCGAACTTCTGAACATGTTGAGAAGTGCTGAGGGCACCCTCCAGAAAGGTAGGGAGACATCCACTTTGTTTGTAGGAGAATCTTCCTCTTCTAGGTCCAGGGCGAAAGCCAAGGGAAAGAAGAAGAAAGCCCCTACCAAACCAAGGGGCGGTGTCAGTAAAGTGGATACGAAGGGAAAGGGAAAGGCAACAAAGGTAGTGGGAAAGCTTGTGGGGAAGACGAGTGCTTTTACTGTCACAAAAGTGGACACTGGAAACACGATTGCAAGGCTTGGAAGGCCAGAACCCAGGATCTGAAGCGAGTTGCGGCTTCAGCTTCAGGTGTGTATGTTATTGAAAACTGTCTATCCATAAACTCTACTTCCTGGGTATTGGATACCGGATCAGGATCTCATATCTGTAATTCTTTGCAGGCGTTGAGAAAGCGTAGGGTTTTGAAGGCAGGTGATATGACCCTCAGAGTTGCAAACGGAGCTAGCATGGATGCTGAGGCCGTGGGGGACTATCACCTGGGTTTTTAAATGGACACTTTTTGGTTTTGCGTAGTTGTTATTTTGTACCAAATTCAACCTGTAATATCATTTCTGTATCTTTATTGTCTAAAGAAGGTTATGAATTTGCATTTGTAAGTAATGTTGTGAACATTCACCTTAATCAAGTTTTGATTGGGTCAGGTACATTAAACAACGGTATATACGTACTAAACCAACCACAGATTTTCAATGTCCAGAATACACATAAAAGAAAGTCTCCAGAAATCAATAAAACTTTCTTATGGCCTTGTAGACTGGGTCACATCAATGAGAGAAGGTTGACTAAGTTACATACAGAAGGATATTTGGATCCGTTCGAATATCAGTCATATGCAACTTGTCAATCCTGTCTCAAAGGAAAGATGACAAAGACTCCGTTCACTGGACACGGAGTAAGAGTGAGTGAGCTCTTGGGACTCGTACACAGCGACGTGTGCGGTCCAATGTCTACACATGCACGAAGCGGTTATTCTTACTTCATTACTTTTACGGATGACTTTTCAAGGTACGGTTATGTCTTCTTAATGAAACATAAATCCGAGGCCTTTGAAAAATTCCAGGAATACAAGAATGAAGTAGAAAAACAAACAGGCAAAAGTATCAAGGCGCTGAGATCTGATCGAGGTGGTGAATACTTAAGTGCCGAGTTCCTGGATTGCTTAAAAGAGAATGGAATTCTCTCTCAGCTTACTCCTCCATACACTCTGCAACATAACTGTGTATCGGAGAGACGGAACCGAACCCTATTGGATATGGAACGGTCCATGATGAGTAACGCCGAGTTACCGTGATCGTTCTGGGGATATGCGCTAGAATCAGCTGCATACCTTTTGAATCGAGTTCCAACTAAGTCTGTGCCTACTACACCATATCAGATGTGGTGTGGGAAGAGACCCTATCTTAATCACATTAAGACATGGGGATGTCCAGCTTTTGTAAAAAAGCAGCATGCGAACAAGCTCGAGGCATGCTTAGTACAGTGCAAGTTTGTGGGATATCCAAAGAACTCCAAGGGATATTTCTTCTATTGCGAAGAGGAACAAAAGGTTTTTGTTTCTCCCCATGCCCACTTTCTAGAACACCAGTTCTTGGAAAAGGAAATTAGTGGGAGCGCAATAGAACTTGAAGAAATTCCAGAACCACGAGCTATTACTGAAAGCTTAGTAGAACCAGAGGGTTCGAAAGATAAGGACATTCCCACGCCACTCCGCAGGAGTAGTAGGCAGTCTCATCCGCCCGAGAGATACTACGGTTTTCTCATCGTCTGGGATAGAGAGGATTGCATCATAGTTTGTGATGAGCCTACTAGCTTCCAGCAAGCCATTCAGAGCGTTGACTCGGTAAAATTGCTGGATGCAATGCGGACCGAAATGGAGTCCATGTATACCAACAAAGTATGGACGTTGGACATTGCTCCAGACGGGGTAAAACCCGTAGGATGCAAGTGGATCTTCAAAAGGAAGATCGGTGTAGATGGACAGGTTGAGACCTATAAAGCTAGACTAGTTGCAAAGGGTTTTCGTCAGCGACCTGGTTTGGACTATGACGAAACCTTTTCTCCAGTAGCTATGCTGAAATCCATTCGGATCCTTCTTGCCATTGCTGCCTTCCACGATTATGAGATTTGGCAGATGGACGTAAAGACCGCTTTTCTAAATGGAAATTTAGAGGAGTGTGTCTATATGGATCAGCCAGAGGGTTTCATTTAGAGTGGGAGCAGCGGAAAGGTGTGCAAGTTGCTTAAGTCCATTTATGGACTAAAGCAGGCATCGCGGAGTTGGAACATCTGTTTTGATGAGACGGTCAAGGAATTTGGCTTTATCAAAAATCCAGATGAACCATTCATCTAAAGTAGATTTGTAGCGAGAACTGTAGTATTCCTCGTTTTATACGTGGATGACATTCTCTTAATAGGAAATGACATTCCTATGCTAAAATCTGTCAAAGGGTTCTTGTCACACAGGTTCTCCATGAAAGACCTTGGTGACGCCTCATACATTCTGGGGATCCGGATCTACCGCGACAGATCCAAGAGGATATTAGGACTTTCGCAGCCCAGGTACATCGACACTATACTGAAAAGATTCAGCATGGAAGATTCCAAGCGCGGTAATCTACCGGCTTGTCACGGGATCACCCTCTCCAAATAAATGTCTCCCAAGACTGATTTGGAGAGGGATCGCATGTCTGTTATACCCTACGCTTCTGCGGTAGGCTCTATAATGTATGCGATGTTGTGTACCAGACCAGATGTGGCTTATGCACTGAGTGTGGTAAGCAGGTATGAGTCAAACCCTGGGAAGAAACACTGGATAGCGGTAAAGAACATTCTCAAGTACCTGAGAAGGACTAAGGAGATGTTCTTGGTGTATGGCGGAAAAGACCTCCAGATTGAGGCCTTTGCTGACTCCAGCTTCCAGAGTGACAAGGATGATTCCAAGTCCATGTCGGGTTTTGTCTTTACCCTCAATGGAGGGGCGGTGTGTTGGAAGAGTTCCAAACAGGAAACCGTTGCTGACTCGACTATGGAAGCGGAATACAACGCTGCATCTGATGCCGCAAATGAAGCTGTCTGGATGAGGAAGTTCTTGAAAGAACTTCAGGTGGTTCCGTCCACTGTAGATCCAATACCTCTGTATTGCGACAACAACGGGGCTATAACTTTAGCGAAGGAACCCAGGTCCCATCAGAAATCCAGACACATCTTAGGGCGGTATCACCTGATCAGGGAGATCGTGGATCGCCAGGAGATCGAGGTTCGGTGGGTTGCTTCAGAAGATAACACTGCAGATCCTTCAACGAAGGCCTTACCACAGACTCAGTTCGAGCGGCTGATCGAGATGATAGGTCTTCGATACGCCAGTATATGGCCTTAGTGCAAGTGGGAGATTGTTAGTGTATATGCCCTAGAGGCCATTACTGTATCATACTAGTATGTATATTACTTGATGGAAGGTTGGGATATTCACAGTTGTATATACAATCTTGCTCGAAATGGTAGTATGCTACTTGGTTTGTCTCTGCATTAATGTGTACATGTGTTTCTTTTGTTATATCACCTATACGCATTAGTGGAGCCCTTAGGATCTTTGCTTGATTACCAGTGTTGTGATGGCGCTCACACTCGTGGGGGCTGGGTAATCCATAAGCACATCCTTATACAGGTCCCTAATCGTAGGACTATCGAGACAGGGCATCGATACTCTGGAGTAGACTAGCGTATGCGCTTCTCATCTCAGCGTGGGAGACGGTCTATTCCACAGCCGTCAGTACGTCGTACTTGAGATAGTATGCGGGTGCTCGTTAGGTTACGGGTACACTGGACAGGACTCGTTGGGAACTGTTGCTTGGTATTATACCTATCGTCAGTTATCAGTTCCCAGGTGATATGAGTACAGCTTAGTCCGCTGACTTGATACTGTCACTTCGCCTCGAGTGTGTTCCCATTGTACTTTGATTACAACCCTACCACGGCTCAAAGGAGTCGTGCAAACAGGTAGTAGTTGCGTGCAGTCCCGAAGCACTTGGAGGCAGTGACGGTTAGACAGGATTCGTCTCTCCCGGTATTGGGGGTTGACATCGCGCTGTGTCTAGGAGAGCCATTACACAAGTAGTCCCTGGCCAAGGCAAGCGAGATATACTGGTAGGTTTCCAGTGTTATCTCAGGGTGTTCTGGGCTACACTCCGACACGACTTGTACCGCTATTAGGGGACTGACGTTTACCGCCCCTTAGGCCCGCCATATGATGTATCAGACGAACAGACCGGACTGTTCGGAGACTGTCACATTCAGGCTCAGTAGGAGTTCAGATGGGGTCACCTCGTCAGTCTTCTTATCGGTATCTACCTGGGGACCGTTACGTACAGCTAGTGCCACTTGCGGTCTGTGGTTAAACCCACTGCCAGCGTAGTGTCGAGTCTTTAGAGTCCCACACAGAGAGTTATTCACCTTCAGGAAAAATGAGTAGAGGTCGTATGGTTTTGCGACAGGGTTCGTTCACATCCGCCCACTTGTGCACGTTTGCTGTCCGGACAGCTTCTACTAGCGGGCTTTGGTTTAAGCCGGATCCTAGTATATGATTTGGGATTGGTTTTATCTCATTGTATTCGTGTTCCTCGGATCACGGATACGGGTGCGTATGCACAGTTGATTGAGACAGAGGGAGAGGACTTTCATTAGGGTTAATGACCATTGTCATTTTCTTAACCCTAATGCTTATGTGTATATTATGATTAATTGATATTATTTAAATATAATTGTGCATGGTTAGGGTTGTTGACCATTTGACTATCTTGACTTGTTGACTTAGGTTGACAAGTTGACCATCATCATTCCATATAAAAGATGCTCTTTGATCCTTGCAATTTACATTTAATGTGAAATGATAATGGTCAAGTCTTGATTAACCATGAAAATTATCTAGCTAATTATCTAATTTACATAATTCACACATATATGTGAGAATGGTTCATTATTCTCCTCATTTTCTGTCATATAGATTCTCTCTCCTCCTCTTCCTCTCTCTCAAGCTCTCCCCTCTCATGAGTTGAGAAACACATGAGCTTGAGATAAACCATTTTAAGATAATCTCTACTCTCTTCTAAGGTTCTAGGATTAGCACTTCTAGCATCTTAGTTACTTCTAGCTTGGAGCTGAAGCCAAAGGTTGAGGCTCTCGGGTGCATCCTTCTTCGACTAGAGAAGACGAGAAGGAGATCACTTCTGTTCACTCCAAGGAGCAAGGAGAGAAGGACATAAAGCCCAAGGTATAACCTTTCTTCCATGTAGCTAAAACTAGTTAGCTTGTAGTTAGTTTTTGTTTAGCATAGATCCTCCTTTTGATAGTCCATGTTGCCTAGTTCGATTAAAATCCGTTTTTTATGCCGTTTCCACCTCCCCGCAAGCACCGGGGTGGGCGACGTGGACTTACATATCTATATCCGTGACAGTAGAAACTGGACCTGGGACGGCGAGATCTTGAGTAGTAATAGGGTGGTCCAGCTTGTCATAGGCAATGGACATCTGGACAGACCATTGCCAGTCATAAAGGTAAGATTCAGTCAATTTGTTATCTAGATATAACCTATGTGTGGTCACAAGGTCACTGCAATTTTAAGAGAGAGTTGAAAATACTATTAGCATGATACTCTTGCAAGTTTAGAGTGGTTTAATTTATCTAAACAGGATGGCTCCCACTGTTTCTCGAATCCCTCCTCAAACCATAAAAGAAGAATTAGTCAGGACTATTCTCACCGTATAATTCTTGCTTAACCGTTCAGCCAGGTCAGTGTCGATACTTCGAGGGAGGTTTTCCAACGCTTTCGCGAAGTTTCTTAATTAAATAACCTCTTTTCTCTGGGAGCGTAACCCCGCTGACACCTTTCTAGGCACCTACTTTGTTTATAGCATTGATCGTTAAGTGACGAATCTCCTGATAAGTACTATATACTCACAGTTGGATCGGGTCCAAAATATCATCGTATGATAATGTTGAAGGAATCCTACCAACATTCATCAAACTCCAAAATGGTATGCTCTCACTGCAAATTTCAGTTTCTTTAGAAATTCCCGATATAAATTTTTGCCCCATGCTCTTATGACCTTGGTTTTGGTCAAAATGTCATAAGTCACATGCCAAGTTCTACCCATCATTATCCAGGTTAATTTGAACCCATCCGTACATACCCCTGACTTTAGTCAAATGATAATACGACTGTCCCAAACTAACTCATCTAACTATGCAACAAATGAATACCCAGCAGCTACCAAACACTATGCCTTGACTTTGGCCAAAATACATAGCTTGAATACTACTAAATATCCAAATGAAATGACGGAGGGCTACGAATGGTTTTGGCAAAAACCGTGAACGTAGTGAACTTGATATAATCGAAGGAACCTGATAGCTTTTTAAAAGGAATGGTTAAAGCTCCGCAATTAAAAAATTCTGCTCTTTTAAAATAATCGAGTGGTTTCTTTTAAATTTGTTCCAACGATTAAACTTTGGTTTATTTTCTTTGCATTATAATAATGCGTCCCATCATTTATCCTATCACTGCAGAAAACAACGAAAATACCACGTCCTCTTATGCCATCCGCATTCGCCATGGGGTCCCGTCATCACCCGTTAGGTTACTTAACTAACGACAGAGCGGGGCTGGGCTAGCACGGGTGTAAAACATAAGTGACTTCTAATAGCTATCATATATAGATATTGTACATTCGTCAGACGCAATAATAAGCATTCCAGAGCACTGATGAACTTTATTGGATATACTAGCAATCCGCATTTGCTTTGAGCCTGTAATAAAAGACGGATTACACAGTTGTGATGAATAGCCATTACCCCACCCTAGACCCCTACGGGTACGGCAAACTACCCGCCAAGTACCCGAAGTGAAGCGGTCTCCCTCAACAAAGTGAGTTGGCCACTATACACTTCAAAGTACCCGGTAGTTTGTGCACCCCGCCTTGGGTCTATCCTAGGAGCAAAAACAGTAAAAAGAAATAATACAACGGTGGCTACAACCGCAACCTGGATGCGCCCCGTAAAAGAATATTACATCATATTACATTTACATCGAATGAATGAATATTAAACACATCTCAAACCCCGGTTAATCATCACAACAGTTCAACACAGTTCATATACACAAACAGTAAACATTTCAGAAATGTGCAACCCCCAGCCAACCGAAATACTAGCAGTTAGGGGAGGTTTACGAACACATTAAACATTACAGATAAAAACCCAATTAGCAAATATCATAGAATATCGATCGATTACCATATTCCGTGTCTACCCCAAAAGAAAACCTGCACTGAAGTAACCTAGGCAGAAACAGTATATACAGGAAAACAAAACACCACAAAAAAAGAATAACAGAGAAAATCTGAGTCAAAACCAAGTTGACTCTGCGGCGGATCCGCGGCAAAAAGCACCATTAGGCAGCGGATCCGCGGCTGTCTTGTCGTTTTGTGTGCTCGTATTTTCCCAGAATTTATCAAATTCCCTACTGTGAATTTTAAGGTATGTCAAATATTTTTTCAGACATTTTTAAAATTAACAGAAACTTAGGGTACGGGGTGTTTCGTTTTCGTGTTTTCCGTCGATCGAACTTCTAACTAGTTGCTAACAAGCTAGTAATGGTTTAGTTGGCTCTGATACCACTGTAAGTCCATGTTACGCACCCCACGAACTTGCGGGGAGGCGGAATATATGAAAAATGATTATCAAAGTTTCGTAACACGGACTTGAGCGTATGAATCGTATCTAAACCATTGCTAACTATCTACAAGAGGTTTAACTACTCAGATTCGAAGTTATATCTCACGTTACATGTCCTTCGGGTCTTCATCGCTGTCCTCCACTCCTCGTAGGCTCCTTGGAACATCGGCACCTCAACGGCCTCTTCGAGTCAAAGACGATCCACTTGAAAGCTCCTACGCCAAGCTTAATCTCTAACTTGAGATAACTAGGTTGCTCAAAGTGCTAATCTAAGCTACCTAGGGGATATAGAGTGAGGTTATGGATGTATTAGTATAGCTAACCCTTGATCTCAACACATGAGAGGTTAGGGTTAGGGTTTGAAGAGAGAATGATCTTGAGGAGAGAGAATGTGAAGATGATATGAATAATGAGATAATGATCTATCATAATAAATATGAAGCATTATTATTTATCCAAAAATGAAATAAAAGATTTAACAATCATGCTTCATAAATACATATGAGTGATTCATCTCCATGAGTCATTAAGTATTTATGATGCATTAATGACATGGATGAATCACACAAATGAGTCACTAATCTCATTTAATGCAATGCCACCTTACCCCCCCAAGTCACCACTCTTCTAGAAGCTTCCCGACAAATTACGAGAACGCCTCTCCAATCCGTGAAAACACGAAAAAACTTTAGACTGTATAAATCCAATAACCCGATACTAGAATCTGGCTTAAACCAAAGTCGGCTAGTAAAAACTTTCCGAAAAGTCGTACGTGCGTAAACACACGTACGCGTCCGAACCCTTATCGTAAAACCATACGACCTCTATATCGTTTCGCCTGGAGCAGGAAAACTCTCTGTGTGGGACTCTAAAGACTCGACACTACGGTGGCAGTGGGTTTAATCACAGACCGCAAGCGGCACTATCTGTACGTAACGGTCCCCAGGTAGATGTCGATAAGAAGGCCGATGAAGAAAACCATCCGAACTCCTACTGAGCCTGATGTGACAATCTCCGTACAGTCCGGTCTGTTCGTCTAAGACTATCGCATATGGAGCCTAGGGGGTGGCAAGCGTCAGTCCCCTAATAGCTGTATAAGTCGTGTCGGAGCATAGCCCATTACACCCTGAGAAACTACTGGAACCTACCAAAAAATCTCGCTTACCCTGGCCAGGGACTTTGCGTAATGGCTCTCTGACACAGCGCGATATCAACTACCAATACCGGGAGAGACGAATCCTATCTAACCGCCACTGCCTCCAAGTGCTCAGGACTGCACCCAACTGCTACATGTTTCCACGACTCCTTTGAGCCGTGGTAGGGTAGCAATCTAAGAACAGTGGGACACACTCGAGGCGAAGTAGCAGTGTCAAGTCTACGGACTATGCTGTACTCATGTCACCTGGGAACTGTTAACTGACGATGGGTATAATACCAACCAATCAGCTCCCCTGCGAGTCCTTTCCGGTGTACCCGTAACCTAACGAGCACCTGTATACTATCTCTAGTACGACGTATTGATGGCTGTGGGACAGACCATCTCCCCAACTGGGATGAGAAGCGTACACACTTAGTTTACTCCGGAATATCGATGCCCTATCTCGATAATCCAACGACCAGGGACCTGTATAGGATGTTGCTTACAGACTACCCAGCCCCCACTAGTGTGACTGCCATCACGACGCTGGTAATCAAGCAAAGATCCTATGGGCTCTACTAATATGTATAAGTGATACGTTACAAGAAACATATTAAAGTAGACACAAACCAAGTAGCATACTACCATTTTTAGCAAGACTGTTATATATAACTGTGAATATCCCAAGCTTCCATTAAGTAATATACAACCTAGTATGATACAATAATGGCCCCTAGGGCATATACACTAACAGAAACCCCTGCCGATCCTCTCACTGCCTCCATGTGGCTCGGGACTGTACCCAACTAAAACTTGTTTGCACGACCCCCTTGAGCCGTGGTAGGGTAGTAATCAAAGCACAATGGGAACTCACACGAGACAAATGATGATCTCAGGTCGATGAACTAACTTATACACATGTCACCAGGGAACTGCAATCTGACGTCTGGTATAATCCCAACTAGTATGTTCCCGACGAGTCCTGTCCGGTGTACTCATAACCCAATGAGCACTTGTATACATCTTAGGTGAACCAACTGACACCAGCGGCTTGTGAGACCGGCTACCGCCCCTCGTCGGGGTCTCGACTGTATACACTAGTCTACTCTGGAGTATCGATGCCCTGTCTCGAAAACTCCCACGACTAGGGACCTTTTAAGGATGTGCTTATAGACCCTAGCTCCCACGTATATGATCGCCATCATACTGCTGTCCATCAAGCAAGAATCCTAAGGGCTCTATCAACGCGCAATAGTGACCTGTAAGGTCACCTAAAGCAGTACACGATGATAAAGATAAACCAGATAGCATACTATCATCTTGAGTAAGACTGTCCTACCGGTATAGGTCCTCCCTTAATCATTGCAGTAATGTACCTGTGATCTAATAATTGACTCTGAGGGCGCTATATCCAACAAAACGAGCCCAGAATTCAAAAATTAGCCCGACGAAAACTTCAATTTGGCCAGCCTGGCCGGTTCTACTGTAGCCCATATTGCTCATTTTTGTTTGGTGTTCTATAACACTTGGATTTAGGGTTTCAGGATATGTTTGTTTTTGCCCAGGTTAGATATTCTGTTATCTTTGTGTATGGGGCAATTCGGAGTAGTTTGAAGTCGTTATTTTAACGTCGTCTATTAGTTTCAGGGCATACACTTCTATCTGGGACCGTGAATGTCATTTGAGCGTTATAACCCGTCTAACTACTATATGTTCTATTAGACGGGTTTAAGAACATGACATTCACGTTGATGTTTTGTGTTTGTGGTTGGATTGTTGTGGTGGATAGCTTGATAGTGCAATGATAGTTGTACAGTTGAGATTCATTTGTATATTCATATTGAGGGGCGAGCGTCCGACATGTAGACTGTCGTCTTTGCTGAGTTGTATATTATTTGATTGGGGCACGACGGGGTTAAGGTCGATGTCACCATTATACATATTTTTTTTTCATTTTCTATACTAGAATTACCCCACGGTGGACACACCAGAATATTGCATTTAATACCGCACATTCTTCTGCTCGTTTGTTTGTAGGAAGGTGCCTTTGATCCATGTTGCTATATATTTACAGGTTACAGGTTCCCATTCCAAAATAACGCAAATCATACAAAATCTTCATAGTTGTGTCAAAATCCAGAACATCTTTCACAAACAGATAAAAACCGGGTTCCGGTCATCCGCATCCGTCCAGTGCCGCTTACCAGTTCAAGAGACAAGACAAAAAAACAGTGGTCATTCGTGTCTCGGACAAGTACAGAGAATGATAGGGGAAACACAATATTCAATGGGTGCGCGTATCTCGAAGGGGATAAAGGTCAAATGAATTAAAAGTGAAGCCATTTTGGACTGTTGCAAATCTGAAGAAACTTTGGAAGCATTTTGCAATTTGGGACATGTAGAACAACAGAAGAAAGCAACACAAGAAACCATGGAAAAAATGACAACCCAACTCCCCTAAAGTGCCGCAGAACCGCGGCCAATGTGGCATATACGCGGCGGTTCCGCGGCCGAGTCAACTCGGTGCCAGAAGATATTTTTAGGGTAGATTGATAATTGTATTGTGGCTCAAAATTTGGCCCTAGGATTTCAGCTCTCTGCCTATAAATACTCCAGTTTTTGAGCCAAGTAAAGAATTCTTCTTTTTAGTTAGATGTTAGTGTAGCTTAGTTTGTATTTCTTCTTCATCATCATCTTTTCTCCATTAAACTGTAGTGAGAGCTCTTGAGTGGAAGTGAAATGAAGATGAGGGTTATTTTTATTATCTTGTATTTTTAATTTTCTTGTATTGTATTTTCATTTCTTGTCTTGTAATTTTAATTCTTAGTGTAACTTTATTTCTTGTTATTAAGTAGTTGTTATTTCTTGTTTTATTTTCCTTCTCTTATCCGTATTTTCAAGTCATGGTACTCGATAGAGTTCCTTGCTTGGGTGAGGACCCAAGTAGTTAGCTTGCATATTTGTAAAACAGTATTTATTCCTTTCTTTCTTTGCTTCCTTCTTGCCTTGTTTTTATTTTCATGTGTGAATAATTCCACACTTGTTCGGGTTACGGAAGGTTAGTATGTAGGACAGAAAAATACTTTGTGCTTCTCTTCGCCAAACACCTTGAAACGAACCTAGACCAAACAAACGCAACCCCCTCACTTAGGCGCGTTATACGTGACATATAGCTGCGATCTAAGTCGAGAAGTACTTTGGGTTCACTACAACGTGATATGTAGTTGTGACTTAATTGGATACATGGTTGTGGGTGTTTGGCCTAGGGTTGGAAATAAGCGCACGTAGCGGAAGGACAAGGGGCACTAGGAATGGATTTAGCGTTGGAAAGCATACTTAAACTCTCAAATCCCATTCCTATGTCCTCCTAATCCCCGCTACTTTCTATTATCCCAACTTCATTTTAAGAATGGCAAAAGACAAGCACAAGACTAATCCTAACTCTACTAACCAACCTTAACCCTAACAAGCTTACTTGAATATAAATACAAACACTTAGGATAGACTTGAATACATATATACATTCTTTCATTGACTCGTCTAAAACACGAATGGACATACTACCATCTCCCTGTGGATCGGGCCGTGCTCAACCGGCTAGCTGCAAAGCGATACCGTCTTGATTGCGGTAAGTAGAAAAAATAGGACAAGGCGGAACGCGAATTTATGCATCAATAAGGAGTGCATGAATAGCCGGGTTCTAGAAAGCAACGAGCCCACATCTCATGGCGTTAAGACGGAGGGGGCCTCACTCTAGAATTGGCAGGCTATTCGCCGCACTCGTAGGGGTATAGCTTGACCCACCGAGGGGTGCTCAAGTTACCGGATCCCGTGAAGTGCCGGGTGGCCCATTCACTTTGTTGATTGGGGTTGCCTCACTTCTGAGATTGGCGGGTAACTTGCCGCGCTCGTGGGGGTCCAGGTTTTCATTGCACAGGCTATCCACACAACCGAGAACGTCAGGTCTCATTTGCGGCTCAAATGAAACCCGGGGCTCCAAGATTATCCACTTTTCTGTGTTGCTTGCTAAGATTTTGTGATGCTGCTTATATCATGCCTAGGACGAATGTTATATATATTTATATATACACTAGTAGATGTTGTATATGTTTTGCACCCGCGCTAGTCCAGCCCCCGCTCTGCCATTAGTTAAGTAACCTAACGGTGCATGACAGGGCCCCGTGGCGAATGTGGATGGCATATACATACATTGTATTTTCGTTCTTTTCTGGTGGGATAGGATTATTTGATGGGATCGCATTAATTTTGATTAATGCAAGAAAAGAAACCTAAAAAGATGTTGATAGAACAAATTTCGAAAAACTATAGTTATATTCTTTCGCTTTGCATAGTGGTATTCGGTCATGAATATCCAGCACCTCATTCCAAGAGGCAAGAGCCGAGAACCCTTCGCGGGGAGTGACCTCTTGAGCAAAAGTTTATACTGTAAATTACTCGGTTTTTTCAAAACCAGAAGTTTTCAAAAGCGGAGCCTAAACCACTCCTTTTCAAAACTGCTCAGGTTCCTTCAATGATATCAAGTTCATTACGTTAAAGGGTTTTTCGCCAAAAACCCAGCCGTAGCCCTCCATCATTTCAGATAAGTAGCAGTTAGTATTCATGCTATGTACGTTGGTCTCTATCAAGGAATAGTGAACGGTGGCTAAATGTTACTTATCTGTTGCATTTTTTGGATGCGATTAATTAGGACAATCGCATAGCCATGTTGGTCTCTATCAAGGGCTTATGAGGGTGTATCTAAGTTAATCCAGGACAATTACGGGTTAAACTTGACTTGCGACTTATGTTACGTTGGTCTCTATCAAGACCATATGACGCTTGGGGGAAAAACCACATCGGGAGTTTCAAATATACAGGAAACTTGCTAGTGTTGCATACCTTCTGGAGTATGGTGACTAGAGTGGCTTCCATCTAGGTTATCACACGATGATAGTTGGATCCCGATCCGACTGATGAGTAGGATTACTCTTGGGAGATTATTTTGTAGGGTTCCTAGGAACTCTAACAAGGTTCTACAAGGCATCAACCATGCCCGATTCAAAAAAATAGCCATGCCGAACAACCCTAACCAAGTTCGTATACTAGAGATTATGCAAAAACTAGCCAGTTAAACATTTTAACTACAAGTGAAAGGGATTACAAACTTTGTAGATCCGGTCCTTCACTTCTAAAGCTCCGTGTTGACGTCCCTTGGCTGCGATCATCGGGATCCCGGACACTAGCGATGGTTTCTTCGGAGAAATGAGCGGGCTAGGTCTTTGACTTCAAGGTCGAAGATGATCTAGGTCGAAGATGATCTACGTCGAGGAGACTCAAACTCAAGCTCCATCTTCACTAGGTCAAGAACTTTGTGAAGAGAACACCCTAAACTAAATGGCAAGTAGTAGAGGATGATGAAATAGGAAGTGGGTTCACTTTAGATTTGGATTTCTCACTCTAAATCTTCACTTGAAAATTTTTCTAGCAAGTTTTCTTCTTCTTGAAGAAGAAGAAGAAGAAGAAAAGAATAAAAATGAATAATGAATTGTCACAAAAGAATAAATAAGGAAGTCTATCATATTGCAACCATAGGTGAGTATACCTTTGTAGAGACTAAACCATAGTTTGAGGTAATGGTTAGGTTAATGAAAATCTTATACAAAACAAAATTAGTGGACTTTGTCAAAGATGCTTGAAAGCTTCATGAAGCTTCAAGCAAAGACAAAGAAAGCCACCATTTTGTTTTACCAAAATAAATAAAAACCCAAAACCATTATCTTAAATATGGTGTAAGTCATACACACACCCAAGTTTGCATGTGTCATCAAACATGATACAATCTAGTGCACAAAAATATATCACATATACAACTTGTGCACATCAAGTGAGAAAATCAATCTTAAGTGAACCAATACTAGTTAATATAAAGTAATATATCAAATATATAATTATACATTAAATCATTAAATCAACACTTGATTTAACGATCCGGTCATATCGCATATAATCGACTAATATCTAGTGTATCAATATATCGAATCAACACTTGATTCGGTAACCCGGCTATATCTCATATAACCGTCCGATGATACAAATCGCAAGAATAGAATATAGTATCACATACTGGTATTATTCTCGGTCCCGCACATATCTCATATGCGCTCCTATTTCATTTCTCTTGAGCCAGGAAACCTCTGTGTAGGACTCTAAAGACTCGTCAATACGCCGGCAGTAGGCGGTGATCATATCAATCACCCACAAGCCGCAAGCGGTCTGCTAAACGTAACGGCCACCCGGGTATTGAGCGATCAGAAGATCAACAAGCAAGCCTGCTCACACTCCTGCTAATCCAATCAGTAACACTTATCGCACAGTCCGGTATGTTCGTCTGATATGTCGCATATCTCGCCTAGGGGTGGTAAACGTCAGACCCCAGCAGCTTGATAAGTCATGCCGATGTAAGGTCTATAACAAGCATGAAACTACTGATAACACTTACCAGTAAATCAGTGCAACCCTGTCCAGGGATTTCCAGTTATGGCCAGTCGAGCATAGCGCAACATCAACCCCCAATACCGGGAGAGACGAATCCCCTCCTATCGCTCATTGCCTCCATATGAATCGGGACTATACCCAAAAACCACCTGTTTACACGAATCAGTAGAGCCATGGTAGGGTGGAAATCAAAGCACAGTGGGAGACACACAAGACTCTATGACGATCTCGGGTCAACAAACTAAGCTGTACCAGTGTCACCAGAGAACTGCCATCTGACGTGAGATATAATACCATCTAGGAGTTCTCGACAAGTCCGTTCAGTGTACCCAGTCTCCACTTAGCACCCGCATACCGTCTCTGATGTCAAACACCAATGGATATGGGATCATCCATCGCCCATCACATGGGTCGAGGAGATATACGCTAGTCTACTCTGGAATATCGATGCCCCCTCTCGATATTCCCATGACTAGGAACATTGAAGGATGTACTCATGGACTACGCAGGCCCCACTAGTATGATCTACATCATAGTCCAGGAAGTCGAGTACACATCCTAAGGGCTTTATCAACATGTAACAGAGAGACAATAAGTATGCATGTTAAGATAAAGAGCAACCAGATAGCGTACTATCATGTCGAGCAAGAAAGTCCTCCCTATATATGTTCCAGCATCCACTACATTATACATCTCATGTACAGTAATGGCCTCTACGTCATACATATAACTAACAATCTCCCACTTGCACTAGGGCCATCTGCAGCAGTGGTTGCAGTATCTCATACTCAACCGTCCCATGTAAATCTCTCTCTGGGAAAAGGCCTTTGTGAGTGGATCCGCTGTGTTGTCTTCTGAGTCTATTCTCCTAACCTCGATCACTCTAGAGATCAACTATCTCCTTGATTAGGTGATGCTGCCTCAGAATATGTCTGGGTCACTGATGGGACCGGGGTTCCTGGGCCAAAGCCACACTTCCATTGTCACACAATGGTAGGAACCTAGTTCATCTCATGAACTAATATACACCCAAACTTCCTCTTTGGTAGTATCTTTGATAGCGATGTCACCAGCCTTTATCGTCTAGTTTGCCACGGTATCTCACTTGGAACTCTTCCAACATACCGTCCCTCCACTGAGGATAAAGACAATGCCTGCGACTGACATTCAATCGTCCTTATCAACCTGGAACTTTTCCAGTGATTCTCCCCAGGATCAACTGATACCATCTCACTACAACTAGTGAGAATCCTAACATCCAATTAGATCTATCTCATAGATCCAAAACCCAGGATTTAGGAGGTATCACTTTGATCCTATATGGAGAATCCATGTGATAAGAGCAGATTGACCGAGCGTAGCATAAGAAACTCTTTTCCTATCAAGAGTATGTTGTCCACGTACAATACGAGGATGACCACCTTATTCTCTACTACCTTTTTATATATACAAGGTTCATCTACTATTTTGATGAAGTCAAACTCTTTGACAACCACATTAAAACAGACGTTCCAACTCCGCGATGCCTGCTTTATCCTGTAAAGCAACTTGCACACGTTTTCGCTGCTCCCACTATCTACGAAGCCCCCTGGCTGTGTACTTATAGATGCTCTCTTCTAAATCAAGATTTAGAAAAGCAGTCATGACACCCAACCGCCAGATATCGTAGTCATGGTATGTAGCCGTGGCAAGTAGGATCTGGATGGACTTAAGCACAGCCACTGGAAAAGGTTTCATCATTATCCACGCCTGGTCGATGACTAAAACCTTTAACAAGTCTCGCTTTGAAAGTCTCAACTTTTCCATCTACGCCAAGTAATCTTCTCAAGATATACTTTCTTCTAATGGGGATTTAACCCTTCAGATATAGCATCCATAGTCTATACTTTGTTGGTGTACATGGATTCCATCTCAGATCGCTAAGCATCCAGCCATTCTTACGGAGCCCCCACTCTTGATGGCCTGCTCGAAACTAGTTAGGTCATCATCTCATGATGCAATCCTCGTTCCCACTGTCATCGAGAAACCGAAGTATCTCTCAGGCGGATGAGGAACCCTGCTAGATCGGCGGAGAGGCTGAGGTTTATCAGAATCTACTGAATCCTCTGGTTCTACCAAATCATCTGCTGTAGTTTGTATAGCTGGAACTCCTTCCAGTTCTATCTCATGACGATTAATTTCTTCATAAGAAATTCCCTTTCACAAAGGTGGTATGTTGAGAAACAAAACATATTTTGTTCCTCTGTTAGGTAGAAGATATTCCTTTGCAAATGCTTGGGATATCCAACAAACTTCTACAGAACTGACTTTGCCTCGAGCTTGTCCGGATTTTTCTTTTAGACACAGGCCGGACAACCCCAAATCTTAACAAACTTAAGATATGGGCTTTTCCCATTCCTTATCACATATGAAGTGGTAGGCAATGGATTTGATTGGAACCCTATTCAATAGGTATGCATCTTCTCAAGTGCATAACTCCCAAAAGGAAATAGGAAACTCAGTAGTACTCATCATAGAGCGCATCATATCACATAGGGTGTGATTGCTCCGCCCCGACACATCGACGTGTTGTGGTGTATACGGAGGAGTAATGCTGAGAGAGAATCCCATTCTCTTTTAGAATAGTCCAGAAATCCCGTGCTCAAGTATTCTCCTCCCTGATCACATCAAAGGATAAAATACTTATACCCGTTTTTGGTTCTCTACTTCTAACTTATATTCAGTGATTATCTCAAAAGTTTCGGACTTGTGTTTCAACAGGAACATATATCTGAATCTAGAGAGATCATCGGTGAATATAATGAAGTACAAAGAACCGGTCGTGGCATATGTAGACTGGGGACCTTTATACATCACTATGTATCAGTCCCAAGAGTTCACTAACTCTTTCTCTGTTTCCAGTAAACGGATCTATGGTCATCTTATCTTTGTGACATGACTGGCAAGTTTCATAAGATGTAAATTTAAACTGATTTACATATGCATCTAAATGTAACTTAGCTAGTCGGGTCGCATTGATATGACCTAGTCTACAATGCCTCAAGAAGAATTCGTTCATTTCTGAACTCTTCCTCTCGTGTGTGTTCTGTATACTAAGAACTATAGTTTGATTTAGAACGTCAATGCTTTTAGATAACGTTCCTGAACCGATCAACTCTTGATATAGGAAATGTTCAAAACATTATCCAACAATACAAAATTATGTCCTTTCTTTACTAATAAAGAGACTGATATGATGTTGTATATCAGGTTCGGTATCTAATAACATTCATTCAGAATCAATGTATTCTGGTAATACAGGGTGATAGTGACCAACAGACTTGGCTGCAATACTTACACCGTTTTCTGTCTCATGAAACTTATCACTCATTCTCAGTTCTCTACCTTTCTATAGCCCATGTAACAGATTGCATATGCGGGATCCTGATCCGGCATCTAATACCCAGGACGTAGAGGATACAGAGAAACAGTTCTTTGTAATGAACACACCCGAAGAAGATGCATCATCATGCACTTTTTTCGTTTGGGTGGCACGGGAATCCTGGTATTCTCCTAATTTCTGCTCTGTCTTATAACAATTATAAGTTGGAGCGGGACCAACGTTTCCTAGCTCAGTATAACAAGCGGGTTTGGTCAATACATCCATATTATTATCTTGATTAAGGCATGACATGGTCGCTTCCTGGAGAGAGAGAAGAAAACACTTTGCGTGCGCTCTTGCAAAATTAGATTGGTTATATATTTTATCTAATCAGGATGGCTCCCACTGTTTTTATCTAATCCTCCTTCAACCCCTAAAAGGAAAGACTGGCCGGGATTAATTACACTCTACAAGTTCGCCAATCTTTCAGCCAGGCCAGTGCCGGTACTTTGAGGGAGGTTCCCCGTGCTTTCGCACGGACCTAATTAAAATAAACCTCGTTTTTCCAGGGGCGTAACCCCATTGACACTTTTCTAGACACCTACTTGATCGGCTAATTGTAAAGTGCAAAACTCTCCCAGGAGCAACAATTACTCGCAGTGGGTATCGGGATCCAACTATCATATAGAAGGTTAGCAATCTCATTGCAAATTTCAACACTTGAAACTCCCGATAATGGTTTTTACCTCTAGCACTTATGACCATAACTATGGTCAACAAATCATAAGCACTAGTCAAGCTCTACCCGTCATTTCGTGATTAATTAGACCCACCCACATGACCCTTAACTAAGGTCAACAAAGTCGCGTGACTGTCCTAACTAATCGCATCATATGCGGTGTAGGAAGACATCACTTAGCTACCGTACACTGTGCCTTGACTATGGTCAACAAACACAGCATGAATAGTAAGTACTCTACTTCCTAAAATGACGGAGGGTTGCAGATGGTTTTTAAGAAAACCTTTAACGCTTTGAACTTGATCTCGTTGCGGAATCAAATGGTTTTAAATAGAGTGTTTTTTAGTCTTCTACTAGTTTTGCTAAAGAGGTCACTCCCAATGAAGGGATCTCGGCTCTTTCCTCGTCGAATGAGGTGCAGGATATTCACAATACCTTTATGCAAAGCAAGAACTAGAAAAGCAATCAAAAGACAAACCGAAGGTTGTAGCATCTGCTAGTTATTGCTAAAGAGGTCACTCCCGGTGAAGGGATCTCGGCTCTTTCCTTATCGAATAAGGTGCTGGATGTTCTACAAGGAACACCGCTATGCAAAGCAACAACTAGAGCTACCTAATTTTTGAAATTTGATTCCATAATATCTTTTAGGTTTATTTTCTTTCATTAATCTCATAAATTAATGTCCCATCATTTAAGTCCACCTAAACATCACAGATAAATACAACGTACACTTATGCCATCCGCATTCGTCTCGATGTCCCGTCTGCACCGTTAGGTTAGGTAACTAACGGCAGAGCGGGGCAGGGCTAGCGCAGGTGTAAAACATAAGCAACGTTTATATAATATATCATATATACTATATACAACATCTATCTGAAAAAATCACATGATCACATCACAGATAACGCAGCAGAAAACATCATATGAAATATTGGATATACTAGGACGTCCGTGTTTTATTTTGAGCCTGTATAAAACACGGATTCCACGGTCATGATGAATAGCCAATCCCACACCCCTAGACCCCTACGAGAGCGGCAAGCAACCCTACCAATTCTAGAGTTAGTAGACCCGGACTCGACTCCTCGAGATGGTCTCCCACTGGACCCTAGAACCCGGTTACTTGTGCTCCCCGCCTTGGGTCTATCCTAATGCGAAAAAGTAAATAATATGCAATGGTGACATCATCCTCAGCCCGGAAGTGCCCCAATAAAAGAATATTACATACAACTTTTTACATGAATGAAAATGAAAAACACTCATCTCACATAAAAAACCCCGGCTATTCAAACACGACGATCCAATATAACATATCCAGCAACACATAACATCACATGTCATCAACGTAAGTAAATATGCCCATCCCAATTGTCGTTGATATATAGCAACAAAACCGGCAATATCACATATTACACTTACGGTCTCAGAAAAGAAAGTGTAAAACTACAACAGTTGGAATCCGCAACCTCTTTAGACATCGCATGCCTAATCAAATGAATTCCTTAGACATCGCATGCCTAACAATTATAAACCCCGCATTTTAGTCTTATTATCGAAAACTCTTTTCAATATCAAGTCGGGCAATTCAACAAGATTCCCGACATCCTGATTGAATGCTCGTCGCAAACTTTAGTAAACGGCCGCACCCCTGGATGCCGTCGACGAAGTGCACTAAGGCGGAACACCGCTGCCGCGAGCACCCGAACGGATGCTTTTGGCGACGGGGTTCTCCTACAGTCGCTTGGTCGAAGATATGGGACGTGGCTGTCTATTAAGTTTACCCGGCGAGTATCCGCGTACGCTACGTGATTGCGACGGAATTTTGATCACATCAAAATTCCGTGGCAACCGATCAAATGAGACTAAAGTGCTAGATTTATAACATTCAAATTAGTTATCACATTACTACTTGTGGATTTCAAATATTGTATCACATTCCAGATAAATAGACAATGTTAAACTTTCCGATCGAATAATCAAACACCCAAGTTTTCCCAATAGCTCAACACTTGAGGGGAGTTTAAAAACATCCATTTCATGCCACAGTACCAACGGTCCAGCCGTAGAAGGGTCAAGCCAACGCCTCACATGTGGCATGCCGTATTGCCCCAAACCCTAAGGTTCAAAAGGCAGTTCAAGACGGTCGCATAATCGAGTTAAGGTTTGTTGTCTTCTAGAGGGTCCATCGCGTTACTTGCACGATTTAGACGTTCTTAAACAACGGAAAAATCCAACACTTGGAAATTTTCCGGCAAGGGAAAGAGTGAGTTATTGATATCCGGTCGAACATTTTAACACTTTCTAAAATTACCCGGAAAAACTTAAACGAAGTCAAATTATCCGATCGAATCAATGAATCCCCAATACAACCCAGAAAACTCAACACTTGAGTATAAATTAAAAATTCCCAGAAGAATCAGGAAACACATACGGAGGTTACTATGCAAAATACAAAGAATGATGTGACTGTACGGCCGCGGAACCGCCGCAGGAGCATGCTCATGCCGCGGTTCCGCGGCGCTTTTATCGACTTAGGAGCACGTGCTGCACAGTAATTCCTAGAAAACCCTGCCGATTTTTCTGAGTATTTTTAATTCACAAAATATCACAATTTTAAAAAATTTCCAGAGAAGGGTATTATCGGGGTTATACGGGTTCGATCGGACTTCTAACTTCGTCTAGACTTCGCCTAAAGCTCTAGCTTGGCTCTGATACCACTGTAGGGTTCCTAGGCACTCTAACAAAGTTCTACAAGGAATCAACCATGCCCGATTCAAAAAAATAGCCATGCCGAACAACCCTAACCAAGATCGTATACTAGAGATTATGCGAAAACTAGCAAGTTAAACATTTTAACTACAAGTGAAAAGGATTACAACCTTTGTAGATCCGGTCCTTCACTTCTAAAGCTCCGTGTTGACGTCCCTTCGCTGCGATCATCGGGATCCCGGACTCTAGCGATGGTTTCTTCGGAGAAATGAGCGGGCTAGGTCGTTGACTTCGAGACCGAAGATGATCAACGTCGAGGAGACTCAAACTCAAGCTCCATCTTCACTAGGTCAAGAACTTTGTGAAGAGAACACCCTAAACTAAATGGCAAGTAGTAGAGGATGATGAAATAGGAAGTGGGTTCACTTTAGATTTGGATTTCTCACTCTAAATCTTCACTTGAAAATTTTTCTAGCAAGTTTTCTTCTTCTTGAAGAAGAAGAAGAAGAAGAAAAGAATAAAAATGAATAATGAATTGTCACAAAAGAATAAATAAGGAAGTCTATCATATTGCAACCATAGGTGAGTATACCTTTGTAGAGACTAAACCATAGTTTGAGGTAATGGTTAGGTTAATGAAAATCTTATACAAAACAAAATTAGTGGACTTTGTCAAAGATGCTTGAAAGCTTCATGAAGCTTCAAGCAAAGACAAAGAAAGCCACCATTTTGTTTTACCAAAATAAATAAAAACCCAAAACCATTATCTTAAATATGGTGTAAGTCATACACACACCCAAGTTTGCATGTGTCATCAAACATGATACAATCTAGTGCACAAAAATATATCACATATACAACTTGTGCACATCAAGTGAGAAAATCAATCTTAAGTGAACCAATACTAGTTAATATAAAGTAATATATCAAATATATAATTATACATTAAATCATTAAATTAACACTTGATTTAACGATCCGGTCATATCGCATATAATCGACTAATATCTAGTGTATCAATATATCGAATCAACACTTGATTCGGTAACCCGGCTATATCTCATATAACCGTCCGATGATACAAATCGCAAGAATAGAATATAGTATCACATACTGGTATTATTCTCGGTCCCGCACATATCTCATATGCGCTCCTATTTCATTTCGCTTGAGCCAGGAAATCTCTGTGTAGGGCTCTAAAGACTCGTCAATACGCCGGCAGTAGGCGGTGATCATATCAATCACCCACAAGCCGCAAGCGGTCTGCTAAACGTAAAGGCCACCCGGGTATTGAGCGATTAGAAGATCAACGAGCAAGCCTGCTCACACTCCTGCAAATCCAATCAGTAAAACTTACCGCACAGTCCGGTCTGTTCGTCTGATATGTCGCATATCTCGCATAGGGGTGGTAAACGTCAGACCCTAGCAGCTTGATAAGTTATGCCGATGTAAGGTTCATAACAAGTATGAAACTACTGATAACACTTACCAGTAAATCAGTACAACCCTGGACAGGGATTTCCAGTTATGGCCAGTCGAGCATAGTTCAACATTAACCCCCAATACCGGGAGAGACGAATCCCCTCTTATCGCTCATTGCCTCCATGTGAATCGGGACTGTACCCAAAAACCACCTGTTTGCACGACTCTGTAGAGCCGTGGTAGGGTGGAAATCAAAGCACAGTAGGAGACACACAAGACTCTATGACGATCTCGGGTCAACAGACTAAGCTGTACCAGTGTCACCAGAGAACTGCCATCTGACGTGAGATATAATACCATCTTGGAGTTCTCGGCGAGTCCGTTCAGTATACCCAGTCTCCACTGAGCACCCGCATACCGTCTCTGATGTCAAACACCAATGGATATAGGATCATCCATTGCCCATCACATGGGTCGAGAATATATACGCTAGTCTACTCTGGAATATCGATGCCCTGTCTCGATATTCCCACGACTAGGAACATTGAAGAATGTACTCATGGACTACCCAGGCCCCACTAGTATGATCTACATCATAGTCCAGGAAGTCGAGTACACATCCTAAGGGCTTTATCAACATGTAAAAGAGAGACAATAAGTATATATTGTAAGTCGATGTGCAACACCCCACGAGTTGCGGGGAGGCAGAAATATGAAAAACGATCTTATTCTATAAGCATACATCGACTAACCGAAGATCTTTGCTAAACGATAATTAACAACTACCATAGAAGTTCTTAGCTACTATGTATAGAGATTATACCTAGTGATACGTGTCCTTCGTCTTTACGATCTCTACGTCCTCCTCGGCCTCCTCCAAGTGATAGATGATCCACCCAAGAACCCTAATCTAAGCTTCACCTCAAAACTTGAGGTAACTAAGTTTCTCTAGATGCTAATCAAAGGAACTTAGATCATATAGAGTTAGGTTATGGGATGTTTAGTCTTTTCTAATTCTTGTTCTCAACTCATGAGTGGTAGGATTAGAGCTTGAAGAAAGAGTGAGCTTGAGGAGAGAGAAGGTGAACTAGAATAATGAAAATGAAATTGTATCTCATATGATATATGAAGCATAATGAATAAATCAATAAATGAATAAAAAGAGATTATTCATCATGCTACATAAATGTATTATGAGTGATTCACAATGTGAGTCATTAAGCATTTAATAATGCATTAATGACATAGTGAATCACACAATCTTAGGTGCACTCCACCAATGGCTACGGGACCAATCCATCGCCCTTCCTCAGGGTCTAGATATGTATACACCAGTCTACTCCGGAGTATCGATGCCCAGTCTCGATACTCCTGCGACCAGGGACATCTAAGGATGTGCCTATTGACTATCCAGCTCCCACTAGTATGACTGCCATCACAACGCCGGTAGTCAGGCAAACACCCTATGGGCTTTATCAACCTGTATATATATATATGAATACTACGCAAAATATATCTTATGTTAAGATAAAGACAAACCAAATAGCGTACTATCATATTAAGCAAGACTGTCATGTACATACATATCCCTAGCATCCAATACAATGAAGGCCTCTAGGGCATATATATCTAACAATCTCCCACTTGCACTAAGGCCTATAATTGGCGCAATGAGTACCTACTGTCTGCACTAGATCCATTTGTTGGCGTACCGCATGCCGAACATCTTAAACAGCCTCTCGAACTGGATTTGAGGGATGGCCTTGGTGAATGGATCTGCCATGTTGTCTTTTGTGTCCACTCTCCGTACCTCGATCTCCCGACGATCAACGATCTCCCGGATCAGGTGAAACCGCCTTCAGATATGCCTGGATTTCTGATGGGACCTCGGTTCCTTCGCTAATGCTACAACCCCATTGTTATAACAATACAAATGTATTGGATTGGCAATGTACGGAACCGCCAGAAGTTCAGCAATCAACTTCCTTATCCAGACAGCCTCTTTTGCGGCTTCACTAGCAGCTATATACTCAGCCTCCATAGTTGAGTCTGCGACGGTATCCTATTTGGAACTCTTCCAACATACCGCCCCTCCATTGAGGGTAAACACAAAACCCGAAATGGATTTAGAATCATCTTTGTCACTTTGGAAGCCGGAGTCGGTAAAAGCCTTTACCTGGAGGTCCCCAATACCGTAAATCAAGAACATCTCCTTAGTCCTTCTCAGGTATTTGAGAATGTTCTTTACCGCTATCCAATTCTTCTCACCTGGGTCAGACTGATACCTGCTTACCATACCAAGTGCATAAGCTACATCTGGTCTTGTACATAACATCGCATACATTATAGATCCTACTGTCGAAGCATAGGGTATAATGCCCATGCGAGCCCTCTCTTCATCAGTCTTTGGAGACATGTCTTTTGAGAGGGTGATCCCGTGACAAGCGGGCATATTACTACGCTTGGAATCTTCCAAACTAAATCTCTTTAGTATAGTGTCAATATACCTGGACTGTGAATGTCCCAACATTCTATTAGATCTATCACGATAGATCTTAATACCCAAAATGTAGGTTGCATCACCCAAATCTTTAATGGAGAATTTCTGTGACAAGAAGAGCTTTACTGATTGTAGCATAGGGACATCATTCCCTATCAGTAGTATGTCGTCGACGTACAAAACGAGGAAGACTACTGCTCCTTCTACAATCTTCCTATAAATACATGGTTCATCTATATTTTTGATAAAGTCAAATTCTTTGACTGTCTCATCAAAGCAGATGTTCCAACTTCGCAATGCTTACTTTAATCTATAGATGGATTTAAGCAACCTGTACACTCTTCCGCTGCTTCCACTATCTAAGAAACCTTCTGGTTGATCCATGTAAACACTCTCTTCTAAATGTCCATTTAGAAAAGCTGTTTTTACGTCCATCTGCCAGATTTCATAGTCATGGAAGGCAGCAATGGCAAGCAGGATCCGAATGGATTTAAGCATAGCTACAGGTGAAAAGGTTTCATCATAGTCCAATCCTGGTCTTTGACGAAAATGTCATGACCCGATATTGGCACGTGACGGCCCTAATACTACGCAACGCCTAAAGACGTAACGTAGTAAAAGAAAGCCAAAACCAAGAAATTTAAACCAAGAAAAAAAAACGGAAAAGATAATATAAGTTTTTGAAACATTTGAAATCGCAACCCACATTCTTTAAAAGTCCTACTTTCTTTCTTTAAAATTTTGGCAACACCCTCTTTTTGTAAAAACTAGCCCAAGAAGAATACAACACAAATATACGACGCCGTAGCGAAGAAATAAAGACAATAGAGAGAAAGCTGTATATAAAAGACAACAAATCCACAAATAATATACAATATCGTCCTCACCAAGTCTCTAAGTCAACAACATAATAGTAGATGGAGAATACAAGATACAACGAATGTACAATATGAAATACAGATAATCATCGCAACCCACCTAAGCAAAATAGTACACTGTGAGTCGATGCGGTATCTGTAGCAAAAGATGATAGCTGAATAACTGAATAGCCTGCCTCGACTACTCTGGGGAACAACCTGAAACACCTGTGGCACAACGGGGGTGAGTTGCCGACTCCTGAATAGTAGATAACAATGCAGGTAATTGCAGGAATGTACGTACAGCATGAATCTAAGATATGCGATTATAGTAATAACATGTCATGTAAATGCCGAATAATGGAAAGTACACTAGCAGGTACAATCAATATGTGAAGCAATAACTATGCAATAGGGATATGAGAATGCAAATATGCAGCAATCATGAAGGGTACACTAACAGGTACTCCTGATACATGGAACCGTGCATAAGTGAAAAGGTATGAGGTATGGAGTGAAATATATCATCCCACGGAATCCTGTCATCGTGGTAGTGTCACAATCCATCAAGACACTCAAATCCCAATTCCTCAAATCAACCCCACGTTGGGCTCTCACATCATATAAGTCTCACGTCTCCTCAATGTACAATATTGAGTAATCTCCTATATCCCGAATGTACAAATCAATAATCCCATATGTATGTCCAATCTCAATGAATCACCTGATATCCCAAGTCAAAGTCTCAAGTAAGATTCTAGCATCCTATATATATATATGCAGAAATAAATATGATGGGGTCAATACACTTATATTAGCATCCCATTCCACTAATATTGGTATAAGGGTATATATAACAACGGCTAAATCCCCTGTTATATATACAAAGGTGTTTAAAAGAAATATCATGAAAACAATGTGCCAAGCATCGACACAGAAATCCTGATAGGTACATATCTTACGCTGTCCCGAAAGCACGAGTGCCTAGCTCTGACCCTCCCCTTTCAACGTATGCATACGTGCATGACTCCCAACGGTATCTCCATGATCCCCGCCGAGTCATTAGTACTGTCACCGGTAGGTACTAGCCCGCCTCCAGGCTCAATCGGCAACATCCATCGATCTTCTTGCCTAGGGGAACCATACCGGGCCCCACCATGTACCTTCATACGTCAACCATACCTCGTATGGAGTATATAATCAGAACCGATAAATCTCATGGTGGCTGTGCAAATATCATATCAAGGAAATCGGGTTTTTCAATGTATGCATAATTTCATGAACTCCCGCGGTTCCCAAATCTAGAAATCATCATGTGAAATCCAAATAACAATGCGCAAATCCAGGAATAAATATATGCGATATGTCTGAAATGCGAGCATATAAATAAGAATATGTAGCTGAAACCAGATGTATGCGAAACCAATAAGGTACAGCTAAGTAACATCAGTAAAGGTAAATATGTAACTGCAACTGAATATGTGTGTAACATACAGGTGTAGCAATGTATATGTATCTACCTATAAGAACTGATGTCGTATACCCCCTTGGGTATAAGTAGAATATGTAAGATACCCCCTGGGTATAAATAAAACATGAGCAAGGTATACCTGTAGCTGTATCGTAAGGTGTATATGTACCTATCACTAATGGTATGATACACTATAGGTATACCGATAAGCTAGATGTCATGTGTGATAAGCAATATAGTATCTATAATGGTTGGTGTGTGGCATAGCAATTATTGACGGTGTGTGTGTAGCATACAATCCGTGCTCGTGCAACATGAACCGTCAATAATATGTGCAGTGCTCTAGGCTTCTAGTCATAGTACAACTATATCTAAGTAAATAAGATAAATGCGCAATTCTAACAATGACGTAGAATATGCGACAAGTATTAGAATCCTAGCCCAGATGCATAACGCCATGCGGGCGATTCCCCTGTAGATGTTAAATCTACTCACCTACGCTCCACGCTAGGTGAATCCTACCATCTGCTCCCCCTGTAGCAGTGTCCGTAGTCCCCACCTGCAAACCTGCAATTTAGACAAGGAAATCATATATAAGCCAAATATCTCGCAAAACGCGATATCAAACCCAGACGAGAAACTCGCGTCGCGAACTAAACGCGCGTGTGCACGATATGCTGAATCGTGTGTATACGCGTCTAAAACTATCGCGACACGCCGCGACACGCTGGATCGCAGAACCCACTCACGTATCGCGCATATCGCGCAAACACAACGGACATGCAAAACGATATATTGTCCCAGATTTTCCTACAGGCCAAATCTTACAAAACTAGACATGCCAAAACACTGGACAACACAGCAGACTACCATAGGAAAAACCGCAACACCCCAGCCCCTAACCTGGCCGCAATTTGCGCCAGAACTAATAAACCGGCGGCCACTATTTGGAATTAGGGTTTCGTGCTCAGGTGGTGTGGTCTAGATCTAGTGTACATGCTCCAGTTTGCTTAATTTTATCCTGATGTGTCTAGGTCAATAGCAGATCACAGAATGTCACAAATATCGCTTAAAAACACCAATTTGCACTAAAAAGGAAACCCTATGGTATTTTAGTGTAATCCAGGGAAATTCGCATTAAAGTGACCCTAACAACACTTAAATAAGTATGGTTTACCAACACAATCATCACTTTGCCACAAGTCCACACAATTTACCATAATTAGCACTAAACTCACCAATTAACACAAACCGACGCTAATTAACACATAAGCTCAGTAACTAGGGAATAGAGTTCAGAAAAATATACCCTAAAGGGACCCTAAGAAGCAGGAGAATGAGTGAATGGAGGAGGGAGAGCTGCTGCAAGTTGCTAGGGCTGCTGCTGCTACAGCTTCTACTTCTACTGATGATGTTGTTATCTGCTGCTGCTAATGGAGTTGTTGTTGTTTCTGTTGTTGCTGAAGCTGCTTCTGGGGCTGCTGCTGCTGAAGCTTGTGTGTGTGTGTTTGTGAGAGAGAGTGAGAAAGAATGAGATAAGAAAATGAGAGGGAGAATGAGAGAACAACCAAGACCCCTCCCCCTTCTCACTCTCTTTCCTCATTAATGAGGCATGGTTCACACCATGCTCCCATGCCCTCTCTCTCTCACACAAAGTCAACATTTCAACTTAAAACCCTTTTTCATTTTATATTAACGACCATAACACTTAAAACCAAAAACACTTAAACAAAACATAAAACTAGATTATCGAAATGGTTAAACCACACTTAACAACCTAGTTATCATGCACAAGTGTGTGCAACGCTAGGAAAAATCTACTAAAATATTCATTAAATAGGATAAAATAATTAAAAACTAGATTGGTAGAGTTTTTATTAAAAACTATATATATTAAAATATAATTAACCACAAAACACATTCTAAGGTGTTACAGAAAACCTTTTGCCACGAGTCTAGCTTTGTAGGTTTCCACTTGTCCAAGTGCACCAATCTTCTTTTTGAAGATCCATTTGCATCCAACTGGTTTCACCCCAGGAGGAGAAACTTCTAAAGTCCATACTTTATTGGTGTACATGGATTCCATTTCGGATCTCATAGCATCCAGCCACTTCACCGAGTCAATACTCGTGATAGCCTGCTGAAAACTAGTAGGCTCATCATCATCGATGATGCAATCTTCTCGATCCCTATCTAGAAGAACACCATATTATCTTTCAGGAGGATGAGAAAGCCAACTAGATCTGCGGAGTGGTGTTTATTTGTCATGTTCTATTGAAATCTGAGATTCTACTAAGTCCTCTGTAGCAGTTTGAGGTTCTGGAATTTCGTCCAGCTCTACCGTGCTCCCACTAATTTCTTTTGCAAGAAATTCGTTTTCTAAGAAGACAATGTGGCGAGCGACAAACACCTTTTGTTCTTCAGTGTGGTAGACCATGTACTCACTTGAATGTTTGGGGTATCCTATAAACTTGCACAAAACTGATCGTGCCTAGAGTTTGTCCGGTCTATGCTTTTTAACATATGCCGGACACCCCCATATCTTGATATACTTGAGATATGGTCTCTTCCCGCTACACATTTCATATGGAGTGGTAGGCACAGACTTAGTTGGAACTCTATTCAATAAGTATGCTGCTGATTCTAGAGAAAATCCCCAGAAGGAAAGTGGCAACTCGGCACTACTCATCATTGAACGCACCATATCTATTAGCGTGCGATTCCTCCTTTCTGATACACCATTATGCTGAGGTGTATAAGGCGGAGTAAGCTGAGAGAGAATTCCATTCTCTTTTAAGCATTCAAGGAAACTGGTACTTAAGTATTCTCCACCTCGATCATATTGAAGTGTCTTGATGCTTTTACCAGTTTGTTTCTCTACTTCATGTTTATACTCCTTAAACTTCTCAAAGGCCTTGGATTTATGTTTCATTAAGAACACATGTCCATACCTAGAGAAGTCATCAGTAAAAGTGATGAAGTTGGAGTGACCGCTTCGCTCATGTGTAGACATTGGACCACATACATCACTGTGTACAAGTCCCAAGAGTTCTGTGGCTCTTGCTCCGTGTCCGGTGAACGGAGATTTGGTCATTTTTCCTTTGATACATGATTGACAAGTTGCATATGATGAATATTCAAACGGATCTAGATATCCATCTTTATGTAACTTAGTCAACCTTGTTTCATTTATATGACCAAGTCTACAATGCCATAGGAAGGCTTGATTTGAATCTGGAGCCTTTCTTTTAAGTGTGTTTTGAATATTGAAATTTCGAGGTTGATTAAGTATGTATATGCCATTTTCCAGTGTGCCATACCCAATCAGTTCTTGATTTAGGAGAATGTTCATGACATTTCTTTCAAGCGCAAAATTATATCCTTCATTAGATAACAAAGATATTGATATAATATTACACAACATACTGGGAATACAAAAACAGCTGTACAACACCAAAATGTGCCCATTAGTCAACCCTAGGTGATATTCCCCTATTGCAATAGCATCTACATCCATTCCATTGCCCATCCGGAGAGTCATATCACCTGTCCCCAGTACTCTACTATTTCTCAGATCCTGCAATGAATTACAGATGTGAGAACCAGAAACGGTATCAAGTACCCATGATGTAGAGTTTACTGAAAGACAATTTTCGATTACGAACACACCTGAAGCAGAAGCAACAGCTTGCTTCGTGTCCTTTGCCTTGAAGGCCATACAGTCCTTCTTCCAGTGCCCTTGCTTGTGACAATAATGGCATTCGTTTATATTCGCTTTCACCCTTCCTGCCTTATTTCTTCCCTGCACCTTCTTCACCCCACCCTTCGGTTTGGTGCCTTTCATCTTCTTCTTCCCTTTAGCTTTCGCTTTAGATTTAGAAGAGGATGATTGGCCAACATAAAGAACGGGAGTCTTCTCCTTTTTCAAGGAGGTCTCTGCTACCCTCAACATATTGAGGAGCTTTGGAAGATCAGCTTCCATTTCGTGCATGTTGAAGCTTAGCACGAACGGAGAGAAGGTGTGGGGAAGAGACTGCAAAATCAGGTCGATATACAAATCATTCTCTAGCACGCATCCCAGGTTTGCGAGTTCCTCAATGAGGCTGATCATTTTGAGGACGTGCTCTCCTACAGGCGATCCTGGAGCTAACCTCATCTGGAAGAGTTTCCTTGAGGTCTCGTACCTTGCGATACGGGAGTGCTTTCCATATAATTCCTTGAGATGGAGAAACATGGATACAATATCCATACTCTCGTGCTGTTTCTGGAGTTCAATGTTCATGGACGCCAGCAAGATGCACTTAGCTCGCTCACAGTCTAGATCCCAGGTTTTGCGAACTTCCTTGTCCACAACTGAGGAATCTGGTCCTGGGATAAGGGGAGGAACAGCGGTGGTAACATATGCTACTTTGTCATAAGTAAGTGCAATGTTGACGTTCCTTAGCCAATCTTTATAGTTCTGCCCGGTCAGTATATTTTTTCAAGTAATAGTTTTAGTCCTGTCATGGTAGCTGCTAGAGAGAGAGAAAAGAAAACACTCAGCATATGCTACTTGCAAGTTTAGATTGGTTATTAGTTTATCTAAACAGTATGGCTCCCACTGTTCCCTCAAATCCTTTTTCAAAACCTAAAAGAAGAACTAGTCAGGATTTAATCACACGTCACAATACATGCTTAACCTTTCAGCCAGGTCGGTGTTGGTACTTCGAGGGAGGTTTTCCAACGCTTTCGCAAAGTTCCTTAATTAAATAACCTCTTTTCCCTGGAGGCGTAGCCCCTCTTGTTGGATATATGTATGCCCTAGTGGCCATTATGTGATAGTGGATGTATTTGTACATGTATATATATTCAGTATTCATTCTTGCTCGACATGATAGTATGCTATTTGGTTCTTCTTTATCTGACATTTTGATTTGAACATGCTTTTATTCATTCATACATGCTGATAAAACCCTGAGGATATTGGCTTGACTACTCTGATTATGATGGAGATCATACTAGTGGGACATCTGTAGTCTATAAGCATATCCTGGAAAGTCCCTAGTCGTAGGTATATCGAGACGGGGCATTGATATACCAGAGTAGACTAGCGTATATGATACTAGACCCATACGATGGGCGATGAATGTTCCCACATTCATCGATGTTTGACATCAAGATCATATACGGGTGCTCAGTGGTGACTGGGTACACTGGATGGACTCACCGAGAACTCCTATATGGAATTATATCAATCTTCGGATAGCAGTTCTCAGGTGACACTGGTACAGGTTAGTCTGTAGACCCGAGATCGTCATAGAGTCTTGTGTGTTCTCCCACTGTACTTTGATTGCCACCCTACCACGGCTCTACTGAGTCGTGCAAACAGGCGGCCGTTGGGTACAGTCCCGAGACACACGAAGGTGATGAGCGATAGGAGGGGTTTCATCTCTCCCGGTATTGGGAGTTGATGCTGTGCTGTGCACGACTGGTTATATCAGTAAGTCCCTGGCCAGGGCTGCTGAGATATGCTGATAAGTGTTATCAGTAGTTTCTCGATCTGTTATAGACCATTCACCGGCACGACTTATTGAGGTATTGGGGTCGACGTGACCATCCCTAGGCTCGATATGAAGCATATCTGACGAAGAGACCGGACTAGATGGTAGTGTTGCCGGTTGGCTCGACGGGAGTTGTAGCAGGTTCGCTTGTTTTCTTCTGATCGCTCAATACCCGGGTGGCCGTTACGTTTAGCTGACCGCTTGTGGCTTGGGGGTGCTTGATATGATCATCACCCACTGCCGGCATATTGACGAGTCTTAGAGTCCCACAAAGGAGTTACCTAGTCCAGGCGAAACGTTGTGGTGCGCGTAAGCGATATGCGCATGGACCCGATTAAAATGCGCGTATGGGATACCGTATATTGATCGGGCGGCTTGCTTTTGGTGGGGTCATATGTGATATGGCCGGATTGATAAATCAAGTGTTGATTTATCATTTAACCATTAGTTTTCTCACTTGAAATACTTTCTTGTACATGATGGATGTATGCATGCATGTATGTTTTCTTTCTTTTAGTTTCATGCACATATGGATGTGCATACATACATACATACATACATACATCATCTATCATGGTTGCTTATACAAAGAAAATGGTGGAAATATAAGACTCACACCATGAGTTTTTAATATGGATTATTATTGTATATATACTAAAACAAAAGGAAAGAAAAAGGGTTGATTATTGGATTGTTTCTACACTCTTCTTCATCTTACCATGCTCACCCACTATTTAACCCTTGGTTATTTTTCCTTAGGTGTTTTAAACTATGATACAATAATATCTTTATATTCTAACCATGGTTTGAGATGAGAAGAAATAAATATATATATAGATATATTTTCATTTCTTTTCATAAGTTAATCTTTTCTCTTCATCTAAAAGAAAAGCCGTCATCTTCTTCCTCCTTCTTCCTTTGCTCTCTAGTTTTTTATAATGAGCAAAACACACATCAAGAAAGGTTTTTGAAGTGAGAATTAGAACCACAACATCATTCTACACAAGTCTAGCCTACTTGTTTAGAGTGTTATATTTTTTTCTTCTCTTGGAAAATGAAGTCGATAGCTTGGACGAAGGAACTTCGGGTGGATCGTCGTGGATACTAGAAGACTTCAAGGGAACCTTCCTCCAACACCCAAGAGGCCAAAGAGTCTAGCGAAGGGAGCTGCAAAGATTGTACTCTCGAAACCCTAGTCTTTGTCGCCTTTAATATTTAGAAACCCTAATTTTTTAGGATCGATCCTTTGTATGCTTGCTTAGCACCATAAAAATTTGAACTTTGTGACATGTGATGCTTCCAAACTCTACATAGGGTGCTAGGTAAACCTAACATTGGTATCAGAGCCGACCTAGAACATTAGGCGACAATTTTACGGAGTAAAAACTCCGATCGAACTAAAATACGACATTTCGAGACCTTCTCTGGACATTTTTTAAAACCTGACATTTTTCAGATTTAAAAATACAGCAGGATAATATAAGATATACTGTGAAATACGAACCCATGATCCGTACAAACCGCCGCGGAACCGTGGCCAATCCTTGCTTAGGCCGCGGCTCCGCGGCCGTACAGAGGATTCATGTCTTCCTTTTTCCACAGTAATTCCTAAAACTGCTTGTATATTGTTTTTAGGTATATTTAATCTGAGTCTAGTACTGTATATTCTGGAGATGGTTTTGGAATCGACGATTCGATTGGAATTTTCATTTCGTTGTTTTTCCGGGTAAATTAGAAAGTATTGAAGTGTTTGAACGAGTATCATTAACTCACTATTCACGGGGTTTAAATATTCTGGAGATACGTGCAAGTTTTGTGGTGGACCCTCTAGAAGACAACAAACATTAACTCGATTATGTGACCGTCTTGAACTGCCCTTTGAACCTTAGGGTTTGGGGCAGTACAGTATGCCATATGTGAGGCGTTGGCTTGACCCTTCTACGGCTGGACCGCTACTACTGTGTCATACTCCGGGTTTTTGAACTCCGCTCAAGTGTTGAGTTTTAGGGAATCTTGGGTATTTGATTATTCGTTCGAAAACTTTAATACTGTCTAACTATCTGGAATGTGATACAATATGTGGAATTCATATAGTTTAGGCATGAAATACGAAGTATGTGATATTTCGCATTTATGATGTCTAAAGAGAATGTGGATTCCAAATATTGTAGTTTTACACTTTCTTTTCTGTGACCGTAAGTGTAGTATGTTCGATATCGCCGGTTTCGTTGCTATACATCAACGACAATCGGGGTACGCATACTTACTTACGTTGATGATATGAGATATTATGTGTTGCTGAGATATGATGTACATGATTGTCGCGATTGAATAGCCGGGGGTTTTATGTGAGATGAGAGTTTTATATTTTCATTCATGTAAATTCAAATGTAATGTAATATTCTTTTATTTGGGGCACTTCCGGGTTGAGGTTGTGTCACCATTGTTGTATATTATTTACTTTTCCGCATTTGGATGGACCCAAGGAGGGGAGCACAGGTGACCAGGTTCTGGGGTTCAGTGGGAGGCCATCTCAAGGAGTCGAGACCGGGTCTCCTAAACTCTAGAATTGGTAAGGTCGCTTGCCGCTCTCGTAGGGGTCCAGGGTGTGGGCTTGGCTATTCATCGCGACTGTGGAATCCGTATTTTCTATTCTGGCTAAATACTAAATACGGACGTCCTAGTATATCCCACATTATATCTATGTTTCTGCTGCCTGTGTTCTGTGATATCTGAGACGAATGACATATTATATATATGATATATAGTAGACGTTGCTTATGTTTTACACCCGCGCTAGTCCCGTCCCGGTATGCCGTTAGTTAAGTAACCTAACGGTGCATAACGGAATATTGGGCGAATGCGGATGGCATAGGCGTACGTGTAATTTTCGTTTCTTTTCTATGATTGGCTTAAGACCTTAAATGATGGGATTACATTAATGTGATTAATGTAAAGAAAATAAACCTAAAAAAGATGTTGTAGAATCGGATTTAAAAACCACTCGGCTTTTTATGAAAAAGCTACATTTCAAAACTGCGGAGCTTAAGCCACTCCTTTTGAAAACCATTTGATTCTACGACTATATCAAGTTCAAAGCGTTAAAGATTTTCTTAAAAATCATCCACAACTCTCCATCATTCTAGGAAGTAGAGTACTTAGTATTCATGCTACGTTTGTTGACTTTAGTTAAGGCGTAGTGTACGGTAGCTAAGTGATGCCTTCCTACATTGCATATGATGCAGATTAATTAGGACATTCATACGATTTTGTTGACCATAGTTAAGGGTCATATGGGTGGGTCTAATTGATCAAGAAATGACGGGTAGAACTTGACTGGTACTTATGATTTGTCGACCATAGTTAAGGTCATAAGTACTAGGGGTAAAAATCATATCGGGAATTTCAAGTGTTGAGATTTGCAATGAGATTGCATACCTTCCATATGATGGTTGGATCCCGATCCCACTGTGGGCAAAAGTTGATCCTAGGAGAGTTTTACAGTTTACAATTAGCTAACTCATTAGGTGTCTAGAAAGGTGTTAACGGGCCTCCGCCTCTAGGAAAACGAGGTTTACTTTAATTAGGTCTGTGCGAAAGCATGGGGAACCTCCCTCAAGTACTGACACTGGCCTGGCTGAACGGTTAGCGAAGTTGTTGACTGTAATTAATCCTGGCTAGTTTTCTTTTTAAGGTTTGAAAGAAAAACTTGATTAAAGCAGTGGGAGACATCGATTAGACAAGGTAATAACAAATCTGATCTATGCAAGAGCTTTCGCTGAGTGTATTCTTTTCTCTCTCTTAATGGCAGATACCAATGACTGGACTCAAGCTTCTACTAGATAAAAACAAACTGAATGGGACCAATTCTAAAGACTGGCTGAGGAATCTGAAAATAGCCTTGACTTATGATAAAGTATCATATGTCCTCACGGCTTCAGCCCCGCCCGTCCTAGGTCCAAAATCCTCAGTTGTGGACAAAGAAGTCCGCAAGACATGGGACGCTGATTGTGCCACGGCCAAATGCCTCGTGCTTGCATCGATGGACAATACACATCAAAAGCAGCACGAGAATATGGACATTCAAACCATATTGTTCCATACAAAGGAGTGGTATGGAGAGCAATCCCGCGTATTGCGATACGAAGCATCAAAGAAATTGTTTCAGATGCGAATGGCCCCCGGCACACCAGTAGGAGACCATGTTCTGAAGATGATAGCTCTTATAGAAGAGCTTGAGGACCTTGGGTGGACTATTGACAATGAACAATATATAGATATTATTCTGCAGTCCCTCTCCTCCACCTTTGCTCAATTCATAGTTAACTTCAACATGCATGGCATGGAGAAGGAGCTACCTGAACTCCTTAATATGTTAAGGAGTGCAGAGAGCACTATGAAGTCAGCAAAAACTCCCGTTATGACTGTTGGACAGTCTTCCTCTTCTCGCCCGAAAGCTAAGGCCAAGGGAAAGAAAAAGAAGAAGCCCACCAATCCTAAGGGTGGAGTTAAGAAGGTGAAGGGAAAGGAAAAGTCTAAAGCTGGAGACTCGGGGAAAGGCGAATGTTTTCATTGCCACAAGACAGGACATTGGAAGCGCAACTGCACGGAGTACTTAAATCTCAAGAAGAAGCATGGGGATGCTTCTGCTTCAGGTGTGTTTGTGACAGAAAACTGTTTTTCAATAAACTCTGCTTCCTGGGTATTGGATACCGGTTCAGGTTCTCACATTTGCAATTCTATGCAGGGGCTGAGAAATAGCAAAGTTTTGAAGACAGGTGACCATACTCTCCGCGTTGGAAATGGTTCCAATGTACATATAGTCGCAGTGGGAGAGTATTACTTGGGGTTGCCATCTGGATGTATTTTGGTTTTGAATCCATGTTATTTTGTACCAAGTATGCTTTGTAATATAATATCCGTTTCTTTGTTAGACAATGAAGGATATAATTTTGTATTGCAGAACAATGTTATGAACATTCACCTGAATCAAATGTTGGTTGGGTATGGTACGCTTAATAACGGAATATATGTCCTAAATCAACACACAGTTTTCAGTATACAACACACTAATAAAAGTAAACTTTCAGAATTAAATGAGGCTTTTCTTTGGCACTGTAGACTTGGTCATATTAACGAAACAAGACTAAACAAGTTATACAAAGATGGATATTTAAACTCCTTTGAATATAAATCTTATGCGACTTGCCAGTCTTGTATCAAGGGTAAAATGACCAAAACTCCGTTTACCGGACACGGAGAAAGAGTTACTGATCTCCTAGGCCTCATACATAGTGATGTATGCGGGCCAATGTCTACACAGGTTAGAGGCGGTTTTTCGTACTTCATTACATTCACTGACGATTTCTCAAGATTCGGTCATGTATTTTTATTAAAGCACAAGTCCGAAGCTTTCGAGAAATTCATTGAATATAAACAAGAAGTAGAAAAACAAACCGGCTTGAGTATCAAGATGCTTCGATCAGATCGAGGTGGTGAGTATCTGAGTATAGAATTTGCAAACTTCCTAAAAGAGAATGGGATTCTCTCTCAGCTCACTCCTCCTTACACACCACAGCACAACGGTGTGTCTGAACGACGGAATAGGACCCTATTAGATATGGTCCGATCCATGATGAGTGATGCTGAGTTACCCGTCTCATTTTGGGGGCATGCATTGGAGACTGCAGCATTTCTACTGAACAGGGTTCCAACCAAAGCCGTGTCTACCATGCCATATGAGATATGGCATGGGAAGAGACCATCTCTTAAGAGAATTAAGATTTGGGGTTGCTCGGCCTATGTTAAAAAGCAGAATCCGGACAAACTCGAGACACGGTCAATCATCTGTAATTTTATGGGGTATCCAAAGAATTCTTATGGATATCTATTCTACCACAAAGAGGAACAAAAGGTGTTTGTTTCTCAGTATGCCACATTCTTGGAAAATGAGTTTTTCACAGATAAAGATGATGGCAAGATGGTGGATCTAGAAGAAGTTCTAGAGACACAAACTATAAATGACGATTTGGTTGAACCGGCTGTTGCAATAGAAACTAAGGAACCTCGGCCACTCCGAAGGTCTGGTAGGACTTCTCGCCCACCAGAGAGGTACTACGGTTTCCTCATTGATGGTGACAGAGAAGACTGCATCATGGATGATGATGATCCTACCAGTTTTCAGCAAGCTATCACGAGTGGAGACTCTGTGAAGTGGATGGATGCCATGAGATCCGAAATGGAGTCTATGTACACCAACAAAGTATGGACTTTGGACGTTGTACCCCTTGGGGTAAAACCTGTGGGATGCAAATGGATCTTTAAAAGAAAGATTGGTGTAGATGGGCAGGTAGAGACCTATAAGGCAAGACTTGTGACGAAGGGTTTTCGTCAAAGACCAGGTTTGGACTATGACGAAACTTTTTCGCCCGTAGCCATGCTTAAATCCATTCGGATCCTACTTTCTATTGCTGCTCACTACGACTATGAAATCTGGCAGATGGACGTTAAAACAGCATTTCTAAATGGAGATTTAGAGTTTATATGGATCAGCCAGAGGGCTTCATTGACAGTGGGAGCAGCGGGAAAGCATGTAGATTGCTTAAATCCATATATGGGTTAAAGCAGGCATCTCGGAGTTGGAACATCTGTTTCGATGATGTTATCAAAGAGTTTGATTTCATCAAAAATCCAGATGAACCTTGTGTTTATAAGAAGGCTGTAGGAAGAGCTGTCACATTCCTCGTATTGTACGTAGATGACATTCTTCTGATAGGAAATGATATTCCTATGCTACAGTCGGTCAAATCTTTCTTATCACTAAGGTTCTCCATGAAGGACCTGGGTGATGCCACATACATCCTGGGCATAAGGATCTATAGGGATAGATCCAAAAAGTTATTGGGATTGTCCCAAACCAGGTATATCAACACCAACCTAAAAAGATTTAGTATGGAAGACTCCAAGCGGGGTGCCTTATCCGCTTGTCATGGGGTCACTCTCTCCAAGGATTCTTGTCCAAAGACCGATGAAGAGAGATCTCGCATGAGCGTTATACCCTATGGTTCGGCAGTAGGATCTATAATGTATGCGATATTATGTATACGCCCAGATGTAGCTTATGCACTTAGTGTTGTAAGCAGGTATCAATCCAACCCAGGGAAGAATTACTGGACAACTGTGAAGAACATTCTTAAGTACTTACGAAGGACTAAAGAATTGTTCTTGGTGTATGGTAATGGAGATCTCCAAATGGAGCCCTTTACCAATTCGAGCTTCCAGAGCGATAAGGACGACAGCAAATCTATCTCTGGGTTTGTATTTACCCTCAATGGAGGGGCGGTAAGTTGGAAGAGTTCCAAACAGGATACCGTTGCAGACTCAACGATGGAAGCTGAGTACATCGCTGTGAATGATGCCGCCAAGGAAGCCGTCTGGATGAAGAAGTTCGTCTCGGAGCTAGGAGTAGTTCCAACCATTATTGATCCAATATCTTTGTATTGTGATAATAATGGGGCTATGGCGTTAGCCAAGGAGCCCAGATCCCATCAGCGATCCAGACACATCCTGAGGCGTTTTCATTTGATCCGGGAGATTGTAGATCGCCGCGAGATCGAGATTAGGACAGTAGACACAAAGAATAACGCCGCGGATCCATTCACCAAGGCCGTCCCTCAGCCGCAGCATGAGCGACTTTTTGAGATGTTGGGTATGAGATACGCCAATAACTGGCCTTAGTGCAAGTGGGAGATTGTTGGATATAAGTATGCCCTAGAGGACATTATATGATAGTGGATGTATTTGTACATGTATATATATTCAGTATTCATTCTTGCTCGACATTATAGTATGCTATCTGGTTCTTCTTTATCTGACATGTTGATTTGATCATGCTTTATTCATTCATACATGCTGATAAAGCCCTGAGGATATTGGCTTGACTACTCTGATTATGATGGAGATCATACTAGTGGGACATCTGTAGTCTATAAGCATATCCTGGAAAGTCCCTAGTCGTAGGTATATCGAGACGGGGCATTGATATACCAGAGTAGACTAGCGTATATGATACTAGACCCATACGATGGGCGATAAATGTTCCCACATTCATCGATGTTAGACATCAAGATCATATACGAGTGCTCAGTGGTGACTGGGTACACTGGACGGACTCACCGAGAACTGCTATATGGAATTATATCTATCGTCGGATAGCAGTTCTCAGGTGACACTGGTACAGGTTAGTCTGTAGACCCGAGATCGTCATAGAGTTTTGTGTGTTCTCCCACTGTACTTTGATTGCCACCCTACCACGGCTCTACTGAGTCATGCAAACAGGCGGCCGTTGGGTACAGTCCCGAGACACACGAAGGAGATGAGCGATAGGAGGGGTTTCGTCTCTCCGGGTATTGGGAGTTGATGCTGTGCTATGCCCGACTGGTTATATCAGTAAGTCCCTGGCCAGGGCTGCTGAGATTTGCTGATAAGTGTTATCAGTAGTTTCTCGATCTGTTATAGACCATTCACCGGCACTACTTATTGAGTTATTGGGGTCGACGTGACCATCCCTAGGCTCGATATGCAGTATATCTGACGAAGAGACCGGACTGTACGGTAGTGTTGCCGGTTGGCTCGACGGGAGTTGTAGCAGGTTCGCTTGTTTTCTTCTGATCGCTCAATACCCGGGTGGCCGTTACGTTTAGCTGACCGCTTGCGGCTTGGGGGTTCTTGATATGATCATTACCCACTGCCGGCGTATTGACGAGTCTTAGAGTCCCACAAAGGAGTTACCTAGTCTAGGCGAAACGTTGTGGTGCGCGTATGCGATATGCGCATGGACCCGATTAAAATGCGCGTATGGGATACCGTATATTGATCGGGCGGCTTGCTTTTGGTGGGGTCATATGTGATATGGACGGATTGATAAATCAAATGTTGATTCATCATTTAACCATTAGTTTTCTCACTTGAAATCATTTCTTGTACATGATGGATGTATGCATGCATGTATGTTTTCTTTCTTTTAGTTTCATGCACATATGGATGTGCATACATACATACATCATCTATCATGGTTGCTTATACAAAGAAAATGGTGGCAATATAAGACTCACACCATGAGTTTTTAATATGGATTATTATTGTATTTATACTAAAACAAAAGGAAAGAAAAAGGGTTGATTATTGGATTGTTTCTACACTCTTCTTCATCTTACCATGCTCACCCACTATTTAACCCTTGGTTATTTTTCCTTAGGTGTTTTAAACTATGATACAATAATATCTTTATATTCTAACCATGGTTTTAGATGAGAAGAAATAAATATATATATAGATATATTTTCATTTCTTTTCATAAGTTAATCTTTTCTCTTCATCTAAAAGAAAAGCCATCATCTTCTTCCTCCTTCTTCCTTTGCTCTCTAGTTTTTTATAGTGAGCAAAACACACATCAAGAAAGGTTTTTGAAGTGAGAATTAGAACCACAACATCATTCTACAAAAGTCTAGTCCACTTGTTTAGAGTGTTATCTTCTTTTCTTCTCTTGGAAAGTGAAGTCGATAGCTTGGACGAAGGAGCTTCGGGTGGATCGTCGTGTACACTAGAAGACTTCAAGGGAACCTTCCTCCAACACCCAAGAGGCCAAAGAGTCTAGCGAAGTGAGCTACAAAGGTTGTACTCTCGAAACCCTAGTCTTTGTCGCCTTTAATATTTAGAAACCCTAATTTTCTAGGATCGATCCTTTGTATGCTTGCTTAGCACCATAAAAATTTGAACTTTGTGACATGTGATGCTTCCAAACTCTACATAGGGTGCTAGGTAAACCTAACACCTCTAACACCTTTTTGGACACCTACTTGGTTTATAGCATTGATTGTTAAGTGATAAAGTTTCCCGAGAGTAATCCTTCTCATTAGTGGGATCGGGATCCAACTATCATTGCATGATGTACTAGATGGAAGCCACTCTAGTCACCACACTCCAGAAGGTATGCTAAATCTGCAAGTTTCCTTTATGTTTGAAACTCCCGATGTGATTTTTACCCCAAGCTCTTATGACCTTGACGTAGGCCAACAAGTCATAAGACGCAAGTCAAGTTCTACCCGTCGTTGTCCTGATTAATTTAGGTACATCGTACATGCCCTTGACGTAGGCCAACAAGGCTGTACGTCTGTCCTATACTAATGCATCTATCTATGCAACAAATAAGCAAACCACACTGCTACCATCCACTATGTCTTGACGTAGGCCAACAAGCATAGCATGAATACGATGTGCTGTCTATTTGAAACGACGGAGGGTTACGGCTGGTTTTTGGCAAAAAAGCGTTAACGTAATGAACTTGATATGAGCGAAGGAACCATGATAGCCTTTATTAAAAGGTGTGGTTTAAGCTCCGTATTTAAAATTTGCTTTTTGAAGAAAACCGAGTGGTTTTAGAAATTGTTCCAACGATTCAGTTTAGGTTTTATTTTTCTTTGCATTAAAAAAATAATGCGTCCCACCATTAACCTATCATTACAGATAACAACGAAAATACAACGTCCTCTTATGCCATCCGCATTCGCCACGGGGTCCCGTCATCACCCGTTAGGTTACTTAACTAACGGCAGAGCGGGGGCTGGGCTAGCGCGGGTGTAAAACATAAGTGACGTCTAAATAGCTATCATATATATATATTGTACATTCGTCAGACGCAATAATAGGCATTCCAGATCATAGATAAACTTTATTGGATATGCAAGCAATCCGCATTTCTATGGAGCCTGCAATGAAAGACGGATTTACATAGTTGTGATGAATAGCCATTACCCCATCCCAGACCCCTACGGGTACGGCAAACTACCCGCCAAGTACCCGAAGTGAAGCGGTCTCCGTCAACAACGTGAGTAGGCCACTAAGCAGATCGAAATACCCGGTAGTTTATGCACCCCACCTTGGGTCTATCCTAGGAGCAAAAACAGTAAAAGGAAATAATACAACGGTGGCTACAACCGCAACCTGGATGTGCCACGCAAAATAATATTACAACTTATTACAATTACATCGAATGAATTAATACAATAACCCTTCACAAAAATCCGGCTAATCATCACAACAGTCCAATAGAGTTCATAATCACAAACAGTTAAAACATTACAGATATGTGCAACCCCCTGCCAACCGACATACTAGCAGTTAAGGGAGGTTTACGAACACATAATACAGTTCATAGATATAATCAAACAAGCAAACATCGTATAATTTCGATCGATCAAACACATTAGATTCTGCTCCAAAAACTTCTTTGTAAACCTGAGACCTGAGCAAAAAATAAACATTCCAAAAAAGACAAAATATTCACAGAAGAATTACTGGGGAGATTTGGGGTGAATCGGGCTCAACTCGGCCGCAGATCCGCAGCGGATCAGTCCGCGGTTCCACGTTGTGTTGGCCGATTCATGCACCCAAATTTCTCCAGTGTACTTAGGTTTCCTTGTAGGTTATTCTGGAGGTCCCTGAAAAATTTTTGGACCTCAATTTAAAATCGACAGAAACAATGTGAATACGATGTATTTTCCGGTTCGTTTTGCGTTCGAAATTCATACGACTTTGCAAGTGAGTTAATTATTGTTTAGTGAGGCTCTGATACCACTGTAAGTCGATGTGCAACACCCCACGAGTTGCGGGGAGGCGGAAATATGAAAATTGATCTTGTTCTATAAGCATACATCGACTAACCAAAGATCTTTGCTAAACGATAATTAACAACTACCATAGAAGTTCTTAGCTACTATGTAAAGAGATTATACCTAGTGATACGTGTCCTTCGTCTTTACGATCTCTACATCCTCCTCGGCCTCCTCCAAGTGATAGATGGTCCACCCGAGAACCCTAATCCAAGCTTCACCTCAAAACTTGAGGTAACTAAGTTTCTCTAGTTGTTAATCAAAGGAACTTAGATCATATAGAGTTAGGTTATGGGATGTTTAGTCTTTTCGAATCCTTGTTCTCAACTCATGAGTGGAAGGATTAGAGCTTGAAGAAAGAGTGAGCTTGAGGAGAGAGAAGGTGAACTAGAATAATGAAAATGAAATTGTTTCTCACTTGATATATGAAGCATAATGAATAAATCAATAAATGAATAAAAAGAGATTATTCATAATGCTACATAAATGTATTATGAGTGATTCACTATGTGAGTCATTAAGTATTTAATAATGCATTAATGACATAGTGAATCACACATTATGAGTCACAATATCATTAATGACAACGCCACCTAAACCCCTCAAGTCACCATGCTTCTAGAAGCTTCCCGGAAGTTACGAGAACGCCCCTCCCATCCGTGAAAACGCGGAAAAACTTTAGACTGTATAAATCCAATAACCTGATACTAGAATATGGCTTAAACCAAAGTCGTCTAGTAAAAACTATCCGAATGTCATACGTGCGTTTAAACACGTATTCGTCCGAACCCTTGTCGTAAAACCGTACGACCTCTATATAGTTTCGCCTGGAGTTGGGAAAACTCTGTGTGGGACTCAAAAGACTCGACTACTACGCTGGCAGTGGGTTTAACCACAGACCGCAAGCGGCACCAGCTGTACGTAACGGTCCCCAGGTAGATGTCGATAAGAAGGCCGATGAGGAAACCCATCCGAACTCCTACTGAGCCTGTGCGTGACAATATCCGTGCAGTCCGGTCTGTTCGTCTAAAAGTATCGCATGTATAGTCTAGGGAGGTGGTAAACGTCAGATCCCTAATAACCGTACAAGTCGTGTCGGCATGGCTCAATTACCATCCGAGAATCTACTGATCGGTCTATCAGTAATTCTCAATCAGCCCTGGCCAGGGACGTATGGTAATGACCAACCGATCACCGTGCGATATCAACTCGCTATACCGGGAGAGACGAATCTCTAACAGTCACTCACTGCCTCCACGTGGCTTGGGACTGTGCCCAACTAAAACCTGTTTGCATGACTCCTTTGAACCGTGGTAGGGAAGTAATCAAAGCACAGTGGGAAATCACACGAGACAAATGACGACCTTAAGTCAACGGACTATCTGCACACATGTCACCTAAGAACTGCTATCTGACGTTAAGTATAAATACCATCCAGTCAGTTCTCGGCGAGTCCTGTCCGGTGTACTCACACCCAGTGAGCATCTGTATACAATCTTAGGTACACTCCACCAAAGGCCGCGGGACCAATCCATCGCCGCTCCTCAGGGTCTAGATATGTATACACCAGTCTACTCCGGAGTATAGATGCCCAGTCTCGATACTCCTGCGACCAGGGACATCTAAAGATGTGCCTATTGACTATCCAGCTCCCACTAGTATGACTGCCATCACAACGCCGGTAGTCAGGCAAACACCCTATGGGCTTTATCAACATGTATATATATATATATATATGAATACTACACAAAATATATCATATGCTAAGATAAAGACAAACCAAATAGCGTACTATCATATTAAGCAAGACTGTCATGTACATACATATCCCTAGCATCCTATACAATGAAGGCCTCTAGGACATATATATCCAACATACATGTTAAGATAAAGAGCAACCAGATAGCGTACTATCATGTCGAGCAAGAAAGTCCTCCTTATATATGTCCCAGCATCCACTACATTATACATCTCATGTACAGTAATGGCCTCTAGGGCATACATATAACTAACATATTTCACCTAACAATCAATGCTATAAATCAAGTAGGTGAGTAGAACGGTGTTAGCGGGGTTACGGCTCCAGGGAAAAGAGGTTATATAATTAAGGAACTTCGCGAAATCGTTGGAAAACATCACTCAAAGTACCAACACTAGCCTGGCCGAAAGGTTAAGCAAGTATTGTAAAGTGTGATTAATCCTGACTAGTTCTACCTTTAAGGTTTGATGGAGAATTCAAGGAAACAGTGGGAGCCATCCTGATTAGATAAATTAATAACCAATCTAATCTTGCAAGAGCGCACACTAAGTGTTTCTTTTCTCTCTCTAGATAGCAACCATTTCACGCCCTAATCAAGATAATAAAATGTATCGCTTGACCGATCCGAATTCTTATTCGAGGCTGGGGAACGTCAGTTCGGCTCTAAACTATGACAGCTGCCATGAGTATAACCAAGGGAAAAAGGATTGCAAGAATTCCTTGATGACCCCAATGAAGAATAAGCATACAATCGCTTCTTCTTCAGGTGTTCTTGTTATTGAGAACTGTTTTTCGGTTAGTCCTGTCTCCTGGGTATTAGATACCGGATCAGGATCTTATATCTGTAATTTATTACAGGGACTGAGAAAAAGTAGGATGGTTGGACCTGGTGATATGTCCCTCGGAGTAAGAAACGGAGTACAAGTTGATACTGCTGCCGTCGGTGAATATCACATAGTGTTGCCAAAAGGCAATACTATGATTTTGAACAATTGCTACTATGTACCTTCCATGGTTTACAACATCATATCAGATACTTTACTTGATAAAGATGGATATAATATTGTTCTTGATAGAAATATCATGAACATCAACCTTGAAAAGGTATTGGTTGCAGAAGATACACTTTGTAATGGTATCTATGTAATATTTCAGAAAAATATAAAATATTATTTTTGGAATATCATATTAAAATAATATATTTCGCGAAAACTACCTGATTTGCGAAATTGGGGTTTCCGTAAAATGGTATAAATATATAACAATATTTGTGAAATAATTGGAGATAAAAATGATTTATTCATTTAAAAATATATTTATTGGATTTGGCATTTTATTAATTTATTATATGCAGTTTGAATAAAAATAGATTAGTGCACTATTAATCGCGATTAAGCCAAATCCGTGTTTCTACATTTTGCCATGGCTAGTGCACCATGTCATGATGCATTTTTGTTGCATGTTGTTTCATTAGTATGTGTTGATATTTGGTTTAGAGAAAAGAAAAAGAGAAAAGGGAAAAATGAGTAAATTAATGGAGAGAGAGGGGGGGTCAAAAGTCAAGACATGAGTTGTGAGAGGGTGAGAATAAGAAAAAGAGAGAGAGGGAAGCCACCATTTTCCTCCCCCATTGTTTTCCTTCATCTTCCTCATCCTCATGTTCCCTCCACCTCCACCACCACCTCCAAGTATCATCTCAAAATCTTCATCAAAACCCTATACTCCCTTCATTAAAAATGATCCCCACCTCATCCTCAACACTTTGGACCAATCAAAATTGGATTTTGAAGACTTTGAGAAACTCAAGAATTTTCTTGAGTTGCCAAATGAGTTATAATTCTAGACCCTAGTTAAGTTATGGTGTTTAGTTTATCCTATTGTTAGTTTAGAATTAAATTGATGTTGTTTAGTGATGTTTAGAAATTCCTAGAGAGGGTTTGGGTGATTGTGTGGACTTGTGAGAGTTAGTGGCTGTCTACAGACCTTAGTGTTGATTTTACTGGCCAAGACCCGGATTAGAAACCAAAATACAGACTTAGGAATTTTCCCGTGTTGGTTTTGTGAAGTATGTTGGCCTACAGGGAATCTGGAGCAATCTGGGAAATTTCTGAGAAAAACTAGCAACTCCACTGACCTAGGCTGAACACTAGAAGACCACCCTGAGGAGACGAACCCCAACAGATCGTGTTTGGCCGAGCAGGCCGGTTTTCAGGGTAGTGTGGCCGGCTAAATTGTGGTATTTGGTTTCTAGGTTGGTCCAGTAGCTCACATACTCCATATATTACCCCATTGTACTGCTAGTTTAGCCCAATTTTACCTAAGACTAAATCTGGGACCATTTTCCTAGGTTGCTGAATATGGTATTTGTGATTTATGAATTTGGGATTTGGGATTTGATATTGTATTGGGTCGTTTGATGTTTGTACGTCAACGACAAGGGTTGTTTGGTTGTTTTTGCATGCGTAGGCTATAGGTTCTAACCTATGAGTGCACCGTGTGATGTATTGGTTTTCCGGACTTGATTTTAATAGCTTTGCGATTGCGTATTAATTATAGGTACCTTCGCGTGGATTCCGAGACGACGAAGCACATCGACTACGGCTGAACAAGGAGTTCCGCAGGTGAGTAGATTTATATCTACGGGGAAAGTCGGGTGGATGGCGTATAGCACCCCCGTAAGTTTTGATGGAAACCGATATATAGAATATGGTTAAGGAAACCTATATTAGAAAACTATGGATATGGTTAAAAAAGATAGTTAGAGATGATATGAATGATTGAATATATATATCGAGATATGAGATGAAAGCTATAGGGATATGACTCTTTGACATGATATGATAGAAATGATGTCTCGAATTGATATATAAGGATATGAAAGGTGAATGTGAATCACGATATATAGATATGCAGTTGCACGAGATTAAGTACGAGATTTAGAGTAGCATGACATGAGTTTTATAAGATAGAATGTATATATAAAATGACTTGATGTGAGATATTGATGTGATTAAAAGAGTATACGATGAGATGTGATGACTTGGTTAGATATGTCGTTATACGGATGAGACTCGATATAAGATAATCTATACCTTTGTCGGTCCCATGATATGAGATTGATACGGATGTGACCTGGGATATAGGTATATAGATATATATAATGTTGTGAATCATGAGTGATATGTCGTAAGAGACGTTAGGTCCGTACCATCATTGTCATATAGGTTGATAGGATCCCTAATGGTTTAATGCCGTCGTACGATGGATACCGTACATGATGAGTTTTACTTGATGATTGATCTATACCCTTGACTAGAGGATGTCGTACGATGGATTATACCGTACGTGATGTTGTGAGGCTGGATGCCGATTGATAGATTCACTAACTCGGATATGTAGAGACGTATACCTTATAGCATTGCGCTCACGATTTACTTTATGCTACGTTCATGACATTCTCATTGCGTTATATATACCTGTGCTAGTACACCCACACAATTATCGATGATGGGTATGTTATACTTACACAGATTGCCGGCTCACACACTTTTATTATCGATAATTGCTATGTCACTTACACAGTAGAATTGCTGCTAGTGTATATGCCTTAGGGGCCATTATTGTATCATACTTGTATGTATATTACTTAATGGAAGCTTGGGATATCCACAGTTGTATATACAGTCTTACTAAAAATGGTAGTATGCTACTTGGTTTGTGTCTACTTTAATATGTGCATATGTTTCATGTAACGTATCACTTATACATATTAGTAGAGCCCATAGGATCTTTTGCTTGATTACCAGCATTGTGATGGCAGTCACACTAGTGGGGGGTTGGGTAGTCTATAAGCAACATCTTATACTTGTCCCTAGTCGTAGGATTATCGAGACAGGGCATCGATACTCCAGAGTAGACTAGTGTGTATGCTTCTTATCCCAGTTGGGGAGATGGTCTGTCCCACAGCCGTCAGTACGTCGTACTGGAGATAGTATACAGGTGCTCGTTAGGTTACGGGTACACCGGACAGGACTCGCAGGGGAACTGATTGGTTGGTATTATACCCGTCGTCAGTTAACAGTTCCCAGGTGACATGAGTACAGCATAGTCCGCAGACTTTACACTGCTACTTTCCCTTGAGTGTGTCCCCTTGTTCTTAGATTGCTACCCTACCACGGTTCAAAGGAGTCGTGCAAACAGGTAGCAGTTGGGTGCAGTCCCGAGCACTTGGTGGCAGTGGTGGTTAGAAAGGATTCGTCTCTCCCGGTATTGAGAGTTGATATCGTGCTGTGTCAGAGAGCCATTACGCAAAGTCCCTGGCCAGGGCAAGCGAGATTTACTGGTAGGCTCCAGTAGTTTCTCAGGGTGTAATGGGCTACGCTCCGACACGACTTATACCGCTATTAGGGGGCTGACGTCTGCCGCCCCCTAGGCTCGATATGCGATAGTCTTAGACGAACAGACCGGACTGTACGGAGATTGTCACATCAGGCTCAGTAGGAGTTCGGATGGGTTTCCTCATCGGCCTTCTTATCCACATCTACCTGGGGACCGTTACGTACAGCTAGTGCCGCTTACGGTCTGTGGTTAAACCCACTGCCAGCGTAGTGTCGAGTCTTTAGAGTCCCACACAAAGGGTTTCCCTGCTCCAGGAGAAACGATATAGAGGTCGTATGGTTTTACGACAAGGGTTCGGACGCATACGTGTTAAAACACACGTACGGCGTTCGGACAGTTTTTACTAGCCGGCTTTGATTTAAGCCAGATTATAGTATCAGGTTATTGGATTTATACAGTCTAAAGTTTTTTCCGTGTTTTCACGGATTGGAGGGGCGTTCTCGTAATTTCCGAGAAGCTTCTAGAAGCATGGTGACTTGGGGGTTAAGGTGGCATAAGCATTTAATGCTTAATGACTCATTTGTGTGATTCAACCATGATGATTAATCATATATATTATTTATTTGATAAATTGTTATGGTTGATATATTCTAATGAGTTCATTTTTCAATATCATTCTCTTCATCACCTTCTCTCTCCTCAAGCTCTCTCATTCTTGAAACCCTCACCCTAACCTCTCATGTGTTGAGATCAAGGGTTAGCTAGACTAATACATCAATAACCTCACTCTATATCCCCTAGGTAGTTTAGATTAGCACTTTGAGCAACCTAGTTATCTCAAGTTAGAGATCAAGCTTGGCATAGGAGCTCTCGGGTAGATCGTCTTTGACTCGAGGAGGCCGTTGAGGTGCCGATGTTTCAAGGAGCCTATGAGGAGTGGAGGACAGTGATGAAGACCCGAAGGACAAGTAACGTGAGGTATAACTTTGAATCCGAGTAGTTAAACCTCTCGTAGTTTGCTAGTAACGGTTTAGATACGATTCATGCGCTCAAGTCCGTGTTACGAAGCTTTGATAATCGTTTTTCATATATTCTGCCTCCCTGCAAGTTCGTGGGGTGCGTGACATGGACTTACAATTGCCACATCCTTATGATATGTCGCGTGATATACTGATATGCTCACATCACTGTTCTATGTTGCATGAGATATTGATATGCTCACATTTCTGTTATATGTTTGCATACATCATGCTTTACGATTATATGCCTTGAGATGCTGTTTTCATGAGATTCTGGATTTGAGAACTATGGTTATATTTCAAAAGAAAGTATGTATTATTTTAAAAACCTGGTTTCTCTTGATATGATATTTCGAAACATCCACCATGTGTTTTCTAGGTTATGAGTTATGTGATACCCGATTCGATGAGCTGGATGAGGCCGATTGCGGGTATATGGTGGACCCGGTATGGTATCCCGGGGCAAGAAAGGTATGTTGTAAAGTAGGCGATGAGCCTGGCAGAGGGACTACTACCTACCGGTGACAGTATTTAGGCTCGGCGGTTATCCGGAGGATACCGACCGGAGTCGAAAAATGATATGGGCCGATCCGGACTGACGGAGCCCGTGGGCCAATCCGGACTGACAGAACCCGATATATGAGGATTTACGTGTCGATGCTGAATACGGTTTCATGATGTTTTGCGTGTCGATGTTGGACACTCAGATTGCATGATTTTGATGTGTCATTGATGGACACACGTTGGTTGATATCCTCATATGTACATGCATATGCTTTCATGATATTTACATGCATGATGTTGTTGTGTTATTGATGGACACGTAGATGTTATCCACATTCTGATAGGCATTAATTATATTGTTGGCACATATGCAGATACGGTCACCCTAGATATCATAGTATTATCTTTATGATATAGTTGACCTAGGAATCGTTGTTTTATTCGATTTCTACCTGATAATGTTTTCTACTCACGAGTTGGCAACTCACCCCCGTTGTGCCACAGTTCTTGCAGGTTGACCGTATGGATCAGTAGCGGTATTGCTGGCACACAGCTTGCATCCGGGTGATTTGCTTTGGTAGGTGGTACACATTGGATCGTGACACCCTTGTATTTATTATTCCTGTTGTATCTAGTTAACTCCATCAATCAGAAACTAGTATTTGTAGAAGTAGTAAGACTTAGAAGAGACTTGTGGTTGCGAGACTTAGAGCGATGGATTATATGCTCGCTATTGGGGGGATTTGATGTCTTGCTTTATTTACTTTATCCTTTTGTGTGGATCTTCGTCGTTGGGCGTCGTATACTTATATTCTGTCTTGCGTGGTTATGATTCCGCCGTTTGGCGAAGAGCTAGCCCCCGCTTGGGGATGTCTTTTATATTATCATGTATATGTGGTTTTGGATCAAAATATACAAGGGAGGTGCTGCCCAAATTTTTAAAAGACGAAACATGTTTTTCAACTAGTAAAATCCACCTGCATTTTTCATGTTCCACTATCTATGCATTTAAGAAAACTTTTGATTTCATCATTTCTTTATTTCAGAACTTCACCTCTTTTATTTTCTTAAAAAGGTTTAGATTACTGGGCTTCGGCTTACTTAATTTACGTTGCACCTTTAGACGTTGCGTGATTTAAGTGTCGGTCATGAACTAAATTTCGGTTCGTGACAAAGTTGGTATCAGAGCGCTAGGTTTAACCTTGGTTCAAGTCTAGGTTTGACTATGTGGAGTCTGGGGCGTAATCTATTTCGGAACCTAGGCTTGACCTTACGGAACTTAGACTTGAACAAGGGGGTATTAGACCCGAACTTTCGTTTCATAGGCTGACCCTGATTGATGGAGTAGGTAGCTTGAGTAGAGTGGCGTACCGTACGTATGTTCCGCGGCATATTTACAATACGATACTCCACTTAAGAAACCTTAGGATGTACGTATTTTGAGATCTGTGATTCTCTTCGTCCCTATGATTATACATCCATTTGATATCCTTGATTTTATTCATTTCCATGATCATACTCTCATTGATTCCGTTCCTCCTTATGATCATGTATCCATTTTGGGATCTATTGATTCTTTTCATCACTTTGATCTATCTTCTTCGATACATGCTTGAGGTTCCTATCACCATGGTTTGAGCGCAGATTGAGCTGCTGCTAGTGATGCGGTCAGGGCGAGCTCGTCATGGACGAGGACTAACCATCATGTTTTCTAGTGACATGGGAACGTATCAATTTAGTATTTGTGTTGTGACCTCTCGTTTGAGGCGGGTGTTTGGTTTTGCACCGGATGTTCGGGCCATTGGTAGCGGCTGCCAGATTGTGAGAGGACTGTTGATGTACAGCCTACCTCAGAGATCGTGATGTTGTCTACCTTGCAGACAGATGACCCAGCTGTTGCTGAGATTGATGGGATGTCGCTTCCAGAGCTTATGAGCTGAGATCGCTGGAGCTTTCAGTCAGAGATGCGACAGATGATAGCTAGTCTATCTTGAGTTGAGAGACGAAGGTGATTCGTCAGTTTTGATACGCCGACGCAGGCTCAGTTGAGTTGAAGATTCCCAGTGTGGAGAATCTTATTCAGATCTAGAATAGATCGACCCAGAGAGGACGTTGTTCGTTGGATAATCCGATAGGAGATCAGTGAGTTTACCAGCTTCGGATAGAGGACGTCACCCAGACGCGTTATGACTTGATCGAGAATGGATGAATAAGGTATATTCCTCCGATGATTGGGACGAGTTCCTGAGGACGTGTTCGGCTAGATAACTTCTACAGAGTGATGAAAATACCGAGTTCGTAATTTCGAGTCCATGTGAGAGACTCTGGATTGACTGTAGCCGAGAACAATTGCAGTACGCAGATAGCATGACGTGACGTCGAAGTGGACGATAATAAAGATGTGTGGAACAAGAGTTTCGTGCGAGATGTTAACGAGCTGTTATTACTCCCCGTTGATACTATAGATCTGATATGTATACAGAGACGTTGGGGTATGGCCAGTTCTCGAGGAAAGGCTATGCTGAGAACGCAGATGTCCAGAAAGCGAGAAAAGATTATATAAGAGTACCAGCCTCCGTATAGCTCGGCATCTGCGAGATCGGAAGAGACCTTGAGCTGGTTCCTTCGAGGAAACTGCTGCGATAAGATTTGCACCGAAGCTCAGTTGTGTCACGTGTATTCAGAGGGCCAGAGGCCGACGCTAGTCACGTGTTGCTTTACAAGTGGTCATGCTAATTGGCCGAGAGATGACCAGAGGAGTGCAAGAGCGGAATTGTTTCCATTAGTACACCTGACCGGGCCGACGAGCCGATGGATTGGGAGATTGGTAATCCACAAAGAAATGAGGACCCAGAGATAGAGGACGCCAGACCGTGAGCAGGAGGCAAGCGGATGTTCGTGCTCTGCCAGTTTTGGATGCACCGACATTTTTCGACATTGTAGGAGGTGTACCTCAATGTCATTTATAGTGATTTGCGTTTGTGATCCGAGTATCACGCTTATATCACTTGGATTTGAGTTTTGATGATTGAGTTGCATGATATTGTTTTCGTGCACCATGGCTGCACCTACCGGGTATTTACATTTTTGTGCATAGTTATTGCACTTGATTTATGTTTTTACACCGCTACATCGGTTTGCGATTTATGCATATCTATTGCACTTGATATTGATTTTGTGCGTTCGTAGCACGTATTTACGATTTCGTGGATTTCATACGGTTGATTTGATTTTGTGCATGTGATATGCACTCGATTTGATTTATGCACTCGGTATAGACATGTGCTTGCAGTGCATTGATACGTGTTTTGTGCACGCAGTTGTACACGTTTATGACTTTATACACCTTGGTATACTCGGTGTTACTTTTTATACGCATTTGAGTTATTGATGAGTTTCTGCGCATTTGTTGCAGCGGATTTGTATTTCGTGCATTGGCTGCACCGGATTTGTATTTTGTGCATTTGTTACACCAGATTCGCATTTCGTGCATTTGTTGCCCTAGATTTTTATTTCGTGCATTAGTTTCACTAGATTCGCACTCCGTACATTGGTTGCACCCAATTTATATCTTTGAGCATTCGTTTGGCCATATTTATGTTTTTGTGCGCGTTTGCACTTGACGTTTGTATTCGTGCATGCTACTGCACTAGATGCTTTATACAGACCTGATGCGCTTGGGATGGATTTTAGCGCATATTAGGCGCTTGGTATTGTATTTCGTGCGCATCGGATGCACTTGATTTAGATTTCATTCATGCATGTTGGATGCACTTGATTTATATTTCATTCGTGCATGTTGGATGCACTTGATTTAGATTTCATTTGTGCATGATGGATGCACTTGATTTGGATTTTCGCGTATGTTGGACGCATGATATGAGATGTGATTTTGTGCACACCGGATGCACTCGATTGGAATTTTCATTGTGCATGTTAGTTGCACTGGGCTGAGATTTTCGTGCACTATAAATGCACTTGATATTATTGTCGTGCGCACCCGGTGCACTGGACAGATGCTTTCGTGCACACCCATTGCACATAGTTTAGTTTTGTGCACATTCATAGCACTTGTATTTGGCTTTGGTTTCCTTGTGCACCAGACACATGTGATTGTTGGATACGCCTTTTGGGGATGATTTGGCTCTTGAGCACTTTGTTTTCATGATGGGTACTATATTATGTAGTAGCCGAACAAGACTGATCTGAGAATGGTACCTGAGAAATTTGCATGAATTAAAAGTTTAATAAGAGATTTTCAAAAAGGAGCTACAGTCTCGCTATTTCCTACGTGTCCGCGAGCGACACGAACGTTTATAAACGAAAACCTTTTGGGATATTTCAAAAAGGGCGGAACGTATGATTTAAGCAAAAACATATATAAGTATATTTACTGGTTTACAATTGAGCGTCCGTCACTTATGCCGTGAGTTACGCATCGCACGGCAATTCATAAAAGATTTTGCATGTGTTTTATTCAGTATTTAGAAAAATTTTCAAGGAAGCGTACTATTTACGTATTTTAGTATTTGACTAGTGCATATTGGATTTCAGTAGTGGATTTCGAGATCTGTATCTCCATTGTAACTCTGATGATTTGCGTGCAAATCCGATGATTTTCGTGACGCTTGACGGAGTTCGGTTTTGAGTTTCGTACTCATTTTAATGCGCACTTGACGCGCTGTGGTATTTCTGTATCTTCCGTGATTTCGGAGCCCCGTTGATTTGAGCTGATATTGAAATGTTTTAGTATTTGGGGGTTTAAATTTAAATTCGGTGAACGAATTTGTTTAAGGAGGAAAAATTGTAACATTTCATAAAAATATAAAATATTATTTTTGGAATTTAAAAGTAAAATAATATATTTCGCGAAAACTACCCGATTTGCGAAATTGGGGTTTTCGTAAAATGGGATAAATATATACCAATATTTGTGAAATAATTGGATATTAAAATGATTTATTCATTTAAAAATATATTTATCGGATTTGGTATTTTTATAATTAATTATATACAGTTTGAATAAAAATTGATTAGTGCACTACTAATCGCGATTAAGCCAAATACGTGTTTCTATATTTTTCCATGGCTAGTCCACCATGTCATGTTGCATTTTTGTTGCATGTCATTTCATTGGTATGTGTTGATATTTGGTTTAGAGAAAAGAAAAAGAGAAAAGGGAAAAAGGAGTAAATTATTGGAGAGAGAGGGGGGGTCAAAAGTCAAGACATGAGTTGTGAGAGGGTGAGAATAAGAAAGAGAGAGAGAGAGGGTGCAGCCACCATTTTCCTCCCCCATTGTTTTCCTTCATCTTCCTCATCCTCATGTTCCCTCCACCTCCACCTCCAAGTATCATCTCAAAATCTTCATCAAAACCCTATAATCCCTTCATTATAAATGATCCCCACCTCATCCTCAACACTTTGGACCAATCAAAGTTGGATTTTGAAGACTTTGAGCAACTCAAGAATTTTCTTAAGTTTCCAAATGATGTATAATTCATGACCCTAGTTAAGTTATGGTGTTTAGTTTATCCTATTGTTAGTTTAGAATTAAATTGATGTTGTTTAGTGATGTTTAGAAATTCCTATAGAGGGTTTGGGTGATTGTGTGGACTTGTGAGATTTAGTGGTTCTCTACAGACCTTAGTGTTGATTTTAATTGCCAAGACCTGGATTAGAAACCAAAATACGGACTTAGGAATTTCCCCGTGTCGGTTTTGTGAAGTATGTTTGTCACGACCCAAAGTTTGGCCCGTGACCGGCACTTAACCACGTAACGTCTACAGGCGTAACGCGACTAAGTGAACCGAAAACCCAGAAATCAAACCAGTAAAAGTATAGAGTGTTATAAGTTTTAAATGAAAGCACTTACTAACATGTTAAGAAATCTAAGTAAACAATCACCAAGATAGCAATATACGACGCCGTTGCGAAGATCAAGATCCATAAGAGGAAAATCACAGATAGAATAAACTGCAAAGTACAGTCGGCTCACAACAAGCCCGACCCCAGAAAACAAATAATATACATCATCGTCCTCACACTGTCTCTAACTCAAATACATATATGGTAGATGGAGAATACCAGATACAACAATATACATAACTGAAAGATAAACAGATACCGCGCAAAACCCACCTATCAGCAAAAGAGCTGGTACACCAACTATGGGGGTATCTGTGTCAAAAGATGCAAAACGCAGCCTGCCGCGACTACTCCGAAGGGCAACCTGCAAACGCTGTGGCACAACGGGAGTGAGTTTCCAACTCATGAATAGAGATAACATATAAAGGTAATCGCGAGCGTGCACGTACTGCGCTACTCTATCATATGCCAACAGATGATATCAATATGTGATAAGCAGTATGTGCAATGATCATGCAAGTGCTCTATCAGGTAATATAACTACAGGATGAGGTATAATAATAAATGCTGAGCATGGGCAATATAACATCTACACGGAATGTCAACGTGGAATATATATAATCGGTGTCCATCAATACACCCAGTTCCCCCAAATAGCTCAGGCGCCGGCACTCTCATCGGCCCTCTAATCCTGTAAATCTCTGAGAATCACGAGTGCCTAACATCGGCACCCAAATATCATAAATACTCGTGTCCAGCATCGACACGCAAATCCTCATCCATCGGGCCCCGTCATTCCGGGTCAGCCCACGGGCTCCGTCTGCTGTATCGGCCCTCGGCCCTGGCAGTACGGATCATCCCGCATCCATCCATCGACTATGATTAGTATCCTCCGGATAACTGTCAGGTCCAACCAATCACCGGTAGGTAGTAGTCCCTCTGCCAGGCTCACCGTCTACTGCACAGCGAAACCGTTCTCGCCCCGGGGTACCATACCGGGTGCACCATGTACCCGTAATCGGCCTCAACCAGCTCCTCGATTCGGGTTCATATATATCACTCTAGCACCGAGAAAACACATGGTGGACGCACCGAAATATCATATCAAGGGAACCGGGTTTTTAAATGATTACATATTTGAAATAGCCACGGTTCCCAAATCTAGAAATCATATGTAATCCAAACCAATATGCAAGTCAATGATCCGATGTGATATGTGCATCAAGTATGAATATCATGTCAAGTCACATAAAGATGAGCTACAACATAACGATCCGATGTGATATATGCATCAAGTATGAATATCATGTCAAGTCACATAAAGATGAGCTACAACATAACGATCCGATGTGATATATGCATCAAGTATGAATATCATGTCAAGTCACATAAAGATGATCTACAACATAATGATCCGAAGGAAATTCTACAGTGTGAGTGTCATGGCAATTACTAACGGTGTGTGTGTAACATGCAGGATAGTGCTCGTGCAACATGGACCGTTAGTAATGGTATGGTGTTCTATCAATTCTAGTTTATATCCATATAGCAGGGAATGCAGTATGCATTAAATAGTAGCCATGAACAGTCAATGTATGTAAATGTAGCTATAAGGTCCTATCAGCCCTGACGTAGAACGCCATGCGGGCGATATCCCCGTAGATGTTAAATCTACTCACCGTAGTCTCTCGCTAGATATAGCCAACAACTTGTTTCCCCTTCTGCGCGGCGCCCGCCGTACTCGCCTGAGAACCTAGAATTACACAATATATCATACATAAGCTCAAAGTCACATAAACACGGCATTAAAGCCGAACTAGTAACTCGTATCGTGAACCAAGCGCGCGTGTGCGCGATACGCTAAAACGTGTGATTACGCGCCTGAAGCCACTCCGACGCGTCGCGATACGCAGAAACCCAGAACCCATACACACGTATCACGCGTGTCGCGAAGATTATAATACGGGAAAAATAGGTATTCACCTCCAGATTTTGATGCAGAAATGATATAGTAAAACTATATATACCAAAATAACCCACATAGCAGCAGACTCCAGTGGCTCAAACCCCAAATCCCAACTCACCCATCTGGGCGCAAATTGCGGCCAGAATGAATATTCCGGCGGCCTGGGTAGTGGGGTGGGCTCCCAGGTTTGGTGTGTGCACTCTATACCCCCCATACATGCTACAGTAATATCTAGTTTTGTTCTGAAACATCTCGGGTAGTAGCAGATCCTGCAGAGCCTTAAATCAAGTTAAAATCCACACTTTTTGCACTAAAATGGATCTTTATGGTATTTCTGTGGAAACTGACACAAAACCTGGCCTAAAATAGCTCTAATAACACATAATAGAGCTAACTCAACTAAAAAACCCTAATCTAACATGTGAATCACAAATATCCTTTAATATCACTAAAAATGCACAAAAATGAGATTTTTGCTAAATAATACTACAAGTTTAAGAAAAAGGAGTGCTAACATGAGTTAATACCTTCTAAAAACCTTATAAAACACCAAAAGTCCCAGCTCTTCCCTCAAGTGTGCAGATTTGCCTTCAAACACCCCAAAAAGCCCCCTTTTCCATGGTTTTGTGAAGGAAAAGTGTTGATTTGTGTAGGGTTTTGTTTGGGAATCAAGGAGAAGTGAAAAAGAGAGGAAAAGATGAAGGAAAGCTAGGGTTTTCTGCTGAAATTTCCAGAATTTTCTGAAGTGAGGAGAAGAGACAGAGAAGAGAGGGAAATGGGGTTAAAAAAGTCAACCTCTTTCCTAACACCACGCTCTCAATTGTTTAATTGGATTTTTGAATTATAAAAATGGTTTTGTTTTGATTTAAGGGTGGGGAATTAAAATGGACCATCCAACAAAAGAATGGTTAACATGTTATACCAAAAACCCTAAGTCACAAAAATGGTTAAGTGTGCAAGTGTACACTACAAAGGAAAATTTTCCAATTTGCTAACACGACTAAATATAATTAGTAAACCTGACTAAAATAACTAATAATCCTATGTACACATATATAATAACACGTACAATTACTAATTATCACGAAAAACATTCTAACGGAAATTCAAAGTGTTACAATCTACCCCCCTTAAAGAAATTCGGTCCCCGAATTTAAAAATCTAACTATACGCACCTTCAAAAAGATGGGGATACCTCTTACTCATCTCGCTCTCGGTCTCCCAAGTGACCTCCTCGCCGCTCTGGCCACGCCAAAGTACCTTGACGGACGATATCTCTTTCGACCTCAATTTCTTCACTTGTCGATCCAAGATCATCACAGGCTGCTCTGCATAGGAAAGGTCGCGCTCAAGCTGGATCGTCGGGTGCTGAATCGCATGCAAAGGATCATGAAGATATCTGCGGAGCATCGAAACGTGAAATACGGGGTGCACGTCTGGAAAACTGGGCGGAAGGGCTAATCGATACTCAACCGCACCAACACGCTCGAGGATCTCGAAGGGGCCCACATATCTGGGATTAAGCTTCCCCTTCTTCCCAAACCTCATAACGCCTTTCATTGGGGAGACCCTCAAGAAAACCTGATCACCAACAGAAAACTCAAGTCTGCGCCGATGATGGTCCGCATAAGATCTCTTCCTACTCTGCGCTGCTCTCATTCTATCGCGATTCAACTGGATCTTCGCGGTCGTCTCCTCCACAATCTGCGGCCCTAAAATACTGCTTTCACTGAGCTCCGTCCAACAGGTAGGCGATCTGCATCTCCTCCCATAAAGAGCCTTAAACGGTGCCATCTGAATGGTCTCCTGGTAGCTGTTGTTGTAGGAGAACTCTACTAAGGGCAAATGATGATCCCAGCTACCTCCGAAGTCTAATACGCATGCTCTGAGCATGTCCTCGAGAGTCTGAATAGTCCGCTCTGACTGTCCGTCGGTCTGCGGATGGAATGGAGTGCTGAAACTCAAGCGAGTGCCCAAAGCCTCCTGAAGCCTCTGCCATAGCTGGCTGGTAAACTGGGTGCCTCTATCGGACACGATACATGTCGGAACTCCGTGCAGTCGTACAATCTCGTCAATGTAAATCTGGGCATACTGAGAAAATCCGAAAGTCGTCTTCACCGGTAAGAAGTGAGCCGCTTTCGTCAAATGATCCAGATCACCCAGATGGAATCATACCCTCGACTAGTCCTGGGTAGACCCACAATGAAGTCCATAGAGATATGTTCCCATTTCCACTCCGAAATGGGTAACAGCTGTAGCTCTCCCGCGGGCCTCTGGTGCTCAGCCTTGACTTGCTGACAAGTCAGGCATCTTGACAAAAATCTGCGATGTCTCTCTTCATTCCGTCCCACCAGTAAACACCTCTCAAGTCATGGTACATCTTGGTGGAACCGGGATGAACACTATATACCGATCGATGTGCCTCCTCAAGAATCTCACGCCGCAATCCCTCAGCATCTGGTACGCACAGTCTAGCCCCAAATCGTAGTACCCCCTGATCATCGATCACGAACTCGGAAAATCTGCCATGTCCCATCTGTGTCCTGATCACTGAACAGCGGTCATCACTGTGATGTGCCTTATGTATACGGTCAAGCAACTGTGGCGCGTGCACGAACATGCGCAATCTGTCCTCCGATCGGCGTAAACTTGAACTGTACCCGGCTGTCGCATAAGATCTGCCAATCTGCCGACGACTGCCTCTGCACTGCGCTCAAATAAGATAGACTACCCCCGGGCCTCCTGCTCAAAGCATCCGCCACTACATTCGTCCTGCCCGGGTGATACAAGATCTCACAATCGTAGTCCTTCACTAACTCCATCCATCGGCGCTGTCTAAGGTTCAGGTCTCGCTGCTGAAATATATACTTTAGGCTCTTGTGGTCAGTGAATATCTGGCACGACATTCCATACAGATAATGTCGCCAGATTTTAAGGGCAAAGACCACTGCAGCCATCTCCAGATCATGAGTGGGGTAATTCTGTTCATGTTTCTTTAATTGCAGCGAAGCATACACGATCACCCTGTCATGCTGCATCAAAACGCACCCTAGCCCGACTCATGAAGCATCACAGTAGACCACAAATCCGCCTGATCCTGAAGGCAATGATAGCACTGGTGTCGTATTCAGTAGAGCCCGTAGCTGCTGGAAACTGTGCTCACACTCCTCCGTCCAATCGAAGCGAACTCCCTTCCGGGTCAACCCGGTCAAAGGTGTAGCAATGTGAGAGAAGTCCTGCACAAATCGCCTGTAATAGCCTGCCAGCCCTAGAAAGCTGCGAACCTCCGTCACTGACGTGGGTCTAGGCCAACTCCGAACTGCCTCGATCTTCCTCGGGTCTACACATATACCATCTCGTGTAATCACGTGCCCCAAGAAGTCTACGCTGTCTAGCCAGAAAGCACACTTGGAGAATTTGGCGAAAAGCTGATGCTCCCTCAAAGTCTGCAGTGTAATCCGCAGGTGCTGCTCGTGCTCCTCTCTACTCCGAGAATACACCAAGATATCGTCAATGAACACTATGATGAACAGATCAAGATACGACCGGAAAATACGGTTCATCAAGTCCATAAATGCTGCTGGCGCGTTGGTGAGTCCAAACGACATTACCAAAAACTCATAATGGCCGTAGCGCGTGCGGAAAGCTGTCCTAGAAATGTCCTCCTGTCGAACCCGCAGCTGATGGCAGCCTGATCGCAAATCGATCCTCGAAAAGTATCCCGCCCCCTGAAGCTGGTCGAACAAATCGTTGATGCGTGGCAAAGGATACCTGTTCCGCACTGTCACCCTGTTCAGCTGGCGGTAGTCAATACACAGACGCAAACTGCCGTCCTTCTTCTTGACAAACAGGACTGGAGCACCCCAAGGAGAAACACTGGGTCGAATAAGTCCCTTATCCAGCAAATCTTGCAACTGACCCTTCAATTCTCTAAGTTCCGCCGGGGCCATCCGATAAGGCGATACAGAAATAGGCCCCACGCCAGGAACCAAATCAATACAGAAAGAAATATCACGCTCGGGCGGTAGCCCAGGAAGCTCGTCAGGGAACACATCAGGGAACTCGCTAACAACCGAAACCTGATCCATCGGAATCTCTGTAGCTCTAGTATCGCAAACATAGGCGAGAAATCCCTGACATCCCTTCCTCAAAAGCTGTCCAGCGTGAAAAGAAGAAATCACACTGTGAGGGGTAACACCACGGTCCCCCAACACAACAACAACCGACTCGCCGGGAAAACAAAATCGAACTGTCTTCTCGCGGCAGTCAATAGAAGCATAGCACGTGGCTAACCAATCTATGCCCAAAAGAACGTCGAAGTCCAACATCTCAAGAAGGATCAAATCGACCGGCAACTCTCTCTTGCCAATACGGACGGTATAGGATCGGAACACGTGCCTAGCAACAAACGACTCTCCCACAGGAGTATTCACAACAAGCGGCTGGTCAAGCAAATCGGACTCTCTACCCAAACTCGGCACAAAGTGTGTGGATACGTACGAGTGCGTGGATCCGGGATCGAATAACACGTGTGCATCAACCGAACATACAGGAAGGATACCTGAGACCACCGCATTGGACGCCTGCGCGTCCTGATGCGTCAAAGCAAAAACTCGCGCCCGTCCTCCACCTGCAACTAACTGTCCCCTGCCGGCCGCTGGCTGCCCTCTGCCTCGGTCACCTCTGTAAGTCTATGCTGCCTCTCCCGGTACTTTCGGGAATGCGGAATATGGTAAAAAACGATTTTTACGGAGGTGGTAACATGGACCTATAACCCGGATCTTGGTTAAACATCTATCTAACAACCTAACTACGAGTTTCTAGCTACTCGGTTAGGGGGTTATACCTTGCTTGTCTTGAACTCCTTCGTCTTCAAGCTCCGATGGTGGTCCAGCTTGGCTTCTTCCCGTCGTCTCCGTACGCCGAAGATAGATCTACCTGAAAGCTCCAACCTTTGGCTCCTTCTTCGTTCTTTGAAGAAACTAGTTCACTCGGTTTGCTAAACCTTGTGAACTAGAATGAGTAGAGAAGAGTTTGTATGGGATTTTATCTATGGTTCTTGATTCTCAACTCATGAGACAAGAGAACCATAGATTAAAGAGAGGGAAAAAGAGCAAGAGGGTGAGAGCAAAAACAAGAGAGCTCAAGAACAAGAGAGAGAATGAGCAAGAAAGAATGAGCAAGTCTTTTGTCTCTCACCCTCTCATAATCCAAAGTTATGATAACTCATCATACCAAAAAAGTCTTATGTGATGGTTGAAGCAACCATAACCATATCATTTCATGCACTCATTTTACACAAATGAGCAAGTAAGTAAAAGTCTTTGCCATGAAATGATGGCTATGGTTATCATGATGGTCAACTAGTCAAGCCTAGTCAACTGGTCAACAAAGTCAACAAGTCAACAAAAGTCAACAAGTCAACAAAGTCAACAAAAGTCAACAACCATGTCACCATAGTACTTAATTAATATAATAGTTAATCACATATCATATTCTCATTAGGGTTGAGCAAAAAGTCAAATAGTCAACGGTCAACTGTCAACAACCCTAATGAGAATCCGCTGCCTCCGCCTCCCTGTCAACTGTGCATACACACCCGCATCCGCGTTCCGAGGAACATGAATGCACACTGGATAAATCCAATCCCAAAAGGTACACTAGGATCTGGCTTAAACCAAAGCGCGCTAGTGTAAACTGTCCGGACACTGTACGTGCACAAGTGCACGGATGTGACCGAACCCTGTAGCAAAACCATGCGACCTGTCGCAATACCATGCGACCTCTACTCTTTTGCCTAAAGGCGAAAAGCTTTCTGTGTGGGACTCTAAAGACTCGACACTATGCTGGCAGTGGGTTTAACCACAGACCGCAAGCGGCACTAGCTGTGCGTAACGGTCCCCAGGTAATGCCGACAAGAAGACCGACGAGGCGAAACCCATCTGAACTCCTACTGAGCCTGAGTGTGACATTCTCCATACAGTCCGGTCTGTTCGTCTGATACATCGCATGGCGGGCTTAGGGGGCGGTAAACGTCAGTCCCCTAATAGCGGTACAAGTCATGCCGGAGCGAAGCCCAAAACACCCTGAGATAACACTGGAAACCTACCAGTATATCTCGTTTGCCCTGGCCAGGGACTACTCGTGTAATGGCTCTCCTAGACACAGCGCGATGTCAACCCCCAATACCGGGATAGACGAATCCTGTCTAACCGTCACTGCCTCCAAGTGCTTCGGGACTGCACCCAACCACTACCTGTTTGCACGACTCCTTTGAGCCGTGGTAGGGTAGTGATCAAAGTACAGTGGGAATACACTCGAGGCGAAGTGACAGTGTCAAGTCAGCGGACTAAGCTGTACTCATGTCACCTGGGAACTGATAACTGACGATAGGCATAATACCAACTAGTCAGTTCCCGACGAGTCCTGTCCAGTGTACCCGTAACCTAACGAGCACCCGCATACTATCTCAAGTACGACGCACTGACGGCTGTGGGACAGACCGTCTCCCACACTGGGATGAGAAGCGCATGCGCTGGTCTACTCCGAAGTATCGATGCCCTGTCTCGATAGTCCTGCGACCAGGGACCTGCATAAGGATGTACTTATAGATTACCCAGCCCCACTAGTGTGACGGCCATCACATCGCTGGTAATCAAGCAAAGATCCTAAGGGCTCCACTAATGTGTATAGGCGATATACAAAAATAAACACGTGTACACATTGAAGTAGAAACAAACCAAGTAGCATACTACTATTTTGAGCAAGATTGTATATACAAGGTGAATATCCCAAGCTTCCATTAAGTAATATACAAACTAGTATGATACAGTAATGGCCTCTAGGGCATATACACTAACAATCTCCCACTTGCACTAAGGCCATGTACTGGCGTATCGAAGACCTATCATCTCGATCAGCCGCTCGAACTGAGTCTGGGGCAGGGCCTTGGTGAATGGATCTGCAGTGTTATCTTCTGAAGCGACTCTCCGAACCTCGATCTCCTGGCGATCTACGATCTCCCTGATCAGGTGATACCGCCTCAAGATGTGCCTGGATCTCTGATGGGACCTGGGTTCCTTCGCTAAAGCTATAGCCCCGTTGTTGTCGCAATACAGAGGTATTGGATCAACAATGGACGGAACCACCTGAAGTTCTTTCAAGAACTTCCTCATCCAGACAGCTTCTTTTGCGGCATCAGATGCAGCGATGTATTCCGCTTCCATCGTCGAGTCTGCAACGGTTTCTTGTTTGGAACTCTTCCAACACACCGCCCCTCCATTGAGGGTAAAGACAAAACCCGACATGGACTTGGAATCATCCTTGTCACTCTGGAAGCTGGAGTCAGCAAAGGCCTCGATCTGGAGGTCTTTTCCGCCATACACCAAGAACATCTCCTTAGTCCTTCTCAGGTACTTGAGAATGTTCTTTACCGCTATCCAGTGTTTCTCCCCAGGGTTTGACTGATACCGGCTTACCACACTAAGTGCATAAGCTACATCCGGTCTAGTACACAACATCGCATACATTATAGAGCCTACCGCAGAAGCGTAGGGCATAATAGACATGCGATCCCTCTCCAAATCAGTCTTGGGAGACATCTCTTTAGAGAGGGTGATCCCGTGACAAGCCGGTAGGTTACCGCGCTTGGAATCTTCCATACTGAATCTTTTCAGTATGGTGTCGATGTACCTGGACTGTGAAAGTCCTAATATCCTCTTGGATCTATCACGATGGATCCGGATCCCCAGGATGTATGAGGCATCACCCAAGACTTTCATGGAGAACCTGTGTGACAAGAACCCCTTGACAGATTGTAGCATAGGAATGTCATTTCCTATTAAGAGAATGTCATCCACGTATAAAACGAGGAAGACTACAGTTCTCGCTACAAATCTACTATAGATGCATGGTTCATCTGGATTTTTGATAAAGCCAAATTCTTTGACCGTCTCATCAAAGCAGATGTTCCAACTCCGCGATGCCTGCTTTAGTCCATAAATGGACTTAAGCAACTTGCACACCTTTCCGCTGCTCCCACTCTGAATGAAACCCTCTGGCTGGTCCATATAGATACACTCCTCTAAATTTCCATTTAGAAAAGCTGTCTTTACGTCCATTTGCCAGATCTCATAATCGTGGAAGGCAGCAATGGCAAGAAGGATCCGAATGGATTTCAGCATGGCTACTGGAGAAAAGGTTTCGTCATAGTCCAAGCCAGGTCTTTGACGAAAACCCTTTGCTACCAGCCTAGCTTTATAGGTCTCAACCTGTCCATCTACACCAATCTTCCTTTTGAAGATCCACTTGCATCCTACGGGTTTTACCCCGTCTGGAGCAATGTCCAACGTCCATACCTTGTTGGTGTACATGGACTCCATTTCGGTCCGCATTGCATCCAGCCATTTCACTGAGTCAACGCTCTGAACGGCCTGCTGGAAGCTAGTAGGCTCATCATAATCTATGATGCAATCCTCTCTATCCCCATCTATGAGAAAACCGTAGTATCTCTCGGGCGGATGAGACTGCCTACTACTCCTGTGGAGCGGCGTAGGAATGTCCTGTTCTTCCGAACCCTCTGGTTCCACTAAACTTTCAGTAATGGTCCGTGGCTCTGGAATTTCTTCCAGTTCTACTGCGCTCCCACTTATCTGGTTTTCCAAAAACTCAGTTTCCAAGAAGTAGGCATGACGAGAGACAAGAACTTTTTGGTCCTCTTCACAGTAGAAGAAATATCCTTTGGAATTCTTTGGATATCCCACAAACTTGCACTGTACTGAGCGTGCCTCGAGCTTGTCCGCATGCTGCTTTTTGACAAAAGCTGGACATCCCCATGTCTTAATGTGCTTAAGATAGGGTCTCTTCCCACACCACATCTCATATGGCGTAGTAGGCACAGTCTTAGTAAGAACTCGGTTCAAAAGATATGCGGCTGATTCTAGCGCATATCCCCAGAATGATCGCGGTAACTCAGCGTTACCCATCATGGACCGCACCATATCCAATAGGGTGCGGTTCCGTCTTTCCGATACACCGTTGTGTTGCGGAGTGTATGGAGGAGTAAGCTGAGAGAGAATTCCGTTCTCTTTTAAATAGTCCAGGAACTCGGCACTTAAGTATTCTCCACCTCGATCCGATCTTAGAATCTTAATACTTTTGCCGGTCTGTTTCTCTACTTCATTCATATACTCCTGGAATTTTCCAAAGGCTTCGGACTTATGTTTCATTAAGAAGACATAACCGTACCTTGAGAAGTCATCCGTAAAAGTAATGAAGTAAGAATAGCCACTTCGCGCATGTGTAGACATTGGACCGCACACGTCACTGTGTACGAGTCCCAAGAGCTCGCTCGCTCTTACTCCATGTCCAGTAAACGGAGTCTTTGTCATCTTTCCTTTGAGACAAGATTGACAAGTGGCATACGATTGATATTCGAACGCATTCAAATATCCTTCTGTATGTAACTTAGTCAACCTTCTCTCATTGATGTGACCCAGTCTACAATGCCACAAGAAAGTCTGATTTATTTCTGGAGACTCTCTTTTGTGTGTATTCTGGACATTGAAAATCTGTGGTTGGTTCAATACGTATATACCATTACTCAATGTACCTGACCCAATCAGAACTTGATTAAGGTGAATGTTTACAACATTACTTACAAACGCAAATTCATAACCTTCTTTAGAAACTAAAGATACAGAAATGATATTACAAGTTGCGTTGGGTACAAAAAAGCAATTACGCAAAACCAAAACATGTCCATCTGACATTCCCAGGTGATAGTCCCCCACGGCTTTAGCATCCATGCTAGCTCCATTCGCAACTCTGAGGGTCATGTCACCTGCCTTCAAAACCCTACGGTTTCTCAACGCCTGCAAAGAATTACAGATATGAGATCCTGATCCGTTATCCAATACCCAGGAAGTAGAGTTTATTGAAAGACAGTTTTCAATAACATACACACCTAAAGCTGAAGCTGCAACCTGCTTCAATTCCTGTGTTCTGGCCTTCCAGGCCCTGCAATCATTCTTCCAATGTCCTTTCTTATGACAATAGAAGCATTCTTCCTTATCCACAAGCTTCCCCGCTATCTTTGTTGCTTTAGCTTTTCCCTTCGTATCCACTTTACTAACACCGCCCCTTGGTTTGGCGGGGGCTTTCTTCTTCTTTCCCTTGGCTTTCACCTTGGACCTAGAAGAAGATGATCCTCCTACAAACAAAGTGGATGTTTCCCTACCTTTCTGTAGGGTGCCCTCTGCGCTCCTCAGCATGTTGAGGAGCTCTGAAAGTTCAACCTCTTTTTCTTGTAAGTTGAAGTTCAGTATAAACTGGGCGTAAGTGGAAGGAAGGGACTGGAGAACTATATCCGTATAGAGTTCACTCTCCAATGTGGTCCCTAGGTCCGCGAGCTCCTCAATGTAGCTGATCATCCTTAGCACGTGCTCGGCTACTGATGATCCGACGGCCATCTTTGCCGAAAATAACTTTTTCGACGCTTCGTATCTTGCGATACGTGACTGCTCTCCATACAGTTCTTTTGTATGGAGAAATATGGATTCAAGGTCCATATTCTCGTGCCTCCTCTGATGTTCGTTGTCCATCGAGGCAAGTACGAGGCACTTGGCCTTCGCGCTATCAATCTCCCAAGTCTTGCGGATTTCCTTATCCGCGACGCTGGAAGTGGGACCAGGGACAGGGGGAGCTTTGGTGGTAAGAAGATACCCCAGCTTGTCGTAAGTGATTGCTATCTTGACATTCCTGAGCCAATCTTTGTAGTTTGGCCCTGTCAGTTTGTTTTTATCTAGAAGTAACTTAAGTCCAGTCATGTCGATTGGTCGCTGCAATTAGGAGAGAGAAGAAGAAACACTCAGCATGATGCTCTTGCAAGTTTAGAGTGGTTTTTAGTTTGTCTAAACAGGATGGCTCCCACTGTTTCTCGAATCCCTCCTCAAACCATAAAGGAAGAATTAGTCAGGATCAATCCCACCGCACAATACTTGCTTAACCGTTCAGCCAGGCCGGTGTCGGTACTTCGAGGGAGGTTTTCCAACGCTTTCGCGAAGTTCCTTAATTAAAGAACCTCTTTTCCCTGGGGGCGTAGCCCCGCTAACACCTTTCTAGGCACCTACTAGGTTTATAGCATTGATTGATTAGTGAGAAATTTCCCGAGGAGTAGCATATACTCACAATAGGATCGGGATCCAAATATCATCGCGTGACGAAACTGAAGGAATCCTACCAGAATCATCACACTCCAAATGGTATGCAAATCTAGCAAGTTTCGGTACTTATGAAACTCCCGATGTGGATTTTTGCCCCATGCTCTTATGACCTTGACTTTGGCCAACAAATCATAAGTCACATGTCAAGTTCTACCCGTCGTTCTCCAGGTTAATTTGAATCCACCCGCACCTACCCTTGACTTTGGCCAACAAGGCAGTGCGACTGTTCCAAACCAACGCATCTATCTATGCTGCACATGAATACCCAATAGCTACCAATCACTATGCCTTGACTTTGGCCAACAAACACAGCTTGAATACTATTGACTATTCATGTGAAACGACGGAGGGCTACGAATGGTTTTGGCAAAACCGTGAACGTACTGAACTTGATTTGGTCGATGGAACGAGATAGCTTTTAAAAGGAGTGGCTCAAGCTTCGCATTTAAAAGTTGGTTTTGAAAAGAACCGAGTGGTTTTTCGAAAGTGTTCCAATGACTTTAACTTGGTTTATTATCTTGCATTAGTTCTTTTAATGCGTGATATTCTTGCATTAGTTCTTTTAATGCGTCCCATCATTTAATCCTACCATTGCAGAAAACAACCAAAATATGACGTACGCTTATGCCATTCGCATTCGCCACGGGGCCCCGTCATTACCCGTTAGGTTACTTAACTAACGACAGAGCGGGGGCTGGGCTAGCGCGGCTGTAAAACATAAGCAACGCCTAAATAATATCATATATAGATATACTGCAATGATAAACATTTCAGATCACAGATGAATACATTGGATATACTAGGAATCTGTAATTCGCACGAGCCTGTAACGAAAGACAGATTACACGGTCGCGGTGAATAGCCAATACCCTATCCAAGACCCCTACGGGTGCGGCAAACTACCCGCCAAGTACCCGAAGTGTAGCAACCTCCCTCATCCCCATGAGTAGGCCACTCGACACTTCGGCATACCCGGTAGTTTGTGCACCCCCTCCATGGGTCTATCCTAGGAGCAAAAACAGTAAAAAGAAATTATACAATGACGGCTACAACCCCGACCCGCTTGTGCGGCCATACAAATAATTATTACATCAATTTACAAATTTAGATGAATTGAAAGAAAAGAAAACTCTCGTCTCACAACCCCCGGCTATTCACCCGCGACAATCCAACATATTCATATACACATTCCAGCAACATTACAGATCACAGATTTGTATAACCCCCACTAATCGACATATAGCGATTAGTAGACGTTCAATACAAATATCACATTACAGGAAAAACCCGTTAGCTTAAGTCTTTTAGAAGTTCGATCAAAAATACGGATTTTCGGGACCCCAAAATAAAATTTTCGTTCTGGAAAATCTGGGCAGAAAACACATATACTAAAAATCCCAAAATACCCCCAGAATAACACTGCACCAAAGATTGTCCTCGGCCGAGTCAACTCGGCCGCGGATCCGCGGCGGGAGCGTGCTCCCGCCGCGTTTCCGCGGCGCTTTGACTCGATCGTGGGACCATCTTTGGTGGTTATTCACACAAAAGCCTGAGCCGATTTTAGGTGTTAAAATAATCAACTTTTGAACAGTAAAAAAATCGACAGAAACTCGAATTTTTGGGGTTCGTTTTCGGGACTTTTTCTTTGATCGATATTCTAGTTACTTGGTAACATGTTAGATAGAGTTTAACTAGGCTCTGATACCACTGTAAGTCCATGCTGCCTCTCCCGGTACTTTCGGGAATGCGGAATATGGTAAAAAACGATTTTTACGGAGGTGGTAACATGGACCTATAACCCGGATCTTGGTTAAACATCTATCTAACAACCTAACTATGAGTTTCTAGCTACTCGGTTAGGGGGTTATACCTTGCTTGTCTTAAACTCCTTCGTCTTCAAGCTCCGATGGTGGTCCGGCTTGGCTTCTTCCCGTCGTCTCCGTACGCCGAAGATAGATCCACCTGAAAGCTCCAACCTTTGGCTCCTTCTTCATTCTTTGAAGAAACTAGTTCACTCGGTTTGCTAAACCTTATGAACTAGAATGAGTAGAGAAGAGTTTGTAAGGGATTTTATCTATGGTTCTTGATTCTCAACTCATGAGACAAGAGAACCATAGATTAAAGAGAGGGAAAAAGAGCAAGAGGGTGAGAGCAAAAACAAGAGAGCTCAAGAACAAGAGAGAGAATGAGCAAGAAAGAATGAGCAAGTCTTTTGTCTCTCACCCTCTTATAATCCAAAGTCATGATAACTCATCATACCAAAAAAGTCTTATGTGATGGTTGAAGCAACCATAACCATATCATTTCATGCACTCATTTTACACAAATGAGCAAGTAAGTAAAAGTCTTTGCCATGAATGGATGGCTATGGTTATCATGATGGTCAACTAGTCAAGCCTAGTCAACTGGTCAACAAAGTCAACAAGTCAACAAAAGTCAACAAGTCAACAAAGTCAACAAAAGTCAACAACCATGTCACCATAATACTTAATTAATATTATAGTTAATCACATATCATATTCTCATTAGGGTTGAGCAAAAAGTCAAATAGTCAACGGTCAACTGTCAACAACCCTAATGAGAATCCGCTGCCTCTGCCTCCCTGTCAACTGTGCATACACACCCGCATCCGCGTTCCGAGGAACACGAATGCACACTGGATAAATCCAATCCCAAAAGGTACACTAGGATCTGGCTTAAACCAAAGCCCGCTAGTGTAAACTGTCCGGACACTGTACGTGCACAAGTGCACGGATGTGACCGAACCCTGTCGCAAAACCATGCGACCTGTCGCAATACCATGCGACCTCTACTCTTTTGCCTAAAGGCGAAAAGCTTTCTGTGTGGGACTCTAAAGACTCGACACTACGCTGGTAGTGGGTTTAACCACAGACCGCAAGCGGCACTAGCTGTGCGTAACGGTCCCCAGGTAATGCCGACAAGAAGACCGACGAGGCGAAACCCATCGAACTCCTACTGAGCCTGAGTGTGACATTCTCCGTACAGTCCGGTCTGTTCGTCTGATACATCCCATGGCGGGCCTAGGGGGCGGTAAACGTCAGTCCCCCAATAGCGGTACAAGTCGTGCCGGAGAGAAGCCCAAAACACCCTGAGAAAACACTGGAAACCTACCAGTATATCTCGTTTGCCCTGGCCAGGGACTACTCGTGTAATGGCTCTCCTAGACACAGCGCGATGTCAACCCCCAATACCGGGAGAGACGAATCCTGTCTAACCGTCACTGCCTCCAAGTGCTTCGGGACTGCACCCAACCACTACCTGTTTGCACGACTCCTTTGAGCCGTGGTAGGGTAGTGATCAAAGTACAGTGGGAATACACTCGAGGCGAAGTGACAGTGTCAAGTCAGCGGACTAAGCTGTACTCATGTCACCTAGGAACTGATAACTGACGATAGGCATAATACCAACTAGTCAGTTCCCGACGAGTCCTGTCCAGTGTACCCGTAACCTAACAAGCACCCGCATACTATCTCAAGTACGACGCACTGACGGCTGTGGGACAGACCGTCTCCCACACTGGGATGAGAAGCGCATGCGCTGGTCTACTCCGGAGTATCGATGCCTTGTCTCGATAGTCCTGCGACCAGGGACCTGCATAAGGATGTGCTTATAGATTACCCAGCCCCACTAGTGTGACGGCCATCACATCGCTGGTAATCAAGCAAAGATCCTAAGGGCTCCAATAATGTGTATAGGCGATATACAAAAATAAACACGTGTACACATTGAAGTAGAAACAAACCAAGTAGCATACTACTATTTTGAGCAAGATTGTATATACAAGGTGAATATCCCAAGCTTCCATTAAGTAATATACAAACTAGTATGATACAGTAATGGACTCTAGGGCATATACACTAACAACCTCATCCTCTATGAACAAATCCTCTGCGACCACGACCTCTCTGTGCATGCGTCTGACGCGGAGTAACAGTAGGTACTATCGGCAATGCTGTCTGGGGTGGTGAAGGTGGTAATGTAACATGCGGTGCTACTGCCTCACTTCGGGGTACCTCCGGACAATCTCGCACACGATGATAAGAGCTCCCGCAAAGATAACATCCCGATGATGGTCGCTGACCCTCCTGGGGATAGGAGCTAAACAATCGGCCTCGCCTCGAATCTCTGCCACCTGCAAGGTGCCTGTCACGACGCTGGAAAGGCCATCTCTGCACTGACGTATCTGTACGAACTCTCTTCGGCTCTGGGACTGCCGAAGTCTCAGCAAGGCGCTCCTCGACTAATAGGGCTGCGTCTACAGCTGCTGCATATGTCTCGTAATGCTGTGCGCTGATCGCCAGAAACAGTGGTGTAAGTAAGCCTCGAAAAAATCTCTTGACTCGCAACTCCTTAGTAGCTACTAGGTACGGAGCATAAACTGATAGCTAGATGAACAGGACATCATACTCTGCCACTGACATCTCCGGAGTCTGACGTAAGGACTCGAACCTGCGTGCTCGGGCATCTCTGACACTCAGGGGAAGAAAGCGGGCAAGGAATAGCGCCACGAACTCTGTCCAGGTCATAGGAGGAACACCTGCTGCTCTACCCTTCTCGACTGATTCGTACCACTTCTGCGCAGGACCTTCTAGGAGAAAGCTCGCGAACTCGACCCATCTCGCATCTGCGCATCTAAGTGAACGACATATCCACGCCATCCTATCAATGAAAGACTGTGGGTCCTCGGCCACATCGGTGCCTGTGAAGACCGGAGGCTTCAGCCTCATAAACTCTGACAGCGATACTGTAATAACATCTGTAGTCGCAGGTGCAACTGCCTGCGCTGTGGGTGCCACCGCGGTCTCTGCAACGGGTGGAACTACCTTTGGTCGCTGCGCTCGAAGTGTCTCAACTAGAGATCCCATCATCTGGCGCATCTCCTGCATACTAGATCCTATCGTCTGGCGCATCTCCTGCACACCAGTCCCTAACATAGCAATCTGATCTGTCACGGCAGGAACAGCCTGCTCGGGCACAACCGGTGTACTACCCGGATCAGTCCTCGTCTCGGATGAGTCAACTCGAATCTCAGCCCTCGCGGCCGCTCTCTACGCCCTCGTAGTCTTTGGTGGCATAATGGCTGAAAGGAACAATAGGATTGATAAGGATACGGAAATCGAATCGCAAGATTGTATATACTCAAGAAGGAATTTAAATCAACAAGTCCTAAGGTCGCGTAGGCGGAGTACCGTGTCGTGAGTATGCCGCGGAACAAACACACGATACGCTACCCTGCTGCAGCTACCTACTCCATCATACCAGGGTCATCCTACACTCCAAAAGGTAAAACCTACGCTCTGATACCAACTTTGTCACGACCCAAAGTTTGGCCCGTGACCGGCACTTAACCATATAACGTCTACAGGCGTAACGCAACTAAGTGAACCGAAAACCCAGAAATCAAACCAGTAAAAGTATAGAGTGTTATAAGTTTTAAATGAAAGCACTTACTAACATGTTAAGAAATCTAAGTAAACAATCACCAAGATAGCAATATATGACGCAGTAGCGAAGATCAAGATCCATAAGAGGGAACATCACAGATAGAATAAACTGCAAAGTACAGTCGGCTCACAACAAGCCCGGCCCCAGAAAACAAATAATATACATCATCGTCCTCACACTGTCTCTAAGTCAAATACATACATGGTAGATGGAGAATACTAGATACAACAATATACATAACTGAAAGATAAACAGATACTGCGCAAAACCCACCTCTCAGCAAAAGAGCTGGTACACCAACTGTGGGGGTATCTGTGTCAAAATATGCAAAACGCAGCCTGCCGCGACTACTCCGAAGGGCAACCTGCAAACGCTGTGGCACAACGGGGGTGAGTTGCCAACTCGTGAATAGAGATAATTTCACGACCCGAAAGAGCACGTGACTGGCCCTTGAACCATATGAAGTCTATAGGACTCCATCTGATCCAAGTAAGCCAAAAGCCCAGAAATCTAAAATCATTTTAAAAGTAAGTAAAGAGAACTGGTTTAAAGAAGTGAAGGAAAACATGTTTGAAGTCAAGGTTTTTAAATAACTAAGCCGAATATGCATTTTTAAAATGTGAAGTCTTTTCTAAAAATTTCGGCAGAGTTTCTTTTGTAAATACTGGCCCCGAATGGGGTACAATAAGAACAATATATATATGCAATGATAAAGGCATCCCCAAGCGGGAGCTAGCACTTCGTCAATCGACGGTCACAACCACACAAGCAATAATAATATACAACGCCGAATGGCGAGGGTCAAAACCAAAAGAAACTCAATAAGCATGAAAACCGCAATACTACTAAGCGCGACTCTAAGGTCGAATAATACATCACTAATATCTAAGTCTGAAACAATATACAAGTTTTGGTTGATGGAAATTCTAGATACAATGAATAATACAAGTACAATGGTGGTTCTTGATGCAAAAGAATCCACCTACCAAATGCAATTCACCCGCAAGGAAGTAGTGTGCCAGAAATGCCGCAATGGAACCTGTACGGCAAAACCTGTAAGAACTGTGGCACAACGGGGGTGAGTTGCCAACTCGTGAATAGAAATATCTACAAGCAGAAACCGAATGCAAGACATAATCCTAGGTCAAAACGACCAGTATAATATAAACCATAAGAGTACATCTGAAGCATGATAAGGTGGCAATGTAACATCTAAACATGTATGTAGTGCCAAGTACTCAGGTAATAACATGTCATCAGTATAAGGTATGTCTGCATGAAGTAAATATGAATATCAATACACATATATTAGCGTCCCATACCACTAATATTGGTGTAAGGGTATATATAACAGCGCCTTCATACCCTGTTATATATACAAATGAAGTATGATCAATGTAAATCCAGTCTGTATGTGATCAAGTCTGTATAAACGTGGAACCCGTCCACCCGTCACCCAATGACAATAAACGTGGAACCCGTCCACCCGTCAACCAATGACAATAAACGTCATGCATGCAAATATGAGGATATAATCAAAATCATGGAAATCGTCATGAAACCCGTGCCTAGCATCGACACGTAAATCCTCATCTATCGGGCTCCGTCAGTCTGGATCAGCCCACGGGCTATGTCTGCGGAATCGGCCCTCGGCCCCGGCAGTACGCCCATATCCATCTATCGACTCTGGTCGGTATCCTCTGAATAACCGCCAGGTCCAACCAATCACCGGTAGGTAGTAGTCCCTCTGCCAGGCTCACCGTCTACTACACAGCGAAACCGTTCTTGCCCCGGGGTACTATACCGGGTCCACCATGTACCCGCAATCGGCCTCATCCGCCTCCTCGAATCGGGTTTCACATGTCGCTCTCAGCACCGAGAAAACACATGGTGGACGCACTGAAATATCATATCAAGGGTAACCAGGTTTTTAAAACAATTATACATTCTCTTTTGAAATACCCACGGTTCCCAAATCCAGAAATATCATGGAAACAACATATCTCAATGCGTATAATCAAAACATAATGTATGCGACATGTAAAGAAAGGTAAGCATATCAGAAGTCATGCAACATGGAATAGTAATGTGCACATGTCGAGGGAAACCGCTATTTTAAAACGAATCAGTTTTGAAGAGCATCATGCGGTTCCCAAATCTCTAATCAAGTCAGAATCATCTATATTTGTGTACAGGTATAAGTGTACAATATGCCATGCAAAAATCATATCATGAATGCAACACTACTACAGTATAGTAGCATGGCAATTATCGATGATGAAGTGTGTGAGCCGGTAAATAGTGTACGTGGAACATACGCATCATCCGATAATGGTGCTGGTGTCCTAACAGCATGATAATAATATAGCAATAAACATATGCAAGCAATGCGAATAGCATGAATATGCGGAAATCAAATAATCAACACCCAGTGAAGAATCTACTATGCAATTACAGATCTAAGTATCAAGTCAATCAGGAGAGGTATGGAAACCACCTAAATCTGAGTCGATACATATATAGATATAATAGTCGGTGATCCCGCATCAATAATATCGCGTACGATACAATATATCGTAAGACATCCTCGAGTCATCAGTGCGGATCTATCATCAATATAGGCTCGTACGGTAAATCGTCGTACGGCATCCCAATAGCTGGGTACGGGTCAATATCACATTCCTTTCATCAGATATCAGGTATCATTATCATCGTATCACATAATCTGGGGTACTGATCTAAGTCTAGTACAACTGATACCATCAACATACTGCGTGTGCAAGCACATGTCCCAAGGCCCGCTAGAGATCACGTATCGTATCCCAAATACGAATCATATCAAATCACCGATCTCGCGGCACAAAGCCCAACATCATCGACTCATCTCCAATGTCATCCAATATCATCAACACAGTGCAAGAATAATGAATATGCAAGGGTGTGCGTGTAGGTGTAAATCTATTCTAGGGTTCACGACTATGAACTACACTAGTCACTTCTAACCCTACACTATCCATAGTACACCTAACTATCATATATATAATATAACTGTAAGTGCACGGTGGCGCCCCGGCCGTCAATCCGACGCCAAAAATGCGGAAGCGAAAAACTTTAATTTTGCAAACTAGCAAACCGGCACCACAGCGCACTAAAACCCGGATCGAACCATTAACTAGTCCTAGCTAACTACAAGATGGGTTAGAGATATACCGACTGATCCGAGTCCTCCGGTCTTCTCGTCGTCGTCCCGATCTCCTGCGGAAACTCCGGTCGTCGCCTCCTTGCCGGAAGGGCACCACATCGTCTGCATCTTTTACGGGCTCCCACCTCAATACCGAGGCAACTCGGGCACGAAGCTGGCAAGTCGACGTGCCCAAGATTTGCTGTAGAATATAGTGTGGATTACTATGTCTCTTTTTGGGGTTGTAGAAATTGCCATATAGGTGGAGGAATGATACAATCTCATGGAGATGGAACTTGTGGTATTTTTCAAGGAGCAAAAGAGCAAAAATCCCACACTAAAATTTTGGACAGCCCCTAGCCTTTCTTGGCCGGCCATGGCTTGTGGAATGGAGAGAATGAGAGAGGGAGTGAGTGAAAAAGAGATAGCCACAAGAATAATGCAAGTGAGAGGAATGGTCATCATGCAAAGAAAATGACCGCTAGCAAAACCATACTCCATCAACTAATCAACAATCATGATTGCTACAAAAAGTCAAGCAATCATGAACCATCATCATATCCAAAGTCAAGCACTCATGAAAACTATCATGAAGCAAAAAGTCAAGTCAATGGATGGTGCACCATCATGATCCAACAAAATGCAAAGAACACCCTCCACAGGCACTTATTTGCACAAATGCAAATAAGCCCTCCTCCACCAATCTTCGGCCAATGAAGGATACAAAGGAAATTGGCCGAAACGGAAATCAAACTGGCAACTCCAGAAAACTGGTCCCGTAATAAATTACAGGAAAACCCCGATACTGTGTATACACACCCGCATTTGTATTCCGACCGAAATACAAATGCAATGAGACAAAATCTACACTGTACTATACTAGGATCCGGCTTAAAACAAAGCCGGCTAGTATTATCCGTCCGATCCTGATGCGTGCAATGCCGCACGTATCTGATCGAACCCTGCCATATCTCCATATGGCCTCTACAGCTTTTCGCCCGAAAACTTGAGCAACTGAATGTGGGGGACTCTAAAGACTCGTCAACACCTTAGTTGTGGATTTAACCACTAGCACGTTAGAGGTATAAGCCAATACATAACGGGCTACCAGGTATTGACCAAAAGGGACGTCTGTGAGCGAACTCAGCCTGACACCCTACTGAGCCTGTCAGTGACAATATCCGTACAGTCCGGTCCGTTCGTCTATGAGCATCGCATGGCGGGCTTAGGGGTTGGTAAAAGTCAGACCTCCAAAAGCGGTACAAGTCGTGTCGGAGTGTAGCCCAGAACACCCTGAGATACTACTGGAATACCTACCAGTAAATCTCCTGCCTCGGCCGAGGGCTTTGTGTAATGGCTCTCCTAGACACAGCGCGACCTCACCCCCAATACCGGGAGAAACGAACCCCTGAAGATCCGCTCACTGCCTCCATGTGGCTTGGGACTGTACCCAACTAAAACCTGTTTGCATGTCTCCTTTGAGCGTGGTAGGGTAGTAATCAAAGTACAGTGGGAACTCACACGAGACAAATGACGATCATCAGGTCGATGAACTAACCTGTACACATGTCACCTGGGAACTGCTATCTGACGTTTGGTATAAGACCAACTAGCATGTTCCCGGCGAGTCCAGTCCGGTGTACTCATAACCCAATGAGCACCTGTATACATCTTAGGTGATCCAACTGACACCAATGGCTTGTGAGACCGGCCACCGCCCCTCGTCGAGGTCTCGACTGTATACACTAGTCTACTCTGGAGTATCGATGCCCTGACTCGAAACTCCCACGAGTAGGGACCTTTTAAGGATGTGCTTATAGACTACCATCTCCCACTTATATGATCGCCCTCATACTGCTGGTGGTCAAGCAAAAATCCTAGGGGCTCTATCAACGTGTAATAGCGACATGTCAGGTCACTTAAAGCAGTACACGATGATAAAGATAAACCAGATAGCATACTATCATCTCGAGTAAGACTGTCCTACCGGGATAGGTCCTCCCTCAATCATTGCAATCACGTGCCTGTGATCCAATAATTGACTCTGAGGGCACTATCTCCAACAATCTCCCACTTGCACTCAAGGCTAATTATTGCGATGTCGCATACTCACAGCCCGTGTGATACCGAACACCCAACTCCTCTACTAGTCAGTCTCACAAAGCCTGTTTGCGAAACTATTGCGTTCAAGGAATAGCCTCAGTGAGTGGATCCGCCTTGATGTTTCATTCTATGTCTCTCTAAATCTCAAGTTCGCGGAGAAAGCCATCTCCCGTAATGAGCAATACCTGTCTTAGAATGTCTGGATGTCTGATGGGACCTAGCTCATAAATGAACTCCAAATCCAAACTTCTTAGACTGTATCGTCAACTGAACTTAATCAGTATCCTGTGCCATGCCTCCCTCAGTATTTCCTTGGACCACCTGTCCAAAATACTGCCCCTCGTCAGAAGGAAAACTATAACTCTGACAACCTCCTTGTCGTCCAGGTCACCTTGGAAGCCTGGAATGATAACTGTATCCCTAATGAGGCTGTTGTTATCATATCCCTAGAACATCCACTTATGTTCTAGAACTGCTTCCGACTGTTTCTCCAAAATTGGATCAATGTCAACTTATTGCATCTAGTGCAAGAACAACATCTGGTGTGGTACTTGACATCTCATGATTGACTCAATTGCCTAAGCAAGTGATCTGCCAATCATGCACATCCCTCTCCCCTTTAGTCTGTAAGACACCTTTAGAGAGGGTGACTCCATTATCTGCAGGTACACTACCGTGCATGGAGTCGTCCATTCTAAATACTCATAGAATGCTGTCTAAGTACCCAGATTGGGAAACCACCCAAATCTAGATCTAAAACCATAGATCTAGTAACCAGTATGTCTGATATAATGTCCAAGTCCCATGTGGAGAAACTACTGTGTGACGACCAAAGTATAACCGATTGTAGTATAGGAATATCACTTCCTACTCTGTGTATGTCATCCAAATACCAGGACATCACACCCTACTACCTTCTCAACAGATCCATCCCCTATTCTGATGAAGTCAAACCTATGACTATCACATCAGAAATTGATGATCTATCTCCGCTATATCTGCTTTAGTCTATAAATAGACATAAGCCACATGTCCACCAATGCTTCCGCTGCTACCACTGACCACGACAACCTTCTGGCAGAGTCATATAGACGTACACTTCTAAAGCTAGTTTAGAACGACGCTATACTCATCCTCCTGCCGGGTCCCACGGTCTGGAACAACAGCAATGGCAAGTCTGGGTAAACAAGAACTTCCCTGTCACCGTCCTTGAGGCTACCGGAGTACCTCTCGGGTGCCTGAAGTTACCCATCTTATCTACGGAGTGGCCAATGGAATGTCAAGCCAGATTGAATCTTTATGTTCTTGTCAAACTTTCAGTAATCATTTGCGGTTCTGGAATCACTTCCAGTTCTACCATACTCCCACTACTGTTTTCTGAAAAAATCCATTTTTATTAAAACTGTGGCGAGTCAAGAACAATATCACTATTGATCTTCCAGATGGTAGAAAGTCAACCCTCGTCATAGCCTGGGTCAACCCACAAACAGCCATTACAGAAACGTGCCTTGAGTTGTCCAGTGTCTGGCTTTAATCATAAGCCGGACAACTCCCCGTACCTTAACATCGTTAAGATATGAACTGTTCTATATCCAATATAGAACCAGAGGCACTGATTTAATTGAACCAGATTCAAATCATGCAGCTATCTCCAGTGCATGTTAACTAAATGGAAGGAGGCCGATCAGCGCTACTCAACTTAGGAATGCTTCCAATTATGAGTAACCTGAAAGAGAAGCAAGTTCTCTTTATCATTACTATCAACTGAATACCATATACAAGTATCTACATCTTCGATCACTTTGAAGAATCCCGATACTTGCTACACCTGGTTCTCTACTTTATTCAAATACCTATAACTTCTCAAAATTCGGACCCTGTGTTTCCACGAAACACCTGTCTAAAAACTAGAGAAGTCATAAGTAAACCGAATATAGTACGAGGACCAACCCCTCTGTCCTGATGGACACTGGACAATATACAATACTCTGTACAAGTCCCTTGAGTCTTATAACTCACTCCCTGTATGTCGTAGGTTGAAAACTGTACTTATGGTTAAGAAGAATTACACCGTTGTTTAATACTCCTTACCTAACCATCCACTAATATAGGTAAATGTCGTAGACATAATTTCAAAAAGGTATATCTCACTCTATGAAAATAGACATACAGATATATCAATTTGAAATTGGTGCATGACAGCGGATATTCAAAACCAAATATTTGCCGACCGGCAAACACCCCAGGTGACTTCCTCAAATATCACCGATTACAACGAATCCCGATATAATGAGGATGATCACCTAATTCCCAATAACTTACTTCTACTCGTCATCTGTAAAACCATACAGATGTGAGAATCAAACTTGGTAACTACATACCCTGGAGCAAGTGTCTAATTGGGAAATCATTTTTCCTTTAACAGTACACAGTGACACTGAAACATTGAAATGTTTCGATGGGGTATCCTGGCATTCCTAGTAATGCCTGTTCCATTATCCAGATTCACAACTGTAACCGTATAATTCTTTGCCACCTCTCCAAATCCCTTTATATGTCTTTAGTCATTACCTTCTGCACACCCCTTTAGGCCAAATGGTTTTCTTCCTTCCCTACCGTTCGGCACCAGCCTATGCTTTGGAAGAAGACTTTCCAATAAGCATAATGGGTGTACTGTCCTAATCCTAGGAGCACTCGCAATGCGAGAGAAGGTGAAGATAAAAGACACCTGAATAAACCTTATTCCTATTTCTCCTGAACTAGAATCCATCCCCGAACTGGAACAAGTTCCTTTCGAGTTCGTATATAACCATACGATGGAGTATCCAGTAAACTGTGGATCTTCGTAGTGATACGGAGTGTCCTGGAGAAATACAAAGGTGATGTGGGAGTGGTAATGAAATACCTGGTTTGGTCGTGAATATCAGTTGCAATTTACTTTGCCCTCTTACTAATCCCTTGCTTTGTCTTAACTTAATACCTTCTGTACACCATCGTTAGGCTAATTGGTTTTCTTCATTCCCTACCGGTCGGCACCAGCCTAAGGTTTGGAAGAAGACTATCCAATTTGCGTAATAGGTGTACTATCACCTAAACTAAGGAGTACTCGAAACTTGAGAGAAGGTAAAACGGAAAAGACAACTGGATAGTCCTATTCGTTTTCTCCAGAACCGGAAACCATCCTCGAATAAATCCCTTCGAGTTCGTATATAACCATACGATGGTTTTGTCCAATGAAAGTGGACGTTCGTAGTAATACGGGGTGTCCTGGAGAAAAGGGTAAAAGTAGGAGTGGCAATGAGGTATGCAACTCTGACAATCCAAAAGCCAGTGTTAAAGAAGGTTCGGTTAATTTGGTCTCTGAGTCATAGTCTTAGGGTCGGGTCAATGGTCGCTGCCAAAGAGAGAGAGAAAAGAAACACTCAGCGTGCACTCTATCCTAGATCAGAATGGTTACCAATTTATCTAATCTGGAAACCTCCCACTGTACCTTCAAATTCTCCTCCAAACCTGAAAGAAGAATTAGTCGGGATCACCCGAGGAGTAAACCAACTTATCAGTAGGAATCGGGATCCAACTATCATCGCATGATAACGTGACGGAATCCGCTCACGTTATCACACTCCAGAAGGTATGCGCATATCTGGCAAGTTTCAGTTCTTTTGAAACTCCCGATGTGATTTTGGCCCCATGCTCTTATGACCTTGGCGTGAGGTCAAAATATCATAAGTCACATGTCAAGTTCTACCCATCATTGTCTAGGTTAATTTGAATCCACCCGTACTTACCCTTGACGTAGGCCAAAATAGTAGTACAACTGTCCCAAACCAACGCATCTATCTATGCAACAGATAAATACCCGGCAGCTACCAAACACTATGCCTTGGCGTGAGGTCAAAATACATAGCTTGAATACTACCGAATATTTAACTGAAATGATGGAGGGCTATGAATGGTTTCTGGCGAAAACCTTTAACGTAATGAATTTGATATCGTTGAAGGAACTGATAGCTTTTTAGAAAATATAGTGGCGAAAACCTTTGCTAAAGAGGTCACTCCCGGTGAAGGGATCTCGGCTCTTTCCCCGTAGAATGAGGTGCAGGATATTCCAACTGAATACCACGGTGCAAAGCAGAAATAATCGGCTATAGTGAAGTTAATGCCCTGATGCAAACTTTTGTCCAAGGGGTCACTCCCGGTGAAGGGATCTCGACCCTTGCCTCGTCGACTGAGGAGCAGGATATTCCAACTGAATACCACGATGCTAAACAAAAGTGAACGTCCTAGCAATAACAGCTTTTTGAAAAGTGTTCCAACAACATCAGATTAGGTTTGTTTTAACTTGCATTGATCCGAATCAACGCAGTCCCATCAATTGATCACACCACAAAGAACGAAAATAATATGACGTACGTATATGCCATCCGCATTCGCCACTGGGTCCCGTCATTACCCGTTAGGTTAGCTAACTAACGACAGAGCGGGGACTGGACTAGCGCGGATGCAAAACATATACAACATCTACTAATATATATACCAATATATTATATTTCGCTCAAGGCGTGATAAAATGCAACATCACATAAATGTACAGCATCACAGAACAATACAGATATTAGGGATCCCCGGGTTTCACAGAGCCACTACTGAAACCCGACGTTCCCCTGATCGTGTGGATAGCCTGTGCAATGAAAACCCTAGACCCTTACGGGAGCGGCAAGTTACCCGCCAAAACCTAAAGCGAGGCAGCCCCCTTCAGCTCCGTGAATGGACCACCCAGCACTTCACGGAATCCGGTAACTTGGGCACCCCTCCTGGGTCAACCTGTACCCCCTACGAGTGCGGCGAATAGCCCACCAATTCTAGAGTGAAGCCCCCTCCGTCTCAATGCCATGAGATGCGGGCCCGTTGCCCTCTAGAACCCGGCTACCCGTGCACCCCTCCGCGGGGTAATCCTAGTACAGAATGTAAAATATACATACAACGGGTATATCGACCGCAACCTGGTCGTGCCCCAAAATAATAATACAAACAGGCAGTGACGGCAGTCCACATGTCGGACGCTCGCCCCGCAATATCAAATATACATGATACAACAAAACACTGTACTAGCATTGCATCCAGGCTATCCCCACCGACCGATCCGCAACATCACAGCAATACATAGAACATCAACGTGAAGGTCACGTTCGCAAATCCGTCTAACCGGGCTATAGCAGTTAGACAGGATTTACCGATCGAGTGACATTCACGGTCGCAGATATAATGTAAATACTGTGAAATAATGTGTTTAAAATATCCGATCGATCAAATTTTAACAAGTGGGCCCCAAGTACTACTGTAGCACATCAAGAAATTCTGGGCCCAAAATTAATATTCCAAAAAAGCTAATTTTAACCCAGAAAGCAACTGATGAAATTTGATGCAGTGATCTCAACATAGTGCGGCGGAACCGCGGCCTAAAAGGAGGTTTGGCCGCGGTTCCGCGCTCATATTGTGGAGTCACTGTATCGAATTTCTACAGTGTTCTTAGAATTTCCAGTATATCACTTTTCTACAACCTGAAAAAATTTTCGACTCCAGAAAATTTCAACAGAAAACTGATGCATGTGAAAAACGCGGATTTTGGAATTTTGGTCGATCGGAAATGTAAACACATTAGACAAAGCTAGACTAGGTTAATGGCAAGGCTCTGATACCACTGTAAGTGCACGGCGGCGCCCCGGCCGTCAATCCGACGCCAAAAATGCGGAAGCGAAAAACTTTAATTTTGCAAACTAGCAAACCGGCACCACCGCGCACTAAAACCCGGATCGAACCATTAACTAGTCCTAGCTAACTACAAGATGGGTTAGAGATATACCGACTGATCCGAGTCCTCCGGTCTTCTCGTCGTCGTCCCGATCTCCTGCGGAAACTCCGGTCGTCGCCTCCTTGCCGGAAGGGCACCACATCGTCTGCATCTTTTACGGGCTCCCACCTCAATACCGAGGCAACTCGGGCACGAAGCTGGCAAGTCGACGTGCCCAAGATTTGCTGTAGAATATAGTGTGGATTACTATGTCTCTTTTTGGGGTTGTAGGAATTGCCATATAGGTGGAGGAATGATACAATCTCATGGAGATGGAACTTGTGGGATTTTCAAAGAGCAAAAGAGCAAAAATCCCACACAAAAATTTTGGACAGCCCCTAGCCTTTCTTGGCCGGCCATGGCTTGTGGAATGGAGAGAATGAGAGAGGGAGTGAGTGAAAAAGAGATAGCCATAAGAATAATGCAAGTGAGAGGATGGTCATCATGCAAAGAAAATGACCACTAGCAAAACCATACTCCATCAACTAATCAACAACCATGATTGCTACAAAAAGCCAAGCAATCATGAACCATCATCATATCCAAAGTCAAGCACTAATGAAAACTATCATGAAGCAAAAAGTCAAGTCAATGGATGGTGCACCATCATGATCCAACAAAATGCAAAGAACACCCTCCACAAGTACTTATTTGCACAAATGCAAATAAGCCCTCCTCCACCAATCTTCGGCCAATGAAGGATACAAAGGAAATTGTCCGAAACGGAAATCAAACTGGCAACTCCAGAAAACTGGTCCCGTAATAAATTACAGGAAAACCCCGATACTGTGTATACACACCCGCATTTGTATTCCGACCGAAATACAAATGCAATGAGACAAAATATACACTGTACTGTACTAGGATCCGGCTTAAAACAAAGCCGGCTAGTATTATCCGTCCGATCCTGATGCGTGCAATGCCGCACGTATCTGATCGAACCCTGCCATATCTCCATACGGCCTCTACAGCTTTTCGCCCGAAAACTTGAGCAACTGAATGTGGGGGACTCTAAAGACTCGTCAACACCTTGGTTGTGGATTTAACCACTAGCACGTTAGAGGTATAAGCCAATACATAACGGGCTACCAGGTATTGACCAAAAGGGACGTCTGTGAGCGAACTCGGCCTGACACCCTACTGAGCCTGTCAGTGACAATATCCGTACAGTCCGGTCCGTTCGTCTATGAGCATCGCATGGCGGGCCTAGGGGGTTGGTAAAAGTCAGACCCCCAAAAGCGGTACAAGCCGTGTCGGAGTGTAGCCCAGAATACCCTGAGATACTACTGGAATACCTACCAGTAAATCTCCTGCCTCGGCCGAGGGCTTTGTGTAATGGCTCTCCTAGACACAGCGCGACCTCACCCCCAATACCGGGAGAGACGAACCCCTGAAGATCCGCTCACTGCCTCCATGTGGCTCGGGACTGTACCCAACTAAAACCTGTTTGCACGTCTTTTTTGAGCATGGTAGGGTAGTAATCAAAGTACAGTGGGAACTCACACGAGACAAATGACGATCATCAGGTCGATGAACTAACCTGTACACATGTCACCTGGGAACTGCTATCTGACGTCTGGTATAAGACCAACTAGCATGTTCCCGGCGAGTCCAGTCCGGTGTACTCATAACCCAATGAGCACCTGTATACATCTTAGGTGATCCAACTGACACCAATGGCTTGTGAGACCGGCCACCGCCCCTCGTCGGGGTCTCGACTGTATACACTAGTCTACTCTGGAGTATCGATGCCCTGTCTCGAAACTCCCACGACTAGGGACCTTTTAAGGATGTGCTTATAGACTATCATCTCCCACTTATATGATCGCCCTCATACTGCTGGTGGTCAAGAAAGAATCCTAGAGGCTCTATCAACGTGTAATAGCGACATGTCAGGTCACTTAAAGCAGTACACGATGATAAAGATAAACCAGATAGCATACTATCATCTCGAGTAAGACTGTCCTACCGGGATAGGTCCTCCCTCAATCATTGCAATCACGTGCCTGTGATCCAATAATTGACTCTGAGGGCACTATCTCCAACAATAACAACTACGGAATGCGGGGGTGCTATACGCCATCCACCCGACTTCCTCCTGTAGATATAATTTACTCACCTTGCGTCTTCATTGTCGACGTCACCACGCATTTTCTTGTCGTCCCGAAGTCTTCATGGGTACCTACATATAAAAGTATCGTATATGCGCATTAAAACCAAATCAAAGCTAAAACGGCACACGAAACCCAAAACGATACGATAAGGGGCCTATAGGTTAGAACCTATGGCACGCCTTCAAAACTATCAATAAATCCTCTATATCGTCGTATAAACGCCAAATAGTCAACGTAAAACACAATACACAAATTCAGAATTTAGAATACGGAATACGGAAACATGAATCCAAAACAGCAACTTAGGAATTATGTTCCAGATTTCACCCTAGGCCAAATTAGACAAATCTATATATACCAGGGGTCTAATCTACAGATAAGGGAACACCAAAACCAAAACGAGGCAAATCCACCATGGTCTGGCCGCAAATTGTGGCCAGAATGGATAAATCTGCGACCGGGTTGATGAGTTAGGGGTTGGGGTCTTGGTGGTAGCTTCCTCGGTGCCTGCACATGTCACTGTCCAATCAATTTTATTTTAGGATGTCTCGGGTGATAGCAGATTTAATATACCCTTCACAGATTCCATAATTTCTCCGATATCGGTTTCTAAATCCGTATTTCGGGTTTCAATTCAGAGGTTAGGGTCTCAATTCATACACTAGGGTGTTGGTGTAGCCTCTACAGGACTTAGTTTCACAATACAACACAAAATTCTTCACAACCCTAACTAGGTTTTCCTCAAGTCACCAAAACCACACAATATCGGTTCAATCATAACATGGGGGTATAAGTAATGCTAAAACTAAGTTAATGATCCAGAAAATACCTCATTTGGCAACTCAAGAATTTTCTTGAGTTGCCCCTAGTGGCCAAAATCCTTGCTTTCTTGGTCCAATATGTAGATCTAGGGATTGTGCACACATTTAATGAAATGGAGATTGGGTTTTGGGGTTGTTTTAGAGGTGTTTTGAAGAGTTGAAGAGGGGAGGGAGGTGAGGAGCAGGAGTAGCAGCAGCAACAAGAGGGAGAGGGAGAAAAATGAGTGAAGGTTGAAGGGAAAATGGCTAAGTCTTTAGTCAATGAAGCACATACCTCTCTCTCCCACCAACTACCAATTTCTTTATTCCTTTCTCTTTTCTTTTCCTTTTCTTTTTCTTATTCTCTCAAAATCCTTCTCCCAAGAATAGTAAAGCCAAAGTGAACCATGGCAAGAAAATGCACAAGTGTGAAAAAGTGATATGTGCATGTTTTGCACAAAAAAGCTAAAAACCGAATAGCGATTTTTAATCGCGATTAGAACTAATTTAGCATATAACTAATCAATTAAACTTGGAAATGGCATAATTCTCTAGTTTACCCTATTTTAGAATTTTCCATAATTTTTCTAAAATTTTTCCAATTTATTTGTATTTAATATTACCAAAATATTAAAATATTCAATAAAATAATATTAAATTATAAAAATTCCCAAAAATAATATTTTCATTATTTCGAAATGTTACAATCTACCTCCCTTAAATAAATTCGGTCCCCGAATTTAAATTTAAACCCCAAATACCAAAACATTTCAGTAATATCTAATTTGTCGGGGTTCCGAAAACATCAATACGTAGCGAATATCATCAAAGTGTACTGCTCTACTAGAAATCAATCCCCAAAAATGTATATAAGAACATCCGGTGCGTCTGGTGCGCACGGAATCAAAATCCATATATGTGTCAAACAGGTGTACAAAACAACATCTAGGTGCAACTGGTGTGCACGAAACATCTGTCGTAGGCAACGTGTGTGCCTGACAGTAAAATCAGGTGCATGTGACATGGACGAAGAATCCCGATTTAGTGCATCTGGCGTGCACCAAAATCGTATATCAAAACACTAAAGGTGCATGAAAACTATGCTGGAAGTGTAAATCAAATCACTGCATAAGATAAGCGTGAAATCACAATCAATAGCTCAAATGTAATAACGTATGCGCAAAATATAAATATCCAGTGGGTGCATGAAACAATATCATGAAACTCAGTCATCAAAACTAAATCATGCAATAGAACGCCCAAAATACCAAAATTCCAAGATGACGGAAACGTGATAATCGAATCACAAAATCACAAATCATAAATACCGTCGTCGGTAGTTCCTCCTTCAAGGTCGAGAAGGAGTCGGTGCATCCAATGCTAGTAGCGCAAGATATCCACTTGCCTCTTGCTCACGGTCTGGCGTCCTCTGACTCTGGGTCCTTATCTTCTCTGCGGATTACCTATCTCGCAGTCAATCGGCTCATCGGCTCGGTCAGGTGTGCTAACGGGGACGATTCCATTCTGGCACTTCTCTGGTCATCTCTCGGTCAATCCTCACGACCACTCATAAGCAGCATGTCACTGGCGTCAGCCTCTGGCTCTCTGAATGCACATCACACATCTGATCCTGGGTGCAAACATCATTGCAGCAATGTCCTCGAAGGAATCCTGCTCAAGGTCTCTTCCGATCTTGCCTATGCCGATCTGTACGGAGGCTGGCTCTTTTGCATAATCTCTTCTCACTCGATAGACATCTGTGTCCTCAGCACAACATTTTCTTGGAAATTGGTCGCATCCCAACGCCTCTGTAAGCATATCAGGTCTCTAGTCTCAACGGAAAGTAATGACAGCTCGTCAGCGTCTCGCACGAACCTCTTGTCCACTTGTCTCTATCGTCGTCCAGTATGACGTCACGCCATGCTATCTACGCACTGCACTGTTCTCAGCCACGGTCAATCCGAAGTCTCTTGCACGGACTCGAAATCGCGTACTCTGTAGCTTCATCATTCTGTAGAAGATGTCTGGCCGAACAGGTCCTCGGGAACACGTCCCAACCATCGGGGGAATACTCAATACTCGTCCGCCCTTGATCAATTCGCAACGCATCTGGGTAAAGTCCTTTATCCGAACCTGGTCAACTACCTCGTCGACGATGCCGAACTCTGGCCTGCTGGGTGTGCGCAATATGACCACTCCTGGGTCTAGGTCTTCTCGTATCGTTTTCCAGAAAGGTCCTGTCGAGGTTTCTCCCTCAAATCTCATTCCTGCCGAATTACCCGGAAGTCATCATCCATTGCTGAAGCTAATTCTTATTCCGGAACGGCTGCATATTTATCGCGCTTCTTTCTGGAAGATATATCCATAAACAACGCCTCTGGGTGCGTATCACATCTCTGATGTCAGCGGAGTGGGACGTCATCTCGTCGAAATCTCTTGCGAACTCTTTTCTTCACTCTGCTTCAATGTCGACTGATTCGGACTCGTCTCATAGTGGCTGCATGGACTGTGCTCCAATGGCTATACTCGTATCTGGAGTCTCCCAAACAATGCATCCCATCACATGATATCCGAAAGATGTCGAAACATTCGATCGACTCGTCAGAACCTTATAATCCCCCAAGAGGTCAACATCTTGAGTACAGTTTAATTGTATCGAGTACATGCTACAGCGTCGGTAGTCCAGCCGTAGAAGGGCAAACCCAAGCCTCACTAATGGCGCCGCGGAACTGCCGCAAACCCTGAGGTTCAAAGGCTCTCACACGGTCATTAAGTCGAGTTAGGGTTTCATTCTTCTAGAGGGTCCATAGAATCACCTGCATGTCTTTCCGTATACTTTAAACTTGGAAAATGGGCTCTTGACATTCGATCGTCTCTATCGACTCTCAACGAACCTGCGTAAAGTCGACTCTAGCTGGAAACAATCTATCTGATGACCTCGCATCGGTAAACGAACGAACCATATGTCCTAGTCATTCATCCTCAGGTGACTAGCGACCGTCCATCATATCTCTAAGTATATGCTCATGCTACAGTAGCTCCAACCATCTGGGCGATATCTCGTCATTTGCAGCAACAACTGGCTCATTCGCCTGTACGCCGAACAGCGCCTCAATCCTCCAGGAAAGGCGATACATTGGCGGTTATCTCTGAATCGGTCTACTCTAGATCCGAGTAAGACAATCCACACTGGAAATCTTCAACTCAACTGGGCCCGCTCCGGCGCATAAATCGGACGAATCACCTTCGTCTCTCAATCGGGTAGACTAGCTATTATCTGTCTCATATCTGCCTGGAAGCTCCGGCAATCTCAGCTCGTAAGCTCCGGAAGCGACATCCTGTCAATCTCAGCAACAGCTGGTCCATCTGTCTGCATGGTAGGCGACATCATAATCTCTAAGGTATGCTGTACATCAACAGTCCTCTCTCAACTGGCAGCTCTAACAATAACCCGATCATCCGGTGCAAGACCAAGCACTCGCCTCCATTAGAGGTCACAATCATCAATACCAACTCGAGATGTTCCCATGTAACCAGAAAACACAATGGTCGGCCCTCGTACCAGACGAGCTCGCCCTGACCGTAACCCTAACAGCAGCCCAAACTGCACTCAAACATGGCGACAGGAACCTCAATCGAGTATCGAAGAGAGCAGATCAATGGCAAGAAAGAGAACAACAGATCCAAAGTGGATACATGATCATAAGAAGGAACAACATCAATGAAGATATGATCATGAAACTAATAGAATCGGGGATCTCAAATGGAGGTATAATCATGGATATGAAGAGAATCACTGATCTCGAAAATATGTACATCCTAAGGTTCCTTTAAGCGGAGTGGCGTGTCGTAAGTATGCCGCGGAACATACCCACGGTACGTCACTCTACTTTAGTCACCTATTCCATCAACCAAGGGTCATCCTATACAACGAAAGTTCGGGTCTAATACCCCCTCGACTAAGTCTAAGTTCCGTAAGGTCAAGCCTAAGTTCCGTATATATATAAACGCCCTAGTCTCCACATAGTCAAACTTAGATTCGAACCAAGGTCAACCTAGCACTCTGATACCAACTTTGTCACGACCCGAAAGAGCACGTGACTGGCCCTTGAACCATATGAAGTCTATAGGACTCCATCTGATCCAAGTAAGCCAAAAGCCCAGAAATCTAAAACCATTTTAAGAGTAAGTAAAGAGAACTGGTTTAAAGAAGTGAAGGAAAACATGTTTGAAGTCAAGGATTTTAAATAACTAAGCCGAATATGCATTTTTTAAATGTAAAGTCTTTTTTAAAAATTTTGGCAGAGTTTCTTTTGTAAATACTGGCCCCGAACGGGGTACAACAAGAACAATATATATATGCAATGATAAAGGCATCTCCAAGCGGGAGCTAGCTCTTCGTCAATCGACGGTCACAACCACACAAGCAATAATAATATACAACGCCGAATGGCGAGGGTCAAAACCAAAAGAAACTCAATAAGCATGAAAACCGCAATACTACTAAGTGCGACTCTAAGGTCGAATAATACATCACAAATGTTTAAGTCAGAAACATTATACATGTTTTGGTTGATGGAAATTCTTGATACAATGAATAATACAAGTACAATGGTGGTTCTTGATGCAAAAGAATCCACCTACCAAATGCAATTCACCCGCAAGGAAGCAGTGTGCCAGAAATGCCGCAATGGAACCTGTACGGCAAAACCTGCAAGAACCGTGGCACAACGGGGGTGAGTTGCCAACTGGTGAATAGAAATATCTACAAGCAGAAACCGAATGCAAGACATAATCCTAGGTCAAAACGACCAGTATAATATAAACCAGAAGAGTACATCTGAAGCATGATAAGGTGGCAATGTAACATCTAAACATGTATGTAGTGCCAAGTACTCAGGTAATAACATGTCATCAGTATAAGGTATGTCTGCATGAAGTAAATATGAATATCAATACACATATATTAGCGTCCCATACCACTAATATTGGTGTAAGGTTATATATAACAGCGCCCGCATACCCTGTTATATATACAAATGAAGTATGATCAATGTAAATCCAGTTTGTATGTGATCAAGTCTGTATAAACGTAGAACCCGTCCACCCGTCACCCAATGACAATAAACGTGGAACCCGTCCACCCGTCAACCAATGACAATAAACGTCATGCATGCAAATATAAGGATATAATCAAAATCATGGAAATCGTCATGAAACCCATGCCTAGCATCGACACGTAAATCCTCATCTATCGGGCTCCGTCAGTCCGGATCGGCCCACGGGCTATGTCTGCGGAATCGTCCCTCGGCCCCGGCAGTATGCCCATATCCATCTATCGACTCTGGTCAGTATCCTCTGGATAACCGCCAGGTCCAACCAATCACCGGTAGGTAGTAGTCCCTCTGCCAGGCTCACCGTCTACTACACAGCGAAACCGTTCTTGCCCCGAGGTACCATACCGGGTCCACCATGTACCCGCAATCGGCCTCATCCGCCTCCTCGAATCGGGTTTCACATGTCGCTCTCAGCACCGAGAAAACACATGGTGGACGCACTGAAATATCATATCAAGGGTAACCGGGTTTTCAAAACAATTATACATTCTCTTTTGAAATACCCACGGTTCCCAAATCCAGAAATATCACGGAAACAACATATCTCAATGCGTATAATCAAAACATAATGTATGCGACATGTAAAGAAAGGTAAGCATATCAGAAGTCATGCAACATGGAATAGTAATGTGCACATGTCGAGGGAAACCGCTATTTTAAAACGAATCAGTTTTGAAGAGCATCATGCGGTTCCCAAATCTCTAATCAAGTCAGAATCATCTATGTTTGTGTACAGGTATAAGTGTACAATATGCCATGCACGAATCATATCATGAATGCAACAGTACTACAGTGTAGTGGTATGGCAATTATCGATGATGAAGTGTGTGAGCCGGCAAATAGTGTACGTGGAACATACGCATCATCCGATAATAGTGCTGGTGTCCTAACAGCATGATAATAATATAGCAATAAACATATGCAAGCAATGCGAATGGCATGAATATGCGGAAATCAAATAATCAACACCACAGTGAAGAATCTACTATGCAACTACAGATCTAAGTATCAAGTCAATCGGGAGAGGTATGGAAACCACCTAAATCTGAGTCAATACATATATAGATATAATAGTCGGTGATCCCGCCTCAATAATATCGCGTACGATACAATATATCGTAAGACATCCTGGAGTCATGAGTGCGGATCTATCATCAATATAGGCTCGTACGGTAAATCGTCGTACGACATCCCAATAGCTGGGTACGGGTCAATATCACATTCCTTTCATCAGATATCAGGTATCATTATCATCGTATCACATAATCTAGGGTACTGATCTAAGTCTAGTACAACTGATACCATCAACATACTGCGTGTGCAAGCACACGTCCCAAGGCCCGCTAGAGATCACGTATCGTATCCCAAATACGAATCACATCAAATCACCGATCTCGCGGCACAAAGCCTAACATCATCGACTCATCTCCAATGTCATCCAATATCATCAACACAGTGCAATAATAATGAATATGCAAGGGTGTGCGTGTAGGTGTAAATCTATTCTATGGTTCGCGACTATGAACTACACTAGTCACTTCTAACCCTACACTATCCATAGTACACCTAACTATCATATATATAATATAACAACTACGGACTGCGGGGGTGCTATACGCCATCCACCCGACTTCCCCCTGTAGATATAATCTACTCACCTTGCGTCTTCATTGTCGACGTCACCACGCATTTTCTTGTCGTCCCGAAGTCTTCATAGGTACCTACATATCAAAGTATCGTATATGCGCATTAAAACCAAATCAAAGCTAAAAGGGCACACGAAACCCAAAACGATACGATATGAGGCCTATAGGTTAGAACCTATGGCACGCCTTCAAAACCATCAATAAATCCTCTTTATCGTCGTATAAACGCCAAATAGTCGAGGTAAAACACATTACACAAATTCAGAATTTAGAATACGGAATACGGAAACACGAATCCAAAACAGCAACTTAGGAATTATGTTCCAGATTTCACCCTAGGCCAAATTAGACAAATCTATATATACCAGGGGTCTAATCTACAGATAAGGGAATACCAAAACCAAAAAGAGGCAAATCCACCATGGTCTGGCCGCAAATTGCGGCCAGAATGGATAAATCTACGGACGGCTTGATGAGTTAGGTGTTGGGGTCTTGGTGGTAGCTACCTGGGTGCCTTCACATGTCACTGTCCAATCAATTTTATTTTAGGATGTCTCGGGTGATAGCAGATTTAATATACCCTTCACAGATTCTACCATTTCTCCGATATCGGTTTCTAAATACGTATTTCGGGTTTCAATTCACAGGTTAGTGTCTCAATTCATACACTAGGGTGGTTGTATAGCATCTACTGAACTTAGTTTCACAATACAACACAAAATTCTTCACAACCCTAACTAGGTTTTCCTCAAGTCACCAAAATCACACAATATCGGTTCAATCATAACATGGGGGTATAAGTAATGCTAAAACTAAGTTAATGATCCAGAAAATACCTCATTTGGCAACTCAAGAATTTTCTTGAGTTGCCCCTAGTGGCCAAAATCCTTGCTTTCTTGGTCCAATATGCAGATCTAGGGATTGTGCACACATTTAATGAAATGGAGATTGGGTTTTGGGGTTGTTTTAGAGGTCTTTTGAAGAGTTGAAGAGGGGAGGGAGGTGAAGAGCAGGAGTAGCAGCAGCAACAAGAGGGAGAGGGAGAAAAATGAGTGAAGGTTGAAGGGAAAATGGCTAAGTCTTTAGTCAATGAAGCCCATACCTCTCTCTCTCACCAACTACCAATTTCTTTATTCCTTTCTCTTTTCTTTTCCTTTTCTTTTTCTTATTCTCTCAAAATCCTTCTCTCAAGAATAGTAAACCCAAAGTGAACCATGGCAAAAAAATGCACAAGTGTGAAAAGTGATATGTGCATGTTTTGCACAAAAAAGCTAAAAACCGATTAGCGATTTTTAATCGCGATTAGCACTAATTTAGCATATAACTAATCAATTAAACTTAGAAATGGCATAATTCTCTTGTTTACCCTATTTTAGAATTTTCCATAATTTTTCTAAAATTTTTCCCATTTATTTGTATTTAATAATACCAAAATATTAAAATATTCAATAAAATAATATTAAATTATAAAAATTCCCAAAAATAATATTTTTATTATTTCGAAATGTTACAGATAACATATAAAGGTAATCGCGAGCGTGCACGTACTGCGCTACTCTATCATATGCCAACAGATGATATCAATATGTGATAAGTAGTATGTGCAATGATCATGCGAGTGCTCTATCAGGTAATATAACTACAGGATGAGGTATAATAATAAAAGATGAGCATGGGCAATATAACATCTACACGGAATGTCAACGTGGAATATATATAATCGGTGTCCATCAATGCACCCAGTTCCCCCAAATAGCTCAGGCGCCGGCACTCTCATCGGCCCTCAAATCCTGTAAATCTCTGAGAATCACGAGTGCCCAACATCGGCACCCAAATATCATAAATACTCGTGTCCAGCATCGACACGCAAATCCTCATCCATCGGGCCCCGTCAGTCCGGGTCAGCCCACGGGCTCCGTCTGCGGTATCGGCCCTCGGCCCTGGCAGAACGGATCATCCCGTATCTATCCATCGACTCTGATCAGTATCCTCCGGATAACTGTCAGGTCCAACCAATCACCGGTAGGTAGTAGTCCCTCTGCCAGGCTCACCGTCTACTGCACAGCGAAACCGTTCTCGCCCCGCGGTACCATACCCGGTCCACCATGTACCCGTAATCGGCCTCAACCAGCTCCTCGATTCGGGTTCACATATATCACTATAGCACCGAGGAAACACATGGTGGACGCACCGAAATATCATATCAAGGGAACCGGGTTTTTAAATGATTACATATTTGAAATAGCCATGGTTCCCAAATCCAGAAATCACATGTAATCCAAACCAATATGCAAGTCAATGATCCGATGTGATATGTGCATCAAGTATGAATATCATGTCAAGTCACATAAAGATGAGCTACAACATAACGATCCGATGTGATATATGCATCAAGTATGAATATCATGTCAAGTCACATAAAGATGAGCTACAACATAACGATCCGATGTGATATATGCATCAAGTATGAATATCATGTCAAGTCACATAAAGATGAGCTACCACATAATGATCCGAAGGAAATTCTACAGTGTGAGTGTCATGGCAATTACTAACGGTGTGTGTAACATGCAGGATAGTGCTCGTGCAACATGGACCGTTAGTATGGTGCGGTGTTCTATTAATTCTAGTTTATATCCATATAGCAGGGAATGCAGTATGCATTAAATAGTAGCCATGAACAGTCAATGTATGTAAATGTAGCTATAAGGTCCTATCAGCCCTGACGTAGAACGCCATGCGGGCGATATCCCCGTAGATGTTAAATCTACTCACCGCAGTCTCTCGCTAGGTATAGCCAACAACTTGTTTCCCCTTCTGCGCGGCGCCCGCCGTACTCGCCTGCGAACCTAGAATTACACAATATATCATACATAAGCTCAAAGTCACATAAACACGGCATTAAAACCGAACTAGTAACTCGTGTCATGAACCAAGCGCGCGTGTGCGCGATACGCTAAAACGTGTGATTACACGCCTGAAGCCACTCCGACGCGTCGCGATACGCCGAAACCCAAAACCCATACATGCGTATCACGCGTGTCGCGAAGATTAAAATACGGGAAAAATAGGTATTCACCTCCAGATTTTGATACAGAAATGATATAGTAAAACTATATATACCAAAATAACCCACATAGCAGCAGACTCCAGTGGCCCAAACCCCAAATCCCAACTCACCCATCTGGCCGCAAAATGCGGCCAGAATGAATATTCTGGCGGCCTGGGTAGGGGGTGGGGTCCCGGGTTTGTTGTGTGCACTCTATACCCCCCATACATGCTACAGTAATATCTAGTTTTGTTCTGAAACATCTCGGGTAGTAGCAGATCCTACAGAGCCTTAAATCAAGTTAAAATCCATACTTTTTGCACTAAAATGGAACTTTATGGTATTTCTGTGCAAACTGACACAAAACCTGGCCTAAAATAGCTCTAATAACACATAATAGAGCTAATTCAACTAACAAAACCATAATCTAACATGTGAATCACAAATATCCTTTAATATCACTAAAAATGCACAAAAATGAGATTTTTGCTAAATAATACTACAAGTTTAAGAAAAAGGAGTGCTAACATGAGTTAATACCTTCTAAAAACCTTATAAAACACCAAAAGTCGCAGCTCTTCCCTCAAGTGTGCAGATTTGCCTTCAAACACCCCAAAAAGCGCCTTTTCCCATGGTTTTGTGAAGGAAAAGTGTTGATTTGTGTAGGGTTTTGTTTGGGAATCAAGGAGAAGTGAAAAAGAGAGGAAAAGATGAAGGAAAGCTAGGATTTTCTGCTGAAATTTCCAGAATTTTCTGAAGTGAGGAGAAGAGAGAGAGAAGAGAGGGAAATGGGGTCAAAAAAGTCAACCTCTTACCTAACACCATGCTCTCAATTGTTCAATTGGATTTTTGAATTATAAAAAGGGTTTTGTTTTGATTTAAGGGTGGGGAATTAAAATGAACCATGCAACAAAAGAATGGTTAACATGTTATACCAAAAACCCTAAGTCACAAAAATGGCTAAGTGTCCAAGTGTACACTACAAAGGAAAATTTTCCAATTTGCTAACACGACTAAATATAATTAGTAAATCCGACTAAAATAACTAATAATCCTATGTACACATATATAATAACACGTACAATTACTAATTATCACGAAAAAAATTCTACTGAAATTCAAAGTGTTACAATGTTGGCCTACAGGGAATCTGGAGCAACCTAGGATGTTTCTGAGAAAAACTAGGAACTCCGTTGACCTAGGCTGAACAATAGAAGACCACCCTAAGAAGACGAACCCCAACAGAGCATGTTTGGCGGAGCAGGCCGGTTTTCAGGGTAGTCCGGCCGGCCAAATTGTGGTATTTGGTGTATAGATTGGTCCAGTAGCTCACATACTCCATATACTACCCCACTGTACTGCTAGTTTAGCCCAATTTTACCTGAGACTAAATCTGGGACTATTTTCCTAGGTTGCTGAATATGGTATTTGTGATTTACGAATTTGGGATTTGAGATTTGATATTGTATTGGGTCGTTTGATGTTTGTACGTCAACGACGAGGGTTTTTTGGTTGTTTTTGCATGCGTAGGCTATAAGTTCTAACCTATGAGCGCACCATGTGCTGTATTGGTTTTCCGGACTTGATTTTAATAGCTTTGCGATTGCGTATTGATTGTAGGTACCGTCGCGTGGATTCCGAGAAGACGAAGCACATCGACTATGGCTAAACAAGGAGTTCCGCAGGTAAGTAGATTTATATCTACGGGAGAAGTCGGGTGGATAGCGTATAGCACCCCCGCATGTTTTGATGGAAACCGATATATAGAATATGGTTAAGGAAACCTATATTAGAAAACTATGGATATTGTTAAAAAGATAGTTAGAGATGATATGAATGATTGAATATATATATCGAGATATGAGATGAAATCTATAGGGATATGACTCTTTGACATGATATGATAGAAATAATGTCTCGAATTGATATATAAGGATATGAAAGGTGAATATGAATCACGATATATAGATATGTAGTTGCATGAGATTATGTAGGAGATTTAGAGTAGCATGACATGAGTTTTATACGATAGAATGTATATGTAAAATGACTTGATGTGAGATATTAATGTGATGAAAAGAGTATACGATGAGATATGATGACTTGGTTAGATATGTCGTTATACGAATGCGGGTCGATGTGAGATAATTGATACCTTTGTCGGTCCCATGATATGAGATTGATTAGGATGTGACTTGGGATATAGGTATATATATATATATAATGTTGTGAATCATGAGTGATATGCCGTACGAGACGTTAAATCCGTACCCTCATTGTCATATAGGTTGATAGGATCCTAATGGTTTAATGCCACCGTACGATGGATACCGTACGTGATGAGTTTTACTTGATGATTGATCCATACCCTTGACTATAGGATGCCGTACGATGGATTATACCGTACGTGATGTTGTGAGGCTGGATGCTGATTGATAGAGTCACCGACTCGAATATGTCATAGAGACGTATACCTTATAGAATTGCGCTCATGATTTACTTTATGCTACGTTCATGACATTTTCATTGCGTTACATATACCTGTACTAGTACACCCACACAATTATCGATGATGCGTATGTTACATTTACACAGATTTCCAGCTCACACACTTTCATCATCGATAATTGCTATGTCACTTACACAGTAGAATTGCCACATAATTATGATATGTCACATGATATACTGATATGCTCACCACACTGTTCTATGTTGCATGAGATATTGATATGCTCACATTTCTGTTATATGTTTGCATACATCATGCTTTACGATTATATGCATTGAGATGCTGTTTTCATCAGATTCTGAATTTAAGAACCGTGGTTAAATTTCAAAAGAATGTATGTATTTTTTTAAAAACTAGGTTTCTCTTGATATGATATTTCGATACGTCCACCATGTGTTTTCGCTGTTATGAGTAATGTGAAACCCGATTCGAGGAGCTGGATGAGGCCGATTACGGGTACATAGTGGACCCGGTATGGTACCCCGGGGCAAGAAAGGTATGTTGTGCAGTAGACGATAAGCCTGGCAGAGGGAATACTACCTACCGGTTACAGTATTTGGGCTCGGCGGTTATCCGGAGGATACCGACCGGAGTCGAATGATGATATGGGCCGATCCGGACTGACAGAGCCCGTGGGCCGATCTGGACTGGCAGAACCCGAGATATGAGGATTTACATGTCGATGTTGGACACAGTTTCATGATGTTTTGAGTGTCGATGTTGGACACTCAGGTTCCATGATTTTGATGTGTCATTGATGGACACACGTTGCTTGATATCCTCATATTTACATGCATATGCTTTCATGATATTTACATGCATGATGTTGTTGTGTCATTGATGGACACATAGATGTTATCCACATGCTGATAGGCATTGTTTATATTGTTCCCACATATGCAGATACGGTCACCCTAGATATCATAGTATTACCTTTATGATATAGTTGACCTAGGAATCGTTGTTGTATTCGATTTCTACCTGATGATGTTTTCTACTCACGAGTTGGCAACTCACCCCCGTTGTGCCACAGTTCTTGCAGGTTGACCGCATGGATCAGTTGCGGCATTACTGTCACACAGCTTGCATCCGGGTGATTTTCTTTGGTAGGTGGTACACATTGGATCGTGCCACCCTTGTGTTTATTATTCCTGTTGTATCTAGTTAACTCCATCAATCAGAAACTAGTATTTGTATAAGTAGTAAGACTTAGAAGAGACTTGTGGTTGCGAGACTTAGAGCGATGGATTATATGCTCTCTATTGGGGGGATATGATGTCTTGGTTTATTTACTTATCCTTTTGTGTGGATCTTCGTTGTTGGGCGTCGTATACTTATATTCTGTCTTGCGTGGTTGCGATTCCGCCGATTGGCGAAGAGCTAGCTCCCGCTTGGGGATACCTTTTATATTATCATGTATATGTGGTTTTGGATCAAAATATACAAGGGAAGTGCAGCCCAAATTTTTAAAAGACGAAACATGTTTTTCAACTAGTAAAATCCACCTGCATTTTTAATGTTCCATTATCTATGCATTTAAGAAAACTTTTGATTTCATCATACCTTTATTTCAAAACTTCACCTCTTTTATTTTCTTTAAAAGGTTTAGATTGTTGGGTTTCGGCTTACTTAATTTATGTTGCGCCTTTAGACGTAGCGTGATTTAAGGGCCGGTCACGAACTAAATTTCGGGTCGTGACAATCTATGTTCTAAATCAAAACGTAGTTTTCAATATACAAAATACACGCAAGAGGAAGAGTTCAGAAGAGAACGAATCCTACTTGTGGCATTGTAGACTTGGTCATATCGGAGAGAAAAGACTGAGTAAATTGCATAAGGATGGATATTTGAATACGTTCAAATTTTCATCTTATGAAACTTGTCGGTCCTGACTCAAGAGAAAAATGACCAAATCTCCTTTCACCGGACACGGAGAAAGAGCAGCAGGGCTCTTGGGACTCATACACAGTGATGTATGTGGTCCGATATCTATACATGCAAGGGGTAGGTTCTCGTACTTCATCACATTCACTGACGATCTCTCTAGGTTCGGATATGTGTATCTTATGAAACACAAATCTAAATCTTTTGAGAAATTCAAAGAATACAGAAACGAAGTAGAGAACCAGACTGGAAAAAGTATCAAGATCCTCCGATCTGATAGAGGAGGGGAGTACTTAAGTACGGAATTCAGGGATTTTCTGAAAGAGAATGGTATTCTCTCTTACCTTACTCCTCCGTATACACCACAGCACAACGGTATATCGGAGTAGAGGAACCGTACCCTATTGGACATGGTTCGCTCCATGATGAGTAACACCGAGTTACTTCTTTCCTTCTGTAGGCTTGCGCTTGAAACAGCAGTGTACCTATTGAATCGGGTGTTAGTTATATGTATGCTCTAGAGGCCATTACGGTACATACGATGTATATTGTAGTGGATGCTAGGACATATATAGGGAGGACTTTTTTGCTCGACAAGATAGTATGCTATCTGGTTGTACTTTATCTTAACATGTACTCTGATTGTCTCTATGTTACATATTGATAAAGCCCTAAGGATATGTACTCGACTACTGGGACTATGATGAGATCATACTAGTGGGGCCACGGTAGTCGACGAGTACTTCTTATAACTGTTCCTAGTCAAGGGTGTATCGAGACAGGGCATCGATGCACCAGAGTAAACTAGCGTACACACATCTTGACCCATATGATGGGCGATGGATAATCCCATATCCATCGGTGTTTGACATCAAGGATGGTGTACGGGTGCTCAGTGGAGACTGGGTACACTGGACGGACTCGCCGAGAACTCCCAGATGGTATTATACCTTACGTCAGATGGCAGTTCTTCGGTGACACTAGTATAGAGTAGTCTGTTGACCCGAGATCGTCATAGAGTCTTGTGTGATTCCCACTGTGCTTTGATTTCCATCATACCACGTCCAAGAGGGCGTGCAAAAGGTGGCTTTTGGGTACAGTCCCGAATCACATGGAGGCAATGAGCGATAGGCGGGGATTCTTCTCTCCCAGTACAGGGAGTTGATGTTGCGCTGTGTTCGATTGGCTATAACCAGAAATCCCTGGCCAGGGTTGCTGAGATTTACTGGTAAGTGTTATTAGTAGTTTCTCGAACTGTTATAGACCTCATATCGACACGACTTATCGAGCTACTGGGGTTTGACGTTTACCACCCCTAGGCGAGATATGCGACATATCAGACGACGAGACCGGACTGTATGGCAGTGTTACTGATTGGATTCACAGGAGAATGTACAGGCTTGCTTGTTGATCTTCTGAGCGCTCAATACCTGGATGGCTGTTACGTTTAGCTGACCGCTTGCAACTTGTGGGTGTTTGATATGATCATCACCTACTGCCGGCGTATTGACGATTCTTTAGAGTCCTACACAGAGGTTTCTTGGCTCAGGCAAAACGGAGTAGGAGCACATATGTGATATGTGCGGGGCCGAGGATAATGCGGTATATGATACCATATTGGATTCTCGCGATATGAGATATCGGCCGGGTATATGTGATATAGCCGGGTCATCGTATTAGTCGGTTATATGCGATATAGCCGGATTATCGGATCAAGTGTTGATTCGATAATTTAATGTATAATAATATATATGATATATTAAATTACATTAACTAATATTAGCTCACTAAGACATTCATTTTCTCACCGTATAATACATTGATATATATGCGATATATGTTAATTGTATTATTTTCTATTGTTACAAAATATATTGTATATGTGATATATAATATTGTAACATATTAGGGTTACAAATTTAACAATGGTTTAGGGTTTAAACTTTGTTAGGGTTTGGAATAGGGTTAGCTTTTGCATGAAGCTTCCATGAAGCTTCATGAAGCTTTGACTTTGTGGTTGCTTGATATTTTGTAAGATATGATGTTAACCCAATCCAAACCATTAACTCTAGTTAACTCTCTACAAGGGTTAACTCTTTCATGTTTAACCCTTGGTTAGATTTGTAACTACTACAATAATTCATTATTCATCACAAAAAGATTATGATATTGATCTTCTTCTTGCTTGAGTTTTTTCTTGAAAAAGCTTTCTTTTGTGATGAAAGTGAGTGAGAAAAAGAATATAAATGAGAGCAAAAATCCTACTTCATCATTCTCATCTATCCTTGCTATTTAGATAAGGGTGTTCACATCATTCCATGAGTGATAGCTTGTGTTAACGAAACTTCAAGGTAGATCATCTATGTTATCGAAGATCGAAAGCAAGGTTGCATCATTCTCTTCGTGAAGCCTCTCGAGTGTCCAGAACACGATGATCGCAGCGAAAGGACCTCAACACGGAGTTTAAGAAGTGAAAGACCGGATCTACAAAGGTTGTAATCCCTCTCACTTAGTGTTAAAGTGTTTAACATGTTAGTTTTCGCCTAAACCCTAGTTTAAAGATCCGGCTTCGGGTTGTTCGGCACGGCTAAAATTTTAATCGGGCATGGTTGATGCCTCGTAGACCCTTGTGGCAGTTCCTAGCAACCCTACAGTGGTATCAGAGCCTAGCTAGAGCTTTAGGCGAAGTGTAGACGAAGTATAAAGTCCGATCGAACCCGAGAACCCCGATAAAACCCCTTCTCTGGATATTTTTTCAAAATGTTGATTTTTCCAAATTAAAAATCCTTAAAAAAATCAGCAGGGAATTCTATGGACATGTGTGAAAAACGAGACACTAACTCACTTAAACGGCCGTGGAACCGCGGCAATGACATGCCATTAGCGGCGGTTCCGCGGCGCAACTGTAGAGTAAGGGTTTCAGTTTTGAACAGTTGCCTCCGTAGGTGTTTGCTGATTCTTCTGGGAATTTTTATTTTTCACTCAAGTGTTGAGTTTTCTGGGTTGTATTGGGGATTCGATGATTCGATCGGATTATTTAACTTTGTTCTTTTTGTCCGGGTAATTTTAGAAAATGTTAAAAAGTTCGACCGGATATCAATAACTCACTTTTTCCCGACCCGGAAAATTTCCAAGTGTTGGATTTTTCCGTTGTTTAAGAACGTTCTAAGTCATGCAAGTAACGCGATGGACCCTCTAGAAGACAACAAACCTTAACTCCATTATGTGACCGTCTTGAACTGCCTTTTGAACCTTAAGGTTTGGGGCAGTACGGCGTACCACATGTGAGGCGTTGGCTTGACCCTTCTACGGCTGGACCATTGGTACTGTGGCATGTGATGGATGTTTTTAAACTGATTTCTAGTGTTGAGATATATTGGGGAAATCTTGGGTGTTTGATTTTTCGATCAGAAAGTTTAACATTGTCTATTTATCTGTAATGTGATACAATATTTAGAATCCACAGGTAGTTATAAGATAACTAATTTGAATATTATAAACATAGCAGTTTAGTTTCAAATGATCGGTTGCCACGGGATTTTGATGCGATCAAAAGTCCGTCGCAATCACGTAGCGTACGCGGATACTCGCCAGGTAAACTTAATAGATAGCCATGCCCCATAGCCTCGACCAAGTAACTGTGGGAAGACCCCGTCGCCAAAAGCATCCGTTCGGGTGCTCGCGGCAGCGGTGTTCCGCCTTAGTGCACTTCATCGACGGCATCCGGGGGTACAGCCGTCTACTAAAGTTTGCGACGAGCATTCGATCAGGATGTCGGGAATCTTGTTGAATTGCCCGACTTGATATTGAAAAGAGTTTTCGACAAAGAGACTAAAATGCGGGGTTTATAATTGTTAGGCATGCGATGTCTAAGGAATTCATTTGGTTAGGCATGCGATGTCTAAAAAGGTTGCGGATTCCAACTGTTGTACTTTTACACTTTCTTTTCTGTGACCGTAAGTGTAGTATGTGGTGTATCGCCGGCTTCGTTGCTATACATCAACGACAATCGGGATACGCATACTTGCTTACGTTGATGATATGAGATATTATATGTTGCTGTGATATGTTATATTGGATCGTCACGTTTTGAATAGCCGGGGGTTTCATGTGAGATGAGAGTTTTTTTTTCTTTTTCATTCATGTAAAATTCATTTGTATGTAATATTCTTTTATTGGGGCACTTCCGGGCTGAGGATGATGTCACCGTTGTATATTATTACTTTTCCGCATTAGGTAGACCCAAGGCGGGGAGCACAAGTAACCGAGTTCTACGGTCCAGTGGGAGACCATCTCGAGGAATCGAGACCGGGTCTCCTAACCCTAGAATTGGCAGTGTTGCTTGCCGCTCTCGTAGGGGTCTAGGGATGTGGGTTTGGCTATTCATCACGACCGTGGAATCCGTGTTTTATACAGGCTCGTATTGAAAACACAGACGTCCTAGTATATCCAATATTTCATATATGTTCTTCTGCTGCAATGTTCTGTCATGAGATCATATTACTGCCTGAGACGAATATTTATATTATATATATGAGATATATGTTATATTGCAGATTTCGTTTCAAATGTGATGCTTGTGAAGCAAAATAAAATGGGACTTCATTAATGAGATTAATGAAATAAAAGAAACCTAAAGATGTTGTAGAAACTTGTTTAAAACTGGTAGCTCTAGTTTTTGCTTTGCATAGCGGTATTCCTTGTAGAACATCCAGCACCTTATTCGATAAGGAAAGAGCCGAGATCCCTTCACCGGGAGTGACCTCTTTAGTGAACCTAGCAGATGCTACAAACTCGGTTTGTCCTTTGATTGCTTCTATAGTTTTTGCTTTTCATAGTGATATTTGTGAAATATCCTGCACCTTATTCGATAAGGAAAGGGCCGACGATCCCTTCACCGGGAGTGACCCCTTTAGCAAAACTAGAAAAGCCTCAAAAACACTCCATTTAAAATCACTCGATTCTACAACGATATAAAGTTCATTACGCAAAAGGTTTTCTTAAAAACCTGTCGTAGCCCTCCGTCATTTCAGATAAGTAATAGTTAGTATTCGTGCTGCGTTTGTTGACTCAGTCAAGGCGTAGTGTGCGGTAGCTGATTAGTGCTTATCTGCAAAGCATATGATGCGATTGGATTAGGGTAGTCGTGTAGCCTTGTTGACTCAGTCAAGGGTCGTGCGGGTGGGTTTAATCCAATCGGAAAATGACGGGTTGAACTTTACTTGCGGACTGTGGTTTGTTGACTCAGTCAAGGTCATAGATCGCTTGGGGCAAAATATTATTGGGAATTTCAAGTGTTGAAATTTGCAATGAGATTGCATACCTTCTATGAGATAGTTGGATCCAGATACACTCTGCGAGTAAGAGTTACTCCTGGGAGATTTTTACACATTACAATTAGCCGATCAAGTAGGTGTCTAGAAAGATGTTAACGGGGTTATGCCTCTGGGAAAACGAGGTTTACTCTAATTAGGTTCGTGCGAAAGTACGGGGCACCTCTCTCAAAGTACCGACACTGGCCTGGCTGAAAGATTGGCGAACTTGTAGGGTGTAATTAATCCCGGTTAGTCTTTCCTTTTAGGGTTTGAAGGAAGATTTGATTAAAACAGTGGGAGACATCCTGATTAGATATATTAGATAACCAATCTAATCTTGCAAGAGCATACGCTGAGTGTTTTCTTCTCTCTCTCCAGGTAGCGAGCATATCACGCCTTAATCAAGATAATAAAACGGATATATTGACCGAACCCGCTTGTTATACTGAGCTAGGGAACGTTGGTCCCGCTCCAACTTATAATTGTTATAAGACAGAGCAGGAAATTGGGGAATACCAGATTTCCCGTGCCGCCCAAACGAAGAAAGTGCATGTTGATGCATCATCTTCAGGTGTGTTCATTACAGAGAACTGTTTCTCAGTATCATTTACGTCCTGGGTATGTGATTCCGGATCAGGATCCCGCATATGTAATCTGTTACATGGGCTACATATAGGTAGAGAACTGAAAACGGGTGATAAGTTTCATGAGATAGAAACGGTGCAAGTGTTGCAGCCAAGTCTGTTGGTCACTATCACCCTGTATTACCAGAATGCATTGATTATGAACAAATGTTATTACATACCGAACCTGATATACAACATCATATCAGTCTCTTTATTATTAAAGAAGGATATAATTTTGTATTGTTGGATAATGTTTTGAACATTTCCTATATCAAGAGTTGATCAGTTCAGGCACGTTATCTAAAAGCATTGACGTTCTAAACCAAACTACAGTTCTTAGTATACAGAACACACACAAGAGGAAGAGTTCAGAAATGAACGAATCCTTCTTGAGGTATTGTAGACTAGGTCATATCAATGCGACCCGACTAGCTAAGTTACATTTAGATGCATATTTAAATCTGTTTGAATTTACATCTTGTGAATCTTGCCGGTCATGTCACAAAGATAAGATGACCATAACTCTGTTTATTGGAAACAGAGAAAGAGTTAGTGAACTCTTGGGATTGATACATGCTGATATATGAAAGTCCCCTGTCTACACATGCTAAGACCGGTTCTTTGTACTTCATTACATTCTCTGAGGATCTCTCAAGATTAAGACATATGTTCCTGTTGAAACACAAGTCCGAACCTTTTGAGATATTCACAGAATGTAAGTTAGAAGTAGAGAACTAAAATACGGGTAAAAGTATTATGTCCTTTGATGAGATCAAGGAGGAGAATACTTGAGCACGGAGATCCTGGATTATTCTAAAGGAGAATGAGATTCTCTCTCAGCATTACTCCTCCGTATACACCACAGCACGTCAGTGTATCGGGGCGGAGCAATAGCACCCTATGTGATATGGTGTGCTCTATGATGAGTACTACTGAGTTTCCTATTTCCTTTTAGGAATTATGCACTTGTGAAGCTGCATACCTATTGAATAGGGTTCAAATCAAATTAGTTGCCTACCACTTCATATGTGATATGAAAAGGGAAGAGCCCATATCTTAAGTTGGTTATGATTTGGGGTTGTCCGGCCTATGTATAAAAGCAAAATCCGGACAAGCTCGAGGCAAGGTCAGCTCTGTAAAACTGGAAGTAGTTCCAGCTATACAAACTGCAGCTGATGATTTGGTAGAACCAAAGGATTCAATAGTTTCCAACGAACCTCAGCCTCTCCGCCGATCTATTAGGGTTCCTCACCCACCTTAAAGATACTTCGGTTTTCTCTATGACAGTGGGAGCGAGGATTGCATCATGAGATGATGACCCAACTAGTTTTGAGCTGGCCATCAGGAGTGAGACTCTGTAAGAATGGCTGGATGCTTATCGATCTGAGATGGAATCCTTATACACCAACAAAGTATGGGCTTTGGTTGCTCTATATGAAGGGTTAAATCCCCATCAGGAGCAAGTATATCTTGAGAAGATTACTAGGTGTACATGGAAAAGTCGAGACTTTCAAAGCTATTCTTAAGTCCATCCAGATCCTACTTGCCACGGCTATATACCATGACTACAATATCTGGCGGTTGTGTGTCATGATTGCTTTTCTAAAATGATTTTTTGGAAGAGAGCGTCTATAAGTACACAGCCAGAGGGCTTCATAGACAGTAGGAGTAGCGGAAACGTGTGCAAGATGTTTTATGTGATAAAGCAGGCATCGCGGAGTTGGAACGTCTGTTTTGATGTGGTAGTCAAAGAGTTTGACTTCATCAAAATGGTAGATGAACCTTGTATATACAAAAAGGTAGTAGTGAGTATGGTGGTGATCCTCGTAGAGTACGTGGATGACATACTCTTGATAGGGAAGGAGTTTCCTATGCTACGCTCGGTCAATCTCCGCTTATCACAAGGATTGTACATACAGGATCAAGGTGATACCTCCTAAATCCTGAGTTTTGGATATATGAGATAGATCTAATTGGATGTTAGGATTCTCACTATTTGTAGTGAGAAGGTATCAAACAATCCTGGGAAGAATCACTGGAAAGGTTCCAGGGTGATAAGGACGACTGAATGTCAGTCGCAGGCATTGTCTTTACCCTCAGTGGAGGGACGGTATGTTGGAAGAGTTCCAAGCTAGATACCGTGACTTACTAGACGATTAAAGGCAAGATACATCGTTACCAAGGATGCTACAAAAGAGGCAGTCTGGATATATATAAGTTCATGAGATGAACTTCGTTCCTACCATTGTGTGACAATGGAGTTGTGGCTTTAGCCAAGGAACTACCATCCCATCTGAAATCCAGATATAATTCTTAGGAAGTATCACCTGATCATGGAGATGGTTGATCTCCAAGGAGATTGAGATTAGGAGAGTAGATACAGAGGACAACAGCGCGGATCCACTCACAAAGGCCTTTTTCCCAGTAGAGACTTTTATGGGATGGTTGAGTATGAGATACTTCAACCGTAGCTAATTGTTGGGTATGTGATACCACAACAGATGGCCCTAGTTCAAATGGGAGATTGTTAGTTATATGTATGCCCTAGAGGCCATTACTGTACATACGATGTATATTGTAGTGGATGCTAGGACATATATAGGGAGGACTTTCTTGCTCTACATGATAGTATGCTATCTGGTTGTACTTTATCTTAACATGTACTCTGATTGTCCCTATGTTACATGTTGATAAAGCCCTTAGGATATGTATTCGACTACTGGGACTATGATGAGATCATACTAGTGGGGCCACGGTAGTCGACGAGTACTTCCTATAACTGTTCCTAGTCGAGGGTGTATCGAGACAGGGCATCGATGCACAAGAGTAGACTAGCGTACACGCATCTTGACCCATATGATGGGCGATGGATGATCCCATATCCATCGGTGTTTGACATCAAGGATGGTGTATGGGTGCTCAGTGGAGACTGGGTACACTGGACGGACTCGCCGAGAACTCCCAGATGGTATTATACCTTACATCAGATAGCAGTTCTCCGGTGACACTGGTACAGAGTAATCTGTTGACCCGAGATCGTCATAGAGTCTTGCGTGATTCCCACTGTGCTTTGATTTCCATCATACCACGTCCAAGAGGGCGTGCAAAAAGGTGGCTTTTGGGTACAGTCCCGAATCATATGGAGGCAATGAGCGATAGGAGGGGATTCGTCTCTCCCGGTATAGGGAGTTGATGTTGCGGTGTGTTCGATTGGCTATAACCAAAAATCCCTGTCCGGGGTTGCTGAGATTTACTGGTAAGTGTTATCAGTAGTTTCCCGAACTGTTATTGACCTCATATCAACCCGACTTATCGAGCTACTGGGGTTTGACGTTTACCACCCCTAGGCAAGATATGCGACATATCAGACGACGAGACCGGACTGTACGGGAGTGTTACTGATTGGATTCACAGGAGAATGTACAGGCATGCTTGTTGATCTTCTGAGCGCTCAATACCTGGGTAGCTGTTACGTTTAGCTGACCGCTTGCAACTTGTGGGTGTTTGATATGATCATCACCTACTGCCGGCGTATTGACGATTCTTTAGAGTCCTACACAGAGGTTTCTTGGCTCAGGCAAAACAGAGTAGGAGCACATATGTGATATGTGCGGGATCGAGGATAATGCGGTATGTGATACCGTATTGGATTCTCGCGATATGAGATATCGGCCGGGTATATGTAATATAGCCGGGTCATCGTATTAGTCGGTTATATGCGATATAGCCGGATTATCGGATCAAGTGTTGATTCGATAATTTAATGTATAATAATATATATGATATATTAAATTACATTAACTAATATTAGCTCACTAAGACATTCATTTTCTCACGGGATAATACATTGATATATATGCGATATATGTTAATTGTATTATTTTCTATTGTTACAAAATATATTGTATATGTGATATATAATATTGTAACATGTTAGGGTTACAAATTTAACAATGGTTTAGGGTTTAAACTTGGTTAGGGTTTGGATTAGGGTTAGCTTTTGCATGAAGCTTCCATGAAGCTTTATGAAGCTTTGACTTTGTGGTTGCTTGATATTTTGTGAGATATGATGTTAACCCAATCCAAACCATTAACTCTAGTTAACTCTTTACAAGGGTTAACTCTTTCATGCTTAACCCTTGGTTAGATTTGTAACCACTACAATAATTCATTATTCATCACAAAAGGATTATGATATTGATCTTCTTCTTGCTTGAGTTTCTTCTTGAAAAAGCTTTCTTTTGTGATGAAAGTGAGTGAGAAAAAGATTATAAATGAGAGCAAAAATCCTACTTCATCATCCTCATCTATCCTTGCTATTTAGATGAGGGTGTTCACATCATTTCATGAGTGATAACTTGTGTTAACGAAACATCAAGGTAGATCATCTATGTTATCGAAGATCGGAAGCAAGGTTGCATCATTCTCTTCGTGAAGCCTCTCGAGAGTCCAGAACACGATGATCGCAGCGAAGGGATCTCAACACGAAGCTTAAGAAGTGAAGGACCGGATCTACAAAGATTGTAATCCCTCACACTTAGTGTTAAAGTGTTTAACATGCTAGTTTTTGCCTAAACCCTAGTTTAAAGATCCGGCTTCGGGTTGTTCGGCATGGCTAAAATTTTAATCGGGCATGGTTGATGCCTCGTAGACTCTTGTGGCAGTGCCTAGCAGTCCTACATCAGGTTTGTAAGTCGATTTTCAACACCCCAATACTTATGGGGAGGCGGAAATATGAATAACAATCTTGTTCTATGATTAAACATCGAATAACCGTATGAATCGTTTGCTAAACAAGTTTTAACAAAAGCTATAGAGTTCTAAACTACTAAGTTAAGAGATTATACCAAACGGTTCTAGTCCTTCGTCTTAATGTTATCTACGGCCTCTTTGGATCTCCACGTCCTCTTCAGCTTTCTTCCATGATAGACGATCCACCCGAGAACCCTAATCCAAGCTATAACCTCTAAACTTGAGGTTACTTAGTTTCTCTAGTTGCTAAATAGAGTAGCTAAGGTGATGTAGAGATAGGTTATGGAGTAATTAGTCATTCCTAATCCTTGTTCTCAACTCATGAGGGTAGGATTAGGTTTGGTGAAGGAGAGAGCACTTGAAGAGAGAGAGTGAGAAGATGATAATGATAATGATAATAATAATGAAATAGCTTCTCACTTGATATATGAAACATAATGAATAAAAAGAAATGAATAATATGAGATTATTCATCATGTTTCATTAATGCAAGTGGGTGATTCATTATGTGAGTCATTAAGCATTTAATAATGCATTAATGACATGATGAATCACTCACAATGAGTCACTAAATCATTAAATGAAAATGCCATCTCTCCCTCCATGTCACATCCTTTTAGCAGCTTCTCGGAAAATTACGAGAATGCCCCTCTCATCCGTGAAAACACGGAAAAACTTTAGACTGTATAAATCCAATAACCTGATACTAGAATCTGGCTTAAACCAAAGCCGGCTAGTAAAAACTGTCCGAATGTCGTACGTGCGTTCAAACACATATGCGTCCGAACCTTTGTCGTAAAACCATACGACCTCTATATCTTTTCGTCTGGGTTTGGGAAATCTCTATGTGGGATTCTAAAGACTCAACTACTACGCTGGCAGTGGGTTTAAACACAGACCGCAAGCAGCACAAGCTGTACGTAACGGTCCCCAGGTAGTTGTCGATAAGAAAGCTGATGAGGTAACCCATCTGAAATCCTACTGAGCCTGTCTGTGACAATATCCGTGCAGTCCGGTCTGTTCGTCTAAGAGTATCGCATGTATGGTCTAGGGAGGTGGTAGACATCAGACCCCTAATAACCGTACAAGTCGTGTCGGTATGGTTCAAGACCACCCAAGAATCTACTGATCATTCCATCAGTAATTCTCAATCAGCCCTGGCCAGGGACTTATGGCAATGACCAACCGACCACAGTGCGATATCAACTCCCTATACCGGGAGAGACGAATCCCTAACAGTCGCTCACTGCCTCCACGTGGCTCGGGACTGTGCCCAACTGAAACCTGTTTGCACGACTCCTTTGAGCCGTGGTAGGGTAATAATCAAAGCACAGTGGGAACTCACACGAGACAAATGATGACCTTAAGTCAACGGACTATCTGCACACATGTCACCTGAGAACTGCTATCTGACGTTAGGTATAATACCATCCAGTCAGTTCTCGGCGAGTCCTGTCCGGTGTACTCACACCCAGTGAGCATCTGTATACAATCTTAGGTGAACACCACCAATGGTTGTGGGACCAAACCATCGCCCCTTGTTAGGGTCTAGATATGTATACACTAGTCTACTCTGGAGTATCGATGCCCAATCTCGATAATCCTGCGACCAGGGACATCTAAAGGTGTGCCTATTGACTATCCAGCTCCCACTAGTATGACTGCCATCACAACGCCGGTAGTCAGACAAACACCCTATGGGCTTTATCAACATATATATATAAATACCAAGTAAAATATATCATACGTTAAGACAAAGTCAAACCAAATAGTGTACTATCATATCAAGCAAGACTGTCATGTACATACATATCCCAAGCATCCTATACAATGTAGGCCTCTAGGGCATATATATCCAACAATCTCCCACTTGCACTAAGGCCTATAATTGCTGCAATGAGTACCCACTGTCTCTACCAGATCCAGTTGCTGGCGTACCGCATGCCCAACATCTCAAATAACCTCTCGAACTGTACTTGAGGAATGGCCTTGGTGAATGGATCTGCCGTGTTGTCTTTTGTGTCCACTCTCCGTATCTCGATCTCCCGACGATCCACGATCTCCCTGATCAGGTGAAACCGCCTTAAGATATGCCTGGATTTCTGATGGGGCCTTGGTTCCTTCGCTAAAGCTACAGCGCCATTGTTATCGCAATACAAAGGTATTGGATTGGCAATGGACGGAACCACCTGAAGTTCAGAAATGAACTTCCTCATCCAGACAGCCTCTTTTGCGGCTTTACTAGCAGCTATATACTCAGCCTCCATAGTTGAGTCTGCGATGGTATCTTGTTTGGAACTCTTCCAACATACCGCCCCTCCATTGAGGGTAAATACAAAACCCGAAATGGATTTAGAATCATCCTTGTCACTTTGGAAGCCGGAGTCGGTAAAAGCCTCTACCTGGAGGTCCCCATTACCGTAAATCAAGAACATCTCCTTAGTCCTTCTTAGGTACTTGAGAATGTTCTTCACCGCTCTCCAATGTTTCTCACCTGGGTCAGACTAATACCTGCTTACCACACTAAGTGCGTAAGCTACATCCGGTCTGGTACATAACATCGCATACATTATTGATCCTATCGCCGAAGCGTAGGGTATAATGCCCATGCGAGCCCTCTCTTCATCAGTCTTTGGAGACATCTCCTTGGAGAGGGTGATTCCGTGACAAGCGGGCATATTGCCGCGCTTGGAATTTTCCATACTAAATCTCTTTAGTATAGTGTCTATATACCTGGACTGTGAAAGTCCCAATATTCTATTAGATCTATCTCGATAGATCTTAATGCCCAGAATGTATGATGCATCTCCCAAGTCTTTCATGGAGAATTTCTGTGACAAGAAGAGCTTTACTGATTGTAGTATAGGGATATCATTCCCTATCATTAGTATGTCGTCGACGTACAAAACGAGGAAGACTACTGCTCCTTCTACAATCTTCCTATAAATACATGGTTCATCTATATTTTTGATAAAATCAAATTCCTTGACTGTTTCATCAAAGCAGATGTTCCAACTCCGCGATGCTTGCTTTAACCCATAAATGGATTTAAGAAATTTGCACACTCTTCCGCTGCTCCCACTGTCTAAGAAACCTTCTGGTTGATCCATGTAAACACTCTCTTTTAGATGTCCATTTAGAAAAGCTGTTTTTACATCCATTTGCCAGATTTCATAGTCATGGAAGGCAGCAATGGCAAGCATGATCCGAATGGATTTAAGCATAGCTACTGGTGAAAAAGTTTCATCATAGTCCAATCCTGGTCTTTGACGAAAACCTTTTGCTACTAGTCTAGCTTTGTAGGTTTCCACTTGTCCAAATGTACCAATCTTCATTTTGAAGATCCATTTGCACCCAACTGGTTTTACCCCAGGAGGAGCAACTTCTAAAGTCCATACTTTATTGGTGTACATGGATTCTGGCTCTTTCTCCGTGTCCGGTGAACGGAGATTTGGTCATTGTTCCTTTGATACATGATTGACAAGTTGCATATGATAAATATTCAAACGGATCTAGATATCCATCTTTATGTAACTTAGTCAACCTTGTTTCATTTATATGACCAAGTCTACAATGCCATAGGAAGGCTTGATTCGAATCTGAAGCCTTTCATTTATGCGTGTTTTGAATATTGAAAATTTGAGGTTGATTAAGTATGTATATGCCGTTTTCCAGTGTGCCAAACCCAATCAGTTCTTGATTTAGGAGAATGTTCATGACATTTCTTTCAAGCACAAAATTATATCCTTTATTAGACAACAAAGATAGTGATATAATATTACACAACATACTGGGAATACAAAAACAGCTGTACAATACCAAAATGTGTCCACTATTCAACCCTAGGTGATATTCTCCTATTGCAACTGCATCTACATGCATTCCATTGCCCATCCGGAGAGTCATATCACCTGCCCCCAAAACTCTACTATTTCTCAGATCCTGCAAAGAATTACAGATGTGAGAACCAGAACCGGTATCAAGTACCCATGAAGTAGAGTTTACTGAAAGACAATTTTCGATTACGAACACACCTGAAGCAGAAGCAACAGCTTGCTTCATGTCCTTGGCTTTAAAGGCCATACAGTCCTTCTTCCAGTGCCTTTGCTTGTGACAATAGTGTAAGTCCATATTGCGACCCCCGGTACTTACGGGGAGGCGGAAACGGTATAAAAAACGAATTTTTATCGCAAGAGGCAACATGGACTAAACTATGTCGGGATCGTTGTCTAAACTAAAACTAGTTAACAAGCTAAAGAGAGTTAGCTACTATGGAAGATGGTTATACCTAAACTTGAACTCCTTCTCTTCTTGTTGTTGTTCTTCTTTCTTGTTCTTTGTAGAAGCTTGAATGGTTCTCTTCTCGTCGCCTTCTTCTTGCCGAAGATAGATCCACCTTGAAGGTTCGACCTTTGGGCTCTTCCTCGATCTTTGAGTGAACTAGGGTTTCCGGCTTGCTAAACCTTCATCCTAGAATGAGTAGAGAGTGATTAGGGTTTGCTTTTCTATCTAAAGAGAATGATTCTCAACACATGAGAAGGTTTCTCTTTTCAAGAGGAAGAAGAAGATGAAATGAGGAGAGAGAGTGAGAATGATAGAATGAGCTCAATTATTTCTTTCTTGCAACCATATTGCAAAAGAAAATGAATTATCTAAATGATAATAATTGAAATAAGAATAGTTGATGGTTATTTTGGAATGACCACTATCATACCTCTTTTAATGAAGTGTAAGCATGAATCAAGGAAGACTTTCAAGGCATGAAAAGTGGTCAATGGTCAACAAGTCAACCAAGGTCAACAAGTCAACAAGAAAAACAACCATAACATAATTCTTATTTAATTACTATTATTAATAGATAATATACAAATTCATTAGGGTTTGGAAAATGATAACTGTCAACTATGCATACGCACCCGATCCGAAACCCTAATGAAAAACCTCATTCTCCGCCTCAAGCAACTGTGCATACACACCTGCATTCTCGTTCCGAGGAACAAGAATACCAAGATATAAAAGCAACCCCAAATATATATACCAGTATCTGGCTCAAACCAGAGCCTGCCAGTATAATCCGTCCGGACTCCAAACGTGCACAAGTGCGCGGATGAGAACGAACCCTGTCGCAAAACCATGCGACCTCTACTCTGTTTTGCCCAGAGGCGAATACCCTCTGTGTGGGACTCTAAAGACTCGACACTACGCTGGCAGTGGGTTTAACCACAGACCGCAAGCGGCACTAGCTGTGCGTAACGGTCCCCAGGTAGATGCCGACAAGAAGGCTGACGAGGTGAAACCCCATCTGAACTCCTACTGAGTCTGAATGTGACAGTCTCCGTACAGTCCGGTCTGTTCGTCTGATACATCGCATGGCGGGCCTAGGGGGTGGTAATCGTCAGTCCCCCAATAGCGGTACAAGTCGTGCCGGAGCGAAGCCCAAAACACCCTGAGATAACACTGGAAACCTACCAGTATATCTCGTTTGCCCTGGCCAGGGACTACTCGTGTAATGGCTCTCCTAGACACAGCGCGATGTCAACCCCCAATACCGGGGGAGACGAATCCTGTCTAACCGTCACTGCCTCCAAGTGCTTCGGGACTGCACCCAACCACCACCTGTTTGCACGACTCCTTTGAGCCGTGGTAGGGTAGTGATCAAAGTGCAGTGGGAACACACTTGAGGCGAAGTGCCAGTGTCAAGTCAGCGGACTAAGCTGTACTCATGTCACCTGGGAACTGATAACTGACGATAGGTATAATACCAACCTGTCAGTTCCCGACGAGTCCTGTCCAGTGTACTCGTAACCCAACGAGCACCCGTATACTATCTCCAGTACGACGTACTGATGGCTGTGGGACAGACCATCTCCCACACTGGGATGAGAAGCGCATACGCTAGTCTACTCCGGAGTATCGATGCCCTGTCTCGATAGTCCTGCGACTAGGGACCTGTATAAGGATGTGCTTATAGATTACCCAGCCCCCACTAGTGTGACTGCCATCACAACGCTGGTAATCAAGCAAAGATCCTAAGGGCTCCACTAATGCGTATAAGTGATATACTGAAATAAACACAAGTACACATTGAAGTAGAAACAAACCAAGTAGCATACTACTATTTTGAGCAAGATTGTATATACAAGGTGAATATCCCAAGCATCCATTAAGTAATATACAAACTAGTATGATACAGTAATGGCCTCTAGGGCATATACACTAACAATCTCCCACTTGCACTAAGGCCATGAACTGGCGTATCGAAGACCTATCATCTCGATCAGCCGCTCGAACTGAGTCTGGGGCAAAGCCTTGGTGAATGGATCTGCAGTGTTCTCTTCTGAAGCAACCCTCCGAACCTCGATCTCCTTGCGATCCACGATCTCCCTGATCAGGTGATACCGCCTCAAGATGTGCCTGGATCTCTGATGGGACCTGGGTTCCTTCGCTAAAGCTATAGCCCCGTTGTTGTCGCAATACAGAGGTATTGGGTCAACAATGGACGGAACCACCTGAAGTTCTTTCAAGAACTTCCTCATCCAGACAGCTTCTTTTGCGGCATCAGATGCAGCGATGTATTCCGCTTCCATCGTCGAGTCTGCAACGGTTTCCTGTTTGGAACTCTTCCAACACACCGCCCCTCCATTGAGGGTGAAGACAAAACCCGACATGGACTTGGAATCATCCTTGTCACTCTGGAAGCTGGAGTCAGCAAAGGCCTCAATCTGGAGGTCTTTTCCGCCATACACCAAGAACATCTCCTTAGTCCTCCTCAGGTACTTGAGAATGTTCTTTACTGCTATCCAATGTTTCTCCCCAGGGTTTGACTGATACCGGCTTACTACACTCAGTGCATAAGCTACATCCGGTCTGGTACACAACATCGCATACATTATAGAGCCTACCGCAGAAGCGTAGGGTATAATAGACATGCGATCCCTCTCCAAATCAGTCTTGGGAGACATCTCTTTAGAGAGGGTGATCCCGTGACAAGCCGGTAAGTTACCGCGCTTGGAATCTTCCATACTGAATCTTTTCAGTACGGTGTCGATGTACCTGGACTGTGAAAGTCCTAATATCCTCTTGGATCTATCACGATGGATCCGGATCCCCAGGATGTAAGAGGCATCACCCAGGTCTTTCATGGAGAACCTGTGTGACAAGAAACCCTTGACAGATTGTAGCATAGGAATGTCATTTCCTATTAAGAGAATGTCATCCACGTATAAAACAAGGAATACCACAGTTCTCGCTACAAATCTACTATAGATGCATGGTTCATCTGGATTTTTGATAAAGTCAAATTCCTTGACCGTCTCATCAAAACAGATGTTCCAACTCCGCGATGCCTGCTTTAGTCCATAGATGGACTTAAGCAACTTGCACACCTTTCCGCTGCTCCCACTCTGAATGAAACCCTCTGGCTGATCCATATAGACACACTCCTCTAAATTTCCATTTAGAAAAGCGGTTTTTACGTCCATCTGCCAAATCTCATAATCGTGGAAGGCAGCAATGGCAAGAAGGATCCGAATGGATTTCAGCATAGCCACTGGAGAAAAGGTTTCGTCGTAGTCCAAGCCAGGTCTTTGACGGAAACCCTTTGCTACAAGTCTAGCTTTATAGGTCTCAACCTGTCCATCTACACCAATCTTCCTTTTGAAGATCCACTTGCATCCTACGGGTTTTACCCCATCTGGAGCAATGTCCAACGTCCATACTTTGTTGGTGTACATGGACTCCATTTCGGTCCGCATTGCATCCAGCCATTTTACCGAGTCAACGCTCTGAACGGCCTGCTGGAAGCTAGTAGGCTCATCATAGTCTATGATGCAATCCTCTCTATCCCCGTCTATGAGAAAACCGTAGTATCTCTCGGGCGGATGAGACTGCCTACTACTTCTGCGGAGCGGCATAGGAATGTCCTGTTCATTTGAACCCTCTGGTTCCATTAAGCTTTCAGTAATAGTCTGTGGTTCTGGAATTTCTTCCAGTTCTATTGCGCTCCCACTTACTTCTTTTTCTAAGAACTGATGTTCCAGAAAATGGGCATTACGAGAAACAAGGACTTTTTGCTCCTCTGCGTAATAGAAAAGATACCCCCTGGAGTTCTTTGGGTATCCCACAAACTTGCACAGTACTGAGCGCGCCTCGAGCTTGTCCGTATGCTGTTTTTTGACATAAGCTGGACATCCCTAAATTTTCAGGTACTGAAGATAGGGTTTCTTCCCACTCCATAACTCATATGGTGTGGTAGGCACAGTCTTAGTAGGAACTCGGTTCAATAGGTATGCAGCTGTTTCTAGCGCATACCCCCAGAATGATCGCGGTAACTCAGCGTTACTCATCATAGACCGTACCATATCCAATAGGGTGCGATTCCGTCTCTCCGATACACCGTTATGTTGCGGGGTGTATGGAGGAGTAAGCTGAGAGAGAATCCCATTCTCTTTTAAGTAATTCAGGAACTCGGCACTTAAGTATTCTCCACCTCGATCCGATCTTAGAATCTTAATACTTTTGCCGGTCTGTTTCTCTACTTCATTCTTATACTCCTGGAATTTTCCAAAGGCCTCGGACTTATGTTTCATTAAGAAGACATAACCGTACCTTGAGAAGTCATCCGTAAAAGTAATGAAGTAAGAATGTCCGCTTCGGGCATGTGTAGACATTGGACCGCACACGTCACTGTGTACGAGTCCCAAGAGCTCGCTCGCTCTTACTCCATGTCCAGTAAACGGAGTCTTTGTCATCTTTCCCTTGAGACAGGATTGACAAGTGGCATACGATTGATATTCGAACGCATTCAAATACCCTTCTGTATGTAACTTCGTCAACCTTCTCTCATTGATGTGACCCAATCTACAATGCCATAAGAAAGTCTGATTAATATCTGGTGACTTTCTTTTGTGTGTATTCTGGACATTGAAAATCTGTGGTTGGTTTAATACGTATATACCATTGCTCAATGTACCTGACCCAATCAGAACTTGATTAAGGTGAATGTTAACAACATTACTTACAAACGCAAATTCATAACCTTCTTTAGAAACCAAAGATACAGAAATGATATTACAAGTTGCGTTGGGTACAAAAAAGCAATTACGCAAAACCAAAACATGTCCATCTGACATTCCTAGGTGATAGTCCCCCACGGCTTTAGCATCCATGCTAGCTCCGTTCGCAACTCTGAGGGTCATGTCACCTTCCTTCAAAAACCTACGGTTTCTCAACGCCTGCAAAGAATTACAGATATGAGATCCTGATCCGGTATCCAATACCCAGGAAGTAGAGTTTATAGAAAGACAGTTTTCAATAACATACACACCTGAAGCTGAAGCCGCAACCTGCTTCAGTTCCTGTGTCCTGGCTTTCCAAGCCCTGCAATCTTTCTTCCAGTGTCCACTCTTGTGACAATAGAAGCATTCCTCTTTACCAATAAGCTTCCCCGCTATCTTTGTTGCCTTTTCCTTTCCCTTCGCACCCACTTTACTAACACCGCCTCTTGGTTTGGCGGGGGCTTTCTTCTTCTTTCCCTTGGCTTTCGCCTTGGACCTAGAAGAAGAAGATCCTCCTACAAACAAAGTGGATGTATCCCTACCCTTCTGTAGGGTGCCCTCTGCGCTCCTCAGCAGGTTGAGGAGTTCTGAAAGTTCAACTTCCTTTTATTGCAAGTTGAAATTCAGTATGAACTGGGCGTAAGTGGATGGAAGGGACTGGAGAATTATATCTTTGTAGAGTTCACTATCCAACGTGGTCCCAAGTTCCGCGAGCTCCTCAGTGTAGCCAATCATCTTAAGCACGTGGTCCGCTACCGATGATCCGACGGCCAACTTAGTCGAAAATAACTTCTTCGACACTTCGTATCTTGCGATACGAGACTGCTCTCCATACAGTTCTTTTGTATGAAGAAATATGGATTCCAAATCCATATTCTCGTGCCTCCTCTGATGGTCATTGTCCATCGAGGCAAGTACGAGGCATCTGGCCTTCGCGCTGTCAATCTCCCAAGTCTTACGGATTTCCTTATCCGCGACGCTGGAGGTGGGACCTGGGACGGGGGGAGCTTTGGTGGTAAGAAGATACCCCAGCTTGTCGTAAGAGATTGCCAATTTGACATTCCTGAGCCAATCTTTGTAGTTTGGCCCTGTCAATATGTTTTTATCTAGAAGTAACTTAAGTCCAGTCATTTCGATTTGGTCGCTGCAGGGGGAGAGAAGAAACACTTAGCACGATGCTCTTGCAAGTTTAGAATGGTTTTTAATTTGTCTAAACAGGATGGCTCCCACTGTCTCTCGAATCCCTCCTCAAACCACAAAGGAAGAATTAGCCGGGATCAATCCCACCGTACAATACTTGCTTAACCGTTCAGCCAGGCCAGTGTCGGTACTTCGAGGGAGGTTTTCCAACGCTTTCGCGAAGTTCCTTAATTTAAGAACCTCTTTTCCCTGGGGGCGTAGCCCCGCTAACACCTTTCTAGGCACCTACTAGGTTTATAGCATTGATCGTTTAGTGAGAAATTTCCCGAGGAGTAGCATATACTCACAGTAGGATCGGGATCCAAATATCATCGCGTGACGAAAATGAAGGAATCCTACCATAATCATCACACTCCAAATGGTAGGCAAATCTAGCAAGTTTCAGTACTTATGAAACTCCCGATGTGGATTTTTGCCCCATGCTCTTATGACCTTGGCGTGAGGTCAAAATGTCATAAGTCACATGTCAAGTTCGTCCCATCATTATCCAGGTTAATTTGAATCCACCCGTACATACCCTTGACGTAGGCCAAAATGGCAGTACGACTGTCTCAAACCAACGCATTCTATCTATGCAACAGATAAATATCCGGCAGCTACCAATCACTATGCCTTGGCGTGAGGTCAAAATACATAGCTTGAATACTACCGAATATTTAACTGAAATGATGGAGGGCTACGGATGGTTTTGGCGAAACCGTGAACGTAGTGAACTTGATATAATCGATGGAACGAGATAGCTTTTAGAAGGAGTGGCTCAAGCTCCGCATTTAAAAGTTAGTTTTGAAAAGAACCGAGTGGTTTTTCGAAAGTGTTCCATCGACTTAAACTTGGTTTATTATCTTGCATTAGTTCTTTTAATGCGTGATATTCTTGCATTAGTACTTTTAATGCGTCCCATCATTTAATCCTACCATTGCAGAAAACAACCAAAATATGACGTACGCTTATGCCATTCGCATTCGCCACGGGGCCCCGTCATTACCCGTTAGGTTACTTAACTAACGACAGAGCGGGGGCTGGGCTAGCGCGTCTGTAAAACATAAGCAACGCCTAAATAGAAAGCAATGATAGACATTTCAGATCACAGATAAATACATTGGATATACTAGCAATCTGTAATTTGTACGAGCCTGTAACAAAAACAGATAACACGGTCGCGGTGAATAGCCAAATCCCCACCCAAGACCCCTACGGGTGCGGCAAACTACCCGCCAAGTCCTCGGTAGTTTGTGCACCCCTCCATGGGTCTATCCTAGGAGCAAAAACAGTAAAAAGAATTATACAATGACGGCTACAACCCCGACCCGGTTGTGCGGCCAAACAAATAATATAATTACATCAATTTACATTTACAATGAATTGCAAGAAAAGAAAACTCTCGTCTCACAACCCCCGGCTATTCACCCGCGACAATCCAACATATTTATATACACATTCCAGCACATTACAGATCATGTATAACCCCGACTAATCGTCTTATAGCGATTAGCCGACGTTCAATACATGCAAACATCACAGATATAACCAACATAGCCAAAGTGCAGTGAAGTTCGGAAAAATACGGAATTATAGGACCCCAAAAGTGAATTTCAGTTCTGGAAAATCTGGGCACATATAATATATCTTAAAAATCCCAAAACCAACACAGAAGAACACTGCACGAAAAACGATGCAGAGAAGACATCAAACAGCGGCGGTTCCGCGGCCTAATGAACAGGTGAGGCCGCGGAAGCGCGGCGCTTTGGAGGAATCATGCTATCGTTTTTGGTGGGTGTTCTTACAAAACCCTGAGACGATTTTTAGAGTATAAAGTTTTTCATTTTTGAGCCAAAAAAAAAATCAACAGAAACTCAGGTTTTTAGTTTTCCGGTTTTGCGATTTTTCGGTTCCGAACTTCGTTACACTTCACTACCAAGCTAGTTTAAGTTTAGTTAGGCTCTGATACCACTGTAAGTCCATATTGCGACCCCCGGTACTTACGGGGAGGCGGAAACGGTATAAAAAACGAATTTTTATCGCAAGAGGCAACATGGACTAAACTATGTCGGGATCGTTGTCTAAACTAAAACTAGTTAACAAGCTAAAGAGAGTTAGCTACTATGGAAGATGGTTATACCTAAACTTGAACTCCTTCTCTTCTTGTTGTTGTTCTTCTTTCTTGTTCTTTGTAGAAGCTTGAATGGTTCTCTTCTCGTCGCCTTCTTCTTGCCGAAGATAGATCCACCTTGAAGGTTCGACCTTTGGGCTCTTCCTCGATCTTTGAGTGAACTAGGGTTTCCGGCTTGCTAAACCTTCATCCTAGAATGAGTAGAGAGTGATTAGGGTTTGCTTTTCTATCTAAAGAGAATGATTCTCAACACATGAGAAGGTTTCTCTTTTCAAGAGGAAGAAGAAGATGAAATGAGGAGAGAGAGTGAGAATGATAGAATGAGCTCAATTATTTCTTTCTTGCAACCATATTGCAAAAGAAAATGAATTATCTAAATGATAATAATTGAAATAAGAATAGTTGATGGTTATTTTGGAATGACCACTATCATACCTCTTTTAATGAAGTGTAAGCATGAATCAAGGAAGACTTTCAAGGCATGAAAAGTGGTCAATGGTCAACAAGTCAACCAAGGTCAACAAGTCAACAAGAAAAACAACCATAACATAATTCTTATTTAATTACTATTATTAATAGATAATATACAAATTCATTAGGGTTTGGAAAATGATAACTGTCAACTGTGCATACGCACCCGATCCGAAACCCTAATGAAAAACCTCATTCTCCGCCTCAAGCAACTGTGCATACACACCTGCATTCTCGTTCCGAGGAACAAGAATACCAAGATATAAAAGCAACCCCAAATATATATACCAGTATCTGGCTCAAACCAGAGCCTGCCAGTATAATCCGTCCGGACTCCAAACGTGCACAAGTGCGCGGATGAGAACGAACCCTGTCGCAAAACCATGCGACCTCTACTCTGTTTTGCCCAGAGGCGAATACCCTCTGTGTGGGACTCTAAAGACTCGACACTACGCTGGCAGTGGGTTTAACCACAGACCGCAAGCGGCACTAGCTGTGCGTAACGGTCCCCAGGTAGATGCCGACAAGAAGGCTGACGAGGTGAAACCCCATCTGAACTCCTACTGAGTCTGAATGTGACAGTCTCCGTACAGTCCGGTCTGTTCGTCTGATACATCGCATGGCGGGCCTAGGGGGTGGTAATCGTCAGTCCCCCAATAGCGGTACAAGTCGTGCCGGAGCGAAGCCCAAAACACCCTGAGATAACACTGGAAACCTACCAGTATATCTCGTTTGCCCTGGCCAGGGACTACTCGTGTAATGGCTCTCCTAGACACAGCGCGATGTCAACCCCCAATACCGGGGGAGACGAATCCTGTCTAACCGTCACTGCCTCCAAGTGCTTCGGGACTGCACCCAACCACCACCTGTTTGCACGACTCCTTTGAGCCGTGGTAGGGTAGTGATCAAAGTGCAGTGGGAACACACTTGAGGCGAAGTGCCAGTGTCAAGTCAGCGGACTAAGCTGTACTCATGTCACCTGGGAACTGATAACTGACGATAGGTATAATACCAACCTGTCAGTTCCCGACGAGTCCTGTCCAGTGTACTCGTAACCCAACGAGCACCCGTATACTATCTCCAGTACGACGTACTGATGGCTGTGGGACAGACCATCTCCCACACTGGGATGAGAAGCGCATACGCTAGTCTACTCCGGAGTATCGATGCCCTGTCTCGATAGTCCTGCGACTAGGGACCTGTATAAGGATGTGCTTATAGATTACCCAGCCCCCACTAGTGTGACTGCCATCACAACGCTGGTAATCAAGCAAAGATCCTAAGGGCTCCACTAATGCGTATAAGTGATATACTGAAATAAACACAAGTACACATTGAAGTAGAAACAAACCAAGTAGCATACTACTATTTTGAGCAAGATTGTATATACAAGGTGAATATCCCAAGCATCCATTAAGTAATATACAAACTAGTATGATACAGTAATGGCCTCTAGGGCATATACACTAACAAATAGAAGCACTCGTTCTTTTCTGCCTTCACCCTTCCTACCTTGTTCGTTCCCTGCACCTTCTTGATCCCACCCTTCGGTTTGGTGGCTTTCATCTTCTTCTTCCCTTTAGCTTTCGCTTTAGATTTAGAAGAAGATGATTGGCCAACATACAGAACGGGGGTCTTCTCCTTTTTCAAGGAGGTCTCTGCTACCCTCAACATATTGAGGAGCTTTGGAAGACCCGCTTCCATTTCGTGCATGTTGAAGTTCAGCACGAACTGAGAGAAGGTGTGGGGAAGGGACTGCAAAATCAAGTCGATATACAAATCATTCTCTAGCACGCATCCCAGGTTTGCGAGTTCCTCAATGAGGGTGATCATTTTGAGGACGTGCTCTCCAACAGGCGATCCTGGAGCTAACCTCATCTGGAAGAGTTTCCTTGAGGTTTCGTACCTCGCGATACGGGAGTGTTCACCATACAATTCCTTGCAATGGAGGAATATGGATACAATATCCATACTCTCGTGCCGTTTCTGGAGTTCATTATTCATGGACGCCAGCATGATACACATAGCTCGCTCACAGTCTAGATCCCAGGTTTTACGAACTTCCTTGTCCGCAACTGAGGAATCTGGTCCTGGGATAAGGGGAGGAACAGCGGTGGTAACATATGCAACTTTGTCATAAGTCAGCGCAATATTGACGTTCCTTAGCCAATCTTTATAGTTCTTCCCGGTCAGTATATTCTTTTCAAGTAATAGTTTTAGTCCAGTCATGGTAGCTGCCAGAGAGAGAGAAAAGAAAACACTCAGCATATGCTTTTGCAAGTTTAGATTGGTTATTATTTTATCTAAACAGGATGGCTCCCACTGTTTCCTCAAATCCTTCTTCAAAACCTAAAAGAAGAACTAGTCAGGATTTAATCACACGTTACAATTCTTGCTTAACCTTTCAGCCAGGCTGGTGTTGGTACATCGTGGGAGGTTTTCCAACGCTTTCACGAAGTTCCTTAATTAAAGAACCTCTTTTCCCTGGAGGCGTAGCCCCTCTAACACCTTTCTAGGCACCTACTTGGTTTATAGCATTGATTGTTAAGTGAGAGAAATTCCCGAGAGTAATCCTACTCATCAGTGGGATCGGGATCCAACTATCATTGCATGATGCCCTAGATGGAAGCCACTCTAGTCACCACACTCCAGAAGGTAAGCTAAATCTGCAAGTTTCCTTTATGTTTGAAAATCCCGATGTGATTTTTACCCCAAGCACTTATAGACCTTGACGTAGGCCAACAAGTCATAAGACGCAAGTCAAGTTCTACCTGTCGTTGTCCTGATTAATTTAAATACATCGTACAAGCCCTTGACGCAGGCCAACAAGGTGTACGTTTGTATTAAACTAATGCATCTATCAATGCAACAAATAGGCATACACACTGCTACCATTCACTATGCCTTGACGTAGGCCAACAAGCATAGCATGAATACGATGTGCTGTCTATTTGAAACGACGGAGGGTTACGGCTGGTTTTTGGCAAAAAAACTGTTAACGTAGTGAACTTGATTTGATCGAAGGAACTAAGATAGCTTTTATTAAAAGGAGTGGTTTAAGCTCCGCATTTAAAATTTGCTTTTTCAAGAAAACCGAGTGGTTTTTAGAAATTGTTCCAACGATTCAGTTTAGGTTTTATTTTCTTTGCATTAATAATAATGCGTCCCATCTTTAACCTATCATTACAGATAACAACGAAAATACAACGTCCTCTTATGCCATCCGCATTCGCCACGGGGTCCCGTCATCACCCGTTAGGTTACTTAACTAACGACAGAGCGGGGGCTGGGCTAGCGCGGGTGTAAAACATAAGCGACGTCTAAATAGCTATCATATATAGATATTGTACATTCGTCAGACGCAATAATAGGCATTCCAGATCACAGATAAACAATATTGGATTTGCAAGCAATCCGCATTTCGTTTGAGCCTGCAATGAAAGACGGATTACACAGTTGTGATGAATAGCCATTTTTCCACCCCAGACCCCTACGGGTACGGCAAACTACCCGCCAAGTACCAGAAGTGAAGCGGTCTGCCCCAACACTTCAAAATACCCGGTAGTTTGTGCACCCCACCTTGGGTCTATCCTAGGAGCAAAAACAGTAAAAAGAAATAATACAACGGTGGCTACAACCGCAACCTGGATGTGCCCCGCAAAATAATATTACAACTTATTACATTTACATCAAATGAATTAATACAATAACCCATCACAAAACCCGGCTAATCACCACAACAGTCCAATACAGTTTATATACAAAAACAGTTATATATAGCATCACAGATATGTGCAACCCCCTGCCAACCGACATACTAGCAGTTAGGGGAGGTTTACGAACACATAAAACATTTCACAGATATAATCAAACAAGCAAATACCGTATAATTTCGATCGATAAAACACATTTAATTTTGCTCCAATACTTCTCTGTAAATCTGAAACCTGAGCAAAAATAAAAATTACCAGAAAACACCAAATATCACAGAGAAACAATACAAGAAACTTGGGATAATGAATCGTCCAAAGCGCGGCGGAATCGCGGCGGATCAGTAGGATCGGCCGCGGTTTCGCGGCGCTATGGCCGATTCATGAGCCCAATTTTCTTGGGTGTTCTAATACATTCATTTAGGTCATTCTGAGGGTCCCTGAAAAATTTTTGGACCTCATTTAAAATTCGACAGAAAGTACATGATATCGGGGTTTTTCCGGTTTGTTTTTCCGTTCGAAATTCGTACAAATTTGCAAGTGTGTTAAATACTGTTTAGCTAGGCTCTGATACCACTTTAAGTCGATGTTCAACACCCCAATACTTATGGGGAGGCGGAAATATGAATAACAATCTTGTTGTATGATTAAACATCGAATAACCGTATGAATCGTTTGCTAAATAAGTTTTAACAAAAGCTATAGAGTTCTAAACTACTATGTTAAGAGATTATACCAAACGGTTCTAGTCCTTCGTCTTAATGTTATCTACGGCCTCTTTGGATCTCCACGTCCTCTTCGGCTTTCTTCCGTGATAGACGATCCACCCGAGAACCCTAATCCAAGCTATAACCTCTAAACTTAAGGTTACTTAGTTTCTCTAGTTGCTAAATAGAGTAGCTAAGGTGATGTAGAGATAGGTTATAGAGTAATTAGTCTTTCCTAATCCTTGTTCTCAACTCATGAGGGTAGGATTAGGTTTGGTGAAGGAGAGAGAACTTGAAGAGAGAGAGTGAGAAGATGATAATGATAATGATAATAATAATGAAATAGCTTCTCAATTGATATATGAAACATAATGAATAAAAAGAAATGAATAATATGAGATTATTCATCATGTTTCATTAATGCAAGTGGGTGATTCATTATGTGAGTCATTAAGCATTTAATAATGCATTAATGACATGATGAATCACTCACAATGAGTCACTAAATCATTAAATGAAAATGCCTCCTCTCCCTCCATGTCACATCCTTCTAGAAGCTTCTCGGAAAATTACGAGAACGCCCCTCTCATCCGTGAAAACACGGAAAAACTTTAGACTGTATAAATCCAATAACCTGATACTAGAATCTGGCTTAAACCAAAGCCGGCTAGTAAAAACTGTCCGAATGTCGTACGTGCGTTCAAACACGTATGCGTCCGAACCTTTGTCGTAAAACCATACGACCTCTATATCTTTTCGCCTGGGTTTGGGAAATCTCTATGTGGGACTCTAAAGACTCAACTACTACGCTGGCAGTGGGTTTAACCACAGACCGCAAGCGGCACTAGCTGTACGTAACGGTCCCCAGATAGTTGTCGATAAGAAAGCTGATGAGGTAACCCATCTGAAATCCTACTGAGCCTGTCTGTGACAATATCCGCGCAGTCCGGTCTGTTCGTCTAAGTGTATCGCATGTATGGTCTAGGGAGGTGGTGGATGTCAGACCCCTAATAATCGTACAAGTCGTGTCGGTATGGTTCAAAACCACCCGAGAATCTACTGATCATTCCATCAGTAATTCTCAATCAGCCCTGGCCAGGGACTTATGGTAATGTCCAACCGACCATAGTGCGAAATCAACTCCCTATACCGGGTGAGACGAATCCCTAACAGTCGCTCACTGCCTCCACGTGGCTCGGGACTGTGCCCAACTGAAACCTGTTTGCACGACTCCTTTGAGCCGTGGTAGGGTAATAATCAAAGCACAGTGGGAACTCACACTAGACAAATGATGACCTTAAGTCAACGGACTATCTGCACACATGTCACCTGAGAACTGCTATCTGACGTTAGGTATAATACCATCCAGTCAGTTCTCGGCGAGTCCTGTCCTGTGTACTCACACCCAGTGAGCATCTGTATACAATCTTAGGTGAACACCACCAATGGTTGTGGGACCAATCCATTGCCCCTCGTCAGGGTCTAGATATGTATACACTAGTCTACTCTGGAGTATCGATGCCCAATCTCGATACTCCTGCGACCAGGGACATCTAAAGGTGTGCCTATTGACTATCCAGCTCCCACTTGTATGACTGCCATCACAACGCCGGTAGTCAGACAAACACCCTATGGGCTTTATCAACATATATATATAAATACCAAGTAAAATATATCATACGTTAAGACAAAGTCAAACCAAATAGTGTACTATCATATCAAGCAAGACTGTCATGTACATACATATCCCAAGCATCCTATACAATGTAGGCCTCTAGGGCATATATATCCAACAAGGTTCTGTCTAAATCAGTGCCTAAGACTCCATATGAAATATGAAGTGGTAAAAAACCATGTCTTAAAAAGGTTAAGATATGGGGTTGTCCGGCCTATGTGAAAAACCAGAATCCGGACAAACTACAGGCACGGTCAGTTTTATGTAAGTTTGTAGGATATCCTAGGCATTCAAATCGATATCTATTCTACCATGTCGAAGAACAAAAGGTATTTGTTTCTCGACACGCCACCTTTCTTGAAAGATTATTTCTTGAAAAAGAATCAAGTAGGAGCGCGGTAGAACTGGAAGAAATTTCAGAGGGACAAACTATAACTAAAGATTTGGTAGAACGAGAGAATTCAATAGTCCCAGACGAACCTCAGCCCCTCCACAGATCTGGTAGGTTTTCTCATCCGCCCGAGAGATACTACGGTTTTCTCATAGACGGGGATCGAGAGGATTGCATCTTAGAAGAAGATGATCCTACTAGTTTCAGGCTGACCATTATCAGTAGGGACTTTGATAAGTGGATGGATGCTTTGCAATCTGAGATGGAGTCCATGTATACTAATAAAGTGTGGACCTTGGATATTTCTCCACCTGGGATAAAACCCGTTGGATGCAAACGGATCTACAAAAGGAAATTTGGTGTAGATGGGAAGGTAAAAACATATAAGGCTAGACTCGTTGCAAAAGGTTTTCGTCAAAGACCAGGAGTGGACTATGACGAAACCTTTTCTCCAGTGGCTATGCTCAAATCAATTCGGATCCTACTTGCCATTGCTGCCTTCCATGACTATGAGATCTGGCAGATGGACGTAAAAATGGCTTTTCTAAATGGATGTTTGGAAGAGTGCATTCATATGGATCAGCCATAAGGTTTTGTTGACAGTGGGAGCAGCGGGAAGGTGTGCAAGTTGCTTAAATTCATTTATGGATTAAAGCAGGCATCGCGGAGTTGGAACATCTGTTTTGATGAAACAGTCAAGGACTCTGATTTCATCAAGAATGAGGATGAGCCATGTATTTATAAGAAGATTGAAGGATGAACTTTCGTATTCCTAGTCTTGTACGTGGACGACATTCTTTTGATAGGAAAGGATATTCCTATGCTACAATCGGTCAAGCTATTCTTGTCACAAAGGTTCTCCATGATGGGTGATGCCTCATACATACCGAGGATAAAGATCTACAGAGATAGATCCAAGAGATTATTGGAACTTTCGCAGTCCAGGTACATAGAGACCATACTAATGAGATTTAGTATGGAAGATTCCAAGCACGGTAACATACCCGCATTGCACGGAATCACCCTCTCCAAGGAGATGTCTTCCAAGATTGATGAGGAGAGGGTTCGCATGAGCACTATACCCTACGCTTTGGCGGTAGGATCTATAATGCATGCGATGCTATGTACAAGACCAGATGTAGCTTATGTGCTTAGCATGGTGAGCTGGTATCAGTCGAACCCAGGTGAGAACCAATGGACAGCGGTGAAGAACATTCTCAAGTACCTGAGAAGGACTAAGGAGATGTTCTTGGTTTCCGGTAATGGAGACCTGAAGGTCGAGTCCTTTACCGTTTCAAGCTTCCAGAATGACAAGGATGACAGCAACTCTGTCTCGGGTTTTGTGTTTACCCTCAATGGAGGGGCAGTGTGTTGGAGGAGCTCTAAACAAGACACCGTCGCAGACTCGACGATGGAGGCTGAATACATTACTGCAAACGATACGTAAATGAAGCGGTCTTGATAAAGAAGTTCATTACTGAACTACAGGTAGTTCCGTCCATTGTTGATCCAATACCTCTGTATTGTGATAACAATAGGGCTATAGCTTTAGCGAAGGAACCACGTGTTAGATATATGTATGCCCTAGAGGCCATTATATGTATAGTGGATGCTTGGACATGTATATATGAATATAGATGACTTTCTCGCTCAACATGATAGTATGCTATCTGGTTTACTTTATCTTGACATGTTGATTTGATCATGCTTTTATTCATTTGCACATGTTGATAAAGCCCTCAGTATATTCGCTTGACTACTGTGACTATGATGCGGATCATACTAGTGGGGCATGTGTAGTTTATAAGCATATCCTTGAACTGTTCCTAATTATGGGTGTATCGAGACGGGGCATCGATATTCCAGAGTAGACTAGCGTATATTATTCTTGTCCCATATGATGGGCGATGGATGATCCCATATCCATCTGGTGAGGTGACACCAAAGATTGTATGCGGGTGCTCAGTAGAGACTGGCTACACTGAACGGACTCACAGAGAACTCCTATGTGGTATTATATCTATCGTCGGATAGCAGTTCTCATGTGACACTGGTACAGGTTAGTCTGTAGACCCAAGATCGTCATAGAGTCTTGTGTGTCCTCCCACTGTACTTTGATATCCATCCTACCACGGCTCTACTGAGTCGTGCAAACAGGTGGACTTTGGGTACAGTCCCGAGGCACATGGAGGCGATAAGCGATAGGAGGGGTTTCGTCTCTCCCGGTATTGGGAGTTGATGTTGTGCTATGCTCGATTGGCTATAACAGGAAGTCCTGGCCAGGGCTACTGAGATTTACTGATAAGCGTTATCAGTAGTTTCTCGATCTGTTATGAGCCATACACCAGCATGACTTATTGAGTTATTGGGGTCGACGATCCCATCCCTAGACTCGATATGCAACATATCTGATGAGGAGACCGGACTGTACGGTATGTGTAGCCAGTTGGCTCGACGGGAGTTTTAACAGCTTCGCTGGTTTTCTTCTAATCGCTCAATACCCAGGTGGCCATTACGTTTGGCTGACCACTTGCGGCTTGTGGGTGTTTGAAGTGACCATCACCTACTGCCGGCGTATTGACGAGTCTTAGAGTCCCACAATGAAGTTTCCTGGCTCAGGCGAAAAGATGTGGTGTGCATATGAGATATGCGTGGGGACCCGATTAAATACGGATATGTGATACCGTATATTAATCGGGCATTTTCTATTGGTCGGGTCGTATGTGGTATGACCGGTTTGCAAAATCAAGTGTTGATTTAACAAATGACTTTTAGATTAATTCTTTAATTAAACCCTTTTTCTATTTTTGTATACATGCATGTATGCACATGATGATGTGCATGGACACATACATACATACATTGTATCATGGTTGTTGATACATATTTGGTGGCAATGTAAGACTCATATTGTGGTAATTATTTATTTATTTATCATTTTGAATTAAAAGAAAGGATAATTCACTCATGGTTAATTTTTATCATCTTTGACCATACTTGAACTACTTTTTAACCTTGAGTTAATTATCCTTTTGCTTTATTAACTCATTGATAAATATCTAGATAATTACTAACCATGGTTGATGTGAGAAGGATATAATATAGATTATTCATTCTCATCTCAATTTTTTCTCCATATTATCCTTTGAGATCAAGCTTAGCCACCATTATCTTCTTCTTCCTCTCTTGAGATTTTTCTTTGAGTGAAGTTCATAAAAAGAAAGGGTTTTGATTATATAATACAAACCACATCATTATACTACACACATCTAGCCCATTTGTGTAGGGTGTTTGCTCTACTTCATTCACATATCAAGTAAAGCAAGGAGCTTTCGGCAAAGGGACTTCGGGTGGATCTTCGTGGTCTAGGAAGGCTTCCATCGATCCGTTCCAAACCCTCATAGTGCCAAGGAGTCACCAAGGGAGGTCTACAAAGGTTGTAATCTCTACCCTTAGTGATAGTTTTTCATTTGCATGTGATGCTTAGTTGAAATGAAACCCTAAATTTCTAGTTATGGTTCTTGTCAAGTTCACTTAGCATCTTTAAAATTTGATTGTGGCATATGTGATGCTTCTAAACCCTTGATGAGGTGCTAGGTAAACCCAACAATGGTATTAGAGCCAAGCTATAACTTTAGGCGATGCGTAGGCGAAGTTAAAATTCCGATCGAACCACGAAACACCAATTTAGACCCTTCTCTGGAAATTTTCTAAAACACTGATTTTTTTCCACATTAAAAATACTCAAAAAATCAAGAAGGTAATTGTATGGATTACTGTGAAATACGAGTCACTGTAGCCCTTAAGTCGCCGCGGAACCGCGGCAATACCATGCTATTAGCGGCGGTTCTGCAGCCGTACTTGGTTTTCAGGGACAATGATTTCTAGGGTTCATCCGTATGTATTACTTCATTCTTCTGGGTATTTTTAATTTTACTCAGGTGTTGAGTTTTCTGGAGATATTTTGTATTCGTTGATTCGATCGGAAATTTTAACATCGTTTAGTTTTTCAGGTAATTTAGAACGTGTTAAAATGTTCGAGCAAATATCAATAACTCATTTTTTCCCGTATTGGAAAACTTTCAAGTGTTGGATTTTTCACGAGTTCGAAACTTTCGGAAAATCATGCAAGCGTATCTATGGACCCTCTAGAAGAACGTAACCTTAACTCGATTATGTGACCGTCAAAACTGCCACTGAACCCTAGGGTTTGTGGTAGTTTAGCATTGCCACATGTGAAGCGTTGGTTTGACCTTTATACGGCTGGATCATAGGGGCTGTGACATGTTCTGGAAATTTTTGGACTCGGCTCAAGTGTTGTGCTATTTGGGAAATCTTGGGTGTTTGTTTATTCGATCGAAAAGTTTAGCATTGTCTATTTATCTGGAATGTGATACAATATGTGGAATTCATAAAGTTAGGTATGAAATACGAAGTATGTGATATTTCGGATGTACGATGTCTAAAGTTATTGTGGATTCCAAATGTTGTAGTTTTTCACTTTATTTTCTGCGACCGTAAGTGTAGTATGTGGTGTATCGCCAATTTCGTTGCTATACATCAACGACAATCGGGATACGCATACTTGCTTACATTGATGATATGAGATATTATGTGTTGCTGAGATATGATGTGCAGGATTATCGCGATTGAATAGCCGGGGCTTTTATGTGAGATGAGAGTTTTATTTTCATTCATGTATAAATCAATTGTATGTAATATTCTTTTATTTGGGGAACTTCCTGGATGAGGAAGATGTTTCCATCATTGTATATTATTTACTTTTCCGCATTAAGATAGACCCAAAGAGGGGAGCACAAGTGACCGGGTTCTAGGGTTCAGTGGGAGGCCATCTCGAGGAGTCGTGACCGGGTCTCCTAAACTCTAGAATTGGCAGGATCACTTTCCGCTCTCGTAGGGGTCTAGGGGTGAGGGCTTGGCTATTCATCACGACCGTGGAATCCGTATTTTCTATTGTTGGCTAAATACAAAATACGGACTTCCTTGATATCCTTTTATTTTCTTATGTGCTTCTGCTGTTGATATTCTGTAATGTGATTACTTAGTATCTAAGATGAATAGATTATTATTATATATATGATATATAATAAACATTGCTTATGTTTGACACCCGCACTAGTCTTGCCCCGCTATGCCGTTAGTTAAGTAACTTAACGGTGCATAACGCGACACTGTGGCGAATGCGGATAGCATAAGTGTACGTTCTATTTTCGTTTCTTTTCTTTGATGGCTTAGGAGCTTAAATGATGGGATTACATTAATGAGATTAATGTAAAGTAAAAGAAACCTAAAATATGTTGTAGAATCAGATTTGAAACCCATTCGGTCTTTTTATGAAAAATGCAAGTTTCAAAAGATGCGGAGCTTAAGCCACTCCTTTTCTAAACTGTTTTGATTCTGCAACGAGATCAAGTTCAAAGCGTTAAAGGTTTTCATGAAAACCATCCGCAACCCTCCGTCATTTTAGGAAGCAGAGTACTTAGTATTCGTGCTACGTATTTTGATCATAGTCAAGGTGTAGTGTACGGTAGCTAAGTGATGTCTTCCTACAAAGCATATGATGCGATCAGTTAGGACAATCATGTGATTATGTTGATCATAGTCAAGGGTCATATGGGTGGGTCTAGTTAATCTCAAAATGACGGGTAGAACTTGACTAGTACTTATGATATTTTGACCATACCCAAGGTCATAAGTAATTAGGGGTAAAAACAATATCGGGAGTTTCAAGAGTTGAAATTTGAAATGAGATTGCATACCATCTATATGATAGTTGGATCCCGATCCCACTGTGAGTAAGTGTAACTTCCAGGAGAATTTTACACTTTACAATTAGCTAATCCAGTAGGTGTCTAGAAAGGTGTTAACGGGGTTTGACCTCTGGGAAAACGAGGTTTATTTTAATTAGGTCCGTGCGAAAGCACGGGGAACCTCCCTCAAAGTACCGACACTGTCCTGGCTGACCGGTTAGCGAAACTGTAGAATGTAATTAATCCTGTCTAATTTTCTTTTCAGGTTTTGAAAGAAAAATTGATAAAAGCAGTGGGAAACATCGATTAGATAAGATAATAACCAATCTAATTCTTTGCAAGAGCATTTCGCTGAGTGTATTCTTTTCTCTCTCCTAATGGCAGATACCGATGATGGGACTTAAGCTTCTACTAGAGAAAAATAAACTGACAGAACCGAACTATAAAGAATGGTTGAGGAACTTGAACATTGCACTTATATATGATAAAGTATCATATGTCCTCACAACCAAAGCCCCACCCGTCCAAGGACCTGAATCATCTGTCTCGGATAGGGAGATCCGAAAAACTTGGGATATTGATTGTAACACGGCCAAGTGCCTCGCGCTTTCTTCTATGGACAATATCCATCAGAAGCAACACGAGAATATGGATGTACAATCCATTTTTCTTCACACAAAGGACTTGTATGAAAAGCAATCTCGTACTTTGTGATACGAGGCATCTCGAAAGCTGTTTCAGATGCGAATGGCCCCTGGTACATCAGTAGGAGACCATGTTTTGAAGATGATTGGTCTTATAGAAGAACTTGAGGAACTGGGATGGACCATGGATAATGAGCAATATACGGATATTGTTCTACAGTGTCTCCCCCCTGCCTTTGCTCCGTTCATTGTGAATTTCAATATGAATGACTTGGAGAAATCAATGCCAGAACTTCTCAATATGTTAAGAAGTGCAGAGAGCACATTGAAAAAAATGAGGACTCCCGCTCTGCTTGCTGGGCCATCTTCCTCTTCAGTCCCAAAAGCCAAGGCCAAGGGAAAGAAGAAGAAGAAGTCCATCAAACAGAAAGGTGGAGTTATAAAGGTAAAGGGGAAAGACAAATCCGGGGCTGCGGGAAGCAGGTAAGGAGAATGTTTTTACTGCTACAAATTGGGACATTGGAAACGCAACTGTGCTGTGTATCTTGCTGATCTCAAGAAGAAGAAGCATGCTGATGCTTCCACATCAGGTGTGTTAGTAACTGAAAACTGTTTTTCTTTAAACTCTGCATCTTGGGTATTAGATACCGGTTCTGGTTCTCATATCTGCAATTGTATGCAGGGATTGAGAAACAGTAGAGTTTTGAAGACAGGTGACCATACTCTGCGGGTTGGAAATGGTTCTAATGTACATGTTGTATCCGTAGGAGAGAATCATCTTGGGTTGCCTTCGGGTTGTATTTTGGTTTTGAACCCGTGTTATTTTGTACATAGTATGCTATGTAATATAATATCTGTTTATTTGTTGGACAATGAAGGATATCATTTTGTATTGCAAAATAATGTTATGAACATTAAACTTGAATCATGGTACACTAAATAACGGTATTTTTGTCCTGAACCAACACTAAGTTTTTAATATACAACATACTAATAAAAGAAAGTTTTCAGATATAAATGAAGCTTTTCTTTGGCATTGTATACTTGGTCATATTAATGAAACAAGACTAAACAAACTACATAAAGATGGATATTTAAATTCTTTTGAATATAAATCTTATGCGACTTGTCAGTCTTGTATCAAAGGTAAAATGACCAAAACTCCGTTTACTGGACACGGAGAAAGTGTTAGGTCCACGTTACCCACCCCGGTTCTTTCGGGGAGGCGGAATAGGTAAAAATCAAATTTTTTCCTCACTAGGTAACATGGACCATCCATGAAGGATCTTTGCTAAACAAAAGCTAACATAAAAACTACAAGTTCTAACTACTATGTAGAATGGTTATACCTAGGCCTTGAACTCCTTCACTTTTTTTGGTGGTTCTCCTCCTTGCTTGCTCCTTGTAGTGGCTTGAATGGCTCTTCCTCGTCGTCTCCTCTTTACCGTAGATGGATCCACCCGAGGGCCTCGAACCTGAGCTCCTATCTCAACCTAGAGATAACTAAGGTGCTTGGTTTGCTAGACCTAGGACCTTAGAATGAGTAGAGAAGAGTTATGGTGGTTTTGTCTCAAAGGTTCATGATTTCCAACTCATGGATCACTTGAACTTTGAGAGAGGAAGAGGGAGAGCTTTTTTCTAAGAGAGAGAAACAAAATGATAGAATGAGCTCTCATAATGCAACCATGCTCACAAAAGCAAAAATAATAATATAATAAAATAATATTTAAGAATTGTGATGGTTCGTTTCAATGACCATTATCATTTCATGCAATTATTGCATTTTGTAAAGAACAACAAGTAAACAAAAGTCATAGCAATGAAATGATGATGGTCAACAAGTCCACAATGGTCAACCGGTCTACAAAGTCAATAAGTCCACAAAAGTCAAATGTTCAACTCAACCATGACACAATAATCCTTAATTAATATTATTAATCATATTTCTCGTTCTCATTAGGGTTTAGAAAAAAGTCAACGGTCAACAAGTCAACCAAAAACAAATGGTCAGCAACCCTAATGAGAATCCTCTTCCTCTGCCTCTGTCAACTGTGCATACACACCCGCATCCGTGTTCCGAGATACACGAATACACTGAGACAAAACCAATCCCAAAACAAGTACTAGGATCTAGCTTAAACCAAAGCCCGCTAGTAATAACTGTCCGGACACCAAACGTGCACAAGTGCGCGGATGTGAACGAACCCCGTCACAAAACCATGCAACCTCCAGTCTGTTTTGCCCAAAGGCGAGTAACCCTCTGTGTGGGACTCTAAAGGCTCGACATCACGCTGGCAGTGGGTTTAAGCATAGGCCGCAAGCGGTACTAGATGTACGTAACGGTCCCCAGGTAGATGCCGACAAGAAGACTGATGAGGTGAACCCATCCAAACTCCTACTGAGCCTGAATGTGACAATCTCCATACAGTCCGGTCTGTTCGTCTGAGAATATCGCATGGCGGGCCTAAGGGGGCGGAAAACGTCAGTCCCCTAATAGCGGTACAAGTCGTGTCGGAGTGTAGCCCAAAACACCCTGAGAATCTACTGGAAAACCTACCAGCAATTCTCGCTTGCCCTGGCCAGGGACGACTATGTGTAATGGATTTCCTTGACACAGCGCGATATCAACTCCGATTACCGGGAGAGACGAATCCTGTCTAACCGTCACTGCCTCCAAGTGCTTCGGGACTGCACCCAACCACTACCTGTTTGCACGACTCAATAGAGCCGTGATAGGGTAGTAATCTAAGAACAGCGGGAACACACTTGAGGAGAAGTGACAGTGTCAAGTCAGCGGACTAAGCTGTACTCATGTCACCTGGGAACTGTTAACTGATGATAGGTATAATACCAACCAACAGTTTCCGACGAGTCATGTCCAGTGTACTCGTAACCTAACGAGCACCTGCATACTATCTCCAGTACGACATACTGATGGCTGTGAGACAGACCATCTCCCCTGCTAGGACGAGAAGCGTATGCACCAGTCTACTCTGGAGTATCGATGCCTTATCTCGATAATCCTACGACCAGGGACCAAAATAAGGATGTGCTTATAGACTACCCAGCCCCCACTAGTGTGATCGCCATCACAACACCGGTAGTCAAGCAAAGATCCTAAGGGCTCTATCAATATGATTTTAGCGATATGTTAGAAGAAACATATACATGTCGGATAGAGTGCCCTCAAAGTCAATTATTGGATCGCAGGTACGTGATTGCAATGATTGAGGCAGGACCTATACCGATATGACAGTCTTGCTCGAGATGATAGTATGCTATCTGGTTTGTCTTTACCATCGTATACATGCTTTAGTTTGCTATTGCATGTTGATAGAGCCCATAGGATTCTTGCTTGACTGCCAGCAATATGATGGCGATCATATACGTGGGAGCTGGGATCTGTAAGCACATCCTTAAAGTGTCCCTAGTCATGGGAGTTTCGAGACAGGGCATCGATACTCCAGAGTAGACTAGTGTATACAGTCGAGACCCCGACGAGGGGCGGTGGCCGGTCTCACAAGCCATTGGTGTCAGTTGGTTCACCTAAGATGTATACAGGTGCTCATTGGGTTATGAGTACACCGGACAGGACTCGCAGGGAACCTTCTAGTTGGTATTATACCTAGCGTCAGATAGCAGTTCCCTGGTGACATATGTACAGGTTAGTTCATCGACCTGAGGTCGTCATTTGTCTCGTGTGAGTTCCCACTGTGCTTTGATTTCTACCCTACCACGGCTCAAAGGAGTCGTGCAAACAGGTCTTTTTTGGGTACAGTCCCAAGCCACATGGTGGTAAGTGAGCGGATCGACAGGGGATTCGTCTCTCCCGGTATTGGGGGTGAGATCGCGCTGTGTCTAGGAGAGCCATTACACAAAGCCCTCGGCCGAGGCAGGAGATTTGTTGGTTGGTACTCCAGTAGTATCTCAGGGTGTTCTGGGCTACTCTCTGACACAACTTATACCTCCATTGGGGGTCTGACGTTACCAACCCCTAGGCCGATATGCGATACTCATAGATGAACGGACCGGTCTGTATGTATATTGTCACTGTTAGGCTCAGTAGGGTTTCTGGATGAGTTCGCTCGTCAGCTTCCCTTCCAATCAATACATAGGCAACCGTTATGTACATACGTACCTCTGACGTGCTAGTGGTTATACCCAGTGCCAATGTGTTGATGCGTCATTAGAGCCCCCCACAGACAGTTTCCCAAGTTCGGGCGAAACGTTGTAGAGGCCGTATGGTTTTTATGGCAGGGTTCGGAAAATGCACGTGTGTTTACGCACGTGTCGTTTTTCGGGCAGATAATACTGGTAAGCTTTGGTTTAAGCCGGATCCGAGTATTATACTGTGTAGATATGATATCTTTGTCTCAGTCGCATTTGTATTTAGTTGTAATACAAATGCGGGTATGTTTATACTATTACGGGGTTATCCTGAAATTCGTTTCAGGATCGCTTTTGGAAGTTGCCAGTTTCCAGTTTTCTATCGCCCGTCTTTATCATTAGGTTAAAGACGGATTTATTTTTTCTTGATGAGAGTGGAAGATTCTAGAAGATTCTAGATGGTGACTAGGATGATGAGGTGTTGTTAATTCAGTGGTTGCATTAATTGTTCATTTAATGATAGCATGACTAGGTTAGATGATTCATTAGTGCATTAATGATAATGCAAGGTGTCTAAATGACTCATTCTCATTCATTAATGTTGTGGTCACCTCCTTTGTTCCTACACTCACCTCCCCCTCTTGATAAATGACCGGCCCCTCTCTTGAAATGAGGATGGTTGTTAATTTGGAAAAGATTATAGTTTTGGATTCATGGAAATTAGATAGCCTCATTTCTCATTTCACCCGATCCAAAAGGCAACTTCATTAACCGTTCGTCCATGGCTTTGGACGAAGAGAAACAAAGTGTTCTACTCATTCTCTACATCATCTTGGTCATCTCTTTTAGCAAACATGATGACTGAGTTACCTCGGTTCAGAGGCGGGAGCCCGTTTAAAGATCCGTCGACGTGGTGCCACCTGGACGAGGAGACTGGAGATTCAGGAGATCGGAGCAGCCGCAACAAAGCGTGGGATGATGGTTGAAGACCGAAGGACTCGGATCGTTCGGTATAACATTTCTACCCATTTTGTAGTTTGTTAGTTTAGCTTTAATGGCAGATCCGTGGGGTAGTACACGATAGCGCCAGTTGTAAAAGTTTTTGTTCCGCATTTGGCGTCTGTTAGACGGACGGGGCGCTACCGTGGACTTACAGTGGTATCAGAGCCTCACCATTAAGCTTTACTAACTTGTGCTAACACGTTTAAAATATCGATCGAACGGATATACTACAATTTTTCTGTACAAAGTTTCTGTCGATTTTAAATCTGGTCAAAAAATTATTTTGAGCATCACAGAAAATTGTGCAGACTTTTCTAAGCAAACTGGTGAAATTTGGTCACGTGATCCCACAGAACGGCAGCGGATCCGCGGCCTAAACCAGGTTTTGGCCGCGGATCCGCCGCTCTTTCGTGGGAACAGTGAGCTAAATTTCTACAGTATGTTCTATATGGAAAATTGTGGCTTTTGGAATATTTCTTTTGGGCCCATATTTTGTTTCTATACTGCAGATGTACGTAGGGCCCACTTCGGGAAGTTTTGTCGATCGAAATTTTAAACTTGTTAGTATGCAGTACTTATATTATATCTCCGACCGGGAATGTCATTCGAGCGGTAAATTGCATCTAATTGCTATAGTCCTTTTAAACGGATTTGCGAACGTGACATTCGCATTAATGTTCTGTGTTGTACTGTGATGTTGCGGATTTGTCGTGGTGGATAGCAGTGTGCAATGGTAGTGCAATTTGAATTTATTTGTACATTTGATATTGCGGGGCAAGCGTCCAACATGTGGACTTCCGTCACTGCCTGTTTGTATAATATTCTTTTGGGGCACGACCAGGTTGAGGTCGATGTACCCGTTGTACATATTTTTATTTCTGCACTAGGTTTACCCCGCGACGGAGTGCACGGATAGCCGGGTTCTGGAGGGCAACGGGTCCGTATCTCATGGATTTGAGAGGCAAAGGGGCCTCACTCTAGAATTGGCAGACTATTCGCCGCACTCGTAGGGGGTACAGGTTGACCCAAGGAGGGGTGCTCAAGTTACCGGATTCCGTGAAGTGCCGGGTGGTCCATTCACTATGCTGTAAGGGGGCTGCCTCTCTTCAGGTTTTGGCGGGTAACTTGCCGCACCCGTAGGGTTCTAGGTTTCATTGCACAGGCTATCCACACGACCAGGGGAACGTCGGGTTTCAGTAGCGGCTTTGTGAAACCCAGGGATCCCAGATTATCTGTATTGTTCTGTGATGCTTATTACTTTTCTGTAATGTTGCATATTATCATGCCTGGAGCGATTATTCTATGTTGGTATATATACTAGTAGATTTTGTATATGTTTTACACCCGTGCTAGTCCAGTCCCCGCTCTGTCGTTAGTTAAGTAACCTAACGGGTGATGACGGGACCCAATGGCGAATGCGGATGGCATATACGTACACTATATTTTCGTTCTTTTCTGGTGTGATTAATTGATGGGACTGCATTGATTCTTATCAATGCAAGGATAAAACAAACCTATATTGGATGTTGTTGAAACAGTTTTTAAAAGTGTTATTACAAAGACGTTTCCTATTGTTTTGCATAGTGATATTCAGTTGGAATATCCAGCACCTCATTCGACGAGGCAAGGGCTGATATCCCTTCACCGGGAGAGACCCCTTGGGCAGAAGTTTGCGTCAGGGTAATAACTTCATTATAGTCGGTTACAAGTTGCTTTGCATCGCGGTATTCAGTTGGAATATCCTGCACCTCATTCCACGAGGAAAGAGCCGAGATCCCTTCACCGGGAGTGACCTGTTTAGCAAAGGTTTTCGCCACTATATTTTTATAAAAAGCTATCACGTTCCTTCAGCGATATCAAGTTCATTACGTTAAAGGTTTTTCGCCAAAAACCAGCCGTAGCCCTCCGTCATTTCTTGTGGATAGTTAGTAGTATTCAAGCTATGTTTGTTGGCCAAAGTCAAGGCATAGTGTTTGGTAGCTGCTGAATATTCATCTGTTGCATAGATAGATGCGTTGGTTTGGGAAAGTCGTACTGCCTTGTTGGCCAAAGTCAAGGGTAGGTACGGGTGGGTTCAAATTAACCTGGATAATGACGGGTAGAACTTGACATGTGACTTATGATTTGTTGGCCAAAGTCAAGGTCATAAGAGCATGAGGTAAAAATCATATCGGGAGTTTCTAAAGAAACTGAAACTTGCCAGGCATGCGCATACCTTCTGAAGTGTGATAACTTGAGTGGCTTCCATCAAGTTATCATGAGATGATAGTTGGATCCCGATTCTCACTGATGAGTTGGTTTACTCTTCGGGTAATCCCGACTAATTCTTCTTTCAGGTTTGGAGGAGAATTTGACGATACAGTGGGAGGTTTCCTGATTAGATAAATTGATAACCATTCTGATCTAGGTTAGAGTGCACGCAGAGTGTTTCTTTTCTCTCTCTCTTGGGCAGCGACCTTTGACCTACCCTAGACTATGACTCAGTGACCAAATTGACCGAACCTTCTTAAAATGCTGGCTTATGGATTGTCCGAGTTGCATAAGTCATTGCCGCTCTTTCTTTTACCCTTTGAATTTCTCAGAACACCCCGTATTACTACCGACATCCACTTCCATTGGATATATACATCGTATGGTTATATACAAACTCGAAGGGACTTCTTCGAGGATGGATCCAGGTTCAGGAGAAATAGAATTGGTTTATTCAGTTCTCTTTTATTATCACCTTCTCTCAGGTTGCAAGGGTTCCTTGGTTTAGGAGAGTACACCTATTACGCTTATTGGATAGTCTTATTCCAAACCATAGGCTGGTGCCGAAAGGTAGGGACTGAAGAAAACCAATTAGCCTAAGTAGGGTGTGAAGAAAGTAATATGTAAAGACAAGATAAAGGGATTAGAAAGAGGGCAAAGTAAATTGCGACTGTTATCATTCACGATCAAACCGCGTACTTCATCGCCACTCCTATTTCACCTTTAATAGAATAAGGTATTATTCAGTTGTCTTTTATCATCACCTTCTCTCAAGTTGCGAGTACTCCTAGGATTAGGAGAGTACACCTATTATACTTCCTGGATAGTCTTCTTCCAAACCATAGGCTGGTGCCGAACGGTAGGGAAGGAAGAAAACCACTTAGCCTAATGATGGTGTACAGAAGGTAATGAATAAAGACAAAATAAAAGGATTTGGGGAGATGGCAAACAAATATACGGTTAAAGTCATGAATAAGATTATGGAAGAGGCATTACAAAGAATACCAGGATACCCCCACGAAACATTTTCATGTTTCAGTGCATTGTTAAAGGAAAACTATTTTCCCGATTAGATGCTTACTCCAAGGTATGTATTTACCAGGTTTCATTCTCATATCTGTATGGTTTTACAGATGATGAGTGGGAGTAGGTTATTGGGAATTAGGTGATCATCCTCGTTATATCGGAATTCGTTAGAATTGGTGATATTTGAGGAAATCACCTGGGTACAGGTTTCAACCTACGACGCACAGGTTTTGAGTTATTCAACTCAGCGGACTTATACAGAGTATTGTATGTTGTCCAGTATCTGTCAGGACAAAGGGCTGGTCCTCATACTATGTTCTGTTTACTTATGACTTCTCTAGTTTTTAGACAAGTGTTTCGTAGAAATACAATGTCTAAGTTTTGAGAAGTTGTGGGGTATAAGAATAAAGTAGAGAACCAAGTGTCGCAAGTATCGGGATTCCTCAAAGAAATCGAAGATGTAGATTCTTGTGATTGGTATTCGGATGGAAGTAACGGTTTTGAGAAACTTGTTTCTCTTTCAGGTTACTCATAATTGGATGGATTCCTAAGTTGAGTAATGCTGATTATCCTCTCTCCATTAAAATTGATATGCGCTGGAGATAGCTGCATGTTTTTTTGAATCTGGTTCCAATTAAATTAGTGCCTCTATTTCTATATTGTATATAGAATGGTTCATATCTTAACGATGTTAAGATATGGAGAGTTGTCCGGCTTATGCTTAAAACCAGACTCTGGATAACACAAGGCACGTTTCTGTAATGACAGTTTGTTGGTTGACCCGGGCTATGTCGAGGGTTGATTTTCTACCATCTGGAAGATCAATAGTGATATTGTTCTTGACTCGCCAAAGTTTTGGTAAAATGGATTTTTTCAGAAAACAGTAGTGGGAGTATGGTAGAACTGAAAGAGATTCCAGAACCGCAAACGATTACGGAAAATTTAATAGGACCTATATATTCAATCATGTTTGACATTCCAATAGCCACCTCGCAGACATGGTGGGTAACCTCAGACACCCGAGAGGTACTCCGGTACCCTCAAGGACGGTGACAAGGAGGTTCTTCTTTACCCAGACTTGGCACTACGGTTGTTCCAGGCTATGAGACCCGGTAGGAGTTTAAGTATAGCGTCGTTCTAAACTAACTTTAGAAGTGTACGTATATATTATTCTGCCAAAGGGTTGTCGTAGTCAGTGGGAGCAGCGGAAGCAAAGTGGGCAAGTAGCTAATGTCTATTTATAGACTAGAGCACATATAGTGGAGATAGACCATCTAATTTTTGATGTGACAGTCATGGGTTTGACTTCATCAGAATAGGGGGTGGATCTGTTAAGAAGGTAGTAGGGTGTGATGTCCTGGTATTTGGATGACATACACAGAGTAGGAAGTAAAATTCCTATACTACGATCGGTTGTACTGTGGTCGTCACACAGTTTTCTCCACAAAGGATATGGATATAATATCAAACATTCTGGTTACTAGATCTATGGTTTTAGATCTAGATTTAAGTAGCTTCACAATATGGGTACTTTGACAGTATTCTAATAGTATTTCAGAATAGATGACTCTTGGCATGATGATGTACCTGCAGATGATGGAGTCACCCTCTCTAAAGGTGACTTACAGACTAAAGGGGAGAGGGATATGCATGATTGGCATATCACTTGCTTAGGCAATTGAGTCAATCGTGATATGTCAAGTACCACACCAGATGTTGTTTTTGCACTAGATGTGATAAGTTTATATTAATCCAATCCTGAAGAAACATAAGGAAGCCGTCTTAGAACATAAGTGAATGTTCTATGGATTTGATGACGGCAGCCTCCTTCGGGAGACGGTTATCATTCCAGGCTTCCAAAGGTGACCTGGATGACAGAGTGATTGTCAGAGTTATAGTTTTCTCTCTGATGAGGGACAGTATTATGGACAGGTGGTCCAAGAGGATACTGTGGGAGGCTTGGTGCTGGATACTGATTAGGTTCAGTTATTGATACAGTCTAAGAAGTTTGGATTTGGAGTTCATTTATGAACTAGGTCTCATCAGATATCCAGACATATTCTAAGACAGGTATTACTCAATTAGGGAGATGACATTCTCCGCGAACTTGAGATTAAGAGAGACATAGAAAGAAACATCAGGACGGATCCACTTACTAAGGCTATTTCTCGAACACAATAGTTTTACAAACGGGATTTGTGAAACTGATTAGTAGAGGAGTTGGATGTTCGGTATCACACGGGCTGTGAGTATGCGACATCGCAATAATTAGCTTTAAGTGCAACTGGGAGATTGTTGGATATAGTGCCCTCAAAGTCAATTATTGGATCGCAAGTAAGTGATTGCAATGATTGAGGCAGGACCTATACCGATATGACAGTTTTGCTCGAGATGATAGTATGCTATCTGGTTTGTCTTTATCATCGTATACATGCTTTAGTTTGCTATTGCATATTGATAGAGCCCATAGGATTCTTGCTTGACTGCCAGCAGTATGATGCCGATCATATACGTGGGAGCTGGGGTCTGTAAGCAGATCCTTAAAGTGTCCCTAGTCGTGGGAGTTTCGAGACAGGGCATCGATACTCCAGAGTAGACTAGTGTATACAATCGATACCCCGACGAGGGGCGGTGGCCGGTCTCACAAGCCATTGGTGTCAGTTGGTTCACCTAAGATGTATACAGGTGCTCATTAGGTTATGAGTACACCGGACAGGACTCGTAGGGAACCTGCTAGTTGGTATTATACCTAGCGTCAGATAGCAGTTCCCTGGTGACATGCGTACAGGTTAGTTCAACGACTTGAGGTCGTCATTTGTCTCGTGTGAGTTCCCACTGTGCTTTGATTTCTACCCTACCACGGCTCAAAGGAGTCGTGCAAACAGGTCTTTTTTGGGTACAGTCCCGAGCCACATGGAGGCAAGTGAGCGGATCGGCAGGGGATTCGTCTCTCCCGGTATTGAGGGTGAGATCGCGCTGTGTCTAGGAGAACCATTATACAAAGCCCTCGGCCGAGGCAGGAGATTTACTGGTAGGTACTCCAGTAGTATCTCAGGGTGTTCTGGACTACTCTCTGACACGACTTATACTGCTATTGGGGGTCTGACGCTACCAGCCCCCTAAGCCGATATGCGATACTCATAGACGAACGGACCAGACTGTATGTATATTGTCATAGTTAGGCTGAGTAGGGTTTCTGGATGAGTTCGCTCGTCAGCTTCCCTTCCAATCAATACATAGGCAACCGTTACGTACAGACGTACCTCTGACGTGCTAGTGGTTATACCCAGTGCCAGTGTGTTGATGAGTCATTAGAGTCCCCCACAGACAATTTCCCAAGTTCGGGCGAAACGTTGTAGAGGCCGTATGGTTTTTATTGCAGGGTTCGGAAAATGCACGTGCGTTTATGCACGTGTCGTTTTTCGGGCAGATAGTACTGGTAGGCTTTGGTTTAAGCCGGATCCGAGTATTATACTATGTAGATATGATATTTTTGTCTCAGTTGTATTTGTATTTGGTTGTAATACAAATGCGGGTATGTTTATACTGTTACGGGGTTATCCTGAAATTCGTTTCGGGATCGCTTTTGGAAATTGTCAGTTTCCAGTTTTCTATCGCCCGTCTTTATCATTAGGTTAAAGACGGATTTATCTTTTCTTGATGAGTGTGGAAGATTCTAGAAGATTCTAGATGGTGACTAGGATGATGAGGTGTTGTTAATTCATTGGTTGCATTAATTGTCATTGAATGATAGCATGACTAGGTTAGATGATTCATTAGTGCATTAATGATAATTCAAGGTGTCTAAATGACTCATTCTCATTCATTAATGTTGTGGTCACCTCCTTTGTTCCTACATTCACCTTCCCCCTCTTGATAAATGGCTGGCCCCTCTCTTGAAATGAGGATGGTTGTTAATTTGGAAAAGATTATAGTTTTGGATTCATGGAAATTAGATAGCCTCATTTTTCATTTCACCCGATCCAAAAGGCAACTTCATTAACCGTTCATCCATGGCTTTGGACGAAGAGAGACAAAGTGTTCTACTCATTCTCTACATCATCTTGGTCATCTCTTTTAGCAAACTTGACGACCGAGTTGCCTCGGTTCAGGGGCGGGAGCCCGTTTAAAGATCCGTAGACGTGGTGCCACCTGGACGAGGAGACTGGAGATTCAGGAGATCGGAGCAGCCGCAACAAAGCGTGGGATGATGGTTGATGACCGAAGGACTCGGATCGTTCGGTATAACATTTCTACCCACTTTGTAGTTTGTTAGTTTAGCTTTAATGGCAGATCCGTGGGGTAGTACATGATAGCGCCAGTTGTAAAAGTTTTTATTCCGCATTTGGCGTCTGTTAGACGACCGGGGCGCTACCGTGGACTTACAGTACACATATTAAGATAGATACAAACCAAGTAGCATACTACTATATCGAGCAAGATTTTCGTAAACCCGTGTATATATCCCAAGCTTCCAAAATGTATTATACGTACTAGTACTATACAATAATGGCCTCTAGGGCATACATATCCAACAATCTCCCACTTGCACTAAAGGCCAGTAATAGGTGTACCGCATACCCAACGTCTGCTCTATGGCCAGCTGCTGGCGTACCGCATACCCAATAGCTTAAAAAGTCGCTCGAACTGTGTTTGAGGGAGGGCCTTTGTGAATGGATCCGCCGTGTTGTCTTTTGTGTCCACTCTCTGTACCTCGATCTCCCGGCGATCAATGATCTCCCTGATCAGGTGATACCGCCTTAAGATGTGTCTGGATTTCTGATGGGACCTTGGTTCCTTTGCTAATGCTATAGCCCCATTGTTGTCGCAATACAAAGGTATTGGGTCAACAATGGACGGAACCACCTGGAGTTCACTAATGAACTTCTTCATCCAGACCGCCTCTGTTGCGGCATCGCTTGCAGCAATGTATTCAGCCTCCATCGTCGAGTCTGCGACGGTATCCTTTTTGGAACTCCTCCAACACACCGCCCCTCCGTTGAGGGTAAACACAAAACCCGAGACAAACTTGCTGTCATCTTTGTCACTCTGGAAGCTTGAATCGGTAAAATACTCGACCCTGAGGTCTCCATTACCGTAAACTAGGAACATCTCCTTAGTCCTTCTCAGGTACTTGAGAATGTTCTTTACTGCCGTCCAGTGGTCCTCACCTGGGTCTGATTGATACCGTCTCACCACGCTTAGCGCGTAAGCTACATCTGGTCTTGTACATAGCATCGCGTACATTATAGATCCTACCGGCGAAGCATAGGGTATAGTGCTCATGCGAACCCTCTCCTCGTCAGTCTTGGGAGACATCTTCTTGGAGAGGGTGATTACGTGCAATGCGGGTATATTACCGCGCTTGGAATCTTCCATACTAAATCTCTTTAGTACGGTCTCTATGTACCTGGACTGCGAAAGTCCAAGTAGTCTCTTGGATCTATCTCTGTAGATCTTGATCCCCAGAATGTACGAGGCATCACCCAGGTCCTTCATGGAGAACCGTTGTGACAAGAATAGCTTGACCGATTGTAGCATAGGAATGTCATTTCCTATCAAAAGAATGTCGTCCACGTACAAGACTAGGAACACGACAGTTCGTCCTACAATCTTCTTATAGATACAAGGTTCATCCTCGTTCTTGATGAAATTAAATTCCTTGATTGCCTCATCAAAACAGATGTTCCAGCTCCGCGATGCCTGCTTTAATCCATAAATGGATTTAAGCAACTTGCACACCTTCCCACTGCTCCCACCGTCTACAAAACCCTCTGGCTGATCCATGTAAATGCACTCTTCCAAACAGCCGTTTAGAAAAGCCGTTTTTACGTCCATCTGCCAGATTTCGTAGTCATGGAAGGCAGCAATGGCAAGTTGGATCCGAATGGATTTGAGAATAGCCACTGGAGAAAAAGTTTCGTCATAGTCCACACCAGGTCTTTGACGAAAACCTTTTGCAACGAGTCTAGCCTTATAGGTTTCCACCTGCCCATCTACACCAAGTTTCCTTTTGTAGATCCATTTGCATCCAACGGGTTTTACCCCAGGTGGAGAAATATCCAAGGTCCACACTTTGTTGTTGTACATGGACTCCATTTCGGATTGCATTACTTCCAGCCACTTATCAGAGTCCCTACTGATAATGGCCTGCCTGAAACTGGTAGGGTCATCTTCTTCCAAGATGCAATCCTCTCGATCCCCGTCTATGAGAAAACCGTAGTATCTCTCGGGCGGACGAGAAATCCTACCAGATCTGCGGATTGGCTGAGGATCGTCTGAGGTTATTGAATCCTGAGGTTCTGTCGAATTTTCAGTTTCATTTTGTGGTCGCTGAATTTCTTCCAGTTCTACCGAACTCTCACTTGTTTCTTTTACAAGAAATTGCCACTCTAAAAAGGTGGCGTGGCGAGATACAAACACCTTCTGTTCCTCGGTGTGGTAGAACAGATATCCTGTAGAGTTTCTAGGATATCCCACAAATTTACATAGAACTGAACGTTCCTGCAGTTTGTCTGGATTTTGTACTTTTACATAGGCCGGACAACCCCATATCTTAATACGTTTAAGATACGGCCTTTTACCATTCCATATCTCAAATGGTGTCTTAGGCACAGATTTAGACGGAACATCATTCAATAGATATGCTGCTGTTAAAAGCGCATGTCCCCAAAATTAAAGAGGTAATTCGGCACTACTCATCATGGAGCGAACCATATCCAATAGGGTACGATTCCTCCGTTCCGATACACCGTTATGCTGTGGTGTATAAGGAGGAGTAAGCTGAGAGAGAATACCATTCTCGTTTAAGAAATCTAGGAATTCCGTGCTTAAGTACTCCCCTCCTCTATCCGATCGGAGGATCTTGATACTTTTGCCAGTCTGGTTCTCTACTTCGTTTCTGAATTCCTTGAATTTCACAAAAGCTTCAGATTTGTGTTTCATAAAATACACATATCCGATCTAGAGAGATTGTCAGTGAATGTGATGAAGTACGAGAACCCACCCCTTGCATGTATAGACATTGGACCACATACATCACTGTGTATGAGTCCCAAGAGCTCTATTGCCCATTCTCCATGTCCGGTGAACGGAGATTTGGTCATCTTTCCTTTGAGACAAGTCTGACAAGTTTCATAAGATGAAAACTCGAACGTATCCAAGAGTCCATCTTTATGCAATTTACTTAGTCTTTTCTCTCCGATATGACCAAGTCTACAATGCCATAAGTAGGATTCATTCGTATCTGAACTCTTCCTCTTACGTGTGTTTTGTACATTGAGAACTGTATTCTGATTTAGAACGTAGATACCATTACACAGTGTACCTTATGAAGGTAGATGTTCATGATATTCCTATCAAGAACAAAGTTATATCCATCTTTATTGAGTAAAGAAACTGAAATGATGTTGCAAACCATGGAAGGTACATAGTAGCAATCGTTCAAAATCATAGTATTGCCATTTGGCAACACTAGGTGATATTCACCGACGGCTGCAGCATTAACTTGTGCTCCGTTCGCTACCCCGAGCGACATATCACCAGGTGCAACTCTCCTACTTTTTCTCAGTCCCTGCAATATATTACAGATATGAGATCCTGATCCGGAATCAAGTACCTAGGAGGTAGGGCTGACCGCAAAGCAGTTCTCAATTACAAGAACACCTGAAGCAGATGCAAAACCATGGTTCTTCTTCAACTGGGTATCCTTGGAATCCATACAATCCTCTTTCCCTTGCTCATACTTATGACAGTTGTCGTAAGTTAGAGGCGAACCGACGTTCCCCAGCCCCGAATAAGAATTCGGATCGGTCAAGCGATACATTTTATTATCTTGATTAGGACGTGAAATGGTTGCTACCTGGAGAGAGAGAGAAAAGAAACACTCAGCGTGCGCTCTTGCAAGATTAGATTGGTTTATTAATTTATCTAATCAGGATGGCTCCCACTGTTTCCTCAAATTCTTCTTCAAACCTTTAAAAGAAGAACTAGTCGGGATTAATTGCACGTCACAATACTTGCTTAACCTTTCAGCCAGGCTGGTGTTGGTACTTCGAGGGAGGTTTTCCAACGTTTTCGTGAAGTTCCTTAATTAAATAACCTCTTTTCCCTGGAGGCGTAGCCCCGCTAACACCGTTCTAGACACCTACTTGGTTTATAGCATTGATTGTTAAGTGAAATAATCTCCCGAGAGTAATCCAACTCATCAGTGGGATCGGGATCCAACTATGATTGTGTAATGACCTAGATGGAATCCACTCTAGTCACTACACTCCAGAAGGTATGCTAAATCTGCAAGTTTCAGTTTCTTTAGAAACTCCCGATGTGGTTTTTACCCCTAAGACCTAAGTGACCTTGACTGAGCCAACATATCAAAGGATCCTCGTCAAGTTCAATCCGTCATTATCTTGATTGCATTAGACCCACCCATACGAGTCCTTGACTGAGCCAAAATGACCGCACGACTGTCCCAACCAATCACATTATATGCTACAGAAAAATATTACATAGCTACCGTTCACTACGCCTCGGCTGAGTACGAAATACGTAGCATGAATACTAAGCAATACCAATCCGAAATGACGGAGGGCTACGGCTGGGTTTTGGCGAAAAACCCGTTAACGTATTGAACTTGATATAGTTGAAGGAACATGATTGCCTTTTTGAAAATATAGTGGCGAAAGCTTTTGCTAAAGAGGTCACTCTCTATGAAGGGATCTCGGCTGTTTCCTCGTCGAATGAGGTGCAGGATATTCCAAACTGAATACCTCGATGCAAAGCAAGAATAATCGACTATAGTGAAGTTATTACCCTGACGCAAACTTTTTGTCCAAGGGGTCACTCCCGATGAAGGGATCTCGGCCCTTGCCTCGTCGAATGAGGTGCTGGGCATTCATAACCGAATACCTCCATGCAAAACAAAAGAGAACGTCCTTGCAATAACAACTTTTTGAAAATTGTTCCAACAACGTCTTTTAGGTTTGTTTTTCTTTGCATTAATATAATGCGTCCCATCAGTTAATCCTACCATTGCAGAAAACAACGAAAATATGACGTACGCTTATGCCATCCGCATTCGCCACGGGGCCCCGTCATTACCCGTTAGGTTACTAAACTAACGACAGAGCGGGGGCTGGACTAGCACGGATGCAAAATATAAGCAACGCCTACTAGATATCATATATAGATATATACATTCGTCAGATGCAATGATAGCCATTCTAGATCACAGATGAACACATTGGATATGCTAGGAATCCGTGTTTCGTTCGAGCCTGCAACGAAAAATGGATTACACGGTCGCGATGAATAGCCAAACCCCACCCTAGACCCCTACGAGTGCGGCAAACTACCCGCCAAATACCCGAAGTGAAGCAGCCTCCCTCAACACCGTGAGTAGGCCACTCAGCACTTCAACGTACCCGGTAGTTTGTGCACCCCACCTTGGGTCTATCCTAGGAGCAAAAACAGTAAAAGAAATAATATACAATGGCGGCTACAACTTCATCCCGGATGTGCGGCCATAAAAATAATATTACATCAATTTACATTTTACATCAAATGAAAGATAAAGAAACCCTCATCTCACAAAACCCCGGCTATTCATCCGCGACAATCCAACAAGTTCATATACACAATCCATCAATATTACAGATCACAGATATGCACAACCCCCACTAATCGACGTATAGCGATTAGCCGACGTTCAGTGCACATATCACAACACAGACATAACCATTTAGCAAAAGTTTGTAGAACTTTGATTCAAAATACCAATTTGCAACTACCCCAAACATAACATTGTTCTCTGGAAAAACTGGGCAGAAACAAAATATCTCAAAAATCCCAAAACAGAACACTGAACACACTGCAAGAAATCGGAGTCGCGGCCGAGTCAACTCGGCCGCGGATCCATGGCGAAACCCATAGTTTCGCCGCGCTTCCGCGGCGCTTTGACCGAGTCATGGGCTCAAATTTCATGGGTGTTCCTAAAAAACCCTGCTTGTATTTTTCATGTCATACAAAATATTTTTAGGCATGTTTTGAAAACGACAGAAAATACAATTTTTCGTTGTGTTTTTGGGATTTTTTCCGGATCGAAGTTCTAAACACTTTGCTACCAGTTAGCTGTTGCTTAGCTAGGCTCTGATACCACTGTTAGGTCCACGTTATCCACCCCGGTTCTTTCGGGGAGGCGGAATAGGTAAAAATCAAATTTTTTCCTCACTAGGTAACATGGACCATCAATGAAGGATCTTTGCTAAACAAAAGCTAACATAAAAACTACAAGTTTTAGCTACTATGTAGAATGGTTATACCTAGGTCTTGAACTCCTTCTTTTCTTTTGGTGGTTCTCCTCCTTGCTTGCTCCTTGTAGTGGCTTGAATGGCTCCTCCTCGTCGTCTCCTCTTTGCCGTAGATGGATCCACCCGAGGGCCTCGAACTTGAGCTCCTATCTCAACCTAGAGATAACTAAGGTGCTTGGTTTGCTAGACCTAGGACCTTAGAATGAGTAAAGAAGAGTTATGGTGGTTTTGTCTCAAAGGTTCATGATTTCCAACTCATGGAACACTTGAACCTTGAGAGAGGAAAAGGGAGAGCTTTATTTCTAAGAGAGAGAAACAAAATGATAGAATGAGCTCTCATAGTGCAACCATGCTCACAAAAGCAAAAATAATAATGATAATAAAATAATAATTAAGAATTGTGATGGTTAGTTTCAATGACCATTATCATTTCATGCAATTATTGCATTTTGTAAAGAACAACAAGTAAACAAAAGTCATAGCAATGGAATGATGGTAGTCAACAAGTCCACAATGGTCAACCGGTCAACAAAGTCAACAAGTCAACAAAAGTCAAATGTTCAACTCAACCATGACACAATAATCCTTAATTAATATTATTAATCATATTTCTCATTTTCATTACGGTTTAGAAAAAAGTCAACGGTCAACAAGTCAACCAAAAACAAATGGTCAACAACCCTAATGAGAATCCTCTTCTTCTGCCTCTGTCAACTGTGCATACACACCCGCATCCGTGTTCCGAGGAACATGAATACACCGAGACAAAACTAATCCGAAAACAAGTACTAGGATCTGGCTTAAACGAAAGCCCGCTCGTAATAACTATCCGGACACCAAACGTGCACAAGTGCATGGATGTGAACGAACCCCATTGTAAAACCATGCAACCTCCACTTTGTTTTGCCCAAAGGCTCGACATCACGGTGGCAGTAGGTTTAACCACAGGCCGCAAGCGGTACTAGCTGTACGTAACGGTTCCCAGGTTGATGCCGACAAGAAGACTGATGAGGTGAACCTATCCTAACTCCTATTGAGCCTGAATGTGACAATCTCCGTATAGTCCGGTCTGTTCGTCTGAGAATATCGCATGGCAGGCCTAGGGGGGCAGTAAACGTCAGTCCCCTAATGACGGTACAAGTTGTGTCGGAGTGTAGCCCAAAACACCCTGAGAATCTACTGGAAAACCTACCAGCAATTCTCGCTTGCCCTGGCCAAGGACGACTATGTGTAATGGCTCTCCTTGACACAGCGCGATATCAACTCCCAATATCGGGAGAGACGAATCCTGTCTAACCGTCACTGCCTCCAAGTGCTTCGGGACTGCACCCAACTACTACCTGCTTGCACGACTCAATAGATCCGTGGTAGGGTAGTAATCTAAGAACAATGGGAACACACTTAAGGCGAATTGACAGTGTCAAGTCAGCGGACTAAGCTGTACTCATGTCACCTGGGAACTGTTAACTGACGATAGGTATAATACCAACCAACAGTTCCAGACGAGTCCTGTCCAGTGTACTCATAACCTAACGAGCACCTGCATACTATCTCCAGTACGATGTACTGATGGCTGTGGGACAGACCATCTCCCTTGCTGGGACGAGAAGCGTATGCACCAGTCTACTCTGGAGTATCGATGCCCTGTCTCGATAATCCTACGACCAGGGACCAAAATAAGGATGTGCTTATAAACTACCTAGCCCCCACTAGTGTGATCGCCATCACAACGCCACTAGTCAAGCAAAGATCCTAAGGGCTCTATCAATATGTTTTTAGCGATATGTTAAAAGAAATATATACACATATTAAGATAGATACAAACCAAGTGGCATACTACTATATCGAGCAAGATTGTCGTAAACCCGTGTATATATCCCAAGCTTCCAAAATATATTATACATAGTAGTACTATACAATAATGGCCTCTAAGGCATACTTATCCAACAGAAAGAGCTGTGGAACTCTTAAGCCTCATACATAGTGAAGTATGCGGACCAATGTCTATACATGCTAGAGGTGGTTTTTCATACTTCATTACTTTTACTGATGATTTCTCAAGATTCGGACATGTGTTTTTGATAAAGCACAAATCCAAAGCTTTCGAGAAATTCAAGGAGTACAAACTTGAAGTAGAAAAACAAACAGGCTTGAGCATCAAGAAGCTTCGATCAGATCGAGGTGGAGAATATTTAAGTACATAGTTTTTAGACTTCTTAAAAGAGAATGGGATTCTCTCTCAGCTCACTCCTCCTTACACACCATAGCACAATGGTGTGTCAAAACGGAGGAATCGTACCCTATTAGATATGGTACGATCCATGATGTGTGATGCTGAGTTACCGCTTTCCTTTTGGGGGCATGCATTAGAGACAACAATGTATCTGTTAAACAGGGTTCCAACCAAGACCGTGTCTACCACTCCATATGAGATATGGAGTGGAAAGAGACCATCTCTTAAAAGAGTTAGGATTTGGGGTTGTCCGGCTTTTGTTAAAAAGCAGAATCCAGACAAACTCGAGACACGATCGGTCATGTGTAAATTTGTGGGGTATCCAAAACATTCGTATGGATATCTATTCTACCACAAAGAGGAACAAAAGGTATTTGTTGCTCAGCATGCCATATTTTTGGAAAATGAAATCTTTACAGACAGTACTGATGGCAATGCGGTAGAACTAAAAGAGGTTGTAGAGACACAAATTACTCAGGACGAATTGGTTGAAACTGATGTTGCAGTAGAACTTCAAGAACCTCAGCCACTCCGGAGATCTAGTAGAACTTCTCGCCCACCAGAGAGATACTATGGGTTTCTCATTGATGGTGATAGAGAATATTGCATCATGGATGAGGATGACCCTACTAGTTTTCAGCAAGCTATCCCGAGTGGTGACTCAGTGAAGTGGCTGGAAGCCATGAGATCTGAAATGGAGTCCATGTATACCAACAAAGTATGGACTTCGGACGTTGCGCCTCCTGGGATAAAACCCGTTGGGTGAAAATGGATCTTTAAAAGAAAGATTGGTATAGATGGACAGGTAGAGACCTTTAAAGAAAGGCTAGTAGCGAAAGGTTTTCGTCAAAGACCAGGATTGTACTATGATGAAACTTTCTCTCCAGTAGCAATGCTTAAATCCATTAGGATCCTACTTTCTATTGCTGCTCACTATGATTATGAAATCTGGCAGATGGATGTTAAAACTGCATTTCTAAATGGTGATTTAGAAGAATGGGTTTTTATGGATCAGCCAGAGGGCTTCATTGACTGTGGGAGCAGCGGGAAAGCATGTAGATTGCTTAAATCCATTTATGGATTAAAGCAGGCCTCACGGAGCTGGAACATCTGCTTTGATGATACAATCAAAGAGTTTGATTTTATCAAAAATATAGATGAACTATGTATTTATAAGAAGATTGTAGGGAGTACTGTCACATTTCTCGTATTGTACGTAGATGACATTCTCTTGATAGGAAATGATATTCCTATGCTACAATCGGTCAAACTATTCGTATCACAATGGTTCTCCATGAAGGACCTGGGTGATGCCTCGTGTATTTTGGGCATAAGGATCTATAGAGATGGATCCAAGAGGTTATTGGGACTATCCCAATCAAAGTACATAGACACCATCCTAAAAAGGTTTAGTATGGAAGATTCCAAGCGTGGTACCTTGCCTGCTTGTCATGGAATCACTCTCTCCAAAGACTTCTGTCCGAAGACTGATGAAGAGAGAGCTCGCATGAGCGTTATACCCTACACTTCAGCCGTAGGATCTATAATGTATGCGATGTTATGTACTCGCCCTGATGTGGCTTATGCACTAGCTATAGTAAGCAGGTATCAATCCAACCCAGGGGAGAAACATTGGATAGCAGTGAAGAACATTCTTAAATACTTGCGAAGGACTAAAGAATTATTCTTGGTGTATGGTAATGGGGATCTCCAGATGGAGGCCTTTACCGATTCTAGCTTCCAAAGTGATAAGGATGACAACAAATCTATCTCAGGGTTTGTATTTACCCTCAATGGAGGGGCGGTTAGTTGGAAGAGTTCCAAAAAGGACACCGTTGCAGACTCAACGATGGAAGCTGAGTATATTACTGCAAATGATGCTGCCAAGGAAGCCGTCTGGATGAGGAAGTTCATCGCGGAACTAGGAGTAATTCCAACCATTGTTGATCCAATACCATTGTATTGTGATAATAATGGAGCTATGGCGTTAGCCAAAGAACCAAGATCCCATCAGAAATCCAGACACATCCTGAGGCGATATCATTTAATCCAGTAGATAGTAGATCGCCAGGAGATCGAGATTCGGAAAGTAGATACAAAGGATAACACAGCGGATCCACTCACTAAGGCCCTTCCACTGCCGCAGCATGAGCGACTTTTTGAGATGTTGGGTATGAGATACGCCAATAATTGGCCTTAGTGCAAGTGGGAGATTGTTAGATATATGTATGCCCTAGAGGCCATTATATGTATAGTGGATGCTTGGAAATGTATATATGAATATAAATGACATTCTCGCTCAACATGATAGTATGCTATCTGGTTTACTTTATCTTGACATGTTGATTTGATCATTCGTTTATTCATTTGCACATGTTGATAAAGCCCTCAGGATATTCGCTTGACTACTGTGACTATGATGAGGATCATACTAGTGGGGCATATGTAGTTTATAAGCATATCCTTGAACTGTTCCTAGTCGTGGGTGTATCGAGACGGGGCATCGATATTCCAGAGTAGACAAGCGTATACTATTCTTGTCCCATATGATGGGCGATGGATGATCCCATATCCATCTGGTGAGGTGACACCAAATATTGTATGCGGGTGCTCAGTAGAGACTGGGTACACTGAACGGACTCACAGAGAACTCCTATGTGGTATTATATCTATCGTCGGATAGCAGTTCTCAGGTGACACTGGTACTGGTTAGTCTGTAGACCCAAGATCTTCATAGAGTCTTGTGTGTCCTCCCACTGTACTTTGATATCCACCCTACCACGGCTCTACTGAGTCGTGCAAACAGGTGGACTTTGGGTATAGTCCCGAGGCACATGGAGGCGATGAGCGATAGGAGGGGTTTCGTCTCTCCCGGTATTGGGAGTTGATGTTGTGTTATGCTCGATTGGCTATAACAGGAAGTCCCTGGCCAGGGCTATTGAGATTTACTGATAAGCGCTATTAGTAGTTTCTCGATCTGTTATGAGTCATACACCATCATGACTTATTGAGTTATTGGGGTCGACGATTCCATCCCTAGACTCGATGTGCAATATATCTGACGAGGATACCGGACTGTACGGTAAGAGTTGCCAGTTGGCTCGACGGGAGTTTTGACAGCTCTGTTGGTTTTCTTCTGATCGCTCAATACCTAGATGGCCGTTACGTTTGGCTGACCACTTGCAGCTTGTTGGTGTTTGATATGATCATCACCTACTGCCGGCGTATTGACGAGTCTTAGAGTCCCACAATGAAGTTTCCTGGCTCGGGCGAAAAGATGTGGTGTGCATATGAGATATGCGCGGGGACCCAATTAAATACGGATATGTGATACCGTATATTAATCGGGCATTTTCTATTAGTCAGGTCATATGTGATATGACCGGTTTGCAAAATCAAGTGTTGATTTAACAAATGACTTTTAGATTAATTCTTTAATTAAACCCTTTTTTCTATTTTTGTATGCATGCATGTATGCACATGATGTTATGCATGGACACATACATACATACATTGTATCATGGTTGTTGATACATATTTGGTGGCAATGCAAGACTCATATTGTAGTAATTATTTATTTATTTATCATTTTGAATTAAAAGAAAGGATAATTCACTCATGGTTAATGTTTATCATCTTTGACCATACTTGAACTACTTTTTAACCTTGAGTTAATTATCCTTTTGCTTTATTAACTCATTGATAAATATCTAGATAATTACTAACCATGGTTGAAGTGAGAAGGATATAATATAGATTATTCATTCTCATCTCAATTTTTTCATCATATTGTCCTTTGAGCTCAAGCTTAGCCACCATTATCTTCTTCTTCCTCTCTTGAAATTTTTCTTTGAGTGAAGTTGATAAAAAAAAGGGTTTTGATTATAGAATACACACCACATCATCATACTACACACATCTAGCCCATTTGTGTAGGGTGTTTGCTCTACTTCATTCACATATCAAGTAAAGAAAGGAACTTTGGGCAAAGGGACTTCGGGTGAATCTTCGTGGACTAGGAAAGCTTCCATCGATCCGTTCCAAACCCTCATAGTGCCAAGGAGTCACCAAGGGAGGTCTACAAAGGTTGTAATCTCTACCCTTAGTGATAGTTTTTCATTTGCATGTGATGCTTAGTTGAAATGAAACCATAAATTTCCAGTTATGATTCTTGTCAAGTTCACTTAGCACCTTTAAAATTTGATTTTGGCATATGTGATGCTTCTAAACCCTTGATGAGGTGCTAGGTAAACCCAACACCTCGGTGTAGGGTTCCTAGAAACTCTAACAAGGTTCTATAAGGCATCAACCATGCCAAAATCAAATTTTTCAAGTGCCGAACAACCCTAGGCAAGATCGTGGACTAGAGATTAGGCGAAAATACTAGCAAGCAAATAACTTTAACAATAAGTGAAAGGGATTACAACCTTTGTAGATCCGGTCCTTCACTTCATTAGCTCCGTGTAGATGTCCCCATCGCTGCGATCGTGAACTCCGGACTCTAGAGAAGCTTCACAAGAAGAACGAACGTGCTTGCTTCGATGACTTGGAGGCCGAAGATGATCTACGTCGGGGAGACACTAACTCAAGCTATTCCTTCACTAGGTCATGAACTTTGTGAAGAGAATACTCTCTACTACATGGCAAGTGGTAGAGGATGAAGAAGTAGGAAGTGGGCTCACTTTAGAATTGATTTTCTCACACTTTTTCTCATGGCACCATTGGAGCTAGTAAGCTTTTCATGGAGCTTGATGAAGAAGAAGAAGAGGAAAGGATAATTCATCCAAATGAAAACTTATCCTTTTAGTTATTGCACCATGGTTGAGTTAAGCCATCATGCTTAACTCATGTAGAGAATTAACCAAAGTATGAGGTTAAGGGTTGGGTTAACTAATATCCTAAGGAATGACAAAAGAGTTGACTTTGTCAATGTTTCTTGAAGCTTCATGAAGCTTGATAACTTTGACCAAAGTCTCATCTCTTTTGTTATTTGTTAGGAAATTAGTAAACCCTAATTTAACCTTGATTTGGTTTAAGTCTCATACACCCAACTTGTATGTATCATCAAGCATGATACAAACATGTACACTTGCATATATCACATATAAACAATGTGCACATACTAGTGAGAAAATAAATCATAAGTGAGCTAATACTAGTTAATGTAATGTAATATATCAAATATATAATTATACATTAAATTATTAAATCAACTCTTGATTTAATAACCCGGCTATAACCGACTAATATCATGTGTAACAACTTATGGAATCAACACTTGATCCGATAACCCGGCTATATCGCATACAACCGATCATTGTCATGAATCGCGAGAATAGAATACGGTATCTCATATCGTATTAATCTCGGTCCCGCACATATCACATATGTGCTCCTATTCCGTTTCGCTTGAGCCAGGAAACCCCTGTGCAGGACTCTAAAGACTCGTCAATACGCCGGTAGTAGGTGATGATCATATCAAACACCCACAAGCCGCCAGCGGTCTGCTAAACGTAACGGCCACCCGGGTATTGAGCAATCAGAAGATCAACAAGCAAGCCCGCTAGTACTCCTGCGGATCAAATCAGTAACACTTACCGCACAGTCCGGTCTGTTCGTCTGATATGTCGCATATCTCGCCTAGGGGTTGTAAACGTCAGACCCTAGTAGCTTGATAAGTCATGCCGATGTAAGGTCCATAACAAGCATGAAACTACTGATAACGCTTACCAGTAAATCAGTGCAACCCTGGACAGGGATTTCCAGTTATGGCCAGTCGAGCATAGCGTAACATCAACCCCCAATACCGGGAGAGACGAATCACCTCCTATCGCTCATTGCCTCTATATGAATCGGGACTGTACCCAAAAACCACCTGTTTGCACGACTCAGTAGAGCCGTGGTAGGGTGGAAATCAAAGCACAGTGGGAGACACACAAGACTCTATGACGATCTCGGGTCAACAGACTAAGCTGTACCAGTGTCACCAGAGAACTGCCATCTGACGTAAGGTATAATACCATCTGAGAGTTCTCAGTGAATCCGTTCAGTATACCCAGTCACCACTGAGAACCCGCATACCATCTCTGATGTCAAACACCAATAAATATGGGATCATCCATCGCCCATCACATGGGTCGAGAAGATATACGCTAGTCTACTCTGGAATATCGATGCCCCGTCTCAATATTCCCATGACTAAGAACATTGAAGGATGTACTCATTGACTACCCAGGCCCAACTAGTATGATCTACATCACAGTCCTGGAAGCCGAGTACACATCCTAAGGGCTTTATCAACATGTAACAGAGAGACAATAAGTATACATGTTAAGATAAAGAGCAACCAGATATCGTACTATCATGTCGAGCAAGAAAGTCCTACCTATATATGTCCCAGCATCCACTACAATATACATCTCATGTACAGAAATGGCCTCTAGGGCATACATATAACTAACACACGGTCCCATCAGAAATCCAGACACATCTTAAGGCGGTATCACCTGATCAGGGAGATCATAGATCGCCAAGAGATCGAGGTCCGGAGAGTGGATACAAAAGAAAACACGGCGGATCCATTTACTAAAGCCCTCCCTCAAGCGCGGTTCGGTCAACTTTTTGAGATGTTTGGTATGCGGTACGCCAGCAGCTGGTCTTAGTGCAGACGTTGGGTATTCGGTACACCGATTACTGGCCTTTAGTGAAAGTGGGAGATTGTTGGATATGTATGCCCTAGAGGCCATTATTATATATGTATATATGGATGCTGGGGATATGTATGTACAGGACAATCTTGCTCAGTTATATAGTATATTATTTGAGTTGTCTTTATCAGGATATGTGTATTTGTTTCTATTGATGTTTTATCCAGCTTTCATATATTGATAAAGACTTGATGCAGTAGTATACTATTATGGTTTGTCTTTATCTTAACATGTACATATGTTATACTCGGTATTACATATAGCGATTACATATTGATAAAGCCTGTAGGATCTTGCTTGACTACCTGTGTTCTGATGGCGATCATACTTGTGGGAGCAGGGTAATCTATAAGTACATCCTTAAATGGTCCCTAGTCACGAGAGTATCGAGACTGGGCATTGATACTCCAGAGTAGACTAGTGTATACGCTTCTAGCCCCGACAAGGGGCAATGGTTGGTCCCGCAGCCATTGGTCGGATGCACCTAAGATCGTATGCAGGTGCTCACTGTTAGTGTATATGCCCTAGGGGCCATTATTGTATCATACTAGCTTGTATATTACTTAATGGAAGCTTGGGATATTCACAGTTATATAACAGTCTTGCTAAACATGGTAGTATGCTACTTGGTTTTATCTATCTTAATATGTGTGTACGTATTGATAGAGCCCTTAGGATCTTGCTTGACTACCAGCGTTGTGATTGCAGTCACACTAGTGGGGCTGGGTTGTAGGGTTCCTAGGCACCCTAATGAGGTCACACAAGGCATCGAACATGCCATATTAAAATTTTAACGGTGCCGAGAGACCCGACTACGGATCGTTTGCTAGAATTCTAGGCGAAACTAAAAGCTAGTTAACAGTTAACTACTGGGATACGGAAATTACAACCTTTGTAGATCCGGATATCCACCTCCACGGCTCCGCAAGGGCGTCCTCTCGCTGTCCATCTTGAAGCTTGAACTCTCGTGACGGCTTCATCGGAGAAACGTGCGGAATAGGTCGTCGGCTTCGTGTCAAAGACGATCTACGTCGAGGTTGCACAAACTCAAGCTCCGACTTCACAAACTTGTGAAACTTGTGAAGTAAACACCCAAAACAACTTGGCAAGAGGTAGAGGGTGAAGAAATAGGAGGTGGGTTCACTTTAGAATTGGATTTATCTCACTTTAACTCAAGTTGCCATTGATGGACCTTGAGCTTGAAGAAGAAGAAGAAGATGAAGATGAAGAAAGAAAGATCAGTCTTCATATTTTAAAATAAAACTAATATGAATACTTATCATATCTTGACCATGGTCAAGTGTAGAGATTAAACCAAGGTTAGTAAGTGTGGTTAGGGTTAAGGATGAGATAAGGATGGTGGACTTTGTCAAAGCTTCATGAAGCTTCAACATAGCTCCAAAATAAGCCACCATACTTAACTTAATCCTTTCAAATAAATAAACAAATAAATAAATGAAAAACCAAAACCCTAATCATCACTTAACCATGGTTTAACCCTTTACACTTAATCACATTATCAAGTATCATCAAACATGATACAAAGTAGTGCACTAAAGCATATCACATATACAATGTGCATCAAGTGAGAAAAATCCGTTTAAAGTGAACCAATACTAGTTAATGCAATGCAATATATCAAATATATAATTATGCATTAAATCAACATTTGATTAAATGATCCGGTCATGTCGCACATAACCGACTAGAATCTAATGTATCGATTTATCGAATCAATGATTCGATAACTAGGTCATATCGAATATAACCAATCGAAACATATATCGCGAGAATGAAATGCGGTATCACATACACGCATTATTCTCGGTCCCACACATATCTCATATGCACTCCTATTTCGTTTCGCTTGAGCCAGGAAAGCTCTGTGTAGGACTCTAAAGACTCGTCAATACGCCGGTAGCAGATGATGATCATATCAAGCACCCACAAGCCGCAAGCGGTCTGCTAAACGTAACGGCCACCCGGGTATTGAGTGATCAGAAGATCGACGAGCTAGCCCGCTCACACTCCTGCGAATCCGACCAGTAACACTTACCATACAGTCCAGTCTCTTCGTCTGATATGTCGCATATCAAGTCTAGGGGTGGTATACGTCAGACCCCAATAACCCGATAAGTCGTGCTGATGTGAGGCTCGTAACGGGTCGAGAAACTACTGGTAACACTTACCAGCAAATCTCTGATCAGCCCTGGCCAGGGACTTCCCTGTTACGGCCAATCGAGCGCAGCGCAACATCAACCCCCAATACCGGGAGAGACGAAACCCCTCCTATCGCTCATTGCCTCCATGTGACTCGGGACTGTGCCCAAAGACCACCGTTTTGCACGCCCTCATGGACGTGGTAAGGTGGAGATCAAAGCACAGTGGGAATCACATAAGACTCTATGACGATCTCGGGTCTACAGACTAACCTGTACAAGTGTCACCTGAGAACTGCCATCTGACGTGAGGTATAATACCATCTGGGAGTTCTCGGCGAGTCCGTCCAGTGTACTCAGTCTCCACTGAGCACCCGTATACCATCTCTGATGTCAAACACCAATGGATATGGGATCATCCATCGCCCATCACATGGGTCGGGAAGCGTATACGCTAGTCTACTCTGGTATATCGATGCCCCGTCTCGATACACCCACGACTAGGGACCTTGAAGGATGTACTTATGGACTACCATGTCCCCACTAGTATGATCTGCATCATAGTCCAGGTAGTCAAGTACAAATCCTAAGGGCTTTACCAACATGTAACTATAAGACAGTATAAAGAGACTAGTGTACATGTTAAGATAAATGGCAACCAGATAGCATACTATCATGTCGAGCAAGAAAGTCATCTCTATATATGTCCAAGCATCCAATATAATATACATAATCTGTACAATACTGGCCTCTAGGGCATACATACAACTAACAATCTCCCACTTGCACTAGGGCCAGCTGCTGTAGTATCTCATACCGAGCATCCCGAAGAGTCTCTCAAACTGTATCTGGAGAATGGCCTTCGTGAGTGGATCCGCCGTGTTGTTCTTCGTGTCAACTCTCCTGACCTCGATCTCCCGGCGATCAACTATCTCCCGGATCAGGTGATACCGCCTCAGAATATGCCTGGATCGCTGATGGGACCTGGGTTCCTTGGCCAAAGCCACCGCTCCATTGTTATCGCAATACAAAGGTATTGGATGCTCAATGGATGGAACCACTCCAAGTTCAGTAATGAACTTCTTGACCCAGACAGCTTCTTTAGCAGCATCGTTGGCAGCGATGTATTCAGCCTCCATCGTCGAGTCTGCCACGGTTTCCTGCTTGGAACTCTTTCTGCTAACCGCCCCTCCGTAAAGGGTAAAGACAAAACCCGACTGCGACTTAGAGTCGTCCTTATCACTCTGGAAGCTGGAATCGGTAAAGGACTCCACTTGGAGTTCTCCGTTACTATACACCAAGCACATATCTCTAGTCCTTCGTAAGTACTTGAGAATGCTCTTCACAGCTGTCCAGTGACTCTCTCCAGGATCAGCTTGATACCTGCTCACTACACTTAGTGAGTATGCTACATCGGGTCTGGTACATAGCATCGCATACATGATAGAGCCTACTGCCGAAGCATAGGGTATCCCTTGCATGCGAGCTCTCTCCAAATCAGTCTAGGGAGACATCTCTTTGGAGAGAGTGACTCCAGAGATCGTGGGCATGTTCCCACGCTTGGACTCTTCCATACTAAACCTCTTTAGTATGGTGTCAATGTACCTGGATTGGGACAATCCCAAAATCCGTTTGGATCTATCTCTATAGATCCTGATCCCCAATATGCAGGAGGCATCACCTAGATCTTTCATTGAGAATCTTTGTGATAAGAAGAGCTTGACCGATTGCAGCATAGGAATATCATTTCCTATCAAGAGTATGTCGTCCACGTACAATACGAGGAAGACAACCTTACTCTCTGCCACCTTCTTGTAGATACAAGGTTCATCTGGATTTTTGACGAAATCAAACTCTTTGATAACGACATCAAAGCAGATGTTCCAACTCCGCGATGCTTGCTTTAATCCATAAATGGATTTAAGCAACTTGCACACCTTCCCGCTGCTCCCACTGTCTATGAAGCCCTCTGGCTGAGTCATGTACACGCACTCTTCTAAATCACCATTTAGAAAGGCGGTCTTAACATCCATTTGCCAGATTTCGTAGTCATGAAAGGCAGCAATGGCAAGCATGATTCGGATGGATTTAAGCATAGCCACTGGAGAAAAGGTTTCGTCATAGTCCACACCTGGTCTTTGACGAAAACCCTTTGCTACAAGTCTAGCTTTGAAAGTCTCCACTTTCCCATCTACACCAAGTTTCTTCTTAAAGATCCACTTGCTCCCAATGGGTTTTACCCCTTCAGGAGCAACTTCCAAAGTCCATACTTTGTTGGTGTACATGGAATCCATCTCGGACCGCATAGCATCCAGCCATTTCACTGAGTCACCACTAGTGATGGCCTGCTCGAAGCTAGTTGGGTCATCATCCTCCATGATGCAATCCTCACTGCCACCATCAATGAGAAAACCGTAGTATCTCTCAGGTTGGCGAGGAACCCTACTAGATCGGCGGAGAGGCTGGGGTTCATCGGGAACTACGGAATCCTCTGGTTCAACCAAATCTTCTGTTGTAGTCTGTATTGCTGGAACCTCTTCCAGTTCTACCTCAATGCCACCTATCTGTTTCATAAGAAAACTTTTTTCTAAGAAAGTGGCATGTCGAGAAACAAACACTTTTTGTTCCTCGGAGTGGTAGAAGATATACCCTCGCGAATGTTTGGGATATCCAACAAACTTACATAGAACAGACATTGCCTCGAGCTTGTCCGGATTTTGTGTTTTAACATAGGCCGGACAACCCCATATCTGAATAAAATTAAGACATGGTCTCTTGCCATTCCATATCTCATATGGGGTGGTAGGCACTGATTTGGTCGGAACTCTATTCAGTAGGTATGCAGCAGTCTCCAGTGCATATCCCCAGAAGGAAATAGGTAACTCAGCTGTACTCATCATAGAGCGCACCATATCTAATAGGGTGCGGTTCCTCCGTTCTGATACACCGTTGTGCTGTGGTGTATATGGAGGAGTCAGCTGAGAGAGAATCCCATTCTCTTTTAGGAAGCCAAGGAATTCATTGCTTAAGTATTCTCCTCCTCGATCAGATCGAAGGATTTTAATACTTTTTCCGGTTTGGTTCTCAACTTCTTGTTTATATTCCCTAAATTTCTCAAAAGCTTCTGATTTGTGTTTCATCAGGAACAAATACCCGAACCTAGAGAGATCGTCAGTGAATGTAATGAAGTATGAAGAACCATCCCTAGCATGTGTAGACATGGGACCGCATACATCACTATGTATTAGTCCTAAGAGTTCGGTAACTCTTTCTCCGTGTCCCGTAAACGGAGTCTTGGTCATCTTGCCTTTGAGACATGACTGGCAAGTGTCATAGGATGAAAATTCAAACGGATTTAAATATCCATCCTTATGCAACTTAGCCAGTCGTGTCGCATTGATGTGACCCAGTCTACAATGCCACAAGAAGGATTCGTTCAGTTCAGAACTCTTCCTCTTGTGTGTGTTTGTTATGCTCAGAACTGTTGATTGATTTAGAACATAAATGCCATTGCACAACGTGCCTGATCCATCCAACTTTTGGTTACGGAAAATGTTCATAACATTGTCCTGTAATACAAAATTATATCCTTCTTTGCTTAATAAAGAAACCGATATAATGTTGCATATCAGGTTCGGCATGTAATAGCATTCGTTCAGAACCAATGTATTACCAGTTGGTAATACAAGGTGATATTCCCCGACAGTCTTAGCTGCAACAATTGCACCATTTCCAACTCTAATGTCTTTATCACCTTCTCCAAGTTCTCTACCTTTCCTAAGCCCATGTAACTGATTACATATATGGGATCCTGACCCGGTATCTAATACCCAGGACGTAGAGCAAATGGAGAAACAGTTCTCAGTAACGAACACACCCGAAGAAAATGCATCAACATGTACTTTCTTCATTCGGGCGGCATGGGAATCCTGGTATTCCCCTATATCCTGTTCATTCCTATAACTCTTATAAGAAAGAATGGAACCAACGTTCCCCAGCACAGTATAACATGCGGGTTCGGTCAATACATCCATATTATTATCTTTATTAAGGCATGAAATGGTCGCTACCTGGAGAGAGAGAGAAGAAAACACTTTAGCGTATGCTCGTGCAAGATCAGATTGGTTATTATCTTATCTAATCAGGATGGCTCCCACTGCTTTTTATCAAATCTTCCTCCAAACCCTAAAAGGAAAGACTAGCCGGGATTAATTACACACTACAAGTTCGCCAATCTTTCAGCCAGTCCAGTGTCGGTACTTTGAGGGAGGTCCCCCGTGGTTTCGCACGAACCTAATTACTGTAAACCTCGTTTTCCCAGAGGCGTAACCTCGTTAACACCTTTCTAGACACCTACTTGATCGGCTAATTGTAATGTGTAAAACTCTCCCAGGAGTAACTCTTACTCGCAGCGGGTATCGGGATCCAACTATCTCATAGAAGGTATGCAATCTCATTGCAAATTTCAACACTTGAAATTCCCGATAATATTTTGCCCCTAGCGTCCTATGACCTTGACGGAGGCCAAACAACCCATAGTCCGCTAGTCAAGTTCAACCCGTCATTTCCTGATTGAATTAAATCCACCCGCACGACCCTTGACGGAGGCCAAACAACGCCGTACGAATACCCTAATCCAATCGCATCATATGCTAGCAGATAAGCACTAGTTAGCTACCGTACACTGCGCCTTGACGGAGGCCAAACTACCGCAGCACGAATACTAACTAATACTTATCTGAAATGACGGAGGGCTACGCAGGTTTTTCATAAAAACCATGAGCGTAATGAACTTGATATCGTTGTAGAATCAAATGATGTTTTGAAATGGAGTGATTTTGAGGCTTTTCTAGTTTTGCTAAAGGAGTCACTCCCGGTGAAGGGATCTCGGTCCTTTCCTCGTCGAATGAGATGCGGGATATATCATATATATCGCTGTGCAAAGCAAAAAACCCAAAAGCAGTCAAAAGCAAACCGAATGTGTAGCATCTGCCAGTTATTGCTAAAGGAGTCACTCCCGGTGAAGGGATCTCGGTCCTTTCCTCATCGAATAAGGTGCGGGGTATATCATATATACCGCTGTGCAAAGCAAGAACTGTAGCTACCTGTTTTATTTTAAAATTCGATTCCACAACATCTTAGGTTTCTTATCTTTCATTAATCACATTAATGATGTCCCATCATTTAAATACCTAAACATCACAGATAGATATGACGTACACTTATGCCATCCGCATTCGCCTCGATGTCCTCTCGTGCACCGTTAGGTTAGGTAACTAACGACAGAGCAGGGCAGGGCTAGCGCGGGTGTAAAACATAAGTAACGTCTATATAATATATCATATATACTATATACTATATCCATCACAGAAACATCACATGATCTCATCACAGATATCGCAGCAGAATAAACATATGAAATATTGGATATACTAGGACGTCCGTGTTTTCAATACGAGCCAGTATAAAACACGGATTCCACGGTCATGATGAATAGCCAATCCCACACCCGTAGACCCCTACGAGAGCGGCAAGCAACCCTGCCAATTCTAGGGTTAGGAGACCCGGACTCGACTCCTCGAGTTGGTCTCCCACTGGACCCCAGAACCCGGTTACTTGTGCTCCCCTCCTTGGGTCTATCCTAATGCGGAAAAGTAAATAATATACAACGGGTGACAACTTCCGCTACGTGGAAGCGCCCCAAATAAAAGAATATTACATACAAGTTTTTACATGAATGAAAATGAAAAACACTCATCTCACATAAAAACCCCCGGCTATTCAAACACGACGATCCAATATAACATATCCAGCAACACATAACATCACATGTCATCAACGTAAGTAAGTATGCATACCCCAATTGTCGTTGACGTATAGCAACGAAACCGGCGATATGAACATACTACACTTACGGTCACAGAAAAGAAAGTGTAAAACTACAACAATTGGAATCCGCAACCTCTTTAGACATCACATGCCTAACAGTTATAAACCCCGCATTTTAGTCCCATCATCGAAAACTCTTTTCGATATCTTGTGAAACTAAACTGCTAGATCTATAACATTCATCCAGTTATCTCATAACTGTTTGTGAATTCCAATTATTGTATCCAATTCCGGATAAATAGAATATATTAAACTTTCCGATCGAACATTCGAACACCCAAGTTTTCCCGACACCGAACAACACATGAAATAGGTTCAAAGACATTCACTTCATGCCTCAGTACCAACGGTCCAGCCGTAGAAGGGTCAAGCCAACGCCTCACATGTGGCACGCCGTACTGCCCCAAACCCGAAGGTTCAAAGGGCAGTTCAAGACGGTCACATAATCGAGTTAAGGTTTGTGTCTTCTAGAGGGACCATCGCGTTACTTGCACTACTCGGAACGTCTTTTAACCACAGAAAAATCCAACACTTGGAATTATTCCGGCAGGGGAAAACCTGGGTATTTATATCCGGTCGAACTCTTTAACATATTCTACAGTTATCTGGAAAAACACTTAAACAAAGTTTGATATTCCGATCGAATTCATCGATTCCCAATATAACCCCAGAGCACTCAACCTTTAAATCAATTTAAAAATACCCAGAAAACTCACCAGAATTTATCAGGTATTACTGTGCAGAGAAAATTGGATGACGTCACTATATGGCCGCGGAACAGCGGCAGAAGCCATGCTTCTGCCGCGTTTCCGCGGCTCAAGTAACTGTTCATGGGAAAATTTTTATATCGAAATTCTTGTATTTCCTTGGTGAATTTTTTAGGCATTTTTAATATGAAAAAATCCCAGATTTATGAAAATGTCCAGAGAGCTCTAAAGTATTTGGGTTTCGTGTTCGTTCGGACTTCAAACTCCGTCTAGACTTCGCCTAAGGCTCTAGCCAGGCTCTGATACCACTGTAGGGTTCCTAGGCACCCTAATGAGGTCACACAAGGCATCGAACATGCCATATTAAAATTTTAACGGTGCCGAGAGACCCGACTACGGATCGTTTGCTAGAATTCTAGGCGAAACTAAAAGCTAGTTAACAGTTAACTACTGGGATACGGAAATTACAACCTTTGTAGATCCGGATATCCACCTCCACGGCTCCGCAAGGGCGTCCTATCGCTGTCCATCTTGAAGCTTGAACTCTCGTGACGGCTTCATCGGAAAAACGTGCGGAATAGGTCGTCGGCTTCGTATCAAAGACGATCTACGTCGAGGTTGCACAAACTCAAGCTCCGACTTCACAAACTTGTGAAACTTGTGAAGTAAACACCCAAAACAACTTGGCAAGAGGTAGAGGGTGAAGAAATAGGAGGTGGGTTCACTTTAGAATTGGATTTATCTCACTTTAACTCAAGTTGCCATTGATGGACCTTGAGCTTGAAGAAGAAGAAGAAGATGAAGATGAAGAAAGAAAGATCAGTCTTCATATTTTAAAATAAAACTAATATGAATACTTATCATATCTTGACCATGGTCAAGTGTAGAGATTAAACCAAGGTTAGTAAGTGTGGTTAGGGTTAAGGATGAGATAAGGATGGTGGACTTTGTCAAAGCTTCATGAAGCTTCAACATAGCTCCAAAATAAGCCACCATACTTAACTTAATCCTTTCAAATAAATAAACAAATAAATAAATGAAAAACCAAAACCCTAATCATCACTTAACCATGGTTTAACCCTTTACACTTAATCATATTATCAAGTATCATCAAACATGATACAAAGTAGTGCACTAAAGCATATCACATATACAATGTGCATCAAGTGAGAAAAATCCGTTTAAAGTGAACCAATACTAGTTAATGCAATGCAATATATCAAATATATAATTATGCATTAAATCATTAAATCAACATTTGATTCAATGATCCGGTCATGTCGCACATAACCGACTAGAATCTAATGTATCGATTTATCGAATCAATGATTCGATAACTAGGTCATATCGAATATAACCAATCGAAACATATATCGCGAGAATGAAATGCGGTATCACATACACGCATTATTCTCGGTCCCGCACATATCTCATATGCGCTCCTATTTCGTTTCGCTTGAGCCAGGAAACCTCTGTGTAGGACTCTAAAGACTCGTCAATACGCCGGTAGCAGATGATGATCATATCAAGCACCCACAAGCCGCAAGCGGTCTGCTAAACGTAACGGCCACCCGGGTATTGAGCGATCAGAAGATCGACGAGCTAGCCCGCTCACACTCCTGCGAATCCGACCAGTAACACTTAACATACAGTCCAGTCTCTTCGTCTGATATGTCGCATATCAAGTCTAGGGGTGGTATACGTCAGACCCCAATAACCCGATAAGTCATGCTGATGTGAGGCTCGTAACGGGTCGAGAAACTACTGGTAACACTTACCAGCAAATCTCTGATCAGCCCTGGCCAGGGACTTCCCTGTTACGGCCAATCGAGCGCAGCGCAACATCAACCCCCAATACCGGGAGAGACGAAACCCCTCCTATCGCTCATTGCCTCCATGTGACTCGGGACTATGCCCAAAGACCACCGTTTTGCACGCCCTCATGGACGTGGTAAGGTGGAGATCAAAGCACAGTGGGAATCACACAAGACTCTATGAAGATCTCGGGTCTACAGACTAACCTGTACAAGTGTCACCTGAGAACTGCCATCTGACGTGAGGTATAATACCATCTGGGAGTTCTCGGCGAGTCCGTCCAGTGTACTCAGTCTCCACTGAGCACCCGTATACCATCTCTGATGTCAAACACCAATGGATATGGGATCATCCATCGCCCATCACATGGGTCGGGAAGCGTATACGCTAGTCTACTCTGGTATATCAATGCCCCGTCTCGATACACCCACGACTAGGGACCTTGAAGGATGTACTTATGGACTACCATGTCCCCACTAGTATGATCTGCATCATAGTCCAGGTAGTCAAGTACAAATCCTAAGGGCTTTACCAACATGTAACTATAAGACAGTATAAAGAGACTAGTGTACATGTTAAGATAAATGGCAACCAGATAGCATACTATCATGTCGAGCAAGAAAGTCATCTCTATATATGTCCAAGCATCCAATATAATATACATAATCTGTACAATACTGGCCTCTAGGGCATACATACAACTAACATGGGTAGTCTACAAGCACATCCTTTTTCAAGTCCCTAGTCGTAGGATTATCGAGACAGGGCATCGATACTCCGGAGTAGACTAGTGTGTATGCTTCTCATCCCAATTAGGGAGATGGTCTGTCCCACAGCCATCAGTACGTCGTACTGGAGATAGTATACAGGTGCTCGTTGGGTTACGAGTACACCGGACAGGACTCGCAGGGAACTGTTGGTTGGTATTATACCCGTCGTCAGTTAACAGTTCCCAGGTGACATGAGTACAGCATAGTCCGCAGACTTGACACTGCTACTTCGCTTCGAGTGTGTCCCACTGTTCTTAGATTGCTACCCTACCACGGCTTAAAGGAGTCGTGCAAACAGGTAGCAGTTGGGTGCAGTCCCGAGCACTTGGAGGCAGTGGCGGTTAGACAGGATTCATCTCTCCCGGTATTGGGAGTTGATATCGCGCTGTGTCAGAGAGCCATTATGCAAAGTCCCTGGCCAGGGCAAGCGAGATTTACTAGTAGGTTCCAGTAGTTTCTCAAGGTGTAATGGGCTTCACTCCGACACGACTTATACCGCTTTTAGGGGACTGACGCTTGCCGCCCCCTAGGCCCGATATGCGATAGTCTTAGACCAACAAACCGGACTCTACGGAGATTGTCACATCAGGCGCAGTAGGAGTTTGGATGGGTTTCCTCATCGGCCTTCTTATCGACATCTACCTGGGGATCGTTACGTACAGCTAGTGCCGCTTGCGGTCTGTGGTTAAACCCACTGCCAGCGTAGTAGTCGAGTCTTTAGAGTCCCACACAGAGAGTTTCCCTGCTCCAGGAGAAACGATATAGAGGTCGTATGGTTTTACGACAAAGGTTCGGACGCATACGTGTTTAAACGCACGTACGACGTTCGGACAATTTTTACTAGCCGGCTTTGGTTTAAGCCAGATTCTAGTATCGGGTTATTGGATTTATACAGTCTGAAGTTTTTCCGTGTTTTCACGGATAGGAGGGGCATTCTCGTAATTTAGCGGGAAGCTTCTAGAAGTATGGTGACTTGAGGGTTTAGGTGGCATAAGTATTTATTGCTTTAGTGACTCATTTGTGTGATTCATCCATGTCATTAATGCATCATTAAATGGTTAATGACTTATGTAGTGAATCACACATATTGAATTAATGAAGCATGCTGATTAATCATTTTATTTATTTATTTGATAAATCATTAAGCTTCATATATTCAAGAGAGATTATTATCTCATTCCAATTCTTATGCTCACCTTCTCTCTTCTCAAGCTCACTCTCTCTTCAAACCCTAATCCTACCCCTCATGTGTTGAGATCAAGAATTAGATAGACTAATTAATCCATAACCATTCTCTATATCACCTAGGTGCCTTTGATTAGCAACTAAAGAAACCTAGTTACCTCAAGATTAGAGGTGAAGCTTGAAGTAGAAGCTCTCGGGTGGATCGTCTATTACATAGAGGAGGCCGAGGAGGAGGTGGAGAAAAAAAAGATGAATGACAAGGTTCACTAGGTATAATCTCTTCTCATAGTAGTTAACAACTCCTATGTATATGTTTGTTATAGTTTAGCAAAGATTCTTCGGTTAGTCGATGTTAATCTAAAGAACAAGATTGTTTTTCATATTTCCGCCTCCCCGCAACTCGTGGGGTGTTGTACATCGACTTACAGTGGTATCAGAGCCTCGCTAAACAATAACTAACTTATTAGCGAAGTCGTAAGAATTTCGAACGCAAAACGAACCGGAAAAAATATCGTATTCACCAAGTTTCTGTCGATTTTAAAACGAGGTCTAAAAATTTTTCAGGGACCTCTAAAAATACAAGCAGGGAAATATTAGAATACTGGAAAAATTTGGGTGCATGAATCGGACAAACAGCCGCGGAACCGCAGCCGATCCCACCTATCCGCCGTGGATCCACGGCCGAGTTGAAACCGATTCAGCCCAATTTACCCCAGTAACTCTTCTGTGAATTTTTTGTCTTTTCTGGAATGTTTATTTTCTGCTCAAGTCTCAGGTACACAGAGAAGTTTTGGAATAGAATCTAAAGTGTTTGCTCGATCGAAATTAAACGATGTTCGCTAATTAGATTATATCTGTGAACTGTATAATGTGTTCGTAAACCTCCCCTAACTGCTAGTATGTCGGTTGGCAGGGGGTTGCACATTTCTATAATGATTTTACTGTTTGTGATTATGAACTTGATTGGATTGTTGTGATGATTAGCCAGGGTTTGAGATGTGTTTTAATATTCATTCATTCGATGTAATTGTAATATGTTGTAATATTATTTTGCGGGGCACATCTAGGTTGCGGTTGTAGCCACCATTGTATTATTTCATTTTACTGTTTTTGCTCCAAGGATAGACCCAAGGTGGGGTGCACAAACTACCGGGTACTTTGAAGTGTTTAGTAGCCTACTCACATTGTTGAGGGAGACCGCTTCACTTCGGGTACTTGGCGGGTAGTTTGTCGTACCCGTAGGCGTCTAGGGTGGGGTAATGGCTATTCATCACAACTGTGTATTCCGTCTTTCGTTGCAGGCTCAAAAGAAACGCGGATTGCTTGTATATCCAATAATGTTCATCTGTGATCCGGAATGCCTATTATTGCGTCAGACGAATGTACAATATCTATATATGATAGCTATTTAGACGTCACTTATGTTTTACACCCGTGCTAGCCTAGCCCCCGCTCTGTCGTTAGTTAAGTAACCTAACGGGTGATGAGGGGACCCAGTGGCGAATGCGGATGGCATAAGAGGACGTTGTATTTTCATTGTTTTCTACAATGATAGGTTAATGATGGGACGCATTATTATTAATGCAAAGAAAATAAACCAAAGATGAATCGTTGGAACAGTTTAAAAGAAACCACTCGGTTATTTTTAAAACAGAAGATATTTTTTAATTGCGGAGCTTTAACCACTCCTTTTAAAAGCTATCAGGTTCCTTCGGTCATATCAAGTTCACTATGTTCACGGTTTCGCCAAAACCAGTCGTAGTCCTCCTTCATTTCATTTGGGTATTCAGTAGTATTCAAACTATGCATTTTGGCCAAAGTCAAGGCATAGTGTTTGGTAGCTGCTGGTATTGATTTGTTGCATAGATAGATGAGTTAGTTTGGGACAGTCATATTATCATTTGACCAAAGTTAGGGGTATGTACGGATGGGTCAAATTAACAAGATAATGATGGGTAGAACTTGACATGTGACTTATGACATTTTGACCAAAGCCAAGGTCATAAGAGTATGGGGCAAAAATTTATATCGGGAATTTCTAAAGAAACTGAAATTTGCAAAGAGATGCATACCATTTGGAGTTTGATGAATGTTGGTAGGATTCCATCAGCATTATCATACGATGATATTTGGATCCCGATCCTACTGTCAGTATATGCTACTCATCAGGAGATTCGTCACTTAACGATCAATGCTATAAACCAAGTAGGTGTCGAGAAAGGTGTCAGCGGGGCTACGCCCCCAGAGAAAAGAGGTTATTTAATTAAGGAACTTCGCGAAAGCGTTGGAAAACCTCGCTCGAAGTACCGACACCGGCCTGGCTGAACGGTTAAGCAAGTATTGTACAGTGAGAATAGTCCTGACTAGTTCTTCCTTTTTGGTTTGAGGAGGGATTCGAGAAACAGTGGGAGCCATCCAATTTAGATAAACTAAAAACCACTCTAAACATACAAGAGCATCATGCTAAAGTGTTCTCTCTCTCTCTCTCTTAATTGCAGCGACCCAGATAATGACAGGACTTAAGTTACTATTAGAAAAAATATACTGACAGGGCCAAACTATAAAGATTGGCTGCGGAATGTCAAAATGGCTTTGACCTATGACAGATTGGGGTATGTCCTCACCGCTAAGGCACCTGCAGTCCCAGGTCCCAAATCCAGTAATGCAGATAAGGAAATCCGCAAAACCTGGGAGTTAGATTGCGCGAAGGCCAAATGCATCGTGCTTGCCTCGATAAATAATGAACATCAGAGGAGGCACGAGGATATGGATCTTGATGCCATATTTCTCCATACAAAGAAACTTTATGGAGAGAAATCTCGTATAGCAAGATACGAGACCTCAAAGAACTTGTTTCAAGCGAGGTTAGCCGTCGGATCATCGGTAGGAGAACATGTCCTAAAGATGATTGGCTATATAGAAGAGCTCGCAGACCCTGGGACGACTTTGGATAATGAGCTCTATAAAGACCTGATTCTCCAGTCCCTCCTTTCCACCTACGCCCAGTTTATTCTGAATTTCAACATTCAAAGAAAAGAAGTTGAACTTTCAGAACTCCTTAATATGTTGAGGAGTGCAGAGGGCACCTTGCAAAAGGCAAGGGAAACACACACTATGTTTGTTCGCGGTGCTTCTTCTTCCGGGTCCAAGGCTAAGGCTAAAGGAATGAAGAATAAGACCGCCACCAAACCTAGAGGATGTAACATTTCAAAAGAATAAAATATTATTTTTGGGAATTTTTATAATTTAATATTAATTTTTATTGAATATTTTAATATTTCGGTATAATTAAATACCGATAAGTGGGGAAAAATTTGGAAAAAATTCTAAAATAGGGTATTTTGTGGTATTTTGCCATTTTAAAGTTTTTATGGTTAATTATATGCAAAATTAGTGCTAATCACGATTAAAAAAAATCGCTAATCGGGTTTTTGGCGTTTTTGCACAAAACATGCACATATCATATTTTTCCACACTTGTACATTTTCTTATGTGTTTTAGGTGCATGGTTGCTAGGGTTAACCATTGTGTGAGAAGAAACGAAAAGAAAAAGAAAAAAAGTAAGTCTGATTATGAGAGAGAGAGGGTAGGTATAGGTCAACTCTCTTTTGTGAACCATCCCCCATCATTTCTCATCTTATTTTCTCTCTCCCTTCCCTCATGAGCTGCTGCTCCAGCCCCCTCCCTCTTCTTCCTCCCCCTCTTCAAACCCTAGACCTACCATGAATACTACCCCAAAACCCTATTCCCATTTCACAAAAATTGCTCCCATGCTCACTAGCTACACATTGGACTAAGAAGGAATGGATTTGGAGGACTTTGAGCTACTCAAGAAAATTCTTGAGTTGCCAAAGGAGGTAATTTCTGCACCCCTAGTATAGTATTTCAATTCTTATTGCATCCATATTAGTTTCATGTCGATATGGTGTCGTTTGATGGACTTTTGAAATTTCAAGTTAGGGATTTAGGGTTTGATCTGAAACAAAAGGTGAATTGAGGTGTAATTAGAGGTTACAAACCCTGGTGTGATGTTATATTGGACCAAACCAGAGAATTTAGACTAGAGTACGGAATTATAGAATCGATATCGGGAAAAGCTGAAAATCTGTCACTGTTTTTGGGAATCTGCTATCATCCGAGACATCCTAAAATAATTTTTGTTGGACAGTGAGATGTGCAGGCACCCTGGAACCACCCCACAAAACCCTAGCCCCCACCTCATTATTCTGGTCGCAGATTTAATACCCCTGGCCGCAATTTGCGGCCAGAGCAGGGGTTCTGGTGCTCGTTTTTGGTTTAGGGCCCTATTTCCAGTAGACTTGACCCTTGGCATGTGCAATTTTGTCTGATTCCAGTTAGGGTAAAATCTGGGGTAGTTTTCCTATGTTGGCGCATGATTTATGGCTTATTTAAAGCATGGATTTTGGTATTTGGTGATTCGTATCTGTCGGGTGGCGTTTGAACGCCAACGACAAGTGGATATTGGCTGTGTTTGCACGCGTGGCTATAGGTTTTTACCTATGGGCGTAGCGTGTACCGTTTTGGTTTCCGATATGGTTTTCATGTGCTTTAGCATTTGTGATATCCTTGTAGGAACCCCACGTGGCGTCGAGGCGTTGAATATTGAGATGGCGACATCGGCATCGGAACACGAAAAGCAAGGTGAGTGATTTATATCTACGGGGAGAAGTCGGGTGGATGGCGTATAGCACCCCCGTAGTTCGTGGTGATGTATACGGATACGTATACACACATACCTTTATTATATGTTGTTTGGAAATTATTGATGTTAAGGATGGATATTTGGTGTGTTGGGATTGATTTAGTGTCGTGAAACCCTAGAGTAGTGGTCGCACCACACATGCACGCACACACACCCATACTTGCATTCATTTTTCTTTCATATGTGCTTATATGGGATTTTATGTATTTATGTGCTCACCTGGGTCTGGGACTAGGTGTTCACATACTGGATTTGAGGATGATACTTGGGATTGAGATGAGTCGATGAGATTAGAGTTGAGGCCGTGAGATCAGTGATATGGCAGGAATCGTACTTGATATACGTCCTGATGTTATAGCGGATCTTTGGATGACGATGCCATGTGAATGGTGATATATATATATATATAAAATGGTTGACATGTGATCGTGATATCATATGATATGATAAGATAATTATAATGGGTCGCATTGAGCGATGTATCCTTCTTATTGATGATATGTGCTGATGATATCGGTTTGTACGAGATGTCGATTAGTAGTCAGATCATGATTATATTGATGATATTAGTATTGTACTAGACCTAGATCAGTACCCGGATTTTGATCTTTGATAAAGAGGATATCAGATGAATAATTTGATGAATGTGATATTGACCCGTACCCAGATTTGGGATGCCGTACGACGGATTTACGTACGAGCTATATATTGATGATTGATCCGCACTCTTGACTTGGGATGTCTGATTATAGATATGGTATCGGATATGATATTATCGAGGCAGGATCACCGACTAACATATATATACAGGTATGTATATGTATCGACTCAGATGTTAGGTGGTTTCCTTACCTGTAGTTCAGCTTGTTAGTTCAGCCGTATAGTTTAGTGTAGTTGTTAGACTAGATTATACTCCTACCTATTTCAAAACTAACGGATCGTGGGTATTTTAAAAGACAGGTCACGGGATTCTACGGATATTTCAATGACGTATCTTCTCTTAAAAACACCGTAGCCCTTATTTTCAAAACACTGCGATTCGTGTTATTTCAAAAGGCACTATTGTAGGACTTATATTAGGGTAATGCAGATTAGTTATCGTTGTGTCTAGTATTAAGCTCCCGCACATTATTGCTGTTGCTCCGCATCGCATACTTATTGAGATCATGCTGTTAGGACACCAGCACCATTACCGATGGTGCGTATGTACCACGTACACTTACTTGCCAGCTCACACACATCTTCATCGGTAATTGCCATGTCACGTACACTTAGAGAATATTATTGCTTGATTTAGCTTGTTAGCTAGTAGTTTTGACATGATACTAGTGTACTTGCCTTATATGCCAGCTTAGATATTGTAGTTATTACTTGTCACTTCATGCATATTGTTATTTATTGTTATGCCGCATTCATGGATTCTCATGCCTATATTCATGGTTTTACGTGCTATTGATGATTTGGATTCGGACTTCCATGAGATTTCTGGATTTGGGAACCGTGGGTATTTCAAAAGAGAATATGTAATTGTTTTAAAAACCCGGTTACCCTTGATATGATATTTCAGTGCGTCCACCATGTGTTTTCTCGGTGCTGAGAGCGACATGTGAGACCCGAGTTCGAGGAGTGGAGGAACCGTTTCGGGTACATGGTGGGCCCGGTGCGGTACCCCGGGGCAAGAGGATCGCAGATGATGGCGTTGAGCCTGGCAGGGGAGCACTACCGACCGGTGATTTTACCCGACGCGTCGGATATCTAGAGGATACCGTTGTAGTCTTGAGATGGATGGTAGGGGCCGGTCTGGACTGACGGCGCCCTAGATATTGAGATTGAGACATTGAGATTTCGAGATATCGAGGCACTGAGATTTGATGATACAGGCCAGTCCGGACGGCTGGAGCCTGGGATTTTGAGACATTGAGATTTATGTTTTGTGTCGATGCTAGACACTACTTATGTTGATTTCATTTATGATACCTCATTTTAAAAATACAAAGGAAATCTCACTAAATTATGAAAGCAGTTTCTTTAGTACATGTATTCTATTTTCATGCATTCATACATCATCCATATGATATATTGCTATCTGAGGCACTGACACGAGCACTTGATATTACAGTTGTTTAGAGGTATACCCTAACCGTTGTTATAGGCTGCAGATTATATATTTGAGGATATATTATGATCGTATGACTTAGGATTGCGTCATACATGCGATTCCTGTTCGTACATGTTTTTCTACTCACGAGTTGGCAACTCACCCCTGTTGTGTCCCAGTTTCTTGTAGGTTTTGCCGTACAGGTTTCATTACGGCTTGCCGGCACTGCTTCTTTTTGGGTGACTTGCTAGTAGGTGGGTTTATTTGTATCATACCCATCATTATACATTGTATATTATATTTCAGTTGTATCTAGAAGTTCCATCAACCAAACATGTATTTATTTCAGATAGAGACCAGTGTTGTTTATTCTTTCGACCTTAGAGTCGCGCGTTGTATTTATATGGATTTCATGCTGTTAAAGTTTCCTTTTCTGTGGTGATCCTCGCCTTTTGGCGTTGTATATTATATTGCTTGCGTGGTTGTGACCGTCGATTGACGAAGAGCTAGCTCCCGCTTGGGGATGCATTTTTCTCATTATATATGCTTTATCAGGTTTTGTGCTCATATGGGGTCAGTTTTTACAAAGGAAACTCTGCCGAAAATTTTAGAAAAGACTTATGATTTTAAAAATGCATATTTCGGCATATGTTGCAAACTGTTTGATTTAAAATGGTTTTTCCTACACTCTACTACTTTTCTTGGTTTGGATTTCTGGGTTTTCGGCTTATTTAGAATACGTACGCCTTGAGACGTTCATAGTTTAAGTGCCGATCATATTCCGTACTTTCGGGACGTGACAGAGGAGGTGTTAGTAAGGTGGGAGCGAAGGGAAAGAAAAAGATTGCGGTGCCAGTGGTGGCCAAGGATGAGTGCTTCCATTGTCATAGGAAAGGGCATTAGAGGAAAGATTGCAAGGCGTGGAACACCAAGAACCAGGAACCGAAGCAAGCTGTGGCTTCGACTTCAGGTGTGTTTGTAATTGAGAATTGTCTGTCAATCAACTCTATTTCCTGGGTATTGGATACCGGATCAGGATCACATATATGCAATTTATTGCAGGCACTGAGAAACCGTAGAGTGCTGAAAGTTGGTGATATGACCCTGATGGTTGCTAACGAAACTAGCGTGGGAGCGGTGTCCATAGAGGATTATCACCTGGGATTGACGAGTGGACATATTTTAGTTTTACATAACTGTTTTTGTGTACCTAGTTTAACGTGTAATATCATATTAGTTTCCTTGTTATCAAATAAAGGTTATGATTTCACGTTTGTAAGCGATGTTATTAACATCCACCTTAATCATAGTTTGATTGGGTCCGGTACACTGGATAACGGTATATATGTCTTAAACCAACTACAGATTTTCAATGTCCAGAACATACTAAAAAGAAAGTCTCCAGATTTAAATAAGGCTTTCTTATGGCATTGTAGACTAGGTCAAATCAATGAGACAAGGTTAACTAAGTTACATAGAGAAGGATATTTGGACTCGTTTGAATATCAAACTTATGCCACTTGTCAATCATGTCTCAAAGGAAAGATGACAAAGACTCCATTCACTGGACATGGAGTAAGAGCAAGTTAGCTCTTAGGACTCATACACAGCGATGTATGTGATCCAATGTCTACACATGCAAGAGGTGGTTTTTCCTATTTCATTACTTTAACGGATGATTACTCCAGGTACGGATTCATTTTTCTGATGAAATATAAATCCGAGGCTTTTAAGAAATTCCAAGAGTATAAGAATGAAGTAGAAAACCAAACCGGAAAAAGTTTCAAGACACTGAGATCTGATCGAGGTGTTGAATACTTAAGTGCCGAGTTCCTAGGTTACCTACAAGAGAAAGGAATTCTCTCTCAGCTTACTCCTCCATACACTCCACAGCATAACGGTGTATCGGAGAGACGGAATCGAACACTATTGGATATGGTACGTTCCATGATGAGTAATGCTGAGTTACCGCGATCTTTCTGGGGTTATGCGCTAGAATCAGCGGCATATCTTCTGAACAGGGCTCCTACCAAGACTGTGCTTACCACGCCATATCAAATGTGGAGTGGGAAGAAACCCCATCTTCAGCATATGAAGATATGGGAATGTCCAGCTTTTATTAAAAAGCAGCATGTGGACAAGCTCGAGGCACGATCAGTAAAGTGTAAGTTTGTAGGATATCCAAAGAACTCCAAGGGATATTATTTCAATTACGTAGAGGAACAGAAGGTTTTTGTTTCTCGTAATGCCCATTTTCTAGAACAGCAGTTTATAGAAAAGGAAATAAGTGGGAGCGAAATAGAACTGGAAGAAATTCCGGAACCACAAACTACTACTGAAAGTTTGGTAAGACCAATAGTTCAAGAAGAACAGGACATTCCCGCACCCCTCCGCAGGAGTAGTAGTCCGTCTCATCCGCCTGAGAGATACTACGGTTTTCTCATAGATGGGGATAGAGAGGATTGCGTCATTGATGATGATGAACCTACTAGCATCCAGCAGGCCATCCAGAGCGGCGACTCGGTATGATGGCTAGATACAATACGGACCGAAATGGAGTCCATGTACACCAACAAAGTATGGACTTTGGACTTTGCTCCAGATGGGGTAAAACCCATAGGATGCAAATGGATCTTCAAGAAAAAGATTGGTGTAGATGGACAGGTGGAAACCTATAAGGCTAGACTTGTTGCAAAGGGTTTTCGTCAAAGACCTGGTTTGGACTATGACGTGACTTTTTCTCCAGTGGCTATGCTCAAATCCATTCGGGTCCTTCTTCCTATTGCCGCCTTCCATGATTATGAGATCTGGCAGATGGACGTAAAGACGGCTTTTCTAAATGGTAATTTGGAAGAGTGCGTCTATATGGATCAGCCAGAAGGCTTCAATCAGAGTGGGAGCAGCGGGAAACTGTGCAAGTTGCTGAAGTCCATTTATGGACTAAAGCAGGCATCGCGGAGTTGAAACATCTGTTTTGATGAAACGGTCAAAGAATATGACTTTATCAAAAATCCAGATGAACCATGTATATATAGTGTCACGACCCGAAAGTACGGAACGTGATCGGCACTTAGATTACGAAGCGTCTAGAGGCGCAACGTAACCTAAGTAAGCCGAAGCCCAGGAATCTAAACCATAAAGAAGAAGAAGAAGAAGTAAAAGAACATGAAGAAAAACAAGTTTAAAAATATCAGCAATTTTTCCCAAAAATTTCGACAGAGTCTCCTCTGTAAAAACTGGCCACCAAACGGGTACAACAAGTATAATATACATAAACAATAAAAAGCATCCCCAAACGGGAGCTAGAATCAACGCCAACAGGCGGAAACAACCACAACAAGAACAATAATATACAACGCCAATAGGCGAGGCTCAAAACTCAAAAGAAAACAAAACCACCAGATCAGAATAATACATACGCGACTCTAAGGTCGAAATAAAAGACTGGTCCAATAAACTTATCAAGTAATACAAATATGGTTGATGGAGCTTACTAGATACAAATGAATGAATAAAAGTACAATGGTGGTTCGGATACAAGTGAACCAACCTACCGTGCAAATCACCCTGAAGAAAAGATGTGCCAACAAGCTGCCACGGAAACCTGTACATCGAACCTGTAAAGAATTTGGCACAACGCGGGTGAGTTGCCAACTCGTGAGTAGAAGACATCTACGAAAAGAAATCGAATGCACGACGCTATCCTAGGTCATAATAATACACTACTAAGTCCCAATCACCTAGTAATAGCAGGGTAATACTACGTGTAAGTGCAGATACTCCGTGCTCGTGTCAGTACCTCATATAATACTATGTCATATGAATGAAATGCATGCACCATGAATGTAAAGTAACAAATCCTGAAATCCATATATATATGTATAAGAAATCTTTAGCTGTTATCATAGTAGAATATGTATAAGAATCTGAAATCTCAATAATGAAATCCATGGAAATCCGTGTCAAGCATCGACACAACCCATGTAATCTCAAGTCTCAATATCTCGGGCTCCGTCAGTACGGATCGGCCCATATCATCAAATCTCACGACAACGGTCGGTATCCTCCGGATATCCGCCGCGCCAGACATCACCGGTAGGTAGCCTTCCCCTGCCAGGCTCATCGTCTACAACTCGATCTTCTTGCCCCGGGGTACCATACCGGGCCCACCATGTACCCGAGACGGTTCATCCACTCCTCGAATCGGGTCTCGAAATCCAACAGAAAACATGAAATACTCATGGTGGACGACACATACATCATGAAAAAACCGCATCTTATTTTTAAAAAGAGAAGAGAAGAGAGAGAGAAGTTTTTATATATTTTTGCGGTTTTCCCCAAAAATCCAGAAATCTCATAGAAATCCAAATCTCAAAATCATGAGTAACTATATGATAAGTGTCGGCATATGCCCATAATACTGCATGATAACATGAAAATATGAATGCATGGATGTCTAAGTAATAAATATCATGTCTATACTAACATCAGAGAATAATAACAATATTATATCGGTCTAGTTGTTAACTGATTCTATCCATAAAAGACAATATGATCTAAAGTGTACGTGACATAGCAATTACCGATGATGATGTGTGTGAGCCGGCAAATAAGTGTGCGTGGATTATGCGCATCATCGGTAATGGTGCTGGTGTCCTAACAGGTATGGTTTGTACTGATTATTACAACATATGTAAGAACATGCACCATGATGATTACAGTATGAATATAAAGACAGATGTGCATTATCCACTCCTCTGCGAAATACGAGTACAACTACCACTATGTTAGTCGAACCTAAACTAGTGTCCATCTAACATCCTAAGGAACTAAACCTAATAGACTAGTCAGTAAGAAACTAGAGTCTACCTAAGCTCTGAATCAATATCTCTAATAGTCGGCGATCCCGCCTCAATAGCGTCACGTACGTAGTACGGCTTCCTCGAATCAAGAGTGCGGATCAATCATCAAATCTAAGCCTCGTACGGTAAAATCCATCGTACGGCATCCCAATATCGGGGTACGGTCAAGTATCTCCTAGGTGTCTCCTCATTCGTATAATGTCATCATCAACACATCTCATGATCAAGGTGCTAAACTGTGGTGGCATACATCAATCATATATCATTGCCATCATGATAAGCATCATTAGTTTATCCTCAGAAATATCATGTCATATGTATCATATTGTGATTAAGTCATACTTATATGATATCGGCATCAGGTCACACCAATATAATGTCGTAATCAAGTTATACATATATCATATCGTGATCAGTCACAAGTTACAGTCCAGGTACTATTCTAGCGTCCCATGTACATCAATATCACCACCACTCTTTATAATTTATATATTCATGTTCATTATCTCATTCTCTAATGATTCGCTAACACTTTAATACGACTGTATAGCCAAGAATTACGGCATCAAGCCCAGTTACATTATTTCATCATATCTCGGATATCATATCACATCAATGTATCCCATATACGTGTTGTATATATATATATATATATATATATATATATATATATATATATACCTATACCTCATCCTATATATATATATACACATGCACGTATACACCATGTCGTGTTTCAGTGTGTGAGTGTGTATGTTTCTACCTGAAACCTACGAACCTCTTCCAAGGTATTCATCCTCAGGTATTGTTTTCCTAAATCAGTCTAGTCCAGCCTAGGGTCAATACTAGGGTCCTACTATGGTCACATCTTGTTTCCTAATATCAATAAGTACTATTCCTATTTTACGTTGCGGGGGTGCTAAACGCCATCCACCCGACTTCCCCCCGTAGATATGCATCTACTCACCTGGTCCATGTCTGCCGAAGACAGTGTCGCTATCCGCCTCTTCATCGCTCGCAGTCCACGTGAGGGGTACCTAGACGCAAACATATAAATAGCATCGTAAACTGAATCACATACGAAAGTCAAACGATACAAGGAACAAGCATAGGTTAAAACCTATGTCCCGTCCACGCAAAAGCACCAAATATCGCTCTATATCGGCGTACAAACTCCGATGGATCGAGATAAACAATAACAAATAACTCATAGTTTTAAAACACATTACTTATATTATAAAACATGATTAAATCCATCGAAACCCTAAAATCCATCAAATCGCCCGATTTCGTAAAACCCGAAAATGCCAATTTACCGTTTTTCATCAAAACTTGACATTTAAATGAAACCAATGGTTATAAAACTCATTAAATAGCATAACTAGACTATACAACCCCTTACTTTATTTTTATTACACAATTTTGCATTTATTTGAAATTTCTAGTTTGCAACTTTTAACAATTTTTAACATTTTTTAAGCAAAATACCACAATTCCACCACAAAACGTGATTTTTCATGAATTAATGTATTAAACCATAATTCATAATGATAATGATTTAATGAAACCATAAATTATATTTTTAATCACATTTATTTAGAAATTTCTAAAATCTAGTTTACAAAATAGCAATTTTTATCACAATTTATCAATTATCAATAGAAACTAGCAATCAAACTAAGTTTTTCTTTCTATTAACATGCTAAAGTTCTCACTAAAACTACAATCTAATAATAGCCACCTTAATTGGAATTTTATATCACCCACATATATATTTTACAAAAACTAGTTAGCTAAATAGCTTCATTTAAACAATTTTAAATGAAAAAATTTACAATTCAACAAACATGCAAGATTTTTCCACTCTAAAAATGTTAAACTAGCTATTATAACCTTATTTAATCAATAAAAATCACAACTTGATTTTTCAAACCCTAACTTGAATTTTAAAAGTAGTAAATAGAATTAATATATTAAATCTAATTATGCTTAAATGAACATCTAATAACAATAAATCAAAAGAAGGAAATTTATACCTCCAAAATATGAAACCCAAACATGAAATAAGCCTCCAAAATGCATGCTTTCCATCTCCAAAATCCATGCTAAATAGGTCAAAGGAAAATGGTAGAGGTTGAATGTTGATTTTAGAGATTTATTTTTGGAATTTTTGATGAATTTTGATGATTTTTAATGCAAAAATGATGGGGGGAAAATTTTGGGGCTACCCATGGAGGGGAGGCCGGCCATGGAGAGGGAGGAGGGTGGAGAGAGAGAAAAAATGTGTGGTATTGTGTAGAAAGTTCATAAATAATGCATTTTTTTCACTTAAACCCTTTATTATCTAACTTTTTCAATTTAACCCTTTTCCTAGAAATTTCTAGAACCATGGAGAGATTTTGGAAAAGATTTTGCATATTACACACTTGATTCTAATATACCATGGCTCATTTTTACAAATTAAAACCATTCAAATTTGTAATTTACACTAATTTAGTGTAAAAAATAAAGCTTATGTTAATATTTAAACTATTTAATTTAGGAAAAATATTTAATTAAAATAAAAATTTTTAAGTGGCTAAATAAACACCATTTACTAGTAATTACATAATTAAAATATGTATTTTTGAAATTATAGTGAAAAACAATCACGGTTTAATTTTACGAAAAATACATTTTACTTTACCGAAATTCATAAAATTCACTTAAACAATTTTATTCATTTAATTATTTATTTAATTATTTTTAAAACGTTACAATCTTCCCCCCTTTAAGAAATTCGGTCCCCGAATTTAAATTAAAACTCCCCCTCCAAATACTAAAATATTTAGCAAAACACTCAAATCGTCGGGGCTCCGAAATCATCAATACATAACAAAAATCAACTCCGTCAAGCATAACGCAATCATCGGAGTTATGGCGAGAATAAAATATCAAAACCCAATATGAAAACCAACATAATATATATCAATCTACAACTTATATATAGTGTGCATCATAGTGAAATCACCTAAATATCATAATAAAGAAGCATACGAAAACCCCTCTTGAAAATCGCCGTGCAATGCACGTGTCACGGCATAAGTAGCGGACGTTTATTTTAAAAAAATAACTATATATATATCTTTTATTTAACATACACGTCCCTCCTGGTTACTAAATCAAATAATAATGACTATGAAACATACTGCTCAAACTGAAATCAATCCCAATCACATCAATAAAATATCATGTGCGTCCGGTGCGCACTGAAATCGAAACCAAATACAGATACCATGAATACACACAAAAACAAAATAAGTGCAACAGGTGTGCACCAAAACATCTGTCAAGTGCAACGGGCGTGCACGACTCACTATCAGGTGCATCTAATCTGCAAAAAACCCCGATTTAGTACATCTGGTGTGCACAAAATCGCATCAAGTGCGCCAAGTATGCGCAAGAATCCTAATCAGGTGCACATGGTGCACGAAAACATACATCGAATATCAGAATCGAAATCACAATACGAAAATGGATAGAAACTAGGTCGAAGCATATATCAAAATCATGTGTAACCATATGCACGAAATCAAATAAAAAAATCTCAAAATATATAAAACCTGTTGGAGATAGTGCCCTCAGAGTCAATTATTGGATCACAGGTACGTGATTGCAATGATTGAGGGAGGACCTATCCCGGTAGGACAGTCTTACTCGAGATGATAGTATGCTATCTGGTTCATCTTTATCATCGTGTACTGTTTGAGGTGACCTTACAGGTCGCTATTACACGTTGGTAGAGCCCCTAGGATTCTTGCTTGACCACCAACAGTATGAGGGCGATCATATAAGTGGGAGCTGGTAGTCTATAAGCAAATCCGTAATTGGTCCCTAGTCGTGTGAGTTTCGAGACAGGGCATCGATTCTCCAGAGTAGACTAGTGTATACAGTCGAGACCCCGACGAGGGGCGGTGGCCGGTCTCACAAGCCACTGGTGTCAGTTGGTTCACCTAAGATATATACAGGTGCTCATTGGGTTATGAGTACACCGGACAGGACTCGCCGGGAACATGCTAGTTGGTCATATACCAGACGTCAGATGGCAGTTCCCTGGTGACATGTGTGCAGGTTAGTTCATCGACCTGGGGATCGTCATTTGTCTCGTGTGAGTTCCCACTGTACTTTGATTACTACCCTACCACGGCTCAAAGGAGTCGTGCAAACAGGTTTTAGTTGGGTACAGTCCCGAGCCACATGGAGGCAGTGAGCGTATCTTCAGGGGTTCGTCTCTCCCGGTATTGGGGGTGAGGTCGTGCTGTGTCTAGGAGAGCCATTACACGAAGCCCTCGGCCGAGGCAAGGAGATTTACTGGTAGGTATTCCAGTAGTATCTCAGGGTGTTCTGGGCTACACTCCGACACGACTTGTACCGCTTTTGGGGGTCTGACTTTTACCAACCCCCTAGGCCCGCCATGCGATGCTCATAGACGAACGGACCGGACTGTACGGATATTGTCACTGACAGGCTCAGTAGGGTTGTCAGGCTGAGTTCGCTCACAGACATCCCTTTTAGTCAGTACCCAGTAGCCCGTTACGTATTGGCTTATACCTCTGACGTGCTAGTGGTTAAATCCACAACCAAGGTGTTGACGAGTCTTTAGAGTTCCCCACATTCAGTTACTCAGCTTTCGGGCGAAAGGTTGTAGAGGCCGTATGGAGATATGGCAAGGTCCGATCAGATACGTGCGGTATTGCACGGATCAGGATCGGACAGTTTTTACTACAGGCCGTATGGATATATGGCAGGATTCGATCAGATACGTGCGGTATTGCACGGATCAGGATCGAACGGATAATACTAGCCGGCTTTGGTTTAAGCCGGATCCTAGTATAGTACAGTGTAGATTTTGTCTCATTGCATTTGTATTTCGGTCGGAATACAAATGCAGGTGTGTATGCACAGTATCGGGGTTTTCCTGTAATTTATTACGGGACCAGTTTTCTGGAGTTGCCAGTTTGCTTTACGTTTCGGCCAATTTCCTTTGTATCGTTCATTGGCCGAAGATTGGTGGAGGAGGGTTTATTTGCATTGTTGCAAATAGGCATTAATGGAGGGGGTTCTTTGCATCTTGTTGCATCATGATGGTTTTCATGATGAGCACCATCACTTGACTTTCCTTTTTCATGATTGCTTGACTTTGGATGTCATCATGGTTGTTGATGATGAGGGGTGAGGTTGGTGGAGTGTAGTTTTGTTTGAGTGATCATTTCCTTTTGCACGATAGACTTCTCTCTCTCTCCCTTGTATTATTGGATGGCCTCTCATTCTCATTCTCCAATTCATTCCTCCCCTCACCAAGTTGGCCGGCCACTTCATATATGGGCTGTCCAAATTTTTGGATGAAAAATGGTTGTTCATTTCATGCACCAAAATTCTCCAAGCTCCTCCACATACTTCTTGTTTTCATCCCTCCACCAAAAGGCAATTCCGATAACCCCAAATGAGACACAAGCCTCTACATTATATTCTACAGTAAATCTTGGGCACGTCGAGTAGCCGGCTTCGTGCCTGAGTTGCCTCGGCATTGAGGTGGGAGCCCGTAAACGATGTAGGCGATGTGGTGCACTTCCGGCGACGAGGAGGAGACGGGACATTCCGCAGGAGATCGGGACGACGACGAGAAGACCGGAGGACTCGGATCTATCGGTATACATCTCTTCCCTATCTTGTAGTTAGCTAGGACTAGTTAATGGTTCGATCCGGGTATTAGTGCGCGGCGGTTTGCCAGTTCAAGAAAAATTTAAGTTTATCACCGCTTCCGCATTTGGCCGTCGGATTGACGACCGGGGCGCCGCCGTGCACTTACAGTGGTATCAGAGCCAGATTATTTAACTTAGTCTAGCTTGGTTTAATGTGTTTTGCATTTCCGATCGACCAAAATTCCAAAATCTACATTTTTCAAAGCGACAGTTTTCTGTTGAAATTTTTTGGTCTCCAAAAATTTTTCAGGTTGTATAAAATTGAAGTACTGGAGACCACTAGGCTACTGTAGAAATTCGACAGGGTGAATCGACAGTGGAGGCGCGGAACCGCGGCCAGAACCCCCTTTGGGCCGCGTTTCCGCCGCGCACTGTGGAGATCTCTGCACCAAATTTCTACAGTGTCTTTGTGGGCTTAAAATATGGGTTTTGGAATATTAATTTTGGGCCCAGAATTTCTTGATGTGCTACAGTAGTACTTGGGGGCCCACTTGTTATAATTTGATCGATCGGATATTTTTAAACACATTATTTCACAGTATTTACATTATATCTGCGACCGTGAATGTCACTTGATCGGTAAATCCGGTCTGACTGCTATAGCCCGGTTAGACGGATTTGCGAACGTGACTTTCACGTTGATGTTCTGTTTTTGCTGTGATGTTGCGGATCGGTCGTGGGGGATAGCCTGGATGCAATGCTAGTACAGTTGTGGTTGTATTATGTACATTTGATATTGCGGGGCGAGCGTCCGACATGTGGACTGCCGTCACTGCCTGATTGTATTATTATTTTGGGGCACGACCTGGTTGCGGTCGATGTACCCGTTGTATGTATATTTTTACTTTCTGTACTAGGATTGCCCCGCGGAGGGGTGCACGGATAGCCGGGTTCTAGAGGGAAACAAGCCCGCATCTCATGGCATTGAGACGGAGGGGGCTTCACTCTAGGATTGGCGGGCTATTCGCCGCACTCGTAGGGGGTACAGGTTGACCCAGGAGGGGTGCCCAAGTTACCGGATTCCGTGAAGTGCTGGGTGGTCCATTCACGGCGCTGAAGGGGGCTGCCTCGCTTCAGGTTTTGGCGGGTGACTTGCCGCGCCCGTAGGGGTCTAGGTTTTCATTGTACAGGCTATCCACACGACCAGGGGAACGTCGGGTTTTCAGTAGTGGCTCTGTGAAACCCGGGGATCCCAGATATCTGTATTGTTTCTGTGATGCTGTACATTTCTGTGATGTTGCATTTTATTCACGCCTTGAGCGAATATAATATATTGGTATATATATTAGTAGATGTTGTATATGTTTTACATCCGTGCTAGTCCAGTCCCCGCTCTGTCGTTAGTTAGCTAACCTAACGGGTAATGACGGGACCCAGTGGCGAATGCGGATGGCATATACGTACATCAGTATATTTTCGTTCTTTTTGGTGTGATCAATTGATGGGACTGCGTTGATTCGGATCAATGCAAGTTTAAAACAAACCTAATCTGATGTTGTTGGAACACTTTTCAAAAAGCTGTTATTGCAAGGATGTTCACTTTTGTTTTGCACCGCGGTATTCGGTTAGAATATCCTGCTCCTCAGTCGACGAGGCAAGGGCCGAGATCCCTTCACCGGGAGTGACCCCTTGGACAGAAGTTTGCGTCAGGGCATTAACTTCACTATAGCCGATTACTTTTGCTTTGCATCGTGGTATTCATTTGGAATATCCTGCACCCCATTCTACGGGGAAAGAGCCGAGATCCCTTCACCGGGAGTGACCTCTTTAGCAAAGGTTTCGTCACTATATTTTTAAAAAGCTATCCGTTCCTTCAACGATATCAAGTTCATTACGTTAAAGGTTTTCGCCAGAAACCATTCGTAGCCCTCCGTCGTTTCATATGGGTGGTCAATAGTATTCAAGCTGTGTATGTTGGCCAAAGTCAAGGCACAGTGATTGGTAGCTATTGGGGTATTCATATGCAGCATAGATAGATGCGTTGGTTTGGGACAGTCGTACTACCATTTTGGCCAAAGTCAAGGGTAGGTACGGGTGGATTCAAATTAACCTGGAGAATGACGGGTAGAACTTGACATGTGACTTATGATAGTTGGCCAAAGTCAAGGTCATAAGAGCATGGGGCAGAAATCACATCGGGAGTTTCAAAAGAACTGAAACTTGCCAGATATGCGCATACCTTCTGGAGTGTGATACCGTGAGCGGATTCCGTCACGTTGTCATGCGATGATAGTTGGATCCCGATTCCCACTGATGAGTTAGTTTACTCCTCGGGTGACCCCGACTAATTCTTCTTTCAGGTTTGGAGGAGAATTTGAGGTACAGTGGGAGGTTTCCAGATTAGATAAATTGGTAACCATTCTGATCTAGGATAGAGTGCACGCTGAGTGTTTCTTTTCTCTCTCTCTTTGGCAGCGACCATTGACCCGACCCTAAGACTATGACTCAGTGACCAAGTTGACCGAACCTTCTTAACACTGGCTTTTGGATTGTCAGAGTTGCAAAGCTCATTGCCACTCCTACTTTTACCCTTTTCTCCAGGACACCCCGTATTACTACGAACGTCCACTTCCATTGGACAAAACCATCGTATGGTTAGATACGAACTCGAAGGAATTTATTCGAGGATGGTTTCAGGTTGTGGAGGAAACGAATAGGACTATTCAGTTGTCTTTTCCTTTTACCTTCTCTCAGGTTGCGAGTACTCCTTGGTTTAGGAGATAGTACACCGATTACGCAAATTGGATAGTCTTCTTCCAAACCATAGGCAGGTGCCGACCGGTAGGGAATGAAGAAAACCAATTAGCCTAACGATGGTGTACAGAAGGTATTAAGTTAAGACAAAGCAAGGGATTAGTGAGAGGGCAAAGTAAATTGCAACAGATATTCACGACCAAACCAAGTATTCCTTCGCCAATCCTAAATCACCTTTGTAATTCTCCAGGACACTCCGTATCACTACGAAGATCCACAGTTTATTTGGATACTCCATCGTATGGTTATATACGAACTCGAAAGGAACTTGTTCCAGTTCGGGGATGGATTCTGGTTCAGGAGAAATAGGAATTAAGTTCATTCGGTTGTCTTTTATCCTCACCTTCTCTCGCATTGCGAGTGTTCCTAGGATTAGGACAGTACACCCATTATGCTTATTGGATAGTCTTCTTCCAAACCATAGGCTGGTGCCGAACGGTAGGGAAGGAAGAAAACCATTTGGCCTAAAAGGGTGTGCAGAAGGTAAAGACTAAAGACATATGAAGGGATTTGGAGAGGTGGAAAAGAATTACAAGGTTACAGACGTGAATCTGGAAGAGGCATTACTAGGAATACCAGGATACCCCATCGGAACATTTCAATGTTTCAGTTTCACTGTGTACTGTTAAAGGAAAACTGATTTCCCAATTAGTCCTTACTCCAGGGTATGTATTTACCAGGTACGATTCTCACATCTGTATGGTTTTAAAGATGATGAGTGGGAGTAAGTTATTGGGAATTAGGTGATCATCCTCATTATATCGGGATTCGTTGTAATCGGTGATATTTGAGAAAGTCACCTGGGTTGTTTGCCGGACGGCAAATATTTGGTCTTGAATATCCTCTGTTATGCACCAATTTCAAATTGATATATCTGTACGTCTATTTTCATAGAGTGAGATATACCTTTTGAAATTATGTCTATGACATTTACCTATATCAGTGGATGGTCAGGTAAGGAGCATTAAACAGCGGTGTAATTCTTCTTAACCATAAGTACAGTTCTTATCCTACGACACACAGTGAATGAGTTATCAGACTCAAGGGACTTATACAGAGTATTGTATGTTGTCCAGGGTCCATCAGGACAGCGGGGTTGGTCCTTGTACTGTATTCGGTTTACTTATGACTTCTCTAGTATTTAGACAAGTGTTTCGTGGAAACACAGGGTCCGAATTTTGAGAAGTTATAGGTATTTGAATAGAGTAGAGAACCAGGTATCGCAAGTATCGGGATTATTCAAAGTGATCGAATATGTAGATACTTGTGAATGGTATTCAGTTGATAGTAATGATTAAGAGATCTTGCTTCTCTTTCAGGTTACTCATAATTGGAAGTGTTCCTAAGTTGAGTAACGCGGATCGGCCTCCTTCCATTTAGTTGACATGCACTGGAGACAGCTGCATGATTTGAATCTGGTTCAATTAAATCAGTGCCTCTGGTTCTATATTGGATATAGAACAGTTCATATCTTAACGATGTTTAAGGTACGGGGAGTTGTCCGGTTTATGATTAAAACCAGACACTGGACAACTCAAGGCACGTTTCTGTAATGGCTGTTTGTGGGTTGACCCAGGCTATGACGAGGGTTGATTTTCTACCATCTGGATGAACAATAGCGATATTGTTCTAAACTCGCCACAGTTTTATTAAAAATGGATTTTTTCAGAAAACGGTATTGGGAGTATGGTAGAACTGGAAGTGATTCCAGAACCACAAACGATTACTGAAGATTTGATAAGGAACCTAAAGATTCAATCTGGTTTGACATTCCATTGGCCACTCCGCAGATAAGGTGGGTAACTTCAGACACCCGAGAGGTACTACGGTAGCCTCAAGGACGGTGACAGGGAAGTTCTTGTTTACCCAAAATTGCCATTGCTGTTGTTCCAGGTTACGAGACCCGGCGGGAGGATGAGTATAGCGTCGTTCTAAACTAGCTTTAGAAGTGTACGTGTATATGACTCTGCCAGAGGGTTGTCGTAGTCAGTGGGAGCAGCGGAAGCATTGGTGGACACGTGGCTTATGTCTATTTATAGACTGAAGCACCAGTAGCGGAGATAGATCATCTATTTCTGACGTGACAGTCATAGGTTTGACTTCATCAGAATAGGGGATGGATCTGTTGAAAAGGTAGTAGGGTGTGATATCCTGGTATTTGGATGACATACACAGAGTAGGAAAAGAGACTCCTATACTACAATCGGTTATACTTTGGTCGTCACACAGTGGTTTCTCCACAAAGGAAATGGATTTTATATCAGACATACTGGTTACTAGATCTATGGTTTTAGATCTAGATTTGGGTGGTTTCCCAATCAGGGTACTTTGACGGCATTCTAAGAGTATTTAGAATGGACGACTCCTGGCACGGTAGTGTACCTGCAGGTGATGGAGTCACCCTCTCTAAAGCTGTCTTACAGACTAAAGGGGAGAGGGATGTGCATGATTGGCAGATCACTTGCTCAGGCAATTGAGTTAATCATGAGATGTCAAGTACCACACCAGATGTTGTTCTTGCACTAGATGCAATAAGTTGACATTAATCCAATCCTGGAGAAACGGTCGGAAGCAGTTTTAGAACATAAGTGGATGTTCTAGGGATATGATAACGACAGCCTCATTCGGGAAACAGTTATCATTCCAAGCTTCCAAGGTGACGTAGACGACAAGGAGGTTGTCAGAGTTATAGTTTTCCCTCTGACGAGGGGCAGTATTTTGGACAGGTGGTCCAAGGCAATACTGAGGGTGGCATGGCGCAGGATACTGATTAAGTTCAGTTGACGATACAGTCTACGAAGTTTGGATTTGGAGTTCATTTATGAGCTATGTCCCATCAGACATCCAGACACATTCTAAGACAGGTATTGCTCATTTCGGGAGATGGCTTTCTCCGCGAACATGAGATTTAGAGAGACATAGAAAGAAACAACAAAGCGGATCCACTCACTGAGGCTATTTCTCGAACGCAATAGTTTCGCAAACGAGCTTTGTGAGACTGACTAGTAGAGGAGTTGGGTGTTCGGTATCACACGGGCTGTGAGTATGCGACATCGCAATAATTCGCCTTGAGTGCAAGTGGGAGATTGTTGGAGATAGTGCCCTCAGAGTCAATTATTGGATCACAGGTACGTGATTGCAATGATTGAGGGAGGACCTATCCCGGTAGGACAGTCTTACTCGAGATGATAGTATGCTATCTGGTTCATCTTTATCATCGTGTACTGTTTGAGGTGACCTTACAGGTCGCTATTACACGTTGGTAGAGCCCCTAGGATTCTTGCTTGACCACCAGCAGTATGAGGGCGATCATATAAGTGGGAGCTGGTAGTCTATAAGCAAATCCTTAATTGGTCCCTAGTCGTGTGAGTTTCAAGACAGGGCATCGATTCTCCAGAGTAGACTAGTGTATACAGTCGAGACCCCGACGAGGGGCGGTGGCCGGTCTCACAAGCCACTGGTGTCAGTCGGTTCACCTAAGATGTATACAGGTGCTCATTGGGTTATGAGTACACCGGACAGGACTCGCCGGGAACATGCTAGTTGGTCATATACCAGACGTCAGATGGCAGTTCCCTGGTGACATGTGTGCAGGTTAGTTCATCGACCTGGGGATCGTCATTTGTCTCGTGTGAGTTCCCACTGTACTTTGATTACTACCCTACCACGGCTCAAAGGAGTCGTGCAAACAGGTTTTAGTTGGGTACAGTCCCGAGCCACATGGAGGCAGTGAGCGTATCTTCAGGGGTTCGTCTCTCCCGGTATTGGGGGTGAGGTCGTGCTGTGTCTAGGAGAGCCATTACACGAAGCCCTCGGCCGAGGCAAGGAGATTTACTGGTAGGTATTCCAGTAGTATCTCAGGGTGTTCTGGGCTACACTCCGACACGACTTGTACCGCTTTTGGGGGTCTGACTTTTACCAACCCCCTAGGCCCGCCATGCGATGCTCATAGACGAACGGACCGGACTGTACGGATATTGTCACTGACAGGCTCAGTAGGGTTGTCAGGCTGAGTTCGCTCACAGACATCCCTTTTAGTCAGTACCCGGTAGCCCGTTACGTATTGGCTTATACCTCTGACGTGCTAGTGGTTAAATCCACAACCAAGGTGTTGACGAGTCTTTAAAGTTCCCCACATTCAGTTACTCAGCTTTCGGGCGAAAGGTTGTAGTGGCCGTATGGAGATATGGCAAGGTCCGATCAGATACGTGCGGTATTGCACGGATCAGGATCGGACAGTTTGTACTACAGGCCGTATGGATATATGGCAGGGTTCGATCAGATACGTGCGGTATTGCACGGATCAGGATCGAACGGATAATACTAGCCGGCTTTGGTTTAAGCCGGATCCTAGTATAGTACAGTGTAGATTTTGTCTCATTGCATTTGTATTTCGGTCGGAATACAAATGCAGGTGTGTATGCACAGTATCGGGGTTTTCCTATAATTTATTACGGGACCAGTTTTCTGGAGTTGCCAGTTTGCTTTTCGTTTCGGCCAATTTTCTTTGTATCGTTCATTGGCCGAAGATTGGTGGAGGAGGGTTTATTTGCATTGTTGCAAATAGGCATTAGTGGAGGGGGTTCTTTGCATCTTGTTGCATCATGATGGTTTTCATGATGAGCACCATCACTTGACTTTCCTTTTTCATGATTGCTTGACTTTGGATGTCATCATGGTTGTTGATGATGAGGGGTGAGGTTGGTGGAGTGTAGTTTTGTTTGAGTGATCATTTCCTTTTGCATGATAGACTTCTCTCTCTCTCCCTTGTATTATTGGATGGCCTCTCATTCTCATTCTCCAATTCATTCCTCCCATCACCAAGTTGGCCGGCCACTTCATATATGGGCTGTCCAAATTTTTGGATGAAAAATGGTTGTTCATTTCATGCACCAAAATTCTCCAAGCTCCTCCACATACTTCTTGTTTTCATCCCTCCACCAAAAGGCAATTCCGATAACCCCAAATGAGACACAAGCCTCTACATTATATTCTACAGTAAATCTTGGGCACGTCGAGTAGCCGGCTTCGTGCCCGAGTTGCCTCGGCATTGAGGTGGGAGCCCGTAAACGATGTAGGCGATGTGGTGCACTTCCGGCGACGAGGAGGAGACGGGACATTCCGCAGGAGATCGGGACGACGACGAGAAGACCGGAGGACTCGGATCTATCGGTATACTTCTCTTCCCTATCTTGTAGTTAGCTAGGACTAGTTAATGGTTCGATCCGGGTATTAGTGCGCGGCGGTTTGCCAGTTCAAGAAAAATTTAAGTTTATCACCGCTTCGGCATTTGGCCGTCGGATTGACGGCCGGGGCGTCGCCGTGCACTTACAAAACCAAATCAAGTGTACTGGGTGTATACCAAGCAACATCAATACAGCTGATATGTGAAACACGAATAGAATGCAATGAAGGTACACATAAGAAATACCAATCGTAGAACAAAATCCTCAAAATACCAAAATCCAATAACAGAAATATGAAATTCAAATCACCAAGTCACATCGTAAACACTATCGTCAATGTGTGCCTCTTTCCTCTGATGTCGATTGCTTCGAACTCGTCTCTTCGTAGTTGTGCTGACTGCGCTACCAACGGCAATACTCATATCTAGAGTCTCCCACGTAGTCGATCCCTTCACTTGATATCCGGACTACATTAAACCTTTCGATCGATCCATCAAAATCTCATAATTCCCCGAGAGCTCAACACTCAAGTACAGTTTAAAATATCCGGTACATACCCCAGCATCGATGATCCAGCCGTAGAAGGGCAAACCCAAGCCTCACTAATGGCACCGCGGAACTTCCGTAAACCCTAAGGTTCAAGGGCGTTCTCGTGGTCATTATTTCGAGTTAGGGTTTCATTCTTCTAGAGGGTCCATCGAAATACCTGCATGTTCTTCCGAATACTTTAAACTTGGGGAAATGGTTTTCTGATAATCGTTCGAACCCTTTAACTTCATCCGGACGGCATGTGAATACCCTTTATCCGCACGCTACGCAATGCTTCAATCCTCAAGAATAACCAATACTCTAATGGTTATCGCATTCGAGCCGCAGCTCCTTCTGCCAGTGTGCTCATGGTTAACAGAAACTACCATCCGATATCGACGAAGATAGATCAAGGGAACGAATGAAATACGGTGCAAACAATGTACATCCTAGGGCTCCTTAAGCAGAGTAGCGTATCGTAAGTATGCCGCGGACCATACCCACGGTACGTTACTCTACCTAAATCGCCTACTCCATCAACCAAGGGTCACCTAGACTTATACAAGGTTAAACCTAGCGCTCTGATACCAACTTTGTCACGACCCGAAAGTACGGAACGTGATCGGCACTTAGATTACGAAGCGTCTAGAGGCACAACGTAACCTAAGTAAGCCGAAGCCCAGGAATCTAAACCATAAAGAAGAAGAAGAAGTAAAAGAACATGAAGAAAAATAAGTTTAAAAATATCAGCAATTTTTCCCAAAAATTTCGACAGAGTCTCCTCTGTAAAAACTGGCCCCCAAACGGGTACAACAAGTATAATATACATAAACAATAAAAAGCATCCCCAAACGGGAGCTAGCATCAACGCCAACAGGCGGAAACAACCACAACAAGCACAATAATATACAACGCCAATAGGCGAGGCTCAAAACTCAAAAGAAAACAAAACCACCATATCAGAATAATACATACGCGACTCTAAGGTCGAAATAAAAGACTGGTCCAATAAACTTATCAAGTAATACAAATATGGTTGATGGAGCTTACTAGATACAAATGAATGAATAAAAGTACAATGGTGGTTCGGATACAAGTGAACCAACCTACCGTGCAAAACACCCTGAAGAAAAGATGTGCCAACAAGCTGCCACGGAAACCTGTACATCGAACCTGTAAAGAATTTGGCACAACGGGGGTGAGTTGCCAACTCGTGAGTAGAAGACATCTACGAAAAGAAATCGAATGCACGACGCTATCCTAGGTCATAATAATACACTACTAAGTCCCAATCACCTAGTAATAGCACGGTAATACTACGTGTAAGTGCAGATACTCCGTGCTCGTGTCAGTACCTCATATAATACTATGTCATATGAATGAAATGCATGCACCATGAATGTAAAGTAACAAATCCTGAAATCCATATATATATGTATAAGAAATCTTTAGCTGTTATCATAGTAGAATGTGTATAAGAATCTGAAATCTCAATAATGAAATCCATGGAAATCTGTGTCAAGCATCGACACAACACATGTAATCTCAAGTCTCAATATCTCGGGCTCCGTCAGTACGGATCGGCCCATATCATCAAATCTCATGAAAACGGTCGGTATCCTCCGGATATCCGCCGCGCCAGACATCACCGGTAGGTAGCCTTCCCCTGCCAGGCTCATCGTCTACAACTCGATCTTCTTGCCCCGGGGTACCATACCGGGCCCACCATGTACCCGAGACGGTTCATCCACTCCTCGAATCGGGTCTCGAAATCCAACAGAAAACATGAAATACTCATGGTGGACGACACATACATCACGAAAAAACCGCATCTTATTTTTAAAAAGAGAAGAGGAGAGAGAGAGAAGTTTTTATATATTTTTGCGGTTTTCCCCAAAAATCCAGAAATCTCATAGAAATCCAAATCTCAAAATCATGAGTAACTATATGATAAGTGTCGGCATATGCCCATAATACTGCATGATAACATGAAAATATGAATGCATGGATGTCTAAGTAATAAATATCATGTCTATACTAAGATCAGAGAATAATCACAATATTATATCGGTCTAGTTGTTAACTGATTCTATCCATAAAAGACAATATGATCTAAAGTGTAAGTGACATAGCAATTACCGATGATGATGTGTATGAGCCGGCAAATAAGTGTGCGTGGAATATGCGCATCTTCGGTAATGGTGCTGGTGTCCTAACAGGTATGGTTTGTACTGATTATTGCAACATATGTAAGAACATGCACCATGATGATTACAGTATGAATGTAAAGACAGATGTGCATTATCCACTCCTCTGCGAAATACGAGTACAACTACCACTATGTGAGTCGAACCTAAACTAGTGTCCATCTAACATCCTAAGGAACTAAACCTAATAGACTAGTCAGTAAGAAACTAGAGTCTACCTAAGGTCTGAATCAATATCTCTAATAGTCGGCGATCCCGCCTCAATAGCGTCACGTACGTAGTACGGCTTCCTCGAATCAAGAGTGCGGATCAATCATCAAATCTAAGCCTCGTACGGTAAAATCCATCGTACGGCATCCCAATATCGGCGTACGGTCAAGTATCTCCTAGGTGTCTCCTCATTCGTATAATGTCATCATCAACACATCTCATGATCAAGGTGCTAAACTGTGATCGCATACATCAATCATATATCATTGCCATCATGATAAGCATAATTAGTTTATCCTCAGAAATATCATATCATATGTATCATATTGTGATTAAGTCATACTTATATGATATCGGCATCAGGTCACACCAATATAATGTCGTAATCAAGTTATACATATATCATATCGTGATCAGTCACAAGTTACAGTCCGGGTACTATTCTAGCGTCCCATGTACATCAATATCACCACCACTCTTTATAATTTATATATTCATGTTCATTATCTCATTCTCTAATGATCCGCTAACACTTTAATACGACTGTATAGCCAAGAATTACGGCATCAAGCCCAGTTACATTATTTCATCTTATCTCGGATATCATATCACATCAATGTATCCCATATACGTGTTGTATATATATATATATATATATACCTATACCTCGTCCTATATATATATATACACATGCACGTATACACCATGTCGTGTTTCAGTGTGTGAGTGTGTATGTTTCTACCTGAAACCTACGAACCTCTTCCAAGGTATTCATCCTCAGGTATGGTTTTCCTAAATCAGTCTAGTCCAGCCTAGGGTCAATACTAGGGTCCTACTAGGGTCACATCTTGTTTCCTAATGTCAATAAGTACTATTCCTATTCTACGTTGCGGGGGTGCTAAACGCCATCCACCCGACTTCCCCCCGTAGATATGCATCTACTCACCTGGTCCATGTCTGCCGAAGACAGTGTCGCCATCCTCCTCTTCATCGCCCGCAGTCCACGTGAGGGGTACCTAGACGCAAACATATAAATAGCATCGTAAACTGAATCACATACGAAAGTCAAACGATACAAGGAACAAGCATAGGTTAAAACCTATGTCCCGTCCACGCAAAAGCACCAAATATCGCTCGATATCGGCGTACAAACTCCGATGGATCGAGATAAACATTAACAAATAACTCATAGTTTTAAAACACATTACTTATATTATAAAACATGATTAAATCCATCGAAACCCTAAAATCCATCAAATCGCCCGATTTCGTAAAACCCGAAAATGCCAATTTACCGTTTTTCATCAAAACGTGACATTTAAATGAAACCAATGGTTATAAAACTCATTAAATAGCATAACTAGACTATACAACCCCTTGCTTTATTTTTATTACACAATTTTGCATTTATTTGAAATTTCTAGTTTGCAACTTTTAACAATTTTTAACATTTTTCAAGCAAAATACCACAATTCCACCACAAAACGTGATTTTTCATGAATTAATGTATTAAACCATAATTCATAATGATAATGATTTAATGAAACCATAAATTATATTTTTAATCACATTTATTTAGAAATTTCTAAAATCTAGTTTACAAAATAGCAATTTTTATCACAATTTATCAATTATCAATAGAAACTAGCAATCAAACTAAGTTGTTCTTTCCATTAACATGCTAAAGTTCTCACTAAAACTACAATCTAATAATAGCCACCTTAATTGGAATTTTATATCACCCACATATATATTTTACAAAAACTAGTTAGCTAAATAGCTTCATTTAAACAATTTTAAATGAAAAAATTTACAATTCAACAAACATGCAAGATTTTTCCACTCTAAAAATATTAAACTAGCTATTATAACCTTATTTAATCAATAAAAATCACAACTTGATTTTTCAAACCCTAACTTGAATTTTAAAAGTAGCAAATAGAATTAATATATTAAATCTAATTATGCTTAAATGAACATCTAATAACAATAAATCAAAAGAAGGAAATTTATACCTCCAAAATATGAAACCCAAACATGAAATAAGCCTCCAAAATGCATGCTTTCCATCTCCAAAATCCATGCTAAATAGGTCAAAGGAAAATGGTAGAGGTTGAATGTTGATTTTTGAGATTTATTTTTGGAATTTTTGATGAATTTTGATGATTTTTAATGCAAAAATGATGGGGGAAAAATTTTGGGGCTACCCATGGAGGGGAGGCCGGCCATGGAGAGGGAGGAGGGTGGAGAGAGAGAAAAAATGTGTGGTATTGTGTAGAAAGTTCATAAATAATGCATTTTTTTCACTTAAACCCTTTATTATCTAACTTTTTCAATTTAACCCTTTTCCTAGAAATTTCTAGAACCATGGAGAGATTTTGGAAAAGATTTTGCATATTACACACTTGATTCTAATATACCATGGCTCATTTTTACAAATTAAAACCATTCAAATTTGTAATTTACACTAATTTAGTGTAAAAAATAAAGCTTATGTTAATATTTAAACTATTTAATTTAGGAAAAATATTTAATTAAAATAAAAATTTATAAGTGGCTAAATAAACACCATTTACTAGTAATTACATAATTAAAATATGTATTTTTGAAATTATAGTGAAAAACAATCACGGTTTAATTTTACGAAAAATACATTTTACTTTACCGAAATTCATAAAATTCACTTAAACAATTTTATTCATTTAATTATTTATTTAATTATTTTTAAAACGTTACATATAGTAAAATTGTAGCACGAACTGTTATATTCCTCGTCTTGTACGTGGATGGCATTCTATTGATAGGAAATGACATTCCTATGCTACAATCTGTCAAAGAATTCTTGTCACACATGTTCTCTATGAAAGACCTGGGTGATGCCTCTTACATTCTGGGGATCCGGATCTATCGTGATAGATCCAAAAGGATGTTGGGACTTTCGCAGTCCAGGTATATCAACACTATACTGAAAAGATTCAGTATGGAAGATTAAAAGCGCGGTAATCTACCGACTTGTCACGGAATCACCCTCTCTAAAGAGATGTCTCCCAAGACTGATTTGGAAAGGGAACGCATGTCTATTATACCCTACGCTTCTGCGGTAGGCTCTATAATATATGCGATGTTGTGCACCAGACCAGATGTAGCTTACGCACTGAGCGTGGTAAGCCGGTATCAGTCAGACCCAGGGGAGAATCACTGGATAGTAGTGAAGAACATTCTCAAGTACTTGAGAAGGACTAAGGAGATATTCTTGGTTTACGGCGGAAAAGATTTCAAGATCGAGGCATTTGCTGATTCCGGCTTCCAGAGTGATAAGGACGATTCCAAGTCCATGTCAGGTTATGTCTTTACCCTCAATGGAGGGGCAGTGTGCTGGAAGAGTTCTAAGCCGGACACCGTTGCTGACTCAACGATGGAAGCGGAGTATATTGCTGCTTGCGATGCCGCAAAAGAAGCGGTCTGGATGAAGAAGTTCCTAACAGAACTTCAGGTGGTTCCTACCATTGTTGATCCAATACCTATGTATTGCGACAACAACGGAGCTATAGCTTTAGCAAAGGAACCAAGGTCCCATCAGAAGTCCAGACACATCTTAAGGCGGTATCACCTGATCAGGGAGACCGTTGATTGCCGGGAGATCGAGGTCCGGAGAGTTGTTACAGAGGAGAACATTGCTGATCCATTCACAAAGGCCTTACCTCAGATTCAGTTCGAGAGGCTACTGGAGATGATCGGTCTTCGATATGCCAGTACATGGCCCTAGTGCAAGTGGGAAATTGTTAGTGTATATGCCCTAGGGGCCATTATTGTATCATACTAGCTTGTATATTACTTAATGGAAGCTTGGGATATTCACAGTTATATAACAGTCTTGCCAAACATGGTAGTATGCTACTTGGTTTTATCTATCTTAATATGTGTGTACGTATTGATACAGCCCTTAGGATCTTGCTTGACTACCAGCATTGTGATGGCAGTCACACTAGTGGGGGCTGGGTAGTCTACAAGCACATCCTTTTTCAGGTCCCTAGTCGTAGGATTATCGAGACAGGGCATCGATACTCCGGAGTAGACTAGTGAGTACGCTTCTCATCCCAGTTGGGGAGATGGACTATCCCACAGCCATCAGTACGTCGTACTGGAGATAGTATACAGGTGCTCATTGGGTTACGGGTACACCGGACAAGACTCGCAGGGAACTGTTGGTTGGTATTATACCCATCGTCAGTTAACAGTTCCTAGGTGACATGAGTACAACATAGTCCGCAGACTTGACACTGCTACTTCGCCTCGAATGTGTCCCACTGTTCTTAGATTGCTACCCTACCACGGCTCAAAGGAGTTGTGCAAATAGGTAGCAGTTGGGTGCAGTCCCGAGCACTTGGAGGCAGTGGCGGTTAGACAGGATTCGTCTCTCCCGGTATTGGGAGTTGATATCGCGCTGTGTCAGAGAGCCATTACGCAAAGTCCTTGGCCAGGGCAAGCGAGATTTACTGGTAGGTTCCAGTAGTTTCTCAAGGTGTAATGGGCTTCACTCCGACACGACTTATACCGCTTTTAGGGGACTGACGCTTGCCGCCCCCCTAGGCCCGATATGCGATAGTCTTAGACAAACAGACTGGACTGTACTAAGATTGTCACATCAGGCTCAGTAGGAGTTCGGATGGGTTTCCTCATCGGCCTTCTTATCGACATCTACCTGGGGACCGTTACGTACAGCTAGTGCCGCTTGAGGTCTGTGGTTAAACCCACTGCCAGCGTAGTAGTCGAGTCTTTAGAGTCCCACACAGAGAGTTTCCCTGCTCCAGGCGAAACGATATAGAGGTCGTATGGCTTTACGACAAGGGTTCGGACGCATACGTGTTTAAACGCACGTACGACGTTCGGACTGTTTTTACTAGCCGGCTTTGGTTTAAGCCAGGTTCTAGTATCGGATTATTGGATTTATATAGTCTAAAGTTTTTCCGTGTTTTCACGGATAGGTGGGGCGTTCTCGTAATTTGGCAGGAAGCTTCTAGAAGTATGGTGACTTGAGGGTTTAGGTGGCATAAGCATTTATTGCTTTAGTGACTCATTTGTGTGATTCATCCATATCATTATTGCATCATTAAATGGTTAATGACTCATGTAGTGAATCACACATATTGAATTAATAAAGCATGATGATTAATCATTTTATTTATTTATTTGATAAATCATTATGCTTCATATATTCAAGAGAGATCATTATCTCATTCCAATTCTTATGCTCACCTTCTCTCTCCTCAAGCTCACTCTCTCTTCAAACCCTAATCCTAACCTTCATGTGTTAAGATCGAGGATTAGATAGACTAATTAATCCATAACCATTCTCTATATCACCTAGGTGCCTTTGATTAGCAACTAAAGAAACATAGTTACCTCAAGATTAGAGGTGAAGCTTGAAGTAGAAGCTCTCGGGTGGATCGTCTATTACATAGAGGAGGCCGAAGAGGAGGTAGAGAACGAAAAGACGAAGGACAAGGTTCACTAGGTATAATCTATTCACATAATATTTAACAACTCCTATGTATATGTTAGTTATAGTTTAGCAAAGATTCTTCGGTTAGTCGATGTTAATCCAAAGAACAAGATTGTTTTTCATATTTCCGCCTCCCCGCAACTCGTGGGGTGTTGTACATCGACTTACACTCACTGGGTGTGAGTACACTGGACAGACTCACGAAGAACTTATAGATGGTACTATACCTATCGTCAGATGGAAGTTCTCAGGTGACATGTGTACGGGTTATTCTTCGCACCTGAGATCGTCAATTATCACGTATGAGTTCCCACTGTGCTTTGATCACTACCCTACCACGGCTCTACTGAGTCATGCAAACAGGTTTTGATTGGGTACAGACCCGAGCCACATGGAGGCAGTAAGCGATTGTTGGGGATTCATCTCTCTCGGTATTGGGAGTCGATATCGCACTGTGTTCGATTGGTCAGGATCATAAGACCTTAGCCAAGGCAGTTGGGATTTACTGATAGATGATCAGTAGTTTCTCGGATTGGTCCTAAGCCTCATCAACACGGCTTATCGGGTTATTAGGGTCTGACGTTTACCACCCCCTAGACCCGGTATGCTACACTCTTAGACAAAAAGACCGGACTGTATGGAGATTGTCATGGATAGGCTCAGTAGGAGTTCGGACGATTTTGCTCGTCGGCCTTCCTTTTCAACAGGTACCTGGGTAGCTGTTACGTGCAGCTAGTACCGCTGACGTGCTTGTAGTTGAACCCACTGCCAGCGTACTGTTGAGTCTTTAGAGTCCTACAAAGAGGGTTTCCCTGTTTCAGGCGAAACGATGTAGAGGTTGTATGGTTTTACGGCAGGGTTTGATCACATATATGTACTTGTGCTTGTATGATGTTCGGGCGAATAATACTAGCAGGCTATGGTTTAAGCCGGATCCTAATATTATATTCTTGGATTAATTTTGTCTTTTTGTATTCATATTTTTCGGAATATGGATACCGGTATGTATATACGATGAGGGATATTCTTGTAATTGTGCAAGATGATTCTAGAAGAAAACACATCATTATTGTTTTAAACATTTAGGTTAAATGGTTAATGAGGTGGAGGTATGAGGTATTGTTTTTCATTAAATGAAGCATGGCAACTTGGTGACTCATGGTTTACTATTTGGGTATACTTGATATTTTGTGTTGTGAATATATTTTTGGTTTGCATTATTAGTTCACAACACTTAGCTATTCTTCATAATTCTATGCTCACTCTACACTCTCATCTCCTCAAGCTTCATCTTCTTCTTCCTCAAAACCCTAATAGTCTCATGTGTTGAGAAACCTAGGGTTAGTGAGACAAATCAATACATCATCATTCTCTACATCATCTAGGCTACTTAGATTAGCATTCTAAGTAATCTAGTTACCTCAGTTTAGAGGTAGGAGCTCAAAGTAGACACTCTCGGGTGGATCATCTTTGATGCGAGGAGGCCGTATATCAAGCATGATCCGTACATCCTTTGAGGAGCTAAAAGAAAGGAGTGATGACCCTAAGGATTTGGTTCTTTAGGTATAACATTCTATCATACTAGATAGAACCCTTTAGCTTGCTAGTTAGGTTTATGGTAGATCCGGTTAACGGGTTATTCTAGCGCCAGTTTAAATTGTTGTAAAATTTTTGTTCCGCAAACGGCCATGGATGATGGCCAGGGCGTTAGTGTAAGCCAACAATATGTGTTCAATCGGATGACTGATATACTAGCCTATTTCATAGCCGGAATACCAAGTCAGGTTTTGACTTGATAACCGTATTAATGATACGGTTTCTAGTATAGTGTATATGATACACACTCTCTACAGTATATGATACTGGGAAGATATTGATGGCATTTCGTGTATGTGATACATGATGCGTACGTGTATAGGATACATGTACTAATACTTATTTTATATATATATATATATATATTAATTCCCACCGTTATGAATTATGTATAAATAAATATAGAAATAAATATATGTATGTAAATGTATATATATATATATATATCTATATATATATATTAATGTATATATATATATTATATTTAATATATTTAATTAGGTGGTGGGGCCTACCCTCTCTCTTATGTGTTGACACACACATGAGAGAGAGTGGGGTGTGTGGGTATGTGTCATGTTATACATGGCATGGTTTGAAAAATAATATGACACAATTCATTTTCTTTTTCAAGCCATCACAAAATAGAAAAACATCTTCTTCCTCTGATGAAGAGCTTGAGCTCACTAGATTAATGGCAAGTGTTTCCATAGTAAGTGTTTGCAAAAAGTAGAGAGTACCCATTGTTCACATCACCTTCCTCCAAGTCTAGCAAGCTTCTGGAGGAAGTCCTTCCGACCGGCGACGGAGTTGGAGCTCAGGCAGCCCGCTATCAACGCGGATCATCTACGGCGAGGCAGTCGGCGTGCAGATGCGTTCGGGAGCTCACAGAGTTTAGACAGGGTCTTCCGGGATCAGCCGGACACGCTATAAAAGTTGTAGCACCTCTGAACGTTTTCTTTATGCTCTTTAGTTTAGTTAGAAACTAGTGTTTGGATGATTTTGCCGTATGGTTGATCACGCCTTCACGGAATTTTTGTTTTCCGTCCATTCCCGCTTCCGCTGCGCTCACGCGCGGGGCTCGCTCGTCCTTACAGTAGTATCAGAGCCAACCAAGCACTAGGACTAGCTAAGGCAACGTTTTAGTTTCGATTGACAATTATCCGATTTCGATTTCCGAGTTTAAGCCCCTTCTCTGTCCGAATTTCAAAAGTATTTTAAAAAAAAATTTAAACAACTGCAGAATGTTGATTTTGATGTGAAAATGACATGGGAGAAAACTGGGGGATTTCTGCCTTTATTTGGCCGGCTATTCTGGTTCCTCACCGGCCAATTTGTTTCTTTTTTCCCCTAATTTTCTCTGGGGGTTTAAACATGTAGAAATAGGATTTGTGGTATTGTTTGATTTTCCCAGTATTGAGATTTGATCTCGTATTGTATTGGAAAGTTATCAATCAAAACAGTAACATCGTAGCGTTTTTGTATTCATGATGTTAAAGTGTTTAACTCAGTTGATACGATGATACATACTTGTTGATATGTATTTGTGAGTCTGTGATGTTCTATGTTAAGTTTGTTTGGTGTGGATTGGATCGTTCCAAAATGAATAGCTCTGTGCGTATTTGGATGTTGCGATGTTATATGTTTCATTTCATTCATGTTGTAGCCAAAATTATATTCTTTTATTCGGGACGAGCGGTCGACACGTGGCCGTTGTTTTCGCTTATTGTATTATTATTTGTCGGGGCTCGATCAGGTTGCGATCGATGTTACCGTTGTATTAATACATGTATTAGGATTACCCTATGGAGAAGCGCACTGGCAGCCAGATTCTAAATTGCAGCGGGTGGACATCTCAAGGAGTTAAGACCGGGTCACTCGATTCTAGAATTGACGGGCTGCTTGCCGCGCTTGTAGGGGGTTAGGATAGACCCATGGAGGAGTGCTCTTGTCATCGGATTTGAGAAAGTGCTGAGTGGCACCATCATGGTGATGATGCCGGTTTGACTCGTTACTTGGGTTAGAGGATGACTTGCCGCACTCGTAAGGGTCTTCTTTTGGCTACGCATGGGCTGTTCACGCGACCGGGGTATTTCGTACTTCGTTTGTGGCTCGAACGAAACGCGGGATTCCTAGATGATCCGACCATTCCAAACTCTGTGATGTTGTTTTTCCTCATGCTGTAATGTGATTATTTGCGTGTGATGGTATATTTAAATATGTGATATATATAGTGTGTGTGTGTGTGTGTGTGTGTGTGTATATTAATGTTATATACGTTTTGCATCCGCGCTGGCCCTACCCCTGCTCTGCCGTTAGTTAAGTAACCTAACGGTGCATGACGGGGCACCGTGGCGAATGCGGATGGCGTATATATGCATTATATTTTTCCTTTTCATACTTTTCTATAATGTCTGTGTTTGAAGGATAATACTGGATAATGAGATTATCTAAATGATGGGATTGTATTAATTGTATTAATTGCATTAATACAAAGTAAAATAAACCTATACGTTGTGGGAACCAATTTTTTTAAAGAGTAAATTTTAGTCGATTCTTTTGCTTTGCATTGAGGCATTCGGTTAGGAATGTCATGCACCCCGTTCGATGAGGAAAGAGCCTTGATCCCATCACTAGGAGTTCACTCTTGGGTAAAAGTTTGTGTTACTAAAATTGTTTTTGTGGCCATATTCCTTTGCTTTGCGTCGTGATATTTGGTTATGAATATCCCGCAACTCATTCGATGAAGAAAAGAGTCTAGATCCTTTCACGGGGTGTTCACTCTTAAGCAAAGGTCTACGTGACTATAAACTTTCAAAAACCACTCGGTTCCTACGATGAGATCAAATTCATTACGTTGATGGTTTTCTTCAAAACTAGCTGTAACCTTCTGTGATTTCAGGAAGTAGAGTACTTAGTATCCGTGCTGCATTTGTTGATCTTTAGTCAAGGTGTAGTGTACGGTAGCTAAATAATGTCTTCCTGCTTGCATATGATGCGATTAGCTAGGACATTCATACGAATTTGTTGATCTTCAGTCAAGGGTCGTACGGGTGGGTCTAAATTAATCACGAAATGACGAGCCGAACATGATTAGGACTCTTTGATTTGTTGATCTTTAGTCAAGGTCATAGAGTCCCAGGGGCAAAAACAACATCGGGAGTTTCAAGTGTTAAAACTTGCAATGAGATTGCATACCTTCTATGGAGTAGGGTAATTTGTTGATCTTTAGTCAAGTTTACTATGCCATGATAGATTGGATCCCGATTCCTACTGTGAATAATAGTTACTCCCGGGAGATTTTCTATACGAAATCCCGGCCAGTTCTCCATTTAGGGTTTGAAGGAGAATTTGACAGAACAGTGGGAGCCATCCTGATTTGATAAATATACCAATCTAATCTAGGTTAGAGTGCATGCAGAGTATTTCTTTTCTTTCTCTTTGGTAGAGACCGTAGACTGGCCTTTAACTAAGACTCATTAACCAAGTTGACCGACTTTTCTTACAATCGACAGCTTTGGAATATCTAGATTGCCCTAATCCATGACATAGTCACATATGTCCTCTCATATCCTACTTCCCCTTCTGCTAACTCCAGAACCCTCTTTATTCGGTACAGAGATCCATATTGTTTGGAAGGCCATCATATAGTTAGATACGAGCTCGATGAAACTATTTCAGTCTGAGAATGGCCACTGGTTCTGGATTAGATGAATTGTTCGTTTGTCTATCCCTCCTAACTTATCTCAAGCTCGAGAGCTCCTTACATATAAGGAGTGTATACCAGTTACACTTATTAGATAGTCTTCTTTCAATCCCAAAGCTTGTACTGAAGGAATGGAAAAGAGAAAACCAACTAGCATAAGTTCGGTATACAAGAAGGTAAGATGGAAAGACATCAAAAGGGATTGAAGTGATAAAAGGAAATTGCGACTACTGTTATCAGCCTGGGCAATGAAAAAGGCATTACTGTGAAAACCCGACTAACCCCACTGAAACATTTTTGATGTTTCGGATTTCCCATGGGTCTGTGTTTTGAGAAACTTTTTATCAATAAAATCTAACTCCTGGGTATATCGATACCGAATTAGAATCCCACATCTATAAGACATTACAGATGCTGAGAAGGAGCAGAGAATTGTGAATGGATGATTTTATCCTCAATGTCGGTTTTCTAAGCAATTGTTGCTATTGAGGAAAATCATCAGGTTTTGCCTAAACAGCTATTCTTTTGGTTTCTTATTAACCAAAAGAATGTTTTTCAATTAACAGCACACAAAAAATGAGTTATTGAACTCTAGGGACTCATACATATTGATGTATGTTGTCCAATGTCCATACGGACAAGGGGTTGGTTCTAGGTATTCCATATTGAGAATGTGATTCTCATTCAGATTGCTCATCCGTGGGTGCGCTCCATGATGAGTAATGTTGAGTTGCCTTCTTCAATTTTGGGGATGCATTAGAAATAGATGCATATCAATTGATACTAGTTCCACCTAAACACAGTGTCTCTTTTCTATATTTGATATAGAATAGTGTTCATCTTAAAGTTGTTAAGATGTAGGGTTATCTGTTTATATTTAAATCCATAATCCGGATAAACTAGAGGCACGTTTCGGAAATAACAGTCTATGGGTTATCCAAAGATTTCGTGAGGGATAGCTTCTACCGTTTTTCAAGTTCAAAAGTGTTTTGTTCTTGACTCGCCACCTCCTTGGTTAAGGAATTTCTTGCAAAAAAAATTAGTGGGAGCATAGTAGAACTGGAAATGGTTCCAGAGCCACAAACAGTTACCGAAAGTTTAGTAGAAAGCTGTTGGTAGTACTGTTAGATTCTGCATACTAATATGTATAACATACTCTTGACAGGAAATGATTTTCCTACACTACGATTCGGTCAAATATTGGTTGTCACCGTTTTTCCTTTATGGATTATATATACATCATCGATTCTGGTGACTAGGTCTATAAAGTTAGACCTGGTAAAAGATTTGGGATTATCTAAATTCAGGTATAATGACACCATTCTAAAGTGGTTTAGAATGGAGGACTCCTAGTGAGGTAATGTATCCGCAGGTAATGGGGTCACTCTCTCTAAATGATGTCTTTCGGGACTGATGAAGAGAGAGACTCGCATGAATGACATTCGACATACTATGGCGGTGAGGTCAATCATGCAATGTTATATACCGGACATGATATTGCTTTTACACTTGGTGTAGTAAGCAGACATTAATCCAATCCTGGAGAAACATAGGAAGAAGTGAAGAGTATATGAGATGTTCTTGGTGTATGGTAATGACAACTTCTTCTTCCGAGAGGCAATTACCGATTCTAACTTCCGTAGTGACAAGGGTGACAGAGTGTCTGTCGTGAGTCATTAGTTTACCCTCTTATGAGGAGCAGTGTATTGGAAGAGATCCAATCGAGATACTGGGGTAGTCAAGGCGCTAGATGCTGATTGTAAATCAGCAGAGGATACATCCTATTTATTTGTTTGGATAAATATGTTCATTTGTGAACTAGGTCCTATCAGCTATACAAACAATATTCTAAGGTAAGTATCGCTCATTTCGGGAGATAGTTGATCTTTATGAAGTTGATATTTAGAGAGATACAATTAGAAACATTATAGCGGATCTACTCACTGAGGCTGGTTCTCGAACACAGTTTGCGAAACTGTTAGTACAGAAGTTGAGTATGCAGTAGCACATGAGATGTGTGCATGCGATGCCGTAATTATTGGCCTTGAGTGCAAGTGGGAGATTGTTGGATATTGGTGCCCTCAAGGCAATTTTCATAGTTGCTGGAATGCTATTACTGAATTCGAGGAGGGCCTATACCAAGAACAGTCTTACTCGAGATGATAGTGTGCTATCTGGTTTGTCTTTATCTGTCATGTTAATGCAAGATACTACTTATCACGTATCGCAAATAAATGAGATAAAGCCCATAGGATCTTTGCTTGACTACCAGGATTATGATAAGGATCATACTAGTAGGGCCTTGTAGTTTATAAGCACATCCTTAAATGTCCCTAATCATAAGAGTATCGAGACTGGGCATCGGTACTCCAGTTTAGACTAGTGTATACGTTTCATGACCCTGTACGGGGCGACGGATGATCCTACAGCCATTAGTATTTGACACTGATGATTGTATATAAGTACTCATTGGATAAGTTAAACTAGACGGACTCGCCGAGAACTCCCAGATGGTATTATACCAATGTCAGATAGCAGTTCTCTGGTGACATAAGTACCGGGTAGTCCCTAGACCTGAAATCGCCACAGTGTCTCATATGTGTTCCCACTGTACTTAGATTACTACCCTACCATGGCTTTACTGAGTCGTGCAAATAGGTTTTAGTTGGGTACAGTCTCGAAGCATATGGAGGCAGTGAGCGGTCGAGGGAATTCGTCACTCCAAGTATTTGGAGTCGATATTGCACTGTGCAGGATACGACTGTAACCAAAAGTCCGTGGCCACGGCAGTGGAGATAAACTGGTAAGTGTTACCAGTTGTATTTTTTTGGTTATGAGTCCTCTGTCAGCACGACCTATCGGGTTATTGGGGGTCTGACAGATTCCACTCCCCGGATCCGATATGCGATACTCTTTGACGAAGAGACTGGACTGTACGGTTACTGTCACTTATAGACTTTGTTGGGTCCGGATGAGTTCGCTCGTCGACCTGCCTTTGTCTTGCTCATACCTGGGTAGTTGTTACATACAGCTAGTGCCATTGACGAGCTTGTACGTTAACCCGAAAGGGGGTTGAATCTGAAAGTGTTTCAGATTCAATCGGATACGATCCTGTATAACCTACTGCCAGCTATTGACAGGTCTTTAGAGTCCCGCAACGAAAGTGCCTGGCCAGGAAAAATGCGATGTGACGTACGTATAGAGATACGTACATGAGTTCGATAATACATGTATATTGGATATACGTTTTCAATCGGACGACTGTTATACTAGCCGGTTTCATAGCCGGAATACCAAGTCAAATGTTGACTTGATAACCGTATTAATGATATGGTTTCTAGTATAGTGTATATGATACACACACTCTCTACAATATATGATACTGGGAAGATATTGATGGCATTTCGTGTATGTGATACACGATGTGTACGTGTATAAGATACAGGTACTAATACTTATTTAATATATATATATATATATATTAATTCCCACCATTATGAATTATGTATAAATAAATATGCAAATAAATATATATATGTAAATGTATATATATCTTTATATATATATTAATGTATATATATATTATTATAAATTTAATATATTTAATTAGGTGGTGGGGTCCACCCTCTCTCTTATGTGTTGACACACACATGAGAGAGAGTAGTGGGGTGTATGGGTATTTATCATGTTATACATGGCATGGTTTGAAAAATAATATGACACAATTCATTTTCTTTTTCAAGCCATCACAAAATAGAAAAACATCTTCTTCTTCCTCTCAAGAACAGCTTGAGCTCACTAGATTAATGGCAAGTGTTGCCATGGTGAGTGTTTGCAAAAAGTAGAGAGTACCCATTGTTCGCATCACCTTCCTCCACGCCTAGCAAGCCTCTGGAGGAAGTCTCTCCGACCGGCGACGGAGTTGGAGCTCGGGCAGCCCGCTTTCAACGCGGATCATCTAGGACGAGGCAGTCGGCGTGCAGACGTGTTCAGGAGCTCACGGAGTTTAGACGGGGTTTTTAGGGATCAGTCAAACACACTACAAAGATTGTAGCACCTCTGAACTTTTTCTTTATGCTATTTAGTTTAGCTAGAAACTAGTGTTTGGACGATTTTGGCGTATGGTTGATCACGCCCCCACAGAATTTTTGTTTTCCGTCCGTTTCTACTTCCACTGCACGCACGCGCGGGGCGCGCCCATCCTTACAGTACAGTCCCGAGCCATATGGAGGCAGTAAGCGGATCGTCAGGGATTCGTTTATCCCGGTATTGGGGTACATGTCGCACTGTGCACGGGTGACCATCATCAGAAATCCTTAGCTAAGGTGGACGAGATTTACTGATTTAGATTAGTAGTTTCTCAGTGGGTGATGGGTTTCACACCGACATGAAATATCGCGTTATTAGGGGTCTGATTTTATCCTGCCCCTAGACTCGGTATGTGATAGTCTTAGACGAACAGACCGGACTGTATAGAGATTGTCACAGACAGGCTCGGTAGGGGTATAGATGAGTTTGCTCATCGGCTTTCCTTTCACTCAATACATGGGTAGTCATTACGTACAGCTAGTCCCGCTAACGTGCTTGTGGTTGCCAGCGTATTGACGAGTTTTTAGAGTCCCACACAGAGAGTTTTCTCGGTTCAGGCGATATGATGTAGATGACGTATGTTGGTACATACAGGTGTCCGATTAAATATGTGTACAGGCTACACGGATTTTAATCGGACGGTTGATAATACTAGCAGCTTAGGATTAAGCCGGATTATTAAATTAAGTTTTGATTTAATAATTTATATACATTTTTAATATATGTATTCTAGTATTATTGTTCACTATTCATTTTCTCTCTTGTCTATTTGTATTTTTATACGAATACGCGTATATGTATTTCGATACGTATACTGGGTTGTATTCTGTATTTATACGGAATTTGTTATATAAGATGGACACCTCATTTGTGAATATTCATTTATGAATATTCATAATATGAGGTGGAGGGTGAGGTGGCATTGAGCAGGGTTGAAGACATGTAGAGAGGAATGGGCTTCATTATTTTATTACAAATGATTGTGAGTTTTTTATTTGTATGGTTGCAAAAATATGAAGCCATTCCTTTTCACTCTTGATTCTACTACTCTCTCATTTTCCTTCTACATTTGCTCATGGCTATTTTTCCTCATCTTCTCTTCCTTCTTCTGCACTTGCTCTCTTGAGCTTAGATTTGAGAGAGAAAGATAGTGGAAAATTCCTACATCCCCAGTCTCCATTCCTAGTGAGCTTGGAGCGTCAGTTGCTTCATTAGGTGAAACTGGAGCTTGGATTGGTTCTCTCGGATGGATCATCATCGGCGAAAGAGGACCGGCTTGCAAATGCGACCTGGAGCTCTTGAGACCATGCTAGAATCCAACCAAATTGGAGCAAAGGAAGACGCTATGAAGGTTGTAATTTCAATCATATTATGGTTCTAGTTTAGGTGTTTGGTAAGATTTTGGGGGTTTAGTTTTTATTGCCACGAAAATTTTTGTTTTTGAATTCCTCTTTGGCCGTAGGTTTGCGGCAAGGGCACTAAAAACCAACACTATCGTCAAATAGCAGTTCTCAGGTGGCATGAGTACAGGTAGTCCTGTCACGACCCAAATGTGGCACATGACTGGCACTCAAATCACGTGTCATCTAATGACGTCGACGCGGTTCAAGTAAGCTGAAACCCGGAATCTAAACCCCTTTTGAAAATATTGGAGGTGAAGTTTAAAATAGTCATCAGATGGAATCAGTTTAAAATAACATTTAAGTTTAACTAAGTATGTTTGAAAAACATCTATGACGTTTTGAAATTCGACAACACCTCCTTTGCATTTTTGTATAACCCGATACAACATAATAACAAAATAGCATCCCAACGGGAGCCAGCTTCCACGTCCAAACGACGGAGCGGCTAAACAATCTATATCAGAAGTCGACTCCAAAGAGTGCGACCTCACAATGTCTAAGTCTCGCTTCTAAGTCTCTATATAACATTTCTAAGTTGATGGAGTTTCCACTAGATACAAGAATATGTGAATAATCAAGAGTGAGTACGATACAATAATAACCCACTTACCAATTAATCACCGAAAAGAATGTGTGTCCAAGCCGCTGATAATCCAAGCGGTAAAACCTGCAAGAAACTGTGGCACAACGGGGATGAGTTGCCACCTCAGCGAATAAAAGTACATCTAAAGGTAGAAATCGAAATGCTCGACGATACCTAGGTCATAAGTATAGTACTACCCTAATCTGTACTAATATAACATGATATGCGTGTGTATCATAATGCAACACTAACTGTCATGCAACCCCAAGTAGAATATATATATATATAGGTACTGTCCCCCGGATCAGTCCTAGTCGAATCCAATAAATGAAATCTAACCGTGTACCTCATGATAACAATCATATCAATATATATGGATGTCCAGCATCGATATCGAAATCAGAAATCTCCCGTGTCCAGTATCGACACGTAAATGCAGATAACGTCGACACCATCTCAATAGATGATCGCCACCCGATATCCCTAGCCCCGATCGGTATCCCCTAGATATCCGTTGTGCCCAATCGATCCCCGGTCAGTATCTCCTAGATATCTGTCGTGCTCGTCTCTGTCTCCGGTATCGCGTATCCTCGCTAGGCTCCCCGCCTCTTATGCGGCTTGTTAGTTTACGGTAGCGCCCCGGCCGTCTACAGACGCCAAATGCGGAACAAAAACATTTAACCGGCGCTATCGTATACTATAACCCGGATCTGCCATTATTGCTAAACTAACAAACTGTAAAGAGAGTAGAAAGGTTATACCAAACGATCCGAGGCCTTCGTTCTTTAACTATCATCCCACGCTCCGTTGCGGCTGCTCCGATCTCGTCGATCTCCGATATTCTCGTCCAGGTGGCACCACGTCAACGATTCTTTAAAAAGGCTCCTGCCTCTGACTCGAGGCAACTCGGTCATCAAGTTTGCTAAAAGAGATGATCAAGATTGATGTAGAGAATGAGTAGAAGACTTTGTCTCATTACGTCCAAAGCTATGGACGAACGGTAAATGAAGTTGCCAATTAATTCGGGTGATGGAATGAAATGAGCTATGAAATTTCCATACACCCAAAAACTAACATAATCTTTTCACCAAATGAATCACTCAAATGTATGAGAGAGAGGAGGGGGCTGGCCACATATAAGGAGGTGGGGGTGAGTGTAGGAGAGGGGGAGGTGACAATAAGAGAAATATCTAGTGTGAACACAAAGTATGAACACAATAAATGCACCATTAAAGCACCATTAATGAACAAGTGAGTCACAAGCCTAATCACCTCTTCTAGAACCTTCTAGAAGCATCCACACTTATCCAAAGAAAAGATAAATCCGTCTTTAACCGAATGTTAAAAGACGATTGATAGAAAACTGGAAACTGGCAACTTCCAAAAGTGATCCCGAAACGAATTTCAGGATAACCCCGTAACCGTATAAATATACCCGCATTTGTATTACGACCGAATACAAATGCAACTGAGACAAAGATATTATATCTACTCAATATAATACTCGGATCCGGCTTAAACCAAAGCCCACCAGTATTATCTGCCCGAAATATGACACGTGCATAAACGCACGTGCATTTTCCGAACCCTGCCATAAAACCATACGACCTCTACAACGTTTCGCCCGAACTTAGGAAACTGTTTTTGGGGGACTCTAATGACTCGTCAGTACCCTGGCAGCGGGTTTAACCACAAGCCGTCAGCGGCACTAGCTATGCGTAACGGCTGCCCATGGACTGACCTCAAGGGAGGCCGATGAGCGAACTCATCCGGAAACCCTACTAAGCCTAATAGTGACAATGTATATACAGTCCGGTCCATTCTTCTATGAGTATCGCATATCTGCCTAGGGGCTAGTAACGTCAGACCCCCAATAGCAGTATAAGTCGTGTCGGAGTGTCGCCCAATAACACCCTGAGATACTACCGGAGTACCTACCAGTAAATCTCCTGCCACGGCCATGGGCTTTGTGTAATGGCTCTTCTAGACACAGCACGATCTCACCCCCAATACCGGGAGAGACAAATCCCCTGCCGATCCGCTCACATGCCTCCATGTGGCTCGGGACTGTACCCAAAAACTACCTGTTTGCACGAATCCTTTGAGCCGTGGTAGGGTAGAAATCAAAGCACAGTGGGAACTCACACGAGACAAATGACGACCTCAGGTCGATGAACTAACCTGTACACATGTCACCAGGGAACTGCTATCTGACGATATGTATAATACCAACTAGCAGGTTCCCGGCGAGTCCTGTCCGGTGTACTCATAACCCAATGAGCACCTGTATACATCTTAGGTGATCCAACTGACACCAGTGGCTTGTGAGACCGGCCACCGCCCCACGTCGAGGTCTCGACTGTATACACTAGTCTACTCCGGAGTATCGATGCCCTGTCTCGAAACTCCCATGACTAGGGACCACAATTAAGGATATGCGTATAAGCCACCCAACTCTCACGTATATGATCGCCATCATACTGTTGGTAGTAAAGCAATATCCTAAGGGCTCTATCAAAGTGTAACATGTAATCAGTCACCTGAACATGTACACGACTGATAAAGTCAAACCAGATAGCATACTATCATCTCGAGTAAGACTGTCCTACCGGTATAGGTCCTCCGCAATCATTGCAATCACGTACCTGCGATCCAATAATTGACTCTGAGGGCACTATCTCCAACACGGCTTTCCTGCCCCTCGGTCTCGAACCGGGTCCACCATGTATCCGACCGTATATCTCCCCACTCAGTCCGGATAATAACAGGTCCGAAACCGTATAGCTCCCCCACTCGGTTCGGAATAAAATACTCAGAAACATAAAGCTCATGGTGGACGCCAACTCATCATATACAAAATATCAAGTAGAGAAAGAGAATATTTGCATAGATTATCCTGATGATATTATATATATATACATATATAACAGCGTCCCATACCACTGAGATATATCATCAAAGTAAAACGTCTAGAAAACTCATAAAATCAAATATAACATTCATAGTACTGGTATTCACAATGCTTAACAGATAATAAGGTAAAGTGCGTAAATAAATCATACAAGTAAACAAGCGCATCAATTCTACCGTGTCATGGCAATACTAATGATGTGTAGTGTAACATACGCGTCTGTGCCCATGCAACATGGCAATCATTAGTATTTATGCAAGTGCTCTAAAGGTGTAATAGCCTATATCAACATCTATATACGTATTACGGAGTATAACAGTTCTACAGTGACATGGCAGTACCAATGAGATATGGTGTAACATACATGTACGTGCTTGTGCAGCATAGTACTCATTGGTAATTGTGCAGTGTCCTATCAGAGTGTTAATATTACGGAAACGTACACTATAGATAAATATAATGCGAATATGTAAAGTAAATCTAAGTATATCTTAATAACTGTAATTACATGCTATGAGCTATATCATTATCTTTGAAAAGGGAACGAAACGTTAGTTTTGAGATAAGGAAGCTGCCTTAGATTAAAATAGATATTCATTTTGTAAATTGGCACCGCATCCTTATATTTTATCATTAAAAAGGGAAACGAATCGTAGTTTTTAAAAGAATATAGCTCTCACAAGTATTACATCCTAAACCGGAAAATAATCTAACTCTGCGAGTCTACAGGAAAACTTGGCCGCTATTCGGCATATAAATGTCATCATTTCCAATACATATAATTCCTTGTATAATACCTCATTGTATTACTGTATTTGTTTCATTTTAAGTACGGCATGATTCCTCGTACAAATCCATCAAATCATATTCATGCCATAAGGATCTAACGTCACGTACGTATGTCATTAAAACTATGCATGAAACTATACGCAAATGAAGGATATACTATATATGATACTCTATCAATAACATTAACATCTATCTAGATATCATACTATTTTAGTTATAAGGTTGCGGGGGTGATATACGCCATCCACCCGACTTTGCCCGTAGATGTAAATCTACTCACCAATTTGATAAGTTTGCTGAAATCCATGCAGCAATATCCGCCAACTCCGTCTCGGAATCCTTGAAACCATACCTATAGTCGTATTTATGAAATATCAGCGTAAATATCATATCAAAACTCAAAATAACGAGATAGGCACCCATAGGTTAGAATCTACAGTAAACTTAACCCAAATACGACAATATATATATGTCGTTAACGTATAAACGTTAACGGTTCAGCTGCAGTACTGAAATACGAAAAATCCGTATCGGATTATCGGAAAACTTAATAAAACCTTTACTAGTCATTCCCAGATTTTTCTGTAAGAATACTGTAACAAATCAAACAACACCATAGCTTATAAAATACCAAAACAAAGCTACAGGAGAAAAACCAACACCAAAAACCTAGGGAAGGCCGGCGAGCTCGGAATTTTAGTGGATGTCTGTCACGACCCGAAATGGCACATGACTGGCTCTTGAATTATATGAAGTCTATAGGACCCCATCTAATTCAAGTAAGCCAAAATCCAAGAAATCTAAACCATTTTTAAAGAAAGTTTTTTGTTAAAATAAGCCGAATATGCGTTTTTAAAATCATAATTCTTTTCTGAAAATTTCGGCGGAGTTTCCTTTGTAAATACTGGCCCCAAACGGGTACAACATGCATAATATATAAAAAGGCATCCCCAAGCGAGAGCTGGCTCTTCGTTAATTGACGGTCACAACCACGCAAGTAATATAATATACAACGCCAAAGGGCGAGGATCAAAACTTACAAAGGAAACTCAAATCATCATGAAAACCATAATAATACAACATGCGACTCTAAGGTCGAAATAATACACAACTGGTTTTCTAAGTCTGAAATAAATATACAAGTTTGGTTGATGGAGTTTCTAGATACAACTGAATAATAAATATACAATAGTGGTCACGATGCAAGTGAACCCACCTACCAAAGCAATCACCCGGAATGGAAGCAGTGTGCCAGAAAGCCGCAATGAAACCTGTAAGGCAAAATCCTGCAAGAACTGTGGCACAACGGGGGTGAGTTGCCAACTCGTGAGTAGAAAATATCACCGAGCAGAAATCGTATGTATGACTCAATCCTAGGTCAATACGATCATAATATAAATATCCTCTAAAAGATATAGTCTGAAGCATGATAAGGTGGCAAGGGTAAACATCTATACATAAGTGGAATACCATGTGCTCGTGACAGTGCCTCAGATAGCAACATATCATAAATATGAGGTATGAAAGCATGAAAACAGAATACATGTAAATGATAAAACTGTTTTCATATCTCAGTGAGATTTATGTATATAAAATCGAGATATCATCAATGAAATCAACATAAAACAGTGTCTAGCATCAACACAAAAATATATATATCGCTGTCTCAAAATCTAGGGCTCTGGCTATCCGGACTGGCCCCTGTGCTCCGGCTATCCGGACTGGCCAAAACTCCAATCGGTATCCTCCGGATATCCGATGAATCACAATGAAGTCACCGGTCGGTAGTGTTCCCCTTTCAGGCTCAACGCCATCATCTGCGACCATCTTGCCCCGGGGTACCGCACCGGATCCACCATGCACCTACAGACGGTTCCTCCTCCTCCTCGAATCGGGTGTATGATATCGCTCAGGAGCCCAGAAAACTCATGATGGACATATCTCAAATCATATCATGAGAAAACCGCACTTTTATCTTAAAAATGAAAATGAGTTTAATAAATCTTGCGGTTTCTCCAAATCCATAAATCTCATGGAAATCCGAAATCCCAAAATAAAGGGTTAATAACAATAAATACTGGGCTCAGGAAATCCGGACTGGCCCCTAATATCATGGCAATGAATATATAAAAATACATAAAAATATCACAGTAATAAATGCAACATCTAACTAGCACAATAATGATATATCGGAACTATGGACTAGCAAGCGATATCAATGAATTATTATTCTCTAAAGTATACATGACATAGAAATTACCGATGATGATGTGTTTGAGCTGGCAAGCAAGTGTACGTGGAACGTACGCATCACCGGTAATGGTGCTGGTGTCCTGACAGCATGGTTTTATAATAACAAATGAAAACACAATATAAGCATGCAATGCGATGCGAACAGCAAGAATATGCGGGAGCTGAATAATAATCACAACAATAAATAATTTATATTAATATATATGGGTCATACAGTTTGCCGTTTGAAATAACATGAATCGCGTTGTTTAGAAAATAGGGCTATGGTGTTTTTAAGAAAACATACGTCCTTTGAAATATCCGTAGAATCCCTTAGCCTGTCTTTAAAATACTCACGATTCGTTAGTTTAGAAATAGGTATGTCCCAAGTCTAGTTTAACATCAACAAGTAAACTACTGGACTAAACTAACAGATTGATAAAAAGGGTAAGGAAAACCACCTAAGTCTGAGTCGATATATATATATATATATATATATATATATATATATAATAGTCGGTGATCCCACCTCAATAGTATCACATATGATACAATATATAACATGACATCCTCGACTCAAGAGTGCTGATCTATCATCATAATTATAGCTCGTACGGTAAATCCATCGTACGGCTTCCCAAATCTGGGTACGGGTCAAATATCACATCATCTCATAATTCATCTGGTATTCTTATCATCATATCCTGTATTAGGAGTAATGATCTAAGTCTAGTACATACTGATACCATCTACAATATATGAATATGTGTATGAAAACACATCGCCTAAGGACCCGCTATAAAATCATGTCGTATCTCATAATACGAACCATCTCTCATCACCGATCTCATGGCACCATGCCCAATCTCATCGACTCGTCTCCAAGTATCATATACTATCCTCATCATCCATGTATACGTATACGTATATATATATACACATAGTCCCATACCTATGTGTGTATCTATATATCTATATATATATATATATATATATATATATATCCCCATATACGCACAAGTAATAAAATGCATGCAAGTGTGTGTGTGCGTGTATGCAAATCTTTGCTCTAGAGTTCGCGACTACAACTAATTAACGACACTATCATCTAGATAAACATCTAGTTTCATAATAAACATATAAATGTATACATCTATAAATAACATAACGCATTAGCGTTCTAAACTACGAACTGCAGGGATGCTATACGCCATCCACCTGACTTCCCCCGTAGATATATATCTACTCACCTTCTCTTGCTTGCCAATGTCGATGTCGCCATCCTCTTCTTCATCGTCTCGAAATCCACGTGGGGGTACCTACATATATAACACAATCGCAATGTGTATTAAAATCAAGTCGGGAAACCAAAACGGCACACGTTTCGCTCGTAGGTCAAAACCTATAGCCTCGCATGCAAAACACGACCAATAACCCTAGTCGTTGGCGTTCAGACACCAAACGATGGAAATACAATATCAAATACCAAAACTAAATTCATAAAAGGCCGCAAAACGAAATCAGAAACTTAGAAAACATGCTCCCGATTTTACCCTAGGTGAAATTAGCCAATTTTGCATATGTAAAAGAGTCTATTTTACTAAAGATAAAGCCCTGGAACCAATACGAACCAAAATGACACTACCCTGGCCGTAATTTGCGGCCAAACAGATTAAATTTGCGGCCAAACAAGGTGGGTTGGGTCTGAGGTCTTGGGATTAGCATCTAGGTTGCCTGCACATCTCCTAGTGTTTGCTAAATAATTTTCAGGTCATCCGGGTGTTAGCAGATCACCAAATTCCATCACAATTTCCTCAATTTCCCGATGTCGGTTTCTAAGTTCGTGTCCCGGGGTTTAAGTCTCAGGTTTTAGTCCAATAAACAATAATTACAGGGGTTTAAGGTCACTATAAGCCTCAATTTCATCTTTGGATTCAAATAAAACCCTAATCCTAAACTTGAATTTTCAAAGTTCACTAAATCAAACTTAACCGCTTCTAAGCATGCATGAATGCTAAGGTAAATGAAATACAATACTAATGGTAAAGTAATTACCTCATTTGGGAACTCAAGAAGTTTCTTGAGTTGCCCCAAGTCTTCAAAATCCAATTTTTCAAGGTCCAAAGTATTTGTAGTGAGCTTGTGTATGTCTTTTGTGAAGTGGAGATGAACTTTTGAGGTGGGATTGAGGGTGTTTGTGGGGGTGAAGTGGAGGAGGGAGATGAGAGAAGCCATGAAGATGAAGGAGTGAGAATGATGAAGAAAACAATGAAGGGGGATAATGAGCCAGGGTCAACTTGACCCCTCCCCTCTCTCTCTTCTCTCTCATACCCATACTCTTTACTTTAATCCAATTCATTTTCTTTTTCTTCTTTTCTTTTCTTTACTTCTCTATTATCTACAGAAAATGAGAACCATGCAAGAAAAATAGGAAAGAAGAAATGACAAAAATGTAACAAGTGTTAAAATGTGACATGGTGCATGTCATGTGCACAAAACCGGATTAATGCAAGATTACTGATATTTAATCGCGATTAGCATTAAAATAGAGTATAATTAATCATAGAAATTTGTAACTTGCATGAATCATAAAAAACGCCCTCATTTCAGTAATTTATATAATTTTCCAAATTTTTCCCAATTCATCGGTATTTAATTATACCGCCATATTAAAATATTCATAATAATTATTATTAAATCATAAAAATACCCAAAAATAATATTTTATATTTTTTCTGAAATGTTACAGTCTTCCCCCCTTAAAGAAATTCGGTCCCCGAATTTAAATTTAAACCCCTCAAATACTAATACATTTCAGTAAAATGATCAAGTCGTTGGGGCTCCGAAATCATAAATACATAAAACACATTGTAGTGCAATGCATGCGCATGAAAACAAGTATATAAATAAAATCAAAACTCCATCAAGCATCCCGCAATCATCGGAGTTATGGTGAAGACAACAATGTCAAATCCAATTCGAAAACCAACATGATATACATCAACTATACATGTAAATATCATTAAAACATCGGAATGAAATGCATGCCAAACCTTTCATGTTGCTGTGTGATGCGCGTATCGCGGCACAGTGGCGGATGTCTATTACAAGAAAATAACTATATATATATATCCTTTGTTTTAATATACACGCCCCGCCGTTTTTTTTGAAAATCATTTAGAAGGGTTTCCTTTATAAAATGTTTCGTGTCATCTCGGACACGTAAGTAAATACTGAGACTATAGCTCCTTTTTGGAAATCCCTTCGATATCTATCAATGCATGCAAAAATATACTCAGGTACTGTCCTCGGACTAGTGCTGCTCAGCTACTATACCATATAGTAAGTATCATAAAACATGCTGCTCAAAGGAAATTAATCCCAAAATGCATATAAGAATGCCACGTTCGTCTGGTGCGCATGGAAATCGAAATCAATAAATGTGCCATACATGTGCACAGGAACAAACTCTAAGTGCAATGGGTATGCACGAAAACACCTGCCAAGGGCAACGTGTGTGCATGACAGCAATACCAGGTGCATCTGAAATGCACGAAGAATCTCGATTTGGTGCATCTGGTGTGCGCCAAAATTGCCTCGAGCGCCCAAGTATGCAAAAGAATCCAAATCAGGTGCACAAGGTGCACGGAAACAAATATCGAATATCACTATCGAAATCGACGGTATACAATATATATCAATCCAAATCCAAATCAGGTATACCGTAGTATATAATCTCACAATCATGTGCATCAGTATGCACAAAATCGAATCAAAATACTAAAGTATATGAAAACTATGCCGACAACATAAGTCAAATCACATGCACACCATAGGTATGAAATCAGAATCAACATCTCGAATGTCATCAAATCGTAGTCAAGTGCAACTGTGGTGCACAAAATCTCAATCATGCAAATAAACCGCCCCAAATACCGAAATCAAAGTTGGCGGAAACAGTTCCGCTCTAGCACATCCTCTAAAAATCTCTGGCCAACTGTCATGGTCACTCATAACACGTCTCGTCGACTATGCCGAACTCTGATCTACTGGGTGTGCGCCATATGACCGCTCCTGGGTCCAAATCTTCTTGTATAGTATTCCAGAAAGGTTCTGTCGAAGTCTCTCCCAAATCTTTTTTCTACTGAACTTCCCGGAAGTTATCATCTTTTACTAAATCTATTTCTCATTCCGGAACGGCTGCATACTCATCACGACTCCTTCTGGAAGATATATCCATGTACAACGCCTCTGTATGCATATCACAACTCTGATGTCAGCGGAGTGGAACGTCATCTCATCAAGATCTCATACGAACCTCTTACCCCACTTTTCTCTAATGTCGACTGCTTTGGACTCGTCTCTTCGTGGCTGTATGGACTGGGCTCCAACGACTATACTCGTATCTGGAGTCTCCCAAGCAATGTATCCCATCATATGATATCCGAATGACGTCAAACCTTCCGATCGATTCGTCAAAGTTCTATAATCCCCCAAGAGCTCAACATCTTGGGTACAGTTTAATAATATCGAGTACATGCCACAGTACCTATGGACCAACCGTAGAAGGGCAAACCCAAGCCTCATCAATGGCACCGCTGAACTGCTGTAAACCCTAAGGTTTCAGAGCGTTCTCATGGTCATTATATCGAGTTATGGTTTCATTCTTCGAGAGGGTCCACGGAAATACTTGCAGGTCTTTCCGAATACTTTAAACTTGGAAACATGGGTTTCTGACATTCGATCGTCTTCTAGCGACTCTCAACGTACCTACGTGAAGTCGTCTCTAGCTAGAATCAATCAATCTGATGACCTCGCATCGGGGTAGGCAACGAATCATATATCCTAGTCATTCCTCCTTGGTGACTAGTGATCTTCTATCATATCTCTAAGTACAACTCATGTGGTATTAGCTTCAACAACTGGGCGATATCTCGTTATTCGCAGCAACAACTGGCTTATTTATCCGCACGCTGAACAGTGCCTCAATCATCAAATAATCGGTGCATCGATGGTCATCACATTCTGGCTTGCCTCTAGCAGTAGCTTGATCCTCTGGTGCTGATCTGTACGTCCGAGAAATCTTGTAAAAGCGATCCATCAAACGCTCATGGCGCGAAAAAACAATAACGAAGCATCTATGCAAATCGTAAGTCCCTGGAATCATGCCCTGATCAGTCCTCTTCCGTGACGAGCTCGTGCTGACGCAACTCTAGCCGTAGCTCTCTCTGCCCGTGTAATCGTGGCAGCAACAACCATAACCAATATCGATGAGGATAGATTATAGGAATGAATATAATGCTGTGCGAGGAAATGTACATCCTAAGGCTTCTTAAGCGGAGTAGCGTATCGTAAGTATGCCGCGGAACATACACACGGTACGTCACTCTCCATAAGTCACCTACTCCAGCAACCAAGGTCAACCTACGCAACGAAAGTTCGGGTCTAATACCCCCCTCGACTAAGTCTAAGTTCCGTAAGGTCAAGCCTAAATTCCGTATATATACAAACGCCCTAGGCTCCGCATAGTCAAACATAGACTCGAACCAAGGTTAACCTAGCACTCTAATACCAACTTTGTCACGACCCGAAATCGCACATGACTGGCCTTTGAATCATATGAAGTCTATAGGACCCCATCTAATTCAAGTAAGCCAAAATCCCAGAAATCTAAACCATTTTTAAAGAAAGTGTTTTGTTAAAATAAGCCGAATAGGCGTTTTTAAAATCACAAATCTTTTCTGAAAATTTCGGCAGAGTTTCCTTTGTAAATACTGGCCCCAAACGGATACAACATGCATAATATATAAAAAGGCATCCCCAAGCGGGAGCTACCTCTTCGTCAATTGACGGTCACAACCACGCAAGCAATATAATATACAACGCCAAAGGGCGAGGATCAAAACTCAAAAAGGAAACTCAAATTATCATGAAAACCATAATAATACTACGCTCGACTCTATGGTCGAAATAATACACAACTGGTTTTCTAAGTCTGAAATAAATATACAAGTTTGGTTGATGGAGTTTCTAGATACAACTGAATAATAAATATGCAATGGTGGTCACGATGCAAGTGAACCCACCTACCAAAGCAATCACCCGGAATGGAAGCAGTGTGCAAGAAAGCCGCAATGAAACTTGTACGGCAAAAACCTGCAAGAACTGTGGCACAACGGGGGTGAGTTGCCAACTCGTGAGTAGAAAACATCACCGAGCAGAAATCGTATGTATGACTCAATCCTAGGTCAATACGATCATAATATAAATATCCTCAAAAAGATATAGTCTGAAGCATGATAAGGTGGCAAGAGTAAACATCTATACATAAGTGGAATACCATGTGCTCGTGACAGTGCCTCAGATAGCAACATATCATAAATATGAGGTATGAAAGCATGAAAACAGAATTCATGTAAATGATAAAACTGTTTTCAAATCTCAGTGAGATTTATGTATATAAAATTGAGATATCATCAATGAAATCAACATAAAACAGTGTCTAGCGTCAACACAAATATATATATATATATATATATATATATATATCGCTGTCTCAAAATCTAGGGCTCCGGCTATCCGGACTGGCCCTTGGGCTCCGGCTATTCGGAATGGCCCCTGCGCTCCGGCTATCCGGACTGGCCAAAACTCCGATCGGTATCCTCCGGATATCCGACGAATCACAATGAAGTCACCGATCGGTAGTGTTCCCCTTCCAGGCTCAACGCCATCATCTGCGACCATCTTGCCCCGGGGTACCGCACCGGATCCACCATGCACCTACAGACGGTTCCTCCTCCTCCTCGAATCGGGTGTATGATATCGCTTAAGAGCCGAGAAAACTCATGGTGGACATATCTCAAATCATATCATGAGAAAACCGCACTTTTATCTTAAAAATGAAAATGAGTTTAATAAATCTTGCGGTTTCTCCAAATCTATAAATCTCATGGAAATCCGAAATCCCAAAATAAAGGGTTAATAACAATAAATACTGGGCTCCGGCAATCCGGACTTGCCCCTAATATCATGGCAATGCATATATAAAAATACATGAAAAATCACAGTATTAAATGCAACATCTAACTAGCACAATAATGATATATCAGAACTATGCACTAGCAAGCGATATCAATGAATTAATATTCACTAAAGTATACGTGACATAGCAATTACCGATGATGATGTGTGTGAGCCAGCAAGCAAGTGTACGTGGAACGTACGCATCACCGGTAATGGTGCTGGTGTCATGACAGCATGGTTTTATAATAACAATTGAAAACACAATATAAGTATGCAATGCGATGCGAACAACAAGAATATGCGGGAGCTGAATAATAAACACAACAATAAATAATCTATATTAATGTATATGGGTCATACAGTTTGCTGTTTGAAATAACATGAATCGTGGTGTTTAGAAAATAGGGCTACGGTGTTTTTAAGAAAAGGTACGTCCTTTGAAATATCCGTAGAATCTCTTGGCCTGTCTTTAAAATACTCACGATTCGTTAGTTTTGAAACAGGTATGACCCAAGTCTAGTTTAACATCTACAAGTAAACTACTGGACTAAACTAACAGACTGATCAAAAGGGTAAGGAAAATCACCTAAGTCTGAGTCGATATATATATATATATATATATATATATATATAATAGTCGGTGATCCTGCCTCAATAGTATCACATATGATACAATATATAACAAGACATCCTCGACTCAAGAGTGCGGATCTATCATCATAATTATAGCTCGTATGGTAAATCCATCGTACGGCTTCCCAAATCTGGGTACGGGTCAAATATCACATCATCACATTATTCATCTGGTATTCTTATCATCATATCCTATATTAGGGGTACTGATCTAAGTCTAGTACATACTGATACCATCTACAATATATGTGTGTGTGTATGAAAACACATCGCCTAAGGACCTGCTAAAACATCATGCCGTATCTCATAATACGAACCATGTCTCATCACCGATCTCATGGCACCATGCCCAATCTCATCGACTCGTCTCCAAGTATCATATACTATCCTCATCATCCATGTATATGTATATGTATATATATATATAGTCTCATACTTGTTTGTGTGTGTGTGTGTGTCTGTGTGTGTGTGTGTATCCCCATATACACACAAGTAATAAAATGCATGCAAGTGTGTGTGTGCGTGTATGCAAATCTTTACTCTAGGGTTCATGACTACAACTAATTAACGACACTATCATCTAGATAAACATCTAGTTTCATAATAAACATATAAATGTATACATCTATAATAAACATAACGCATTAGCGTTCTAAACTACAAACTGCGGGGGTGCTATACGCCATCCACCCGACTTCCCCCGTAGATATATATTTACTCACCTTCTCTTGCTTGCCGATGTCGATGTTGCCATCCTCTTCTTCATCGTCTTGAAATCCATGTGGGGGTACCTACATATATAACATAATCGCAATGTGTATTAAAATCAAGTCGGAAAACCAAAACGGCACACGTTTCGCTCGTAGGTCAAAACCTATAGCCTGGCATGCAAAACACGACCAATAACCCTAGTCGTTGGCGTTCAAACACCACACGACAGAAACACAATATCAAATACCAAAACCAAATTCATAAAAGGCCGCAAAACGAAATCAGAAACTTAGAAAACAAGCTCCAGATTTTACCCTATGTGAAATTTGCCAATTTTGCATATGTAAAAGGGTCTATTTTGCTGAAGATAAAGCCCTGGAACCAATACGAACCAAAATGACACTACCCTGGCAGCAATTTGCGGCCAAATAGATTAAATTTGCGGCCAAACAAGGTGGGTTAGGTCTGAGGTCTTGGGGTTAGCATCTAGGTTTCCTGCACAATTTCCTAGTGTTTGCTAAATAATTTTCAGGTCACCCGGATGTTAGCAGATTACCAAATTCCATCACAATTTCCTCAATTTCCCGATGTCGGTTTCTATGTTCGTGTCCCGGGGTTTAAGTCTCAGGTTTTAGTCTAATAAAAAATAATTACATGGGTTTAAGGTCACTATAAGCCTCAATTTCATCTTTGGATTCAAATCAAACCCTAATCCTAAACTTGAATTTTCAAAGTTCACTAAATCAAACATAACCACTTCTAAGCATGCATGAATGCTAAGGTAAATGAAATACAATACTAATGGTAAAGGAATTACCTCATTTGGCAACTCAAGAAATTTCTTGAGTTGCCCCAAGTTTTCAAAATCCAATTTTTCAAGGTCCAAAGTGTTTGTAGTGAGCTTGTGCATGTCTTTGGTGAAGTGGAGATGAACTTTTGAGGTGGGATTGAGGGTGTTTGTGGGGGTGAAGTGGAGGAGGGAGATGAGAGAAGCCATGGAGATGAAGGAGTGAGAATGATGAAGAAAACAATGAAGGGGGATAATAAGCCATGGTCAACTTGACCCCTCCCCTCTTTCTTTCTTCTCTTTCATGCCCACACTCTTTATTTTAATCCAATTCATTTTCTTTTTCTTCTTTTCTTTTCTTTCCTTCTCTCTTATTTACAGAAAATGAGAACCATGCTAGAAAAATAGGAAAGAAGAAATGATAAAAATGTAACAAGTGTTAAAATGTGACATGGTGCATGTCATGTGCACAAAACCGGATTAATGCATGATTACCGATATTTAATCACGATTAGCATTAAAATAGAGTATAATTAATAATAGAAATTTGTAATTTGCATGAATCACAAAAAACGCCCTCATTTCAGTAATTTCTATAATTTTCCAAAATTTTCCCAATTCATCGGTATTTAATTATATCGCCATATTAAAATATTCATAATAATTATTATTAAATCATAAAAATTCCCAAAAATAATATTTTATTTTCTTCTGAAATGTTACAGTCTTCCCCCCTTATAGAAATTCGGTCCCCGAATTTAAATTTAAACCCCTCAAATACTAAAACATTTCAGTAAAATGTTCAAGTCATCGGGGCGCCGAAATCATAAATATATAAAACACAATGTAGCGCAATGCATGCGCATGAAAATGAGTATATAAATCAAAATCAAAACTCCGTCAAGCATCCCGCAATTATCGGAGTTATTTTGAAGACACCGATGTCAAATCCAATACGAAAACCAACATGATATACATCAACTATACATGTAAATATCATGAAAACATCGGAAAGAAATGCATGCCAAACCTTTCATGTTGCTGTCCGATGCGCGTATCGCGGCACAGTGGCGGACGTCTATTACAAGAAAATAACTCTCTCTCTCTCTCTATATATATATATATATATATCCTTTTTTTAAATATATACGCCCCGCCATTTTTTTTGAAAATCATTTAGAAGGGTTTTCCTTTATAAAATGTTTCATGTCATCTCGGACACGTAGGTAAATACTGAGACTATGGCTCTTTTTTGGAAATCCATTCGATATCTATCAATGCATGCAAAAATATACTCAGGTACTGTCCTCGGACTAGTGCCTCTCAGCTACTATACCATATAGTAAGTATCATAAAACATGCTGCTCAAAGGAAATCAATCCCAAAATGCATATAAGAATGCCACGTTCATCTGGTGCGCACGGAAATCGAAATCAATAAATGTGCCATACATGTGCACAGGAACAAACTCTAAGTGCAACGGGTGTGCACGAAAACACCTGCCAAGGGCAACGTGTGTGCCTGACAGCAATACCAGGTGCATCTGAAATGCACGAAGAACCTCGATTTGGTGCATCTGGTGTACGCCAAAATCGCCTCAAGCGCCCAAGTATGCGCAAGAATCCAAATCAGGTGCACAAGGTGCACGGAAACAAATATCGAATATCACTATCGAAATCGACGGTATACAACATATATCAATCCAAATCCAAATCAGGTATACCGTGGTATATAATCTCACAATCATGTGCATCAGTATGCACAAAATCGAATCAAAATACTAAAGTGTATGAAAACTATGCCAACAGCATATGTTAAATCACATGCACACCATAGGTATGAAATCGGAATCAACATCTCGAATGGCATCAAATCGAGGTCAAGTGCAACTGTGGTGCACAAAATCTCAATCATGCAAATAAACCGCCCAAAATACCGAAATCAAAGATTACGGAAACAGTCCCGCTCTAGCAAATCCTCTAAAAAACTCTGGCCAACTGTCATGGACACTCATAACACGTCTCGTCGACGATGTCGAACTTTGGCCTGCGGGTGTGCGCCATATGACCGCTCCTGGGTCCAAATCTTCTCTTATAGTATTCCAGAAAGGTTCTGTCGAAGTCTCTCCCAAATCTCGTTTCTTCTGGACTACCCGGAAGTTATCATCTTTTACTAAATCTATTTCTCTTTCCGGAACGGCTGCATACTCATCACGACTCCTTCTGGAAGATATATCCATGTTGTAGGGTTCCTAGGCACTCTTGTGAAGGTTCATAAAGCATCAAACATGCCCGAATAAAATTTTAGACGTGCCGGACAACCCAAAGCCGGGATTTTAGCTAGATTATTAGGGTTTAACATGCAAGTAAACATCTTTACCAATAAGTGTGAGGGATTACAACCTTTGTAGTCCGCTCCTTCGCTTCATAAGCTCCGAGTAGAAGACCCTTCGCCGCGATCCATGATCTTCCGGACTCAAGAAAGGCTCCACGACTCGAACGATCCATGCTAGCTTGTAGTGTTCCGTTTCTCCGATGATCTACGTCGAAGTTGCTATAACTCAAGCTCTCTCACTCTAATGAGGTGAACACCCTAATCTAATGGGCTAGATTAGATGGGGATGATGGAGTAGTATTTATTCTATCTTTTTATATCATTTTCTCACAAGAAATCATCACAAAATGAATAACTAGTAAGCTTTCTCAAAGCTAAAGAGAGAAGAAGATGATGGAAAAGGAGTTAATCCTTTTGTGATGAATAATGAAAAGTATATATGAATTAATAATGTAACCAAAGTTTAGTATGACAAGGATAACCCTTGTAGAGAATAAACTAGAGCTAGGGTTTGGTTAGGTTAAAGATTGTGTCATGGATAAATATCAACCATAATATCTTAACCAAGACAAAAGGAATTCCTTCTAGAATGAGCAAGAAGGAGCTAACCCTAATCAAACCCTAATCTTGTTTAATCTTCATTAAACATGTTCCATTATTAATCGTATCATGTCACAATAATATATATCACATATATATTATATATTTGCAACAAAAGAAAATAATACAATTAACATATATCGCATATATATCAATGTATTATCCGGTGAGAAAATGAAATAATAAAGCGAGCCAATATTAGATAATGTAATACAATATATCATATATATTATTATACATTAAATCATCGAATCAACACTTGATCCGACACTCCGGCTATATCGAATATAACCGACTAATATATCATGTACCGATTCATCGAATCAACACTTGATCCGATGATCTGGTTCATATTTAAATATCGCGAGAATATAATACGGTATCTCATATCGCATTATCCTCGGTCCTGCACATATCACATATATGCCTCTACTCCATTTTCCCTGAGCCAAGAAACCTCTGTGTAGGACTCTAAAGAAACGTCAATACGCCGGTAGCAGGTGATGATTATATCAAACACCCACAAGCTGCAAGCGGTCAGCTAAACGTAACAGCCACCCAGGTATTGAGCGATCAGAAGATCAACAAGCTAGCCTGTACGTTCTCCAGTGAATCCAATCAGTAACACTCCCGTACAATCCGGTCTGTTCGTCTGATATGTTGCATATCAAGTCTAGAGGTGGTATACGTCAGACCCCAGTAACTGATAAGTCGTGTCGATGTGAGGCTCATAACAGGTCGAGAAACTACTGGTAACACTTACCAGTAAATCTCTATATCAGACCTGGCCAGGGACTTCCAGTTATAGCCAATCGAACACAACACAACATCAACTCCCTATACCGGGAGAGACGAATCCCCTCCTATCGCTCATTGCCTTCATGTGATTCGGGACTGTACCCAAAAGCCACCGTTTTGCACGCCCTCTTGGACGTGGTAAGGTGGAAATCAAAGCAAAGTGGGAATCACACAAGACTCTATAACGATCTCGGGTCTACAGACTACCCTGTACCAGTGTCACCGGAGAACTGCCATCTGACGTGTGGTATATCACCATCTGGGAGTTCTCGGCGAGTCCGTCCAGTGTACCCAGTCTCCACTGAGCACCCGTATACCATCTCTGATGTCAAACACCGATGGATATGGGATCATCCATCGCCCATCATATGGGTCAAGATGCGTATACGCTACACTGGTGAATAGATGCCCTGTCTCGATATACCCTCGACTAGGAATAGTTATAGGATGTACTCATCGACTACCGTGGCCCCACTAGTATGATCTCATCATAGTCCCAGTAGTCGAGTACAGATCCTAAGGGCTTTATCAACATGTGAGAGAAAGACAGTAAACCGGTACAAGTCAACATGTTAAGATAAAGTGAAACCAAATAGCATACTATGATGACAAGCAAGAAAGTCCTCTCTGTATATATCCAAGCATCCATCATAATATACATCATATGTACAACAATGGCCTCTAGGGCATATACATAACTAACAATCTCCCACTTGCACTAAGGCCAGCTGCTGTAGTATCTCATACCTAGCATCTTGAATAATCTCTCAAACTGTATCTGGGGAATGGCCTTCGTGAGTGGATCCGCAATATTGTCCTTCGCATCTACTCTCCTGACCTCGATCTCCCGGCGATCAACTATCTCCCTGATCAGGTGATACCGCCTCAGTATATGTCTGGACTTCTGATGGGATCTGGGTTCCTTGGCCAAAGCCACAGCTCCATTGTTATCGCAATACAGAGGTATTGGATGTTCAATGGATGGAACCACACCAAGTTCACTAATGAACTTCTTTATCCAGACAGCCTCTTTGGCAGCATCGTTGGCAGCGATGTAATCAGCTTCCATCGTCGAGTCAGCAACGGTATCCAGTTTGGAACTCTTCTAACATACCACCCCTCCATTGAGGGTTAAGACAAATCCCGAGTGCGACTTAGAGTCGTCCTTATCACTTTGGAAGCTTGAATCGGTAAAGGACTCCACCCGGAGTTCTCCGTTACCATACACCAAGAACATATCTCTAGTCATTCGTATGTACTTGAGAATGTTCTTCACAGCTGTCCAGTGACTCTCTCCAGGATCTGCTTGATACCGACTCACTACACTTAGTGAGTATGCAACATCGGGTCTGGTACATAGCATCGCATACATGATAGAGCCTACTGCCTAAGCATAGGGTATTCCTTGCATGCGAGCTCTCTCCAAATCAGTCTTGGGAGACATCTCTTTGGAGAGAGTGAGTCCAGAGATCATGGGTTGGTTCCCACGCTTGGATTCTTCCATACTAAACCTCTTTAGTATGGTGTCAATGTACCTGGATTGGGACAATCCCAGTATCCTTTTAAATCTATCTCTATAGATCATGATTCCCAATATGCAGGAGGCATCACCTAGATCTTTCATTGAGAATCTTTGTGATAAGAAGAGCTTGACTGATTGCAGCATAGGAATATCATTTCCTATCAAGAGTATGTCATCCACGTACAATACGAGGAAGACAACCTTACTCTCTGCTACCTTCTTATAGATACAAGGTTCATATATATTTTTGATGAAGTCAAACTCTTTGACTACAACATCAAAACAGATGTTCCAACTCCGCGATGCTTGCTTTAACCCATAAATGGATTTAAGCAGCTTGCACACCTTTCCGCTGCTCCCACTATCTACGAAGCCCTCTGGCTGAGTCATGTACACGCACTCTTCTAAATCATCGTTTAGAAAGGCGGTATTAACATCCATTTGCCAGATTTCGTAGTCATGGTATGCAGCGATGGCAAGTAAGATCCGGATGGACTTAAGCATAGCCACTGGAGAAAAGGTTTCGTCATAATCCACACCTGGCCGCTGACGAAAAACCCTTTGCTACAAGTCTAGCTTTGAAAGTCTCAACTTTTCCATCTACACCAAATTTCTTTTTAAAGATCCACTTGCTCCCAATGGGTTTTACCCCTTCAGGAGCATTTTCCAAAGTCCATACTTTGTTGGTGTACATGGATTCCATCTCAGATCGCATTGCATCCAGCCATTTCACAGAGTCACTACTCGTGATGGCTTGCTCGAAACTAGTCGGGTGATCATCTTCCATGATGCAATCCTCGCTTCCACCATCAATGAAAAAACCGTATTATCTCTCAGGTGGACAAGAAACCCTACTAGATCGGCAGAGAGGCTGGGGTTCGTCGGGTACTACTGAATCCTCTAGTTCTACCAAATCTTCAGTTTCATTTTGAGTTTGTGTAGCTGGAATTTCTTCCAGTTCTACCTCTTCGCCACTAATTTCTTTTGCAAGAAATTCCTTTTCTAAAAAGGTGGCATGTCGAGGAACAAACACCTTTTGTTCCTCGCGATGGTAGAAAAGATATCCATGTGAATGTTTGGGATATCCCACAAACTTGCATAGAACTGACCATGCCTCGAGTTTGTCTGGATTTTGCCTTTTGACATAGGCCAGACAACCCCATATCTGTCACGACCCGGAGTTTGGCCCGTGACTTGCACTTAACCACGTAACGTCTACAGGCGTAACGCGACTAAGTGAACCGGAAACCCAGAAATCAAACCAATAAAGTATAGAGTGTTTTAAATTTTAAAAGGAATCATTTATTAAATATTAAGAGATCCAAGTAAACAATCACCCAGATAGCAATATACGACGCCGTAGCGAAGATCAAGATCAACAAGTGGGAACATCACAGACAGAATAAACTGCAAAAGTAAGTCGGCTCACAACGAGCTCGACACCAGAATACAAGTAATATACATCATCCTCACACTGTCTCTAAGTCAATACATAAGTGGTAGATGGAGAGTACTAGATACAACAATGTACATAACTGAAAGATAAACAGATACCGCACAAAACCCACCTATCAGGAAAAGAGCTAGTACGCCAACTGTAGGGGTATCTGTGTCAAAAGACGCAAGAACGCAGCCTGCCGCGACTACTCCGAAGGGCAACCTGCAAACACTGTGGCACAACGGGGGTGAATTGCCAACTCGTGAATAGAGATAACATATAAAGGTAATCGCGAGCATGCACGTACTGCGCTACTCTATCATATGCCAACAGATGATATCAATGTGTGATAAGCAGTATGTGCAAAAATCATGCAAGTGCTCTATCAGGTAATATGACTACAGGATGAGATGTAATATTGAATGCTGAGCAGGGGAATACAACATCTACACGAAATGTCAATGTGGAATATATATATATATATATGCACCGCAAATCCCCACAACCCAGACGCCGGCACTCCCATCGGCCCTCCAATCCTGTACATCCCTGAGAATCACGAGTGCCCAACATCGGCACCCAAATATCATAAATACTCGTGTCTAACATCGACACGCAAATCCTCCTATATCGGGCATCCATCAGTCCGAGTCAGCCCTCTCTCAATATATCGGGCATCCGTCAGTCCGGGTCAGCCCTCTCTCAATATATCGGGCATCCGTCAGTCTGGGTCATCCCTCTCTCAATATATCGGGCATCCGTCAGTCCGGGTCAGCTCTCTCAATATATCGGGCATCCGTCAGTCTTGATCAGCCCTCTCTCAATATATCGGGTATCCGTCAGTCCGGGTCAGCCCTCTCTCAATATATCGGGCATCCGCCAGTCCGGGTCAGCCCTCTCTCAATATATCGGGCATCCGTCAGTCCGGGTCAGCCCTCTCTCAATATATGCCACTCTAGCACCGAGAAAACACAGGGTGGGCGCACCGAAATATCATATCAAGGGAACCGGGTTTTTAAATGATTACATATTTGAAATAGCCACGGTTCCAAAATCCAGAAATCACATGTAATCCAAACCAATATGCAAGTCAATGATCCGATGTGATATGTGCATCAAGTATGAATATCATGTCAAGTCACATAAAGATGAGCTACAACATAATAATCCAATGTGATATATGCATTGTTGGAGATAGTGCCCTCAGAGTCAATTATTAGGTCACAGGTACGTGATTGTAATGATTGAGGGAGGACCTATCCCGGTAAGACAGTCTTACTCGAGATGATAGTATGCTATCTGGTTTACCTTTATCATCGTGTACTGCTTTAGGTGACCTGACACGTCGCTATTACACGTTGATAGAGCCCCTAGGATTCTTGCTTGACCACCAGCAGTATGAGGGCGATCATATAAGTGGGAGCTGGGGTCTATAAGCTTTTCCTTAAAAGGTCCCTAGTCGTGGGAGTTTCGAGACTGGGCATCGATACTCCATTAGTAGACTAGTGTATACAGTCGAGACCCCGACGAGGGGCGGTGTCCGGTCTCACAAGCCACTGGTGTCAGTTGGATCACCTAAGATGTATACAGGTGCTCATTGGGTTATGAGTACACCGGACAGGACTCGCCGGGAACATGCTAGTTGGTCATATACCAGACGTCAGATGGCAGTTCCCTGGTGACATGTGTGCAGGTTAGTTCATCGACCTGGGGATCGTCATTTGTCTCGTGTGAGTTCCCACTGTACTTTGATTACTACCCTACCACGGCTCAAAGGAGTCGTGCAAACAGGTTTTAGTTGGTACAGTCCCGAGCCACATGGAGGCAGTGAGCGTATCTTCAGGGGTTCGTCTCTCCCGGTATTGGGGGTGAGGTCGTGCTGTGTCTAGGAGAGCCATTACACAAAGTCCTTGGCCAAGGCAAGGAGATTTACGGGTAGGTATTCCAGTAGTATCTCAGGGTGTTCTGGGCTACACTCCGACACGACTTGTACCGCTTTTGGGGGTCTGACTTTTACCAACCCCCTAGGCCCGCCATGCGATACTCATAGACGAACGGACCGGACTGTACGGATATTGTCACTGACAGGCTCAGTAGGGTTGTCAGGCTGAGTTCACTCACAGACGTCCCTTTTAGTCAATACTTGGTAGCCCGTTACGTATTGGCTTATACTTCTGACGTGCTAGTGGTTAAATCCACAACCGAGGTGTTGACGAGTCTTTAGAGTCCCCCACATTCAGTTACTCAGCTTTCGGGCGAAAGGTTGTAGAGGCCGTATGGAGATATGGCAAGGTCCGATCAGATACATGCGGTATTGCACGGATCAGGATCGGACAGTTTGTACTATAGGCCGTATGGTTATATGGCAGGGTTCGATCAGATACGTGCGGTATTGCACGGATCAGGATCGAACAGATATTACTAGCCGGCTTTGGTTTAAGCCGGATCCTAGTATAGTACAGTGTAGATTTTGTCTCATTGCATTTGTATTTCGGTCGAAATACAGATGCGGGTGTGTATGCACAGTATTGGGGTTTTCCTGTAATTTATTACGGGATCAGTTTTCTGGAGTTGCCAGTTTGCTTTCCGTTTCGGCCAATTTCCTTTGTTCCGTTCATTGGCCGAAGTGTGGTGGAGGAGGGTTTATTTGCATTGTTGCAAATAGGCATTTGTGGAGGGGGTTCTTTGCAATATTTATATCATGATGGTTTCATGATGGAGCCCATCTTTTGACTTCTAGCTTTATGATGATGGCTTGACCATTGTAGGTTATGATTGGCTTTTGGAGTGTTGGGTTTTGTTCTCTCATCATCTCTTTTCATCATTGCTTCCACCCACCCCCTTGACTTTTCTCTTTCTCTCTCCAATCACACTTGAGAAGGGGGGGCCGGCCATTCCTATGGAAGGGAATGGAATGGGGCTCATTTTTGAGGGGTGGTATTTTTGCTTCTCATGTTTGCTAGAAAAGTCCTCTAGCTCATTTCCTAAAGTTGTTCTCCTTTCCTCCACCAATGGCAATTCCACAATCCCCAAAAAAGTGAGACATGGTTCTTCACACATTCTACAGCAAATTTTGGGCACGTCGAGTAGCCGGCTTCGTGCCCTAGTTGCCTCGGCATTGAGGTGGGATCCCGTAAAAGAAGTAGGCGATGTGGTGCACTTTCGGCGACGAGGAGGAGACGGGACATTCCGCAGGAGATCGGGACGATGATGAGAAGACCGGAGGACTTGGATCGTCGGTATATCTCTCTTCCCTTTCTTGTTGGTAGCTAGGACTAGTTAGTGGTTCGATCCAGGTATTAGTGCGCGGCGGTTTGCCAGTTCAGAAAATTTAAAGTTTATCACCGCTTCCGCATTTGGCCGTCGGATTGACGGCCGGGGCGCCGCCGTGCACTTACAGTGGTATCAGAACCTCGCCATTAACTTAGTCTAGCTTGGTGTAGTGTGTTTTTCTGTTTCGATCGATCGAATGTTCCAAAACTACATTTTTGTTAGCATCAGTTTTCTGTTGGAAATTTTTGGTGTCGAAAAATTTTTCAGGTTGTAAAATATTGATGTACTGGAAAATCTAAGAACTCTGTAAAATTTCGATGAAGTGAATCCACAGTGGGAGCGCGGAACCGCCGCATATACCCCCATTCCGCCGCTCTTCCGCCGCACACTGTGGAGATCACTTCACCAATTTTTTTCAGAGGCTTTCTGGGCTTAAAATATGGGTTTTGGAATATTAAAATTGGGCCCAGGTTTTCTGTGAGTGCTACAGTTTTGATTGGGGGCCCACTTGTTAATTTTTTATCGATCGGATATTTTAAACACATTTTTCACAGTATTTACATTATATCTGCGACCGTGAATGTCGCTTGATCGGTAAATCCGGTCTAACTGCTATAGCCCGGTTAGACGGATTTGCAAACGTGACTTTCACGTTGATGTTTTGTTTTTGCTGTGATGTTGCGGATCGGTCGTGGGGGATAGCCTGGATGCAATGCTAGTACAGTTTTGTTGTATTATGTACATTTGATATTGCGGGGCGAGCGTCCGACATGTGGACTGCCGTCACTGCCTGTTTGTATTATTATTTTGGGGCACGACCTGGTTGCGGTCGATGTACCCGTTGTATGTATATTTTACTTTCTGTACTAGGATTGCCCCGCGGAGGGGTGCACGGATAGCCGGGTTCTGGAGGGCAACAAGCCCGCATCTCATGGCATTGAGACGGAGGGGGCTTCACTCTAGGATTGGCGGGCTATTCTCCGCACTCGTAGGGGGTACAGGTTGACCCAGGAGGGGTGCCCAAGTTACCGGATTCCGTGAAGTGCTGGGTGGTCCATTCACGTTGCTGAAGGGGGCTGTCTCGCTTCAGGTTTTGGCGGGTAACTTGCCGCGCCCTTAGGGGTCTAGGATTTCATTGCACAGGCTATCCACACGACCAGGGGAACGTCGGGTTTCAGTAGTGGCTCTGTGAAACCCGGGGATCCCAGATATCTGTATTGTTTCTATGATGCTGTACATTTCTGTGATGTTGCATTTTATTCACGCCTTGAGCGAAATACTATATATTGGTATATATATTAGTAGATGTTGTATATGTTTTGCATCCGCGCTAGTCCAGTCCCCGCTCTGTCGTTAGTCAGCTAACCTAACGGGTAATGACGGGACCCAGTGGCGAATGCGGATGGCATATACGTACATCAGTATATTTTCGTTCTTTTTGGTGTGATCAATTGATGGGACTGCATTGATTCGGATCAATGCAAGTTTAAAAACAAACCTAATCTGATGTTGTTGGAACACTTTTTCAAAAAGCTGTTATTGCAAGGACGTTCTCTTTTGTTTTGCATCGTGATATTCAGTTGGAATATCCTGCTCCTCAGTCGACGAGGCAAGGGCCGAGATCCCTTCACCGGGAGTGACCCCTTGGACAAAAAGTTTGCGTCAGGGCAATGACTTCACTATAGCCGATTACTTTTGCTTTGCATCGCGGTATTCATTTGGAATATCCTGCACCCCATTCTACGGGGAAAGAGCCGAGATCCCTTCACCGGGAGTGACCTCTTTAGCAACGGTTTTCGTCACTATATTTTTAAAAGCTATCAGTTCCTTCGACGATATCAAGTTCATTACGTTAAAGGTTTTCGCCAGAAACCATTCGTAGCCCTCCGTCGTTTCATATGGATAGTCAGTAGTATTCAAGCTGTGTATGTTGGCCAAAGTCAAGGCACAGTGTTTGGTAGCTATTGGTTATTCATATGCTGCATAGATAGATGCGTTGGTTTGGAACAGTCGTACTGCCATGTTGGCCAAAGTCAAGGGTATATACGGGTGGATTCAAATTAACCTGGAGAATGACGGGTAGAACTTGACATGTGACTTATGATATGTTGGCCAAAGTCAAGGTCATAAGAGCATGGGGCAGAAATCACATCGAGAGTTTCAAAAGAACTGAAACTTGCCAGATATGCGCATACCTTCTGGAGTGTGATAGCGTGAGCGGATTCCGTCACGTTATCATGCAATGATAGTTGGATCCCGATTCCCACTGATGAGTTAGTTTACTCCTCGGGTAACCCCGACTAATTCTTCTTTCAGGTTTGAAGGAGAATTTGAGTTACAGTGGGAAGTTTCCAGATTAGATAAATTGGTGACCATTCTGATCTAGGTTAGAGTGCACGCTGAGTGTTTTCTTTTCTCTCTCTCTTTGGCAGCGACCATTGACCCGACCCTAAGACTTTGACTCAGTGACCAAGTTGACCGAACCTTCTTAAACACCGGCTTTTGGATTGTCAGAGTTGCAAACCTCATTGCCACTCCTACTTTTACCCTTTTCTCCAGGACACCCCGTTTTACTACGAACGTCCACTTCCATTGGACAAAACCATCGTATGGTTAGATACGAACTCGAAAGAATTTATTCGAGGATGGTTTCCGGTTCTGGAGAAAACGGATAGGATTATTCAGTTGTCTTTTCCTTTTACCCTCTCTCAGGTTACGAGTACTCCTTGGTTTAGGGGTAGTACACCTATTACGCAAATTGGATTGTCTTCTTCCAAACCTTAGGCTGGTGCCGACCGGTAGGGAATGAAGAAAACCAATTAGCATAACGATGGTGTGCAGAAGGTATTAAGTTCAGACAAAGCAAGGGATTAGTAAGAGGGCAAAGTAAATTGCAACAGATATTCACGACCAAACCAAATATTTCGTTACCACTCCCACATCACCTTTGTATTTCTCCAGGACACTCCGTATCACTACGAAGATCCACAGTTTATTTGGATACTCCATCGTATGGTTATATACGAACTCGAATGGAACTGGTTCCAGTTCGGGGATGGATTCTGGTTCAGGAGAAATAGGAATAAGGTTTATTCGGTTGTCTTTTATCTTCACCCTCTCTCATTGCGAGTGTTCCTAGGATTGGGACAGTACACCCATTATGCTTATTGGATAGTCTTCTTCCAAACCATAGGCTGGTGCCGAACGGTAGGGAAGGAAGAAAACCATTTGGCCTAAAAGGGTGTGCAGAAGGTAAAGACTAAAGACATATGAAGGGATTTGGAGAGGTGGCAAAGAACTATACGGTTACAGTCGTGAATCTGGAAGAGGCATTACTAGGAATACCAGAATACCCCATCGGAACATTTCAATGTTTCAGTTTCACTGTGTAATGTTAAAGGAAAACTGATTTCCCGATTAGATACTTACTCCAGGGTATGTATTTACCAGGTACGATTCTCACATCTGTATGGTTTTACAGATGATGAGTGGGAGTAAGTTATTGGGAATTGGGTGATTATCCTCATTATATCGGGATTCGTTGTAATCAGTGATATTTGAGGAAATCACCTGGGCTATTTGCCGGTCGGCAAATATTTGGTTTTGAATATCCGCTGTTATGCACCAATTTCAAATTGATATATCTGTACGTCTATTTTCATAGAGTGAGATATACCTTTCTGAAATTATGTCTACGACATTTACCTATATCAGTGGATGGTTAGGTAAGGAGCATTAAACAGCGGTGTAATTCTTCTTAACCATAAGTACAGTTTTCAACCTACGACACACAGTGAATGAGTTATCAGACTCAAGGGACTTATACAAAGGATTGTATGTTGTCCAGGGTCCATCAGGACAGAGGGCTTGGTCCTCATACTATATTCGGTTTACTTATGACTTCTCTAGTTTTTAGACAGGTGTTTCGCGGAAACACAGGGTCCAAATTTTGAGAAGTTATAGGTATTTGAATAGAGTAGAGAACCAGGTATAGCAAGTATCGGGATTCTTCAAAGAGATCGAAGATGTAGATACTTGTGTATGGTATTCAGTTGATAGTAATGATAAAGAGATCTTGCTTCTCTTTCAGGTTACTCATAATTGGAAGTATTCCTAAGTTGAGTAACGCTGATCGGCCTCCTTCCATTTAGTTGACATGCGCTGGGGACAGCTGCATGATTTGAATCTGGTTCAATTAAATCAGTGCCTCTGTTTCTATATTGGATATAGAACAGTTCATATCTTAACGATGTTAAGGTACGGGGAGTTGTCCGGTTTATGATTAAAACCAGACACTGGACAACTCAAGGCACGTTTCTGTAATGGCTGTTTGTGGGTTGACCCAGGCTATGACGAGGGTTGACTTTCTACCATCTGGATGAACAATAGCGATATTGTTCTAGACTCGCCACAGTTTTATTAAAGATGGATTTTTTCAGAAAACAGTAGTGGGAGTATGGTAGAACTGGAAGTGATTCCAGAACCACAAACGATTACTGAAGATTTGATAAGGAACCTAAAGATTCAATCTGGATTGACATTCCATTGGCCACTCCGCAGATAAGGTGGGTAACTTCAGGCACCCGAGAGGCACTTCGGTAGCCTCAAGGACGGTGACAGGGAAGTTCTTGTTTACCCACAATTGCCATTGCTGTTGTTCCAGGTTACGAGACTCGGCGGGAGGATGAGTATAGCGTCGTTCTAAACCAGTTTTAGAAGTGTACGTCTATATGACTCTGCCAGAGGGTTGTCGTAGTCAGTGGGAGCAGCGGAAGCATTGGTGGACATGTTGCTTATGTCTATTTATAGACTAGAGCAGATATAGCGGAGATAGATCATCTATTTCTGACGTGACAGTCATGGGTTTGACTTCATCAGAATAGGGGATGGATCTGTTGAGAAGGTAGTAGGGTGTGATATCCTGGTATTTGGATGATATACACAGAGTAGGAAAAGAAACTCCTACACTACGATCGGTTATACTTTGGTCGTCACACAGTTGTTTCTCCACAAAGGAAATGGATTTTATATCAGACATACTGGTTACTAGATCTATGGTCTTAGATCTAGATTTGGATGGTTTCCCAATCAGGGTACTTGACAGCATTCTAAGAGTATTTAGGATGGACGACTCCTGGCACGGTAGTGTACCTGCAGGTAATGGAGTCACCCTCTCCAAAGGTGTCTTACAGACTAAAGGGGAGAGGGACGGGCATGATTGGCAGATCACTTGCTCAGGCAATTGAGTCAATCGTGAGATGTCAAGTACCACACCAGATGTTGTTCTTGCACTAGATGCAATAAGTTGACATTAATCCAATCCTGGAGAAACAGTCGGAAGCAGTTTTAGAACATAAGTGGATGTTCTAGGGAGATGATAACGACAGCCTCATTCAGGAGACAGTTATCATTCCAGGCTTCCAAGGTGACATGGACGACAAGGAGGTTGTCAGAGTTATAGTTTTCCTTCTGATGAGGGGCAGTATTTTGGACAGGTGGTCCAAGGCAATACTGAGGGAGGCATGGCGCGCAGGATACTGATTAAGTTCAGTTGACGATACAGTGTAAGAAGTTTGGATTTGGAGTTCATTTATGAGCTAGGTCCCATCAGACATCCAGACATATTCTGAGACAGGTATTGCTCTTTTCGGGAGATGGCTTTCTCCGCGAACTTGAGATATAGAGAGACATAGAAAGAAACAACTAAGCGGATCCACTCACTGAGGCTATTCCTCGAACGCAATAGTTCCGCAAACGAGCTTTGTGAGACTGACTAGTAGAGGAGTTGGATGTTCGGTATCACACGGGCTGTGAGTATGCGACATCGCAATAATTAGCCTTGAGTGCAAGTGGGAGATTGTTGGAGATAGTGCCCTCAGAGTCAATTATTAGGTCACAGGTACGTGACTGTAATGATTGAGGGAGGACCTATCCCGGTAGGACAGTCTTACTCGAGATGATAGTATGCTATCTGGTTTACCTTTATCATCGTGTACTGCTTTAGGTGACCTGACACGTCGCTATTACACGTTGATAAAGCCCCTAGGATTCTTGCTTGACCACCAGCAGTATGAGGGCGATCATATAAGTGGGAGCTGGGGTCTATAAGCTTATCCTTAAAAGGTCCCTAGTCGTGGGAGTTTCGAGACTGGGCATCGATACTCCATTAGTAGACTAGTGTATACAGTCGAGACCCCGACGAGGGGCGGTGGCCGGTCTCACAAGCCGCTGGTGTCAGTTGGATCACCTAAGATGTATACAGGTGCTCATTGGGTTATGAGTACACCGGACAGGACTCGCCGGGAACATGCTAGTTGGTCATATACCAGATGTCAGATGGCAGTTCCCTGGTGACATGTGTGCAGGTTAGTTCATCGACCTGGGGATCGTCATTTGTCTCGTGTGAGTTCCCACTGTACTTTGATTACTACCCTACCACGGCTCAAAGGAGTCGTGCAAACAGGTTTTAGTTGGGTACAGTCCCGAGCCACATGGAGGCAGTGAGCGTATCTTCAGGGGTTCGTCTCTCCCGGTATTGGGGGTGAGGTCGTGCTGTGTCTAGGAGAGCCATTACACAAAGTCCTTGGCCAAGGTAAGGAGATTTACTGGTAGGTATTCCAGTAGTATCTCAGGGTGTTCTGGGCTACACTCCGACACGACTTGTACCGCTTTTGGGGGTCTGACTTTTACCAACCCCCTAGGCCCGCCATGCGATACTCATAGACGAACGGACCGGACTGTACGGATATTGTCACTGACAGGCTCAGTAGGGTTGTCAGGCTGAGTTCACTCACAGACGTCCCTTTTAGTCAATACTTGGTAGCCCGTTACGTATTGGCTTATACCTCTGACGTGCTAGTGGTTAAATCCACAACCGAGGTGTTGACGAGTCTTTAGAGTCCCCCACATTCAGTTACTCAGCTTTCGGGCGAAAGGTTGTAGAGGCCGTATGGAGATATGGCAAGGTCCGATCAGATACGTGCGGTATTGCACGGATCAGGATCGGACAGTTTGTACTATAGGCCGTATGGTTATATGGCAGGGTTCGATCAGATACGTGCGGTATTGCACGGATCAGGATCGAACAGATATTACTAGCCGGCTTTGGTTTAAGTCGGATCCTAGTATAGTACAGTGTAGATTTTGTCTCATTGCATTTGTATTTCGGTCGAAATACAGATGCGGGTGTGTATGCACAGTATTGGGGTTTTCCTGTAATTTATTACAGGATCAGTTTTCTGGAGTTGCCAGTTTGCTTTCCGTTTCGGCCAATTTCCTTTGTTCCGTTCATTGGCCGAAGTGTGGTGGAGGAGGGTTTATTTGCATTGTTGCAAATAGGCATTTGTGGAGGGGGTTCTTTGCAATATTTATATCATGATGGTTTCATGATGGAGCCCATCTTTTGACTTCTAGCTTTATGATGATGGCTTGACCATTGTAGGTTATGATTGGCTTTTGGAGTGTTGGGTTTTGTTCTCTCATCATCTCTTTTCATCATTGCTTCCACCCACCCCCTTGACTTTTCTCTTTCTCTCTCTAATCACACTTGAGAAGGGGGGGCCGGCCATTCCTATGGAAGGGAATGGAATGGGGCTCATTTTTGAGGGGTGGTATTTTTGCTTCTCATGTTTGCTAGAAAAGTCCTCTAGCTCATTTCCTAAAGTTGTTCTCCTTTCCTCCACCAATGGCAATCCCACAATCCCCAAAAAAGTGAGACATGGTTCTTCACACATTCTACAGCAAATCTTGGGCACGTCGAGTAGCCGGCTTCGTGCCCGAGTTGCCTCGGCATTGAGGTGGGAGCCCGTAAAAGAAGTAGGCGATGTGGTGCACTTCCGGCGACGAGGAGGAGACGGGACATTCCGCAGGAGATCGGGACGATGATGAGAAGACCGGAGGACTTGGATCGTCGGTATATCCCTCTTCCCTTTCTTGTTGGTAGCTAGGACTAGTTAGTGGTTCGATCCAGGTATTAGTGCGCGGCGGTTTGCCAGTTCAGAAAATTTAAAGTTTATCACCGCTTCCGCATTTGGCCGTCGGATTGACGGCCGGGGCGCCGCCGTGCACTTACATGCATCAAGTATGAATATCATGTCAAGTCACATAAAGATGAGCTACAACATAATGATCATGGAAATTCTACAGTGTGAGTGTCATGGCAATTACTAACGGTGTGTGTAACATGCAGGATAGTGCTCGTGCAACATGAACCGTTAGTAAGGGTGCGGTGTTCTATCAATTCTAGTTTATATACATACATCAGGGAATGTGGTATGCGCTAAATAGTAGCCATGAACAGTCATTGTATGGAAATGTAGCTATAAGATCCTATCAGCCCTGACGTAGAACGCCATGCGGGCGATATCCCCGTAGATGTTAAATCTACTCACCTAGTCTCTCGCTAGGTATAGCCGACGACTTGTTCTCCTTCTTCGCGGCGCCCGTCGCACTCGCCTGCGAATCCTAGAATTTCACAATATATCACACATAAGCTCAAAGCCGTACAAATACGACATTTAAAGTCAACTAGAAACCTGTGTCGCAAACCAAGCGCGCGTGTGCGCGATACGCTAAAATGTGTGATTACGCGCCTGAAGCCACTCCGACGCATCGTGATACGCAGAAACCCCAAACCCACACACATGTATCACGCGTGTCGCGAAAGATTAAAAAATACGGGAAATAGGGTATTCTACTCCAGATTTTGATACAGAACAGACATTATAAAAATATATATACCAAAATAACCCACATTGCAGCAGACTCCAATGGCCCAAACCCCAACCCCCAACTCACCCATCTAGCTGCAAATTGCGGCCAAAATGATTATTCCGGCGGCCTTACTTGGGAATTGGCCTCCCAGGTTTGGTGTGTGCACTCCATACTCCCTATACATGCTACAGTAAATCCAATTTCATTCTGAAATGACCCGGGTAGCAGCAGATCCAACAGAACCCTATTTCTAGTTAAAAACCCCACTTTTGCACTAAAATGAAACTTTATGGTATTTTTCTGAAATCTGATACAAACCCAAGCCTAGAACCACACTAATATCACATAACCAAGCTAATCAAACCTTAAAAGTTAATTTTTAACATAACCTCACTAAAACCCCTCCTATAGCACAAAACATGCATAAAAAGTGATATTTGCTAGAATTTCTACAAGTTATGAAAAAGAGTGTTAAGTGTGAGATAAATACCTTCCCAAAAACCCTATAAAACTTTATTTTTCCAGCCTTCTCCCTCAAGCCACTGCTTTGACACCAAGATCCCTCAAATAGCCATTTAACCAAGGGTTTTTGTGAGTAAAAATGGGTTTTTGGTGTAGGGTTTTGTGTAGATCCAAAAAGGGTTTTGTATAGATCCAAAAGGGAATTGAAAAGAGAAGAAAAGAGAAAGAAAGAGGTGTTGTTGCTGCTGTTATTCTGCAGGAGGTGCAGAAAATGATAGAAAGAGAGAGAAGAGAGAAAGAAAAGGGTCAAAGAAAGTCAAATTTCTCACCTAACACCATGCTTCATTTTTTTATTTGGATGGTTGAATTTTTCCTTTTTAAAAAAAAGGGTTTAGTTGATAAAAGGATAGGGAATTAACTATGAACCATACAAGAATGAAATGGCTACTTTAACCTATGTCCCAAAATGGCTAAGTGTGCAAGTGTAAACTACATCAAGGAAAATTCCAATTAGGGTAACACGACTAAATATAACTAATAATCCTATACACACATATAAAATAACATGCACAACTGCTAAATAACACGAACACATTCTAACGAAATATCAAAGTGTTACAATATCCTAACTCGTTTAAGACATGGTCTCTTCCCACTTCATATCTCATATGGTGTGGTAGGTACAGATTTAGTTGGAACTTGATTCAATAGGTATGCTGATGTCTCCAGTGCATATCCCCAGAAGGAAATAGGTAACTCAGCTGTACTCATCATCGAGCGCACCATATCTAATAGGGTGCGATTCCTTCGTTCCGATACACCGTTGTGCTGTGGTCTATAAGGAGGAGTAAGCTGAGAGAGAATCCCATTCTCTTTTAGATAATCTTAGAACTCATTGCTTAAGTATTCATCTCCTCGATCAGATCGAAGAATCTTAATACTTTTGCCCGTTTGTTTCTCTACTTCGTGCTTATATTCTCTGAATTTCTCAAAAGCTTCAGACTTGTGTTTCATCAGGAACACATGTCCGAATCTTGAGAGATCGTCAGTGAATGTAATGAAGTAGGAAGAACCGTTCCTGGCATGCGTAGATATGAGACCGCATACATCACTATGTACCAGTCCTAAGAGTTCCGTAACTCTTTCTCCGTGTCCACTAAACGGAGCTTTAGTCATTTTTCCTTTGAGACATGAATGGCAAGTATCATAAGATGATAATTCGAACGGGTTCAAATATTCATCTTTATGTAACTTAGCTAGTCGTGTCGCATTGATATGACCAAGTCTACAATGCCACAAGAAGGATTCGTTCATTTATGAATTCTTCCTCTTGTGTGTGTTTTGTATATTGAGGACTATATTTTGATTGAGAATGAATATGCCATTATGTAACGAGCCTGATACAATCAACATTTGATTTAGGAATATGTTCATAACATTATCCTTTACTATAAAATTATATCCTTCTTTACATAATAAAGAAACTGATATAATGTTGCACATCATGTTCGGTATATAATAGCACTCATTCAGAATCAGCGTATCACCACTTGGTAATACTAGGTGATATTCGCCAACTGCTTTGGCTGCAACATTTGCCCTATTCCCTACTTGAACGGAATGATCACCTTTTTCCACTTCTCTACCTTTCCGCAGCCCATGTAATAATTTACATATGTGGGATCCTGATCCGGTATCTAATACCCAGGACGTAGGGTGAACTGAGAAACAGTTCTCAATAACTAACACACCTGAAGAAGATGCATCAACATGCATGTTCTTTTGGGTGGCTTGAGAATCCAGATATTCTCCTATTCCCTATTCAGTCTTATAACTCTTATAAGAAAGAACGGGTCCAACGTTCCCCTGCTCAGTATAATAAGCGGGTTCAGTCAATACATCCATATTATTATCTTGATTATGGCCTGACATGGTCGCTACCTGTAGAGAGAGAGAAGAAAACACTTTAGCGTATGCTCTTGCAAGATTAGATTGGTTATTATCTTATCTAATCAGGATGTCTCCCACTGTTTTTATCAAATCTTCCTTCAAACCCTAAAAGGTAAGATTAGCCGGGATTAATTACACCCTACAATTTCGCCAATCTTTCAGCCAGATCAGTGTCGGTACTTGAGGGAGGTTCCCTGTGCTTTTGCACGGACCTAATTAAAGTAAACCTCGTTTTCCCAGAGGCGTAACCCCGTTAAGACTTTTCTAGGCACCTACTTGATCGGCTAATTGTCCTGTGAAAAACTCTCCCAGGAGTAACTCTTACTCGCAGTGGGTATCGGGATCCAACTATCTCATAGGAGGTATGCAATCTCATTGCAAATTTCAACACTTGAATTTCCCGATAATATATTGCCCCTAACCCCTATGACCTTGACAAAGGCCAACAAACCATAGGAAGCTAGTCATGTTCAACCCGTCATTTCTTGATTGAAATAAACCCACCCATACGACCCTTGACAAAGGCCAACAAGGTCGTACGAATACCCTAATCCAATCACATCATATGTTTAAACAGATAAGTACCAGTTAGCTACCGCACACTACGCCTTGACAAAGGCCAACAAACGCAGCACGAATACTAAATAGTCTTTAACTGAAATGACAGAGGGCTACGCAGGTTTTTCAGAAAACCCTGAGCGTAATGAACTTGATATCGTCGTAGAATCGAGTGTTTTGAAATGGAGTGTTTTTAGGCTTTCATTAGTTTTGCTAAAGAGGTCACTCCCGGTGAAGGGATCTCGGCTCTTTCCTCATCGAATAAGGTGCAGGACATATCATATATATCACTGTGCAAAGCAAAACTCTAAAAGCAATCAAAAGAAAAACCGAGTTTTGTTGCATCTGCCAGTTTCGCTAAAGAGGTCACTCCGGGTGAAGGGATCTCGGCTCTTTCCTTATCGAATAAGGTGCAGGGTATATCATATATACCGTTATACAAAGTAAAATTGTAGCTACCCTTTTTATAATGTTTTGATTCTACAACATCTTTTAGGTTACTTTTCATTTTATTAATCTCATTAATAAAATCCCATCAGCTTATGCTTCCTAAGCATCATAGAAGAAACGAAAGCAGTAATATTTATATATCAGCATATATATAAAGTATAAGCATTCGTCTCAGGCAGTAATATGATCTCATCACAGAACATTGCAGCAGAAGAACATATATGACATATTGGATATACTAGGATGTCCGTGTTTTCAATATGAGCCAGTATAAAACACGGATTCCACGGTCGCGATGAATAGCCAAACCCATATCCCTAGACCCCTAGGAGAGTGGCAAGTAACACTACCAATTCTAGGGTTAGGAGACCCGGTCTCGACTCCTCAAGATGGCCTCCCACTGGACCCTAGAACCCGGTTACTTGTGCTCCCCTCCTTGGGTCTACCTAATGCGGAAAAGTAAATAATATACAATGGTGACATCAACCTCATCCCGGAAGTGCCCCAATAAAAGAATATTACATACAAATAAATTTTACATGAATGAAAATAAAAACCCTCATCTCACATAAAACCCCCGGCTATTCAGAACACGACGATCCAATATAACATATCACAGCAACACATAATATCACATATCATCAACGTAAGTAAGTATGCATACGCCGATCGTCGTTGACGTATAGCAACAAAAAACCGACAATACAACTACATACTACACTTACAGTCACAGAAAAGAAATTGTAAAACTACAATATTTGGAATCCACAATCACTTTAGACATCGTAAATCCGAAATATCATATACTTCGCATTTCATGCCTAACTATATGAATTCCACATATTGTATCACATTCCAGATAAATAGACAGTATTAAACTTTCCGAACAGATAATCAAATACCCAAAATTTCCTAAATTGCTCAACACTTGAGCGGAGTTCAAATAATTCCAGAATATGTCACAGTACCGGTGATCCAGCCGTAGAAGGGTCATGCCAACGCCTCACATGTGGCACGCCGTACTGCCCCAAACCCTAAGATTTAGAGGCAGTTCAAGACGGTCACATAATCGAGTTAAGCTTTGTGGTCTTCTAGAGGGTCCACCGCGTTACTTGCATAATTTTCCGAAAGATTTAAACCCAATAAAATTCAACACTTGAAAGTTTTTCGTGCCGGGAAAAAATGAGTTAATGATATCCGTTCGAACATTTTAACAGTTTCTAAATATCCGGAAAACATCACAAAATTAAATTTTCCGATCGAATCAACGATTACAAAATAAACCCCAGAACACTCAACACTTGAGACGGATTAAAAATGCCCAGAAGCAGCAACAAGTACCTACAGATATTACCCTGAAGCCACGTGTCCCAATGCCAAAGTTTGGCCGCAGAAACGCCGCGGGAAGCAGGTTCCCACCGCGGTTCCACGGCGACTTCATAGAATTGGGAGCTCGTATTTCATGATAATTCTTAGAATTCCCTGCTGATTTTTTTGAGTATTTTTAATGCAGAAAAAATCACATTTTTACAAAATTTCCAGAGAGGGATTTTATTTCGTCGTATCGGGTTCGATCGGAGTTTTAACTTCGTATACACGTTCCCTAATGCTCTAGCTAGGCTTTGATACCACTATAGGGTTCCTAGGCACTCTTGTGAAGGTTCATAAGGCATCAAACATGCCCGAATAAAATTTTAGACGTGCCGAACAACCCAAAGCCAGGATCTTTGCTAGATTATTAGGGTTTAACATGCAAGTAAACATCTTTACCAATAAGTGTGAGGGATTACAACCTTTGTAGTCCGCTCTTTCGCTTCAAAAGCTCCGAGTAGAAGTCCCTTCGCCATGATCCATGATCTCCCGGACTCAAGAGAGGCCCCATGACTCGAACGATCCATGCTAGCTTGTAGTGTTCCGTTTCTCCGATGATCTACGTCGAAGTTGCTATAACTCAAGCTCTCTCACTCTAATGAGGTGAACAACCTAATCTAATGGGCTAGATTAGATGAGGATGATGGAGTAGTATTTATGCTATCTTTTTATATCATTTTCGCACAAGAAATCATCACAAAATGAATAACTAGTAAGCTTTCTCAAAGCTAAAGAGAGAAGAAGATGATGGAAAAGGAGTTAATCGTTTTGTGATGAATAATGAAAAGTATATATGAATTAATAATGTAACCATAGTTTAGTATGACAAGGATAACCCTTGTCGAGAATAAACTAGAGCTAGGGTTTGGTTAGGTTAAAGAATGTGTCATGGATAAATATCAACCATAATATCTTAACCAAGACAAAAGGAATTCCTTCTAGAATGAGCAAGAAGGAGCTAACCCTAATCAAACCCTAATCTTGTTTAATCTTCAATAAACATGTTCCATTATTAATCATATCATGTCACAATAATAAATATCATATATATATTATATATTTGCAACAAAAGAAAATAATACAATTAACATATATCGCATATATATCAATGTATTATCCGGTGAGAAAATGAAATAATAAAGCGAGCCAATATTAGATAATGTAATACAATATATCATATATATTATTATACATTAAATCATCGAATCAACACTTGATCCAACAATCCGGCTATATCGAATATAACCGACTAATATATCATGTACCGATTCATCGAATCAACACTTGATCCGATGATCCGGTTCATATCTAAATATCGCGAGAATATAATAAGGTATCTTATATCGCATTATCCTCGGTCCTGCACATATCACATATGTGCCTCTACTCCGTTTTGCCTCAGCCAAGAAACCTTTGTGTAGGACTCTAAAGAATCGTCAATACGCCGGTAGCAGGTGATGATCATATCAAACACCCACAAGCTGCAAGCGGTCAGCTAAACGTAACAGCCACCCAGGTATTGAGCGATCAGAAGATCAACAAGCTAGCCTGTATGTTCTCCTGTGAATCCAATCAGTAATACTCCCGTACAGTCCGGTCTGTTCGTCTGATATGTCGCATACCAAGTCTAGGGGTGGTATACGTCAGACCCCAGTAACCGATAAGTCGTGTCGATGTGAGGTTCATAAAAGGCGAGAAACTACTGGTAATACTTACCAGTAAATCTCTATATCAGCCCTGGCCAGGGACTTCCAGTTATAGCCAATCGAACACAGCACAACATCAACTCTCTATACCGTGAAAGACGAATCCCCTCCTATCGCTTATTGCCTCTACGTGATTCGGGACTGTTCCCAAAAGCCACCGTTTTGCACGCCCTCTTGGACGTGGTAAGGTGGAAATCAAAGCACAGTGGGAATCACACAAGACTCTATGACGATCTCGGGTCTACAGACTATCCTGTACCAGTGCACCGGAGAACTGCCATCTGACGTGTGGTATATCACCATCTGGGAGTTCTCGGCGAGTCCGTCCAGTGTACCCAGTCTCCACTGAGCACCCGTACACCATCTCTGATGTCAAACACCGATGGATATGGGATCATCCATCGCCCATCATATGGGTCAAGATGCATATACGCTAGTCTACACTGGTGTATCGATGCCCTGTCTCGATATACCCTCGACTAGGAACAGTTATAGGATGTACTCATCGACTACCGTGGCCCTACTAGTATGATCTCATCATAGTCCCAGTAGTCGAGTACAGATCCTAAGGGCATTATCAACATGTGAGAGAAAGACAGTAAACCAGTACAAGTCAACATGTTAAGATAAAGTGAAACCAAATAGCATACTACCATGACGAGCCAGAAAGTCCTCTCTGTATATACCCAAGCATCCATCATAATATACATCATATGTACAACAATGGGCTCTAGGGCATATACAAACTAACACATGTACAACGCCTCTGTATGCGTATCACATCTCTGATGTCAGCGGAGTGGAACGTCATCTCATCAAGATCTCGTACGAACCTCTTACCCCACTTTTCTCTAATGTCGACTGTTTCGGACTCGTCTCTACGTGGCTGTATGGACTGGGCTCCAACGGCTATACTCGTATCTGGAGTCTCCCAAGCAATGTATCCCATCATATGATATCCGAATGACGTTGAACCTTCCGATCGATTCGTCAAAGTTCCCTAATCCCCCAAGAGATCAACATCTTGGGTACAGTTTAATAATATCGAGTACATGCCACAGTACCTATGGACCAACCATAGAAGGGCAAACCCAAGCCTCATCAATGGCACCGCTGAACTGCTATAAACCCTAAGGTTTCAGAGCGTTCTCATGGTCATTATATCGAGTTAGGGTTTCATTCTTCTAAAGGGTCCACGGAAATACTTGCAGATCTTTCCGAATACTTTAAACTTGGAAAAATGGGTTTCTGACATTCGATCGTCTTCTAGCGACTCTCAACGTACCTACGTGAAGTCGTCTCTAGCTGGAATCAATCAATCTGATGACCTCGCATCGGGGTAGGCAACGAATCACATATCCTATTCATTCCTCCTTGGTGACTAGTGATCTTCTATCATATCTCTAAGTACAACTAATGTGGTATTAGCTTCAACATCTGGGCGATATCTCGTTATTCGCAGCAACAACTGGCTCATTTTTCCGCACGCTGAATAGTGCCTCAATCATCAAATAATCGGTGCATCGACGGTCATCACATTCTGGCTGGCCTCTAGCAGTTGCCTGATCCACTGGTGCTGATCTGTACGTCCGAGAAATCTTGTAAAAGCGATCCATCAAACGCTCATGGCGCGAAAACACAATAACGAAGCATCTATGCAAATCGTAAGTCCCTGGAATCACGCCCTGGTCAGTCCTCGTCCGTGACGAGCTCGTGCTGACGCAACTCTAGCCGTAGCTCTCTCTGCCCGTGTAATCGTGGCAGCAACAACCATAACCAATATCGATGAGGATAGATCATAGGAATGAATATAATTCTGTGCAAAGAAATGTACATCCTAAGGCTTCTTAAGCGGAGTAGCGTATCGTAAGTATGCCGCGGAACATACACACGGTACGTCACTCTCCTTAAGTCACCTACTCCATCAACCAAGGTCAACCTATGCGACGAAAGTTCGGGTCTAATACCCCCTCGACTAAGTCTAAGTTCCGTAAAGTCAAGCCTAGATTACGTATATATACAAACGCGCTAGGCTCCGCATAGTCAAACATAGACTCAAACCAAGGTTAACCTAGTGCTCTGATACCAACTTTGTCACGACCCGAAATGGCACATGACTGGCCCTTGAATCATATGAAGTCTATAGGACCCCATCTAATTCAAGTGAGCCAAAATCCCATAAATCTAAACCATTTTTAAAGAAAGTGTTTTGTTAAAATAAGACGAATATGCATTTTTAAAATCAAAAATCTTTTCTGAAAATTTCGGCAGAGTTTCCTTTGTAAATACTGGCCCTAAACGGGTACAACATGTATAATATATAAAATGGCATCCCCAAGCGGGAGCTAGCTCTTCGTCAATTGACGGTCACAACCACGCAAGCAATATAATATACAATGCCAAAGGGCGAGGATCAAAACTCAAAAAGGAAATTCAAATCATCATGAAAACCATAATAATACAACACGCGACTCTAAGGTCGAAATAATACACAACTGGTTTTCTAAGTCTGAAATAAAAATACAAGTTTGGTTGATAGTGTTTCTAGATACAACTGAATAATAAATATACAATGGTGGTCACGATACAAGTGAACCCACCTATCAAAGCAATCACCCGGAATGGAAGCAGTGTGCCAGAAAGCCGCAATGAAACCTGTACGGCAAAAACCTGCAAGAACTGTGGCACAATGGGGGTGAGTTGCCAACTCGTGAGTAGAAAACATCACCGAGCAGAAATCGTATGTATGACTCAATCCTAGGTCAATACGATCATAATATGAATATCCTCAAAAAGATACAGTCTGAAGCATGATAAGGTGGCAAGGGTAAACATCTATACATAAGTGGAATACTATGTGCTCGTGACAGTGCCTCAGGTAGCAACATATCATAAATATGAGATATGAAAGCATGAAAACAGAATACACGTAAATTAGAAAAGTGTTTTCATATCTCTGTGAGATTTATGTATATAAAATTGATATATCATCAATGAAATCAACATAAAACAGTGTCTAGCATCGACACAAAAATATATATATCGTTCTCTCAAAATCTAGTGCTCTGGCTATCCGGACTGGCCCAAACTCCGATCGGTATCCTCCGGATATCCGACGAGTCACAATGAAGTCACCGGTCGGCAGTGTTACCCTGCCAGGCTCAACGCCATCATCTGCGACTATCTTGCCCCGGGGTACCGCACCGGGTCTACCATGCACTCACAGACAGTTCCTCCTCCTCGAATCGGGTGTATGATATCGCTCAAGAGCCGAGAAAACTCGAGGTGGACATATCTCAAGTCATATCATGAGAAAACCGCACTTTTATCTTAAAAATGAAAATGAGTTTAATAAATCTTGTGGTTTCTCCAAATCCATAAATCTCATGGAAATCCGAAATCCCAAAATAAAGGGTCAATAACGATAAATACTGGGCTCCGGCAATCCGGACTGGCCCCGAATATCATGGCAATGAATATATAAAAATACATGAAAAATCACAGTAATAAATGCAACATTTAACTAGCACAATAATGATATATTGGAACTATGGACTAGCAAGCGATATCAATGAATTAATATTCTCTAAAGTGTACGTGACATAGCAATTACCGATGATGATGTGTGTGAGCCGGCAAGCAAGTGTACGTGGAACGTACGCATCACCGGTAATGGTGCTGGTGTCCTGACAACATGGTTTTATAATAACAAATGAAAACACAATATAAGCATGCAATGCGATGCGAACAACAAGAATATGCGGGAGTTGAATAATAAACACAACAAAAAATCATCTATATTAATATATATGGGTAATACAATTTGCCGTTTGAAATAACATGAATCGTGGTGTTTAGAAAATAGGGCTACGGTGTTTTTAAGAAAAGGTACATCCTTTGAAATATCCGTGGAATCCCTTGGCCTATCTTTAAAATACTCACGATTCGTTAGTTTTGAAATAGGTATGACCTGAGTCTAGTCTAACATCTACAAGTAAACTACTGGACTAAACTAACAGACTGATCAAAAGGGTAAGGAAAACCACCTAAGTCTGAGTCGATATATATATAATAGTCGGTGATCCCGCCTCAATAGTATCACATATGATACAATATATAACATGACATCCTTGAGTCAAGTAGAGTGCGGATCTATCATCATAATTATAGCTCGTACGGTAAATCCATCGTACGGCTTCCCAAATCTGGGTACGGGTCAAATATCATATCATCTCATTATTCATCTGGTATCCTTATCATCATATTCTGTATTAGGGGTACTGATCTAAGTCTAGTACATACTGATACCATCTACAATATATGTGCGTGTGTATGAAAATACATCGCCTAAGGACCCGCTATAACATCTTGTCGTATCTCATAATACGAACCATGTCTCATCACCGATCTCATGGCACCATACCGAATCTCATCGACTCGTCTCCAAGTATCATATAGTATCCTCATCATCCATGTATATGTATACGTATATATATATACATAGTCCCATACCTATGTGTGTGTATATATATATTTACATTTCCCATATACGCACAAGTAATAAAATGCATGCAAGTGTTTGTGTGTGTGCTTGTATGCAAATCTTTACTCTAGGGTTCACGACTACAACTAATTAACGACACTATCATTTAGATAAACATCTAGTTTCATAATAAACATATAAATGTATACATCTATAAATAACATAACGCATTAGCGTTCTAAACTACGAACTGCGGGGGTGCTATACGCCATCCACTCGACTTCGCCCGTAGATATATATCTACTCACCTGCTCTTGCTTGCCAATGTCGATGTCGCCATCCTCTTCTTCATCGTCTTGAAATCGCAATGCGTATTCAAATCGCAAAGCGTATTAAAATCATGTCGGAAAACCAAAACGGCACACGTTTCGCTCGTAGGTCAAAACCTATAGCCTCGGTTGCAAAACACGACCAATAACCCTAGTCGTTGGCGTTCAAAGGCTACATGACGGAAACACAATATCAAATACCAAAACCAAATTCATAAAAAGCCGCAAAACGAAATCAAAAACTTAGAAAATATGCTCCAGATTTTACCCTAGGTGAAATTAGCCAATTTTTCATATGTAAAGGGTCTATTTTACCGAAGATAAAGCCCTGGAACCAATACGAACCAAAATGACACTACCCTGGCCGCAATTTGCAGCCAGACAGATTAAATTTGCAGCCAAACAAGGTGGGTTGGGTCTCAGGTCTTGGGGTTAGCATCTAGGTTGCCTGCACATCTTCCAGTGTTTGCTAAATAATTTTCCGGTCACCCGGGTGTTAGCAGATCACCAAATTCCATCACAATTTCCTTAATTTACCGATGTCGGTTTCTATGTTCGTGTCCCGGGGTTTAAGTCTCAGGTTTTAGTCCCATAAGCAATAATTATAGGGGTTTAAGGTCACTATAAGACTCAATTTCATCTTTGGATTCAAATCAAACCCTAATCTTAAACTTGAATTTTCAAAGTTGACTAAATCAAACTTAACCACTTCTAAGCATGCATGAATGCTAAGGTAAATGAAATACAATACTAATGGTAAAGGAATTACCTCATTTGGAAACTCAAGAAATTTCTTGAGTTGCCCCAAGTCTTCAAAATCCAAATTTTCAAGGTCCAAAGTGTTTGTAGTGAGCTTGTGCATGTCTTTTGTGAAGTGGAGATGAACTTTTGAGGTAGGATTGAGGGTGTATATGGGGGTTGTTGGGATACCTACAATGGCAGCAAGGTTTCGGGAGGCTTCACACATGCCAAGTTTAAATTTTTTCCATTCTAGATAACCCAAGCACAAGATCTTTAACTAGAGAATCAAACAAAACAACAAAGTAAACAACTTTACTTCTAAGAGTTGAGGATTACAACCTTTGTAGTCCGTTCCATCGCTTCATAAGCTCCGTGTTGAGGCCCCTTCGCTACGATCATCATGAACCCGGACTCTAGAGAGGCTCCATGAGGTGAATGAGGCATCTTGCTTGAAGTCTTCCTTTTCGAAGATGATCTACCTTGAAGAATCTCAAACCCAAGCTCTCACTTCTCTAATGAAGTATTAGTGAAGTGAACACCCTAATCTATGTGGCTAGAATAGATGAGTATGATGAAGTAGGAATTTTGCTCTCTTTTGTTTTCAATTTCCCACTTTAAATCATCACAACACAAAAAGCTAGAAAGCTTTTTCTAAGGAGGAAGAAGAAGAAGAAAGCTTTTGTGATGAATAATGAAATTGTTATGTGAGGTCAGAAATGCAACCAAGGTTAAGAATGAGAAGCTTAACCCATATAGAGAATAAACCATAGACTAGGGTTCAATGGTTAGGTTAACAAATATCTAGATATTATCTAAAGGGTTGACTAAGACAACACTTCCAAAATATCTCATTTTAAATCCACCATTTAGAATTAACCTAAAATGAATGTTAACCCTAATTGAAACCCTAGCATGGTTTAATCTCAAAACCCTAATTTCATTTGTAACCCTAATATGTTACAATATTATATATCACATATATAATATATAATGTAACAAAGGAAAATAATACAATTAACATATATCGCATATACATCAATGTATTATCCAAGTGAGAAAAAGAATGAATAAAGCGAGCTTATATTAGTTAATGTAACTTAATATATCACATATATAATTATACATTAAATTATCGAGTCAACACTTGATCCGATAACCCGGCTATATTTTCATACAACCGACTAATATAACACGTACCATCTTATCGAATCAACACTTGATCCGATAACCCGGCTATATCACATATACCCGAACGATATCACATATCGCGAGAATAGAATATGGTATCTTATATCGTATTAGTTTCGGTCCCGCACATATCACATATGTGCTCCTACTCCGTTTTGCCTGAGCCATGAAACCTCTGTATAGGACTCTAAAGAATCGTCAATACGCCGGCAGTAGGTGATGATCATATCAAACACGCATAAGCTACAAGCGGTCAGCTAAACGTAACAACCATCCTGGTATTGAGCGATCAGAAGATCAACAAGCAAGCCTGTACATTCTCCTGTGGATCCAATCGGTAACACTCCCGTACAGTTCGGTCTTTTCGTCTGATATGTCGCATATCAAGTCTAAGGGTGGTAAACGTCAGACCCAAGTGACCGATAAGTCGTGTCGATGTGAAGATCATAACAGGTCGAGAAACTACTGATAACTCTTACCAGTAGCACTCCAAATCAGCCCTGGCCTGGGACTTCCAGTTATAGCTAATCGAACACAGCACAACATCAACTCCCTATACCGGGAGAGACGAAACCCCTCCTATCGCTCATTGCCTCCATGTGATTCGGGACTGTACCCAAAAGCCACCGTTTCGCACGCCCTCTTGGACGTGGTAAGGTGGAAATCAAAGCACAGTGGGAATCACACAAGTCTCTATGACGATCTCGGGTCTACAGACTAACCTATGCAAGTGTCACCAGAGAACTGCTATCTGACGATAGGTATAATTCCATCTAGGAGTTCTCGGCGAGTCCGTTCAGTGTACCCAGTCTCCACTGAGCACCTGTACACCATCTTTGATGTCAAACACCAATGGATATGGGATCATCCATCGCCCATCATATGGGTCAAAATGCGTATACGCTAGTCTACTCTAGTGTATCGATGCCCTGTCTCAATACAACCTCGACTAGGAACAGTTATAGGATGTACTCGTTGACTATCCTGGCCCCACTAGTATGATCTCATCATAGTCCTAGTAGTCAAGTACATATCCCAAGGGCTTTATCAACATGTGAGAGTAAGACAGTAAACCAATACAAGTCAACATGTTAAGACAAAGTGCAACCAGATAGCATACTATCATATCGAACAAGAAAGTCCTCTATATATATATCCAAGCATCCACTATAATATACATCATATGTACAATAATGGCCTCTAGAGCATATACATAACTAACAATCTCCCACTTGCACTAAGGCCAGCTGTTGTAGTATTTCATACCCAACTTCTCGAATAGTCTCTCAAATTATATCTGGGGTATGGCCTTCGTGAGTGGATCCGCAGTTTTGTCCTTCGTATCAACTCTTCTGACCTCGATCTCCCGGCGATCAACTATCTCTTGGATCAGGTGATACCGTCTCAGAATATATCTGGACTTCTGATGGGACCTGGGTTCCTTGGCTAAAGCCACGGCTCCATTTTTATCACAATATAAAGGTATTGGATGCTCAATTGATGGAACCACACCAAGTTCAGTGATGAACTTCTTCATCCAGACAGACTCTTTGGCAGTATCGTTGGCAGCGATGTATTCAGCCTCCATCGTCGAGTCTGCCACAGTTTCTTGCTTGGAACTCTTCCAACAAACCGCCCCTCTATTTAGGGTAAAAACAAATCCTGAGTGCGACTTAGAGTCGTCCTTATCACTCTGGATGCTCGAATCGGTAAAGTACTCCACTTGGAGTTCTCCGTTACCATACACCAAGAACATCTCCTTAGTCCTTTTCAAGTACTTGAGAATGTTCTTCACAACTGTTCAGTGACTTTCTCCAGGATCTGCTTGATACCTACTCAATACACTTAGTGAGTATGCTACATCGGGTCTGGTACATAGCATCGCGTACATAATAGAGCCTACTGCCGAAGTATAGGGTATCCCTTGCATGCGAGCTCTCTCCAAATCTGTCTTGGGAGACATCTCTTTGGAGAGAGTGAGTCCAGAGATCGTGGGTTGGTTCCCATGCTTGGCTTCTTCCATACTAAACCTCTTTAGTATGGTGTCAATGTACCTGGATTGGGACAATCCCAGTATCCTTTTATATCTATCTCTGTAGATCTTAATCCCCAAAATGCATGAGGCATCACCTAGATCTTTCATTGAGAATCTATGTGATAGAAGAGCTTGACCGAGTGCAGCATAAGAACATCATTTCCTATCAAGACTATGTCATCCACGTACAATACGAGGAAGAAAACCTTACTCTCTGCAACCTTCTTGTAGATATAAGGTTCATCTACGTTTTTGATGAAGTCAAACTCTTTGACTACTACATCAAAACAGATGTTCCAACTTCGCGATGCTTGCTTTAACCCGTAGATGGATTTAAGCAGCTTGCACACCTTTCCGCTACTCCCACTATCTACGAAGCCCTCTGGCTGAGTCATGTACACGCACTCTTCTAAATCACCATTTATAAAGGCGGTCTTAACATCCATCTGCCAGATTTCATAGTCAAGGTATGCAACAATGGAAAGCAGGATCTGAATGGACTTAAGCATAGCCACTGGAGAAAAGGTTCCATCATAATCCACACCTGGTCTTTGACGAAAACCCTTTGCAACAAGTCTAGCTTAGAAAGTCTCAAATTTTCCATCTATACCCAGTTTATTCTTAAAGAACCATTAGCTCTCAATGGGTTTTACCCCTTCAAGAGCAACTTCTAAAGTCCATACTTTGTTGGTATACATGGATTCCATCTAAGATCGCATTGCATCCAGCCATTTCACAGAGTCCCCACTCGTGATGGCCTGCTCGAAGCTAGTCGGGTCATCATCTTCCATGATGCAATCCTCGCTCCCACCATTGATGAGAAAACCTTAGTATCTCTCTGGTGGATGAGGAACCCTACTAGATCGGCGGAGCGGCTGTGGTTCGTCGGGATTTACTGAATCCTCTGGTTCAACCAAATCTTCTGTCGTAGTTTGTATAGCTGGAACCTCTTCCAGTTCTACCTCCTTGCCACTAATTTCTTTTTCAAGAAATTCCTTTTCTAAAATGGTGGCATGTCGAGAAACAAATACCTTTTGTTCCTCGGTGTGGTAGAAAATATACCCACGCGAATGTTTGGGATATCCAATAAACTTACACAGAAAAGACCTTGCGCCGAGCTTGTCCGGATTCTGTGTTTTCACATATGCCGGACAACCCCATATCTTAACATAATTAAGATATGGTCTCTTTCCTTTCCATATCTCATATGGAGTGGATGACACAGATTTAGTGGGAACTATATTCAATAGTTCTGCAGCTGTCTCCAGTGCATATCCCCAAAAGGACATAGGCAACTCAGCAGTGCCCATCATTGAGCACACCATATCTAATAGGGTGCGATTCCTCCGCTCCGATACACCGTTGTGCTGTGGTGTATAGGGAGGAGTAAGCTGAGAGAGAATCTCATTCTCTTTTAGATAGTCCAGGAACTCATTGCTTAAGTATTCTCCTCCTCGATCTGATCGAAGGATCTTAATACTTTTGCCCGTTTGGTTCTCTACGTCATTCTTATATTCTTTGAATTTCTCAAAAGCTTCAGAATTGTGTTTCAACAGGAACGCATGTCCGTATCTTGAGAGATCGTCAGTGAATGTAATGAAGTATGAGGAACAATTCCTGGCATGTGTAAACATGGGACCGAATACATCACTATGTATCAGTCCCAAGAGTTCCGTAACTCTTTCTCCGTGTCCACTAAACGGAGTTTTTGTCATCTTGCCTTTGAGACATGACTGGCAAGTGCCATAAGATGAAAACTTGAACGGATTCAAATATCCATCCTTATGTAACTTAGCTAGTCGTGTCGCATTGATGTGACCTAGTCTACAATGCCACAAGTAGGATTCGTTCATTTCTGAACTCTTCCTCTTGTGTGTGTTTTGTACATTAAGAACTGTAGTTTGATTTAGAACGTATATGCTATTATTTAACGAGCCTCATCCAATCGACTTTTGATCTAAGAAGATGTTCATAATATAATACTGTACTACGAAACTATATCCCTCTTTACTTAATAAAGAAACTGATATAAGATTGCATATCAGGGTCGGAATGTAATAGCATTCGTTCAGAATCAATGCATTACCATTTGGTAATACAAGGTAATATTCGCCAACTACTTTGGCTGCAACATCTGCACCATTCCCTACTCTTACGGAATGATCACCCTCTCCCAGTTCCCTACCTTTTCCTAGCCCATATAACATATTACATATATGGGATCCCGATCCGGTATCTAATACCCAGGACGTAGAGTGAACTGAGAAACAGTTCTCGATAACAAACACACCCGAAGAAGATGCATCAGCATGCTTGTTCTTCATTTGGGCGGCGTGAGAATCCATATATTCTCCTATTCCCTGCTCGGACTTATAACAATTATACGTTGGAGTGGGACCAACGTTCCCCTGCTCAGTATAACAAGCGGGTTCAGTCAATACGTCCATATTATTATATTGATTAAGTCCTGACATGGTCGCTACCAGGAGAGAGAGAAGGAAACACTTTAGCGTATGCTCTTGCAAGATTATATTGGTTATTATCTTATCTAATCAGGATGGCTCCCACTGTTTTCATCAAATCTTCCTTCAAACCCTAAAAGGTAAGATTAGCCGGGATTAATTACACCTTACAAGTTCGCCAATCTTTCGGCCAGGCCAGTGTTGGTACTTTGAGGGAGGTTCCCCGTGCTCACGCACGGACCTAATTAAAATAAACCTCGTTTTCCCATAGGCATAACCCCGTTAACACCTTTCTAGACACCTACTTGATTGGCTAATTGTCATGTGTAAAACTCTCCCAGGAGTAACTCTTACTCGCAGTGGGTATCAGGATCCAACTATCTCAAAGGAAGTATGCAATCTCATTGCAAATTTCAACACTTGAAATTCCCGATAATGCTTTTACCCCTAACGTGCTATGACCTTGACGAATGCCAACAAACCATTGTCCGCTAGTCAAGTTCAACCCGTACATTTCTTGATTGAAACCAACCCGCACAACCCTTGACGAAAGCCAACAAAGCCGTACGACTACCCTAATCCAATCGCATCATATGCTTGCAGATAAGCAGTAAATAACTACCGCACACTACGCCTTGACGAAAGCCAACAAACGTAGCACGAATACTAAATAATACCTATCTGAAATGATGGAGGGCTACGCAAGTTTTTCAGAAAACCATGACCGTAATGAACTTGATATCATTGTAGAAACAAGTGATTTTGAAAAGGGGTGTTTTTGAGGCTTTTCTAGTTTCGCTAAAGAGGTCACTCCCGGTGAAGGGATCTCGGCTCTTTCCTTATCGAATAAGGTGCAGGATATTTCATAAATACCGCGATGCAAAGAAAGAACTATAGAAGCAGTCAAACTAAACCGTGAGTTTGTAGCATCTACTAGTATTGCTAAATAGGTCACTCCCGGTGAAGGGATCTCGGCTCTTTCCTTATCGAATAAGGTGCTGGATATTCTACAAGGAATACCGCTATGCAAAGCAAAACTAGATCTACCCTTTTTATAAATTTGATTCTACAATATCTTTTAGGTTTATTTTCTTTCATTAATCTCATTAATGAATCCCCATCATTTATGCTTCCTAAGCATCATAGAAGAAACGAAAATACAACGTACGCTTACGCCATCTGCATTCGCCTCAATGTTCCGTTATGCACCATTAGGTTACTTAACTAACGACATATCGGGACGGGACTAGCGCGGGTGAAAAAACATAAGCAATGTCCACTATATATCTCATATATAATAATAAAGCATTCGTCTCACGCATATAATATGATCACATCACAGTATATCAGCAGCAGAAGAAACATATGAAATATTGGATATACTAAGAGGTCCGTGTTTTATTCTTAGCCTGTATAAAACACGGATTCCATGGTCGCGATGAATAGCCAAACCCACATCCCTAGACCTCTACGAGAGCGGCAAGTAATCCTGCCAATTCTAGGGTGAGAAGACCCGGCCTCGACTCCTCGAGATGGCCTCCCACTGGACCCTAGAACCCGGTTACTTCTGCTCCCCTCCTTGGGTCTACCTAATGCGGAAAAGTAAATAATATACAATGGTGACATCATCCTCATCCCAGAAGTGCCCCAATAAAAGAATATTACATATATTAGAATTTTACATGAATGAAAATAAAAACGCTAATCTCACATAAAACCCTCGGCTACTCAGAACACGACGATCCAATATAACATATCACAGCAACACATAATATCTCATATCATCAACGTAAGCTAGTATGCGTATCCCGATTGTCGTTGATGTATAGCAACTAAGCCGGCAATACCCCACATACTGCACTTACGGTCGCAGAAAAGAAAGTGTAAAACTACAACATTTGGAATCCACAATCATCTTAGACATCGTAAACCAGAAATATCACATATTACAGATTTCATACCTAACTGTATGAATTCCACATATTGTATCACATTACAGAAAAAGCTAGACGATGTTAAACATTCCGATCGAATCAACAAACACCTAAAGTTTCCCAAATGCTCAACACTTGAGCGTAGTTTAGAAGTATCCATCATATGCCACAGTAGTAGTGAACCAGCCGTAGAAGGGTCAACCAACGCCTCACTTGTGGCACCGCTAAACCATCACAAACCCTAAGGTTCATTGACGGTTTTGACGGTCACAAAATCGAGTTAAGGTTTTGTTCTTCTAGAGGGTTCACTGCATCACTTGCATGATGTTTGAATGTTCTATAACTGTGAAAAAGATCCAACTCTTGAAAAATTTCCGCAAGGGAAAAAGTGAGTATTTGATATCCGATTGAACTTTTTAATACTGTCTCAAATAACCGAAACAGAAACTAGAATTTCGAATACGAAACACTCCGAATTTTTAATGCAGTAAATTAACATCACATGTAATTTTAGCAAAAATAAACAACACCATAAGTACCAAACCCCAGAACCTTGACCACACCACAAAACCCAAACCCTAATTCCCTGAAAAATCCGACGTCGCAGGAAATTTTGCCCTCGTCGCCGGCAAAAGTTCGAGCAGGGGGGTGGGTTTTGTGCTGTGTTCATAATGTATCTCATACACCTTTCTGCAACCGTTAAAATTATTTTTTGACATCTGAAAATTTTTGACAGAAACCAGGGTTTTTCGTCGGGTGTTTCGGAGTTGTTTCGGTTTCGTAATCATAGACTTATCCGTTTAATTCTCTAGCTAGGCTCTAATACCACTGTTGGGATACCTACAATGGCAGCAAAGTTTCGGAAGGCTTCACACATGCCAAGTTTAAATTTTTGCCATTCTAGATAACCCAAACACAAGATCTTTAACTAGAGAATCAAACAAAACAATAAAGTAAACAACCTTACTTCTAAGAGTTGAAGATTACAACCTTTGTAGTCCGTTCCTTCGCTTCATAAGCTGTGTTGAGGTCCCTTCGCTGCGATCATCATGAACCCGGACTCTAGAGAGGCTCCATGAGGTGAATGAGGCATCTTGCTTGATGTCTTCCTTTTCGAAGATGATCTACCTTGAAGAATCTCAAACCCAAGCTCTCACTTCTTTAATGAAGTATTAGTGAAGTGAACACCCTAATCTAAGTGGCTAGAATAGATGAGGATGATGAAGTAGGAATTTTTCTCTCTTTTGTTTTCAATTTATCACTTTAAATCATCACAACACAAAAAGCTAGAAAGCTTTTTCCAAGGAGGAAGAAGAAGAAGAAAGCTTTTGTGATGAATAATGAAATTGTTATGTGAGGTTAGAAATGCAACCAAGGTTAAGAATGAGAAGCTTAACCCATGTAGAGAATAAACCATAGGCTAGGGTTCAATGGTTAGGTTAACAAATATCTAGATATTATCTAAAGGGTGGACTAAGTCAACACTTCCAAAATATCTCATTTTAAATCCACCATTTAGAATTAACCTAAAATAAATGTCAACCCTAATTGAAACCCTAGCATGGTTTAATCTCAAAACCCTAATTGTATTTGTAACCCTAACATGTTACAATATTATATATCACATATATAATATATAATGTAACAAAGGAAAATAATACAATTAACATATATCGCATATACATCAATGTATTATCCAAGTGAGAAAAAGAATCAATAAAGCGAGCTTATATTATTTAATGTAACTTAATATATCACATATATAATTATACATTAAATTATCGAATCAACACTTGATCCGATAACACAGCTATATTTTCATACAACCGACTAATATAACACGTACCATCTTATCGAATCAACACTTGATCCGATAACCCGGCTATATCACATATACCCGGCCGATATCATATATCGCGAGAATAGAATACGGTATCTCATATCGTATTAGTCTCGGTCCCGCACATACCACATATGTGCTCTTACTCCGTTTTGCTTGAGCCAGGAAACCTCTGTGTAGGGCTCTAAAGAATCGTCAATACCCCGGCAGTAGGTGATGATCATATCAAACACCCACAAGCTACACGCGGTCAGCTAAACATAACAGCCACCTAGGTTTTGAGGGATCAGAAGATCAACAAGGAAGCCTGTACATTCTCCTGTGAATCTAATCAGTAACACTCCCGTACAGTCCGGCCTCTTCGTTTGATATGTCGCATATCCAGTCTAGGGGTGTTAAACGTCAAACCCCAGTAACCGATAAGTCATGTCGATGTTAGGCTCATAACAGGTCAAGAAACTACCTAAATGGAATTGTGGTTTAATTATTTTTAAAATGTTACAATCTTCCCCCCTTTAAGAAATTCGGTCCCCGAATTTAAATTAACACTCCCCTTCCAAATACTAAAACATTTAGCAAAATACTCAAATCGTCGGGGCTCCGAAATCATTAATACATAACGAAAATCAACTCCGTCAAGCATGACGCAATCATCGGAGTTATGGCGATAATGAAATATCATAACCCAATGTGAAAACCATCATAATATACATCAATCTATAACTTATATATAGTTCGCATCCTAGTAAAATCGTCGAATCATCATAATAAAGCAGCATACAAAAACCCCTTCTTGAAAATCGCCGTGCAATGCACGTGTCACGGTCTAAGTAGCGGACGTTTAATTTTTTTTATAAAAAATATAGCTACATATATATCTTTTATTTAACATACACGTCCCGCCTGGTTACTAACTCAAATAATAATGATCATGAAAACATACTGCTCAAACTAAAATCAATACCAATCACATCAATAAAATGTCATGTGCGTCCGGTGCGCACTGAAATCGAAACCAAATGCAGAAACCATGAATACCCACAAAACAAAACTAAGTGCAACAGGTGTGCACCAAAAACATCTGTCAAGTGCAACGGGCGTGCACGACTCACTATCAGGTGCATCTAATCTGTACAAAACCCCGATTTAGTGCATCTGGTGTGCACAAAATCGCATCAAGTGCGCCAAGTATGCGCAAGAATCCTAATCAGGTGCACATGGAGCACGAAAACATACATTGAATATCAAAATCGAAATCACAGCACAAAAATGCATGAAAATTAGGTCGAAACATATGTCAAAATCACGTGTAACCCCTATGCACGAAATCAAATCAAAAATCTCAAAAAAATATATAAAACCAAATCAAGTGTACCGGGTGCGTACTAAACCACATCAATACAACTGATATAAGAAACACAGATAGAATGAAGGTACACACAGGAAATACCAATCGTAGAACAAGTCCTCAAAATACAAAAATCCAAACAACGAAAATAGGAAATTCAAATCACTAAATCACAATCGTAAATACTATCGTCAATGTGCGCCTCTTTCCTCTGATGTCGACCGCTTCGAACTCGTTCTTTCATAGGTGTGCTGACTGCGCTACCAATGGCAATACTCATGTCTAGAGTCTCCCACATAGTCGATCCCTTCACTTGATATCCGGACTACATTAAACTTCTCGATCGATCCATCAAAATCCCATAATTCCCCGAGAGCTCAACACTCAAGTACAGTTTAAAAATATCCGGTACATACCCCAGCATCGATGATCCAGCTGTAGAAGGGCAAACCCAAGCCTCACTAATGGCACAGCGGAACTGCCGTAAACCCTAAGGTTCAAGGGCGTTCTCGTGGTCATTATGTCAAGTTAGGGTTTCATTCTTCTAGAGGGTCCATCGAAATACCTGCATGTTCTTCCGAATACTTTAAACTTAGGAAATGGTTTTCTGATAATCGTTCGAACCCTTTAACTTCATCCGGACGGCATGTGAATACCCTTCGTCCGCACGCTAAGCAATGCTTCAGTCCTCAAGAATAACCAATACTCTAATGGTTACTGCATTCGAGCCGCATCTCCCTCTGCCCGTGGTAACAGAAACCACCATCCGACATTGACGAAGATAGATCAAAGGAACGAATGAAATACGGTGCAAACAATGTAAATCCTAGGGCTCCTTAAGCAGAGTAGCGTATCGTAAGTATGCCGCGGACCATACCCACGGTACGTTACTCTACCTAACTCGCCTACTCCATCAACCAAGGGTCACCTAGACTTATACAAGGTTAAACCTAGCGCTCTGATACCAACTTTGTCATGACCCGAAAGTACGGAACGTGACCGACACTTAGATTACGAAGCGTCTAGAGGCGCCACGTGACCTAAGTAAGCCGAAGCCCAGAGATCTAAACCATAAAAGAAGAAAAAGAAGAAAAGAAAAGAAAACAAGTAAAAAAAACATCAGCAAATTTTACCAAAAATTTCGGCAGAGTCTCCTCTGTAAAAACTGGCCCCCAAACGGGTACAACAAGTATAATAAGAATAAACAATAAAAAAGCATCCCCAAACGGGTGCTAGCATCAACGCCAACAGGCGGAAACAACCACAACAAGCACAATAATATACAACGCCAGAGGGCGAGGCTCAAAACTCAAAAGAAAGCAAAACCACCAGATCAGAATAATACAGGCGCGACTCTAAGGTCGAAGTAAAAGACTGGTCCAATAACTTATCAAGTAATACAAATATGGTTGATGGAGCTTACTAGATACAAATGAATGAATAAAAGTACAATGGTGGTTCGGATACAAGTGAACCAACCTACCGTGCCAATCGCCCTGAAGAAAAGATGTGCCAACAAGCTGCCACGGGAAACCTGTACATCGAACCTGTAAAGAATTTGGCACAACGGGGGTGAGTTGCCAACTCGTGAGTAGAAGACATCTACGAAAAGAAATCGAATGCACGACGCTATCCTAGGTCATAATAATACACTACTATATCCCAAACATCTAGTAATAGCAGGGTAATACTACGTGTAAGTGCAAATACTCCGTGTCGTGTCAGTGCCTCATATAGTACTAAGTCATATGAAATGAAATGCATGCACCATGAATGTAAAGTCACAAATCCTGAAATCCAGATATATATGTATGAGAACCTTTAGCCGTTATCATAGTAAAGTGTGTATAAGCATCTGAAATCTCAACAATGAAATCCATGGAAATCCGTGTCAAGCATCGACACAACACATGTAACCTCGAGTATCAATATGTCGGGCTCCGTCAGTCCGGATCGGCCCATATCATCAAATCCCACGACAACGGTCGGTATCCTCCGGTTATCCGCCGCGCCAGACATCACCGGTAGGTAGCCTTCCCCTGCCAGGCTCATCGTCTACAACTCGATCTTCTTGCCCCGGGGTACCATACCGGACCATGTACCCGAGACGGTTCATCCACTCCTCGAATCGGGTCTCGAAATCCATCAGAAAACATGAAATACTCATGGTGGACGACACATACATCACGAGAAAACCGCATCTTATTTAAAAAAAAGAGAAGAGGAGAGAGAGAGAAGTTTTTATATATTTTTGCGGTTTTCCCCAAAAATCCAGAAATCTCATAGAAATCCAAATCTCAAAATCATGAGTACTATATGATAAGTGTCGGCATATGCCCATAATACTGCATGATAACACGAAAATATGAATGCATGAATGTCTAAGTAATGAATGTCATGTCTTATACTTAACATCAGAGAGTGATCACAATACTACATCGGTTTAGTTGTTAACTGATTCTATCAATAAAAGATAATATGATATAAAGTGTACGTGACATAGCAATTACCGATGATGATGTGTGTGAGCTGGCAAATAAGTGTGCGTGGAATATGCGCATCATCGGTAATGGTGCTGGTGTCCTAACAGGTAAGGTTTATACTATTTATAGCAACATATGTATGGACATGCAACATTATGATTACAGTGTGAAAGTAAAGACGAATGTATATTACCTACTCATTTAATATACTAATACTACTACCACTATATGACTCGAACCTAACCTAGTGTCCATCTAACCTCCTAAGGAAAACTAAACCTAAGAACTAGTCAATAGAAATAAGAGTCTACCTAAGGTCTGAATCAATATCTCTAATAGTCGGCGATCCCGCCTCAACAGCGTCACGTACGTAGTACGGCTTCCTCGAATCAAGAATGCGGATCAATCATCAAATCTAAGCCTCGTACGGTAAAATCCATCGTACGGCATCCCAATGTCGGGGTACGGTCAAGTATCTCCTAGGTGTCTCCTCATTCGTATAATGTCATATGTATCATATTGTGATTAAGTCATACTCATATGATATCGGCATCAGGTCACACCAATATAATGTCGAAATCAAGTTATACATATATCATATCGTAATCAGTCACAAGTTACAGTCCGAGTACTATTCTAGCGTCCCATGTACATCAATATCACCACCACTCTTTGTAATTTATATATTCAAGTTCATTATCTCATTCCCTAATGATCCGCTAACACTTTATTACGACTGTATAGTCAAAAATCACGGCATCAAGCCCAGTTATACTATTTCATCATACCTCGGATATCATATCACATCACTGAATCACCTATATGTGTTGTATATATATGTATATACCTATACCTAGTTCTATATATATACACATACACGTACCCCATGTCGATTTTCAGTGTGTGCGCGGGTGTGTTTCTATCTGAAACCTACGAACCTCTTCCAAGGTACTCATCCTCTGATATAGTTTTCCTAAATCGGTCTAGTCCAGCCTAGGGTCAATACTAGGGTCCTACTAGGGTCACGTCTGGTTTCCTGATGTCAATAAGTACTATTCCTATTCTACGTTGCGGGGGTGCTAAACGCCATCCACCCGACTTCCCCCCGTAGATATGCATCTACTCACCTGGTCCATGTCTGCCGAAGACAGTGTCGCCATCCTCCTCTTCATCGCCGCAGTCCACGTGAGGGTACCTAGACGCAAATATATAGATAGCATCGTAAACCGAATCACATACAAAAGTCAAACGATACGAAGAGCAAGCACAGGTTAAAACCTATGTCCCGTCCATGCAAAAGAACCAAATACCGCTCGATATCGGCGTACAAACTCCGATGGATCGAGATAACATCATCAAACAACTTGTAGTTTTAAAACACATTACTTATATTGTAAAACATGATCAAATTCATCGAAACACTAAAATCGATCAAATCGTCCGTTTTCGAAAAACCCGAAAATGCCAATTTACCGTTTTTCATCGAAACTTGACATTTAAATGAAACCAATGGTCATAAAGCTCATTAAATAGCATTACTAGACTATACAAACCATTACTATATTTTTATTACACAATTTTGCATTTATTTGAAATTTCTAGTTTGCAACTTTTAACAATTTTAACATTTTCCAAGTAAAATACCACAATTCTACCTCAAAACATGATTTTGCATAAATTAATCACTTAAACCACAATTTATGATGATAATGATGTAATGAAACTATAATTATATTTTTAATCACATTTATTTAGAAATTCCTAAAATCTAGTTTACAAAATAATAGCATTTTATTACTATTTTTCCAATTATCAAAATAATCTAGTGATCAAACTAAGTTTTTCATTCAATTAATATGCTAATATTCTCACTAAAATTACCATCTAATGATAACACCCTTAATAAGAATTTTATTTTACCCACAACACATTTTAGAAAAAATCTAGTTAGCTAAATAGTTTAAATTAAACAATTTCGATCAACAATTTATTATACCACCACCATGCAAGAATTTTCTACTCTAAAAGATGTTAAACTAGCTATTATAACCCTAATTAATTAACAAAAACCACCTCTTGAATTTTCAAACCCTAACTTGAATTTTAGAATTTGCAACAAGAATTAATCTAATTAATCTAATTTTGCTTTAAAAGAAATATCTAATAGAAATAAAACAAAAGAGCAGGATTTATACCTCCACAACCTCATGTCCAAACTTGAAAATGAGCCTCAAAAATACATGCTTTCCCACTCCAAAATCCATGTAGAGAAGAGTAGAGAATAAAGGGTATGAAATAATTAGGTTTTTGTGGAATTTAAATTGGATTTTTGTAATATTTTTGATGATTTTTGAATAAAAATGAGGTGGAAAATGGGGGGGGAAGCCATGGTGATGGGGAGGCCGGCCACAATAAGTGGAAGAGGGAGAAACACATGAGAAATGGTGTAGAAACTTCTCCAAAATGTCATCATCTTAATATATTTTCATGCTTTATTCATTTTCTTTTAATTCTTTTCTAAAATAACTCAAGAAAGATCTAGAAACAAGGAAAAATTTGCAAATAAATTTTGCATGATACACACTAAATTCTAATATGCCATGGTTCATTTTTACAAATTAAAACCATTTAAATTTGTAATTTACACTAATTTAGTGTAAAAATAAAGCTTATGTTAATATTTAAAATAATTAATTTAGGAAAAATATTTTATTAAACCAAAAATTTATAAGTGGCTAAATAAACACTATTTACTAGTAATTTCATAATTAAAATAGATATTTTTAAATTTATAGTGCAAAACAATCACGGTTTGGTTTTACGAAAAATACATTTTACTTTACCGAAAATCCTAAAATTCACTTAAACACTTTTATTCATTTAATTATTTATTTAATTATTTTTAAAATGTTACAATCTTCCCCCCTTTAAGAAATTCGGTCCCCGAATTTAAATTAACACTCCCCTTCCAAATACTAAAACATTTAGCAAAATACTCAAACCGTCGGGGCTCCGAAATCATTAATACATAACGAAAATCAACTCCGTCAAGCATGACGCAATCATCGGAGTTATGGCGATAATGAAATATCATAACCCAATGTGAAAACCATCATAATATACATCAATCTATAACTTATATATAGTTCGCATCCTAGTAAAATCGTCGAATCATCATAATAAAGCAGCATACAAAAACCCCTTCTTGAAAATCGCCGTGCAATGCACGTGTCACGGTCTAAGTAGCGGACGTTTAATTTTTTTTTATAAAAAATATAGCTACATATATATCTTTTATTTAACATACACGTCCCGCCTGGTTACTAACTCAAATAATAATGATCATGAAAACATACTGCTCAAACTAAAATCAATACCAATCACATCAATAAAATGTCATGTGCGTCCGGTGCGCACTGAAATCGAAACCAAATGCAGAAACCATGAATACCCACAAAACAAAACTAAGTGCAATAGGTGTGCACCAAAAACATCTGTCAAGTGCAACGGGCGTGCACGACTCACTATCAGGTGCATCTAATCTGCACAAAATCCCGATTTAGTGCATCTGGTGTGCACAAAATCGCATCAAGTGCGCCAAGTATGCGCAAGAATCCTAATCAGGTGCACATGGAGCACGAAAACATACATTGAATATCAAAATCGAAATCACAGCACAAAAATGCATGAAAATTAGGTCGAAACATATGTCAAAATCACGTGTAACCCCTATGCACGAAATCAAATCAAAAATCTCAAAAAAATATATAAAACCAAATCAAGTGTACCGGGTGCGTACTAAACCACATCAATACAACTGATATAAGAAACACAGATAGAATGAAGGTACATACAGGAAATACCAATCGTAGAACAAGTCCTCAAAATACAAAAATCCAATCAACGAAAATAGGAAATTCAAATCACTAAATCACAATCGTAAATACTATCGTCAATGTGCGCCTCTTTCCTCTGATGTCGACCGCTTCGAACTCGTTCTTTCATAGGTGTGCTGACTGCGCTACCAATGGCAATACTCATGTCTAGAGTCTCGCACATAGTCGATCCCTTCACTTGATATCCGGACTACATTAAACTTCTCGATCGATCCATCAAAATCACATAATTCCCCGAGAGCTCAACACTCAAGTACAGTTTAAAAATATCCGGTACATACCCCAGCATCGATGATCCAGCTGTAGAAGGGCAAACCCAAGCCTCACTAATGGCACAGCGGAACTGCCGTAAACCCTAAGGTTCAAGGGCGTTCTCGTGGTCATTATGTCAAGTTAGGGTTTCATTCTTCTAGAGGGTCCATCGAAATACCTGCATGTTCTTCTGAATACTTTAAACTTATGAAATGGTTTTCTGATAATCGTTCGAACCCTTTAACTTCATCCGGACGGCATGTGAATACCCTTCGTCCGCACGCTAAGCAATGCTTCAGTCCTCAAGAATAACCAATACTCTAATGGTTACTGCATTCGAGCCGCATCTCCCTCTGCCCGTGGTAACAGAAACCACCATCCGACATTGACGAAGATAGATCAAAGGAACGAATGAAATACGGTGCAAACAATGTAAATCCTAGGGCTCCTTAAGCAGAGTAGCGTATCGTAAGTATGCCGCAGACCATACCCATGGTACGTTACTCTACCTAACTCGCCTACTCCATCAACCAAGGGTCACCTAGACTTATACAAGGTTAAACCTAGCGCTCTGCTACCAACTTTGTCACGACCCGAAAGTACGGAACGTGACCGGCACTTAGATTACGAAGCGTCTAGAGGCGCCACGTGACCTAAGTAAGCCGAAGCCCAGAGATCTAAACCATAAAAGAAGAAAAAGAAGAAAAGAAAAGAAAACAAGTAAAAAAAACATCAGCAAATTTTACCAAAAATTTCGGCAGAGTCTCCTCTGTAAAAACTGGCCCCCAAACGGGTACAACAAGTATATTAAGAATAAACAATAAAAAAGCATCCCCAAACGGGTGCTAGCATCAACGCCAACAGGCGGAAACAACCACAACAAGCACAATAATATACAACGCCAGAGGGCGAGGCTCAAAACTCAAAAGAAAGCAAAACCACCAGATCAGAATAATACAGGCGCGACTCTAAGGTTGAAGTAAAAGACTGGTCCAATAACTTATCAAGTAATACAAATATGGTTGATGGAGCTTACTAGATACAAATGAATGAAAAAAAGTACAATGGTGGTTCGGATACAAGTGAACCAACCTACCGTGCCAATCGCCCTGAAGAAAAGATGTGCCAACAAGCTGCCACGGGAAACCTGTACATCGAACCTGTAAAGAATTTGGCACAACGGGGGTGAGTTGCCAACTCGTGAGTAGAAGACATCTACAAAAAGAAATCGAATGCACGACGCTATCCTAGGTCATAATAATACACTACTATATCCCAAACATCTAGTAATAGCAGGGTAATACTACGTGTAAGTGCAAATACTCCGTGTCGTGTCAGTGCCTCATATAGTACTAAGTCATATGAAATGAAATGCATGCACCATGAATGTAAAGTCACAAATCCTGAAATCCAGATATATATGTATGAGAACCTTTAGCCGTTATCATAGTAAAGTGAGTATAAGCATCTGAAATCTTAACAATGAAATCCATGGAAATCCGTGTCAAGCATCGACACAACACATGTAACCTCGAGTATCAATATGTCGGGCTCCGTCAGTCCGGATCGGCCCATATCATCAAATCCCACGACAACGGTCGGTATCCTCCGGTTATCCGCCGCGCCAGACATCACCGGTAGGTAGCCTTCCCCTGCCAGGCTCATCGTCTACAACTCGATCTTCTTACCCCGGGGTACCATACCGGGCCCACCATGTACCCGAGACGGTTCATCCACTCCTCGAATCGGGTCTCGAAATCCATCAGAAAACATGAAATACTCATGGTGGACGACACATACATCACGAGAAAACCGCATCTTATTTAAAAAAAAGAGAAGAGGAGAGAGAGAGAAGTTTTTATATATTTTTGCGGTTTTCCCCAAAAATCCAGAAATCTCATAGAAATCCAAATCTCAAAATCATGAGTACTATATGATAAGTGTCGGCATATGCCCATAATACTGCATGATAACACGAAAATATGAATGCATGAATGTCTAAGTAATGAATGTCATGTCTTATACTTAACATCAGAGAGTGATCACAATACTACATCGGTTTAGTTGTTAACTGATTCTATCAATAAAAGATAATATGATCTAAAGTGTACGTGACATAGCAATTACCGATGATGATGTGTGTGAGCCGGCAAATAAGTTTGCGTGGAATATGCGCATCATCGGTAATGGTGCTGGTGTCCTAACAGGTAAGGTTTATACTATTTATAGCAACATATGTATGAACATGCAACATTATGATTACAGTGTGAAAGTAAAGACGAATGTATATTACCTACTCATTTAATATACTAATACTACTACCATTATATGACTCGAACCTAACCTAGTGTCCATCTAACCTTCTAAGGAAAACTAAACCTAAGAACTAGTCAATAGAAATAAGAGTCTACCTAAGGTCTGAATCAATATCTCTAATAGTCGGCGATCCCGCCTCAACAGCGTCACGTACGTAGTACGGCTTCCTCGAATCAAGAGTGCGGATCAATCATCAAATCTAAGCCTCGTACGGTAAAATCCATCGTACGGCATCCCAATGTCGGGGTACGGTCAAGTATCTCCTAGGTGTCTCCTCATTCGTATAATGTCATGTGTATCATATTGTGATTAAGTCATACTCATATGATATCGGCATCAGGTCACACCAATATAATGTTGAAATCAAGTTATACATATATCATATCGTAATCAGTCACAAGTTACAGTCCGAGTACTATTCTAGCGTCCCATGTACATCAATATCACCACCACTCTTTGTAATTTATATATTCCAGTTCATTATCTTATTCCCTAATGATCCGCTAACACTTTATTACGACTGTATAGTCAAAAATCACGGCATCAAGCCCAGTTATACTATTTCATCATACCTCGGATATCATATCACATCACTGAATCACCTATATGTGTTGTATATATATGTATATACCTATACCTAGTTCTATATATATACACATACACGTACCCCATGTCGATTTTCAGTGTGTGCGCGGGTGTGTTTCTATCTGAAACCTACGAACCTCTTCCAAGGTACTCATCCTCTGATATAGTTTTCCTAAATCGGTCTAGTCCAGCCTAGGGTCAATACTAGGGTCTTACTAGGGTCACGTCTGGTTTCCTGATGTCAATAAGTACTATTCCTATTCTACGTTGCGGGGGTGCTAAACGCCATCCACCCGACTTCCCCCCGTAGATATGCATCTACTCACCTGGTCCATGTCTGCCGAAGACAGTGTCGCCATCCTCCTCTTCATCGCCGCAGTCCACGTGAGGGTACCTAGACGCAAACATATAGATAGCATCGTAAACCGAATCACATACAAAAGTCAAACGATAAGAAGAGCAAGCACAGGTTAAAACCTATGTCCCGTCCACGCAAAAGAACCAAATACCGCTCGATATCGGCGTACAAACTCCGATGGATCAAGATAACATCATCAAACAACTTGTAGTTTTAAAACACATTACTTATATTGTAAAACATGATCAAATTCATCGAAACACTAAAATCGATCAAATCGTCCGTTTTCGAAAAAACCCGAAAATGCCAATTTACCGTTTTTCATCGAAACTTGACATTTAAATGAAACCAATGGTCATAAAGCTCATTAAATAGCATTACTAGACTATACAAACCATTACTATATTTTTATTACACAATTTTGCATTTATTTGAAATTTCTAGTTTGCAACTTTTAACAATTTTAACATTTTCCAAGTAAAATACCACAATTCCACCTCAAAACATGATTTTGCATAAATTAATCACTTAAACCACAATTTATGATGATAATGATGTAATGAAACTATAATTATATTTTTAATCACATTTATTTAGAAATTCCTAAAATCTAGTTTACAAAATAATAGCATTTTATTACTATTTTTCCAATTATCAAAATAATCTAGTGATCAAACTAAGTTTTTCATTCAATTAATATGCTAATATTCTCACTAAAATTACCATCTAATGATAACACCCTTAATAAGAATTTTATTTTACCCACAACACATTTTAGAAAAAATCTAGTTAGCTAAATAGTTTAAATTAAACAATTTCGATCAACAATTTATTATACCACCACCATGCAAGAATTTTCTACTCTAAAAGATGTTAAACTAGCTATTATAACCCTAATTAATTAACAAAAACCACCTCTTGAATTTTCAAACCCTAACTTGACTTTTAGAATTCGCAACAAGAATTAATCTAATTAATCTAATTATGCTTTAAAAGAAATATCTAATAGAAATAAAACAAAAGAGAAGGATTTATACCTCCACAACCTCATGTCCAAACTTGAAAATGAGCCTCAAAAATACATGCTTTCCCACTCCAAAATCCATGTAGAGAAGAGTAGAGAATAAAGGGTATGAAATAATTAGGTTTTTGTGGAATTTAAATTGGATTTTTGTAATATTTTTGATGATTTTTGAATAAAAATGAGGTGGAAAATGGGGGGGGCAGCCATGGTGAGGGGGAGGCCGGCCACAATAAGTGGAAGAGGGAGAAACACATGAGAAATGGTGTAGAAACTTCTCCAAAATGTCATCATCTTAATATCTTTTCATGCTTTATTCATTTTCTTTTAATTCTTTTCTAAAATAACTCAAGAAAGATCTAGAAACAAGGAAAAATTTGCAAATAAATTTTGCATGATACACACTAAATTCTAATATGCCATGGTTCATTTTTACAAATTAAAACCATTTAAATTTGTAATTTACACTAATTTAGTGTAAAAATAAAGCTTATGTTAATATTTAAAATAATTAATTTAGGAAAAATATTTTATTAAACCAAAAATTTATAAGTGGCTAAATAAACACTATTTACTAGTAATTTCATAATTAAAATAGATATTTTTAAATTTATAGTGAAAAACAATCACGGTTTGGTTTTACGAAAAATACATTTTACTTTACCGAAAATCCTAAAATTCACTTAAACACTTTTATTCATTTAATTATTTATTTAATTATTTTTAAAATGTTACAAAATCAGCCCTGGCCAGGGACTTCCAGTTATAGCCAATCGAACACAGCACAACATCAACTCCCTATACCGGGAGAGACGGAACCCCTCCTGTCGCTCATTGCCTCCATGTGATTCGGGACTGTACCCAAAAGCCACCGTTTTGCACGCCCTCTTGGACGTGGTAAGGTGGAAATCAAAGCACAGTGTGAATCACACAAGACTCTATTACGATCTCGGGTCTACAGACTAACATGTACTATTGTCACCAGAGAACTGCTATCTGACGATAGGTATAATTCCATATAGGAGTTCTCGGCGAGTCCGTTCAGTGCACCCAATCTCCACTGAGCACCCATACACCATCTTTGATGTCAAACACCAATGGATATGGGATCATCCATCGCCCATCATATGGGTCAAGATGCGTATACGCTAGTCTACTCTGGTGTATCGATGCCCTGTCGCGATACACCCTCGACTAGGATCAGTTATAGGATGTACTCGTTGACTACCCTGGCCCCACTAGTATGATCTCATCATAGTCCTAGTAGTCAATTACATATCCCAAGGGCTTTATCAACATGTGAGAGTAAGACAGTAAACCAATACAAGTCAACATGTTAAGACAAAGTGCAACCAGATAGCATACTATCATATCGAATAAGAAAGTCCTCTCTATATATATCCAAGCATCCACTATAATATATATCATATGTACAATAATGGCCTCTAGGGCATATACATAACTAACATGGGTGAAGTGGAGGAGGGAGATAAGAGAAGCCATGGAGAAGAAGGAGTGAGAACGATGAAGAAAACAATGAAAGGGGATAATGAGCCATGGTCAACTTGACCCCTCCCCTCTCTCTCTCTTCTCTTTCATGCCCATACTCTTTATTATAATCCAATTCATTTTCTTTTCTTTTCTTTTCTTCTCTGTTATCTAAATAAAATGAGAACCATGCTAGAAAAATAGGAAAGAAGAAATGATAAAAATGTAACAAGTGTTAAAATGTGACATGGTGCATGTCATGTGCAAAAATCCGGATTAATGCAAGATTAGCGATATTTAATCGTGATTAGCATTAAAATAGAGTATAATTAATTATAGAAATTTGTAATTTGCATGAATCGCGTAAAACGCCCTCATTTCAGTAATTCCTATAATTTTCCAAATATCTACCAATTCATCGGTATTTAATTATACCGCCATATTAAAATATTCATAATAATTATTATTAAATCATAAAAATTCCCAAAAATAATATTTTATTTTTTTCTGAAATGTTACAATGTCGCCGGTTCATTTGAGGAGTTTTGGGGTGCGGGTTTTACATGAAGTTCCTAGTGGTCTCAGTATAGTTTTGGTATTGCTAGTTTTTTTTAAGGGTTATACCTATTGGTCCCAGATTCAATATCAGTGAGTTAGAAATCAAAAAATCCTAATTTATGATACTCCACCAACTAAACATGCTATGTGAGGATATTGTGACTATCTAACACTTATACTAACCTACGTTAACCATATTCTGGTCGTAAAGGGTAAAAACAGAACTCATGATACGATATGTCCGTGTCGTTTATAGAATTTTAACCCCATTTCAGATATTAGCTTCCAGATTTCACATACTAATAAAATAGCTTAAACAAACAATACCAAAACATACTAATACATATAAAGAGAGCTACCAAAAAACCCACAACACCCAACTCCCTTAAAAATCCGGCAAGCTCGGATTTTTGGCCATTGTCGCCGGCCAAAATCTGAGGGAATGGGTCCGTCTTCCTATGGGTTATTCTAAGTCAAATTAATAAGATGAGGGCACTGTTTGGTTATGTTAATTATTATCTAAACTACAACAGATTTTACACAGAACCTATATTTACCAAAATACGATATTTCCGATATCCGATTTCTACATTTAAACTTTTCAGAACTAAAATTCTATAGAATTTAAAGATTATACCTATAGAATATTACTGAAAGGGATTCCTCCAAGATGCACAACTCAAAGATCCTAGCAAGAGGATAGGGGTATTGATCCTTAGTACTTAGGCTCTCTCTTCTCTTATCTTTTCTTTCATGTTCTTAGATTTCTAATTTCTTTTAAGTTAAACACTTGATTCAAAATGATATATGAACTGAATAATTTTAGAAGATAAGGATAATGAGTGAAGTTTGTAGGAGGAGGTGTCACTTAGCAAGGATGTGGTAGTCTCATGCAAGTAGGAGGTGTAGTATGAAAGATGGTGGTGTTTTCATGCAAGGAGGAGGGGTATGCATGAAGTGTCACCTAGGTTAGGTTGTACCATGAGTGAGATTTAAGCTTAACCATGACCCTTACCCATTTACATTTAAACCCTCACAAATTTCAAATTTCCACAATTAACTAAACTCTTCACAAAACCCCTCATGATACTTTTTATCATAAAAACGAACTATTTCTTTACGAATCTACTCTACCACATTTTAAAAGACCTTTTTATTAAAAACACAATAAAAATAAATGTTTTAATTAAGTAAATATTTTAATTAAGTAAATAAAATAATTAATTTTCTAAAATATTTCAAAATGTTACAATATTCTCCCCTTAAGAAAATTCGGTCCCCGAATTTAAATTAAACCCCTTCTTAAAACATTTTCCTTAATCCAGTCTGCTCAAATTCAAAACAATTTTCCGGGGTCCAAATTTAAAACATACAATGTCGGTACAAATAATGGAACTCCAAAGTCCCACGTGGGCTAAAACGCATCATAACAAAACCGTGTGCGTGAAACCTCAAAATATGTAAAACTCACATAACTGTAACTCTAGCGAGCGCTATGATAATTACTCCAGTTATGATGCAATTTTCCAAATACGAAAACCGTTGTGTATCCTAAGTACACAATAATTGTCATAATCGTAGTGCAATATCAATGCACACGACCAAGCGAAAATTCTTTTATATAAATCAAATATATAATATATCCTATCAAGTGCAAAACAAGAAAACAAAATCAACCCTAATGGGTTTGCGTGCAATCTCAAACCACACATCACGGAGTGAATGAAAACAAAACAGCGCTAAGTGCAACAGGCGTGCACGAAACGATATCCACTACATCCTCTGTGCATGGAACAAAAGTATACAAAATAGTATCAAGTGCATCGAGGTGCACAAAAATCAAATCCAAGTGCATCAGGGTGCACAAAATCAAAACGTGCAACTGGTGTGCATGAAACCTTACCGAGTATACCTAGAGTATAAATATACAATCTCTTAATCATGTGCATCTGAGGTGCACGGAAATTATCAGTTTAGTGCATCCGGTGTACACAACACTACAGTCGAGTGCCGTCACCTTGAACAAAATCTCAACCAAGTGCACCTGGTATGCACAAAACATGAATCAAAATGAAATCACTGTACATGGAAATCTCATCAAGTGCACCTGGTGTGCACAAAACATCATGTGACCCACAAATCCAAAAATACATACATTAAATAACGAACGTCGAGTTTTCCTTTCTTCACTGTTGGAAACAAAATATTTGGATCATAAAAACGCAATTCAAATTCAAATGGAAATCGAAGCATATTATCTTCAATGTCGAAAGGTGTTTATACCACCGTAATTGGCATAGCAAGGATTACTACTTGCCGTTTGCCACGTTCTAACGTTCTCTGTCTCGGAATTCTGGTTTTTCTTGCAAATCCCTAATACTATGGCTTCTTTATGCAATCGTCCGGTGAGTAGCAACGATACCATTCTTCTTATTGCTGATACATCCCATCACATCTTCTTGGCCAGTAGTCCCGTCTCTCGTAACGCAACATGTTGATGACGGAAATCTCTATCCTCTACTTGTGTGCTAACAACAGATCTGGGTCCAATCTTACTTATTATCAACTTTCAGAAAGAACCCCTTCAAGTCTCCTTCTGATCTCAGCTATACAGTCTGCCCGGAATTAGTACTCATTACTGAATCCACTTTCTATTTAGTAACAACTGTCATTCCTTTTTGATTTCCCTCCTGAAAGTGTAGTCGTACGCGTATAAGTATATGTATCAAGTCTTCAATATTGCCGGTGAGGAATAACTGTCCACTGAAACTTCGCACCATTCTCTTGTCCCATAAATCTCCAATATCAACCACTTAAGGAGTGTAACACGATAATCATACGAATGGCAAGTCCTACTCAGTTGTGACTAAGCTTGGAGTCTTACCAAACTCAGGAACACTAATCTGACACCTAGGATACTATGTAGAAGAATCTGGCTAAGCTCACCTTCTAAAACTCGTCCCAATTCGTCGGAGGAAAACTTACCGCACGATCTCTTTCTCAAGCAACTTGCATCTGGTCTGAGCAAGATCCATCGGAAGAAATAATTCAATTTCACTGATCTCGTATCGGAGCACCATAACGGATTAAAAGTCCTAACCATCCTTCATCTGAACGACTATGAATCCTTCTGATCCATCTACACTGGTAAACATCATCAACCATTAACTTTGTGAACTCTTGAAGCAACGTCTCGATAACCTCAGCTATGTTTGTTACCGCTATCTGAACAGTACGTGACACCATGATCTTCGGAGAGGGGAAAACATCACGCCTCAAGTCCGGCTAATCTCCATCAATGACTCTACCATCTGGTGTGGATCCCGAAGAAACTCGCTTCTCATTAGAACCTAATCGAATATGAATAAACGACATGTCTCTATATCACCGGAAAATCACCCTGGTCAGTCCATGTCCCAGACAAGTCTGCTCTGACCGTACCTTTAACTGCAGCACTCTCGGCTTCCATAAACAAGGTGACAGGAACAATCAACATGCACTGACGAGGATAGATCAACGAAATGAATAGAAGGGAGATCTCAAGATATAAATCTTAGAATAACTTAAACGGAGTATCATATCGTAAATATGCCGCGGAACATATGTACGATACGTCACTCTACTTAGTACCTACTCCATCAACAAGGTCAATCCTATATAACGAAAGTTCGGGTATAAGACCCCCAAAGTCAAGTTGAAGTCTTATAAGGTAAATCCAAGTAATAAAAGTACATGCCTAGATCCCATATAGCCAACCTAGACTCGAACAATGGTTAAACCAAACGCTCTGATACCAACTTTGTCATGACCCAAATTTGGCATGTGACCGACACTCAAATCAATTGACATCTAAAGACGTCGACGCGGTTCAAGTAAGCCGAAACCCGGAATCTAAACCCTTTTTGAAAATATTGGAGGTGAAGTTTAAAATAGTCATCAGATGGAATCAGTTTAAAATAATATTTAAGTTTAACTAAGTATGTTTGAAAAACATCTATGACGTTTTGAAATTCGACAGCACCTCCTTTGCATTTTTGTATAACCCGATACAACATAATAACTAAATAGCATCCCAACGGGAGCCAGCTTCCACGTCCAAATGACGGAGCAGCCAAACAGTCTATATCAAAAGTCGACTCCAAAGAGTGCGACCTCATAATGTCTAAGTCTCGCTTCTAAGTCTCAATATAACATTTCTAAGTTGATAGAGTTTCCACTAGATATAAGAATATGTGAATAATCAAGAGTGAGTACGATACAATAATAACCCACTTACCAATTAATCACCAAAAAGAATGTGCGTCCAAGCCGCTGATAATCCAAGCGGTAAAACCTGCAAGAAACTGTGGCACAACGGGGATGAGTTGCGAACTAAATGAATAAAAGTACATCTAAAGGTAGAAATCGAAATGCACGACGATACCTAGGTCATAAGTATACTACTACCATAATCTGTTCTAATATAACATGATATGCATATGTATCATAATGAAACACTAACTGTCATGCAACCCCAAGTAGAATATATATATATATATATATAGGTACTGTCCCACGGATCATTCCTAGTCGAATCCAATAAATGAAATCTAACTGTGTACCTCATGATAACAATCATATCAATATATAAGGATGTCCAATATCGACATCGAAATTAGAAATCTCTCGTGTTCAGCATCGATACGTAAATGCAAATACCGTCGATACCATCTCAATAGATGATCGCCGCCCGATATCCCTGGCCCCGATCGGTATCCCCTGGATATCCGTCGTGCCCAATCGAACCCCGGTCAGTATCGCCTGGATATCTGCCGTGCTCGTCTCTATCTCCGGTATCGAGTATTCTCGCTAGGCTTCCCACCTCTAATGCGGCTTTCTCTAACATTTCAGAAAATATAAAATATTATCTTTGGAATTTAATATTAAAATAATATTTTTCCCGAAAACTTCCCGATTTGCGAAATTGAGGTTTTCGAAAAAGTGTATAAATATATACCAATAATTATGAAATAATTGAAAATTAAAATGATTTATTCATTTAATAATATATTTAAAGGATTTGGTATTTTTAAAATTTATTATATTCAGTTTTGATAAAAAAAAACCCGATTAGTGCACTACTAATTGCGATTTAAGCCAAATCCGCGTTTCTACAGTTTTTCATGGCTAGTACGCCATGACATGTTACATGTTATTTCGTTTGTGGTTTTATATGGGTGTATGTGTTTTTGGTGAGAAAAAGAAAAGGAAAAAGGAAAAGTCAAGAGGGGACATAATGATTAGGTTAGGTAGGCTTTGGAGAGAGAGAGTGTGTGATAATAGTGAGAGAGAGAGATGGGGGGCTGCTGCTATACCCCTTGGCCCATCATTTTCTCCTCCTTCTTCTTCATTCTCCAACCTCACTTCCCTTCTCAAAGAACCCTAGATCTATCTCCAAACAATCCCCAAAACGCTACACTCCCTTCACAAAAATTAATCCCCATCTCTTCCTCTACACTTTGAACCGAGCAAAGTGGGATTTTGACGACATTGGGAAGTTAGTGCTGCCTAGAGTGGACTAAATGAGGTATAATTTCTTCCTTGTAGTTTAGTTTGGTGCAATATCGTGTTTTTGTGTCATTTTGTGACATCGACAATCTGCTGTGACCCCATGGCATTTTGGTGAAAACAAACAGTTTGATAGTGTTGTACTCGTAACCCTAAGTGACCACCTGAAGAGCGAGACCTTACCCACTGGTTTTGGCCGGCGACCTTGGAGGTAATTCCGACGACCCCGGGTGAGTAGGAGAGCTAGGGTTTGGGTTTTGTAGGGTAGTTACCTGAAGGTGTTTAAGGGGGTTTGGTTCTACTTGATTTTTCTGTAATGAGTATAGGTGAAATCTGGGAGCTGTTAGGAGTGCTTACATGACCTTGGTGACGCGATTCCTGACCTGAGCCATAGATTTGAACCCGATGCACGAACTTAGGAATTGTTCCGTATTGGTTTTGTGGCTTTTAGTGTGCCTACTGTGAAATATGGGATGACCTGGGGAATATCTGAGACAACCAAACAATACCAGAGACCAATTCTAGACCAGAGGAGACCACCATGACAAAACGAGACCCAACTGAGCATGGGGAGCCGGTCTCGCCGGAATTGCTAGGGATGGGGGCCGGCCACTTGGTGAATGTAGGAGCTTAGGTTGGTTCAGTAGCTCAATTACACATTATACATCACCCTATACTTATTTGCTTAGAATTATTTTGACCTGAGTCAAATCTGGGAACACTTGTGTGTGATTTAGGATATGTTTTCCGTATTTTAAATAATGACTTTGATATTGGATTCGTTTTTGGTTGTCGCATGCTGTACATCGACAACAAGGGTTGTTTGGTTGATTTTGTATGTGTAAGCTATAGGTTCTAGCCTATGAGCAATGCGCGTACCGTTTTGGTTTTTCCGCCTTGATTTTAATACGCATTGCGATTGTTTATTATTGTAGGTACCTTCACGTGGATTCCGAGGCGACGGATTGTAGCGTCATCGATTCGGCAAGCGAAGACCAGGTGAGTGGATCTATATCCACAGGGGGAAGTCCGGTGGATGGCGTATAGCACCCCCGCAATGTTTTGGTGGAAACCGATTTGTAGTATATGGTTAAAGAAACCTAGAGTAGCAATTAGGGTTAGAATTAAGGATAGCTATAGAAACCCTATTAAAAACTAAAGGATAGTTAGAAGTATTCGGTACGGCTAATATATGATAACGGAACTTGAGGATGATATTTGATGATATTGCCGTTTAGGGTACTGTAGGACAAGATAGTCGATGTAGATACGTCCCCCGAACCATACCTTTTTCTAAACCGAAGAATCGTATGTATCTTTATAGTATATACCTTGAGGGATGTTACGGATTTTCAAATGATATCTTTTCTTAAAAGCACCGTAACCACTATTTACAAAACTACGATTCGCTTCTTTAAAAATATGCTTGTATGGTTCGGGCGTGTATAAGTTAGATTAGATACTTTTACTTAGTAGAGATAGAACATTTATGTAGACTCGACTTGATGTGAGATATAAATGCGATGAAAGATTATGAGACGGATATGATAATAGGATGATCTGATGATATGTTGGTATACGGATGCGAGTAGATTTGAGATGATTAATACCTTGTCGGTCTCCTGATATGAGATTATTGTGGATGTGACCTGAGACAAAGGTATATATATATATATATATATATATATATTTGGAATGATGTGAATCATGGATGATAGGCCGTACATGATACTAGGCTGTTCCCTCATTTGTCCTATAGGATGTTAGTATCCCTATTAGCTTAATGCCGCCGTACGATGATTTTCCGTGCGTGACGTGTTTGACTTGATGATTGATCCATACCCTTGCCTAGAGGTTGTCGTACGAAGGATTATACCGTACGCGATATTGTTTAGGCTGGATGTCGATTGTTAGATTCACCGACTCAGACATATGTTAGATACGTATACCCGTCAGCATTTGCATATGATTTACCTTATGCTGCATTCATGTTGTTCGCGTTGCATTGCTTATACTTGTTCTAGTACACCTGCACCATTATCGATGATGCGTATGATACACGCACACAGATTGTAGGCTCACACACTTCATCATCGATAATTACCACGTCACTACACAGTAGGATTGCTGCATCATGATATGACTCTTCGCATAACCTGCTTGCACATATACATGGATACATCCATATTTGCGCACATACACATTGTATATTCATATTGATGCACATATACATGGATACATCCTTATTTGCGCACATACCCATTGTATATTCATATTGATGCACATATACATGGATACATCCTTATTTGCGCACATACACATTGTATTTTCATATTGATGCTCATATACATCGATGCATCCATATTTGTGCACATACACATTGTATATCCATATTAGTGCACACATACATTGGTACATCTATACTTGCGCATATACATATTGTACCTACATAGATCACTGGTTTTATTGGGAGATCGGGAACCACAAGATATATTTTAAAAACTGGAATCATTTAAAAGAGTAGTTTTCCCTTAATATGTCATATCACTACTCCATGTTGCATGATATATTGATATGCTTACATTTCTGTCATATGTCGCATACATCGTGCTCTATGATTTTTACGCATTGAGATATGCTGTTTTCATGAGATTTCTGGATTTGAGGACCGTGGATATTTTAAAAGAGATTATGTATTATTTTAAAAATAAACGCGGTTTCTCTTGATATGATATTTCAGTGCGTCGACCATGTGTTTTCTCGGTTCTGAGAGCGACATGTGAAACCCGATTCGAGGAGGCGGATGAGACCGATTGCGGGTACATGGTGGATCCGGTATGGTACCCCGGGGCGAGAACGGATCGCTGTACAGTAGACGGTGAGCTTGGCAGAGGGACTACTACCTACCGGTGATAGTATTTGGGCTCGGCGGATATCCGGAGGATACCGACCGGAGTCGAGAGATGACAGGGGCCGATCCGGACTGACGGAGCCCGTGGGCCGATCCGGACTGACGGAGCCCGATATATGAGGATTTACGTGCCGATGCTGAGCACGGTTTTCATAATGTTTTCGAGTGTCGATGCTAGGCACTCAGGTTCCATGATTTTGATGTGTCACGAGGGACACCGTTGATATATATATCCTCATACTTTCATGCACACTCCTTGATGATATTTACGTGCATACATACCTTGATCATGGGTGGACGAGATCCACATGCATACATACCTTGATTTTGGGTGGACGAGATCCACATGCATACATATCTTGATTATGGTTGGACGAGATCCATATACATCCATTGATTATTACCGTTGGATGTTATCCGCATGCATATATGTATTGACTACCCTGTTGGCACATATACAGACCCGGTCACCCTAGATATCATAGTATTACCTTTATGATATAGTTGACTTAGGAGTCGTTGTTTATTCGATTTCTATCTGTTGATATTTTTCTACTCACGAGTTGGCAACTCACCCCTGTTGTGCCACAGTTCTTGCAGGTAGACCACTTGGATCAATAGCGGCTATGTTGGCACACAGTTGCATTCGGGTGTTTTGCATTGGTAGGTGGGACTTTTGTATCGTACCCACTCTTGTATTATATTTCACATTGTAACTAGTCAACTCCATCAATCAAAATTAGTGATTTGTATAAGTAATGAGACTTAGTGGGTTTGTGGTTGCGAGACTTAGAGCGAGAGGTTTTTCGCTACATGTGGTATTTATGTCTTTCTTATTTATTTATCTTTTGTGGTGAACTTCGCCGTTGGGCGTCGTATACTTATTTAGACTGTATTGCGTTGTTGTGATCCGCCGTTGGGCGAAGAGCTAGCTCCCGCTTGCTGATGCCTTTATCATTATTATGTATTTGTAGTTTTGGATCAAAATATACGAAGGAGGTGCCGCCAAAATTTTCAAAAGACGATACATGTTTTCAAACTAGTAAATTTCTCTTGCATCATTCATATTTCTTTTCTATGCATTAAGAAAACAAGATTTCATTATACCTTTATTTAAAAACCTCACCTCCTTTATTTTTCTAAAAAGGTTTCGATGTATGGGTTTCAGCTTACTTGAATTCCGTTACGCCTTTAGACGTTGCGTGATTCAAGTGCTGGTCACGAGCTAATATTTCGGGCCGTGACACTTTCCTTCCCCTCGTTCTCGAACCGGGTCCACCATGTATCTGACTGTATATCTCCCCCACTCAGTCTGGATAATAACAAGTCCGAAACCGTATAGCTCCCCCACTCGGTTCGGAATAAAATACTCAGAAACATAAAGCTCATGGTGGACGCCAACTCATCATATACAAAATATCAAGTAGAGAAAGAGAATATTTGCATAGCTTATCCCGATGATATATTATATATATACATATATAATAACGTCCCATACCACTGAGATATATCATCAAAGTAAAACGTCCAGAAAACTCATAAAATCAAATATAACATTCATAGTACTGGTATTCACAATGCTTAACAGATAATAAGGTAATGTGCGAAAATAAATCATACAAGAAAATAAACGTATCAATTTTGCTGTGTCATGGCAATACTAATGATGTGTAGTGTAACATACGCGTCTGTGCCCGTGCAACATGGCAATCATTAGTATTTGTGCAAGTGCTCTAAAGGTGTAATAGCCTATATCAACATCTATATACGTATTACGGAGTATAACAGTTCTACAGTGACATGGCAGTACCAATGAGATATGGTGTAACATACATGTACGTGCTTGTGCAGCATAGTACTCATTGGAAATTGTGCAGTGTTCTATCAGAGTGTTAAAATTACGGAAACGTACACTATCGATAAATATAATGTGAATATGTGAAGCAAATCTAAGCATAACTTAATAACTATAATTACTTGCTATGAGCTATATCATTATCTTTGAAAAGGGAACAAAACGTTGGTTTTGAGATAAGGAAGCTGCCTTAGATTAAAATAGATATTCGTTTTGGAAATTGGCACCGCATCCTTGTATTTTATCATTAAAAAGGGAAACTAATCGTAGTTTTTAAAAGAATATAGCTCACACAAGTATTACATCCTAAAACGGAAAATAATCTAACTCTGCGAGTCTACAGGAAAACTTGACCGTTATTCGGCATATAAATCTGATCATTTCCAATACATATAATTCCTTGTATAATACCTCATTGTATCACTGTATTTGTATCATTTCAAGTACGACATGATTCCTCGTACAAATCCATCAAATCATATTCATGTCATAAGGATCTAACTTCGCATACGTATGACATTAAAACTATGCATGAAACTATATGCAAATGAAGGATATACTATATATGATACTATATCAATAACATTAACATCTATCTAGATATCATACTATTTTAGTTATAAGGTTGCGGGGGTGCTATACGCCATCCACCCGACTTCCCCCGTAGATGTAAATCTACTCACCAACTTGATGAGCTTGCTGAAATACACACTGCTATATCCGCCAACTCCGTCTCGGAATACTCGAAATCGTACCTATAGTCGTATTTATGAAATATCGGCATAAATATCATATCAAAACTCAAAACAACGAGATAGGCACCCATAGGTTAGAACCTACAGTATACTTAACCCAAATACGACAATATATATCTGTCGTTAACGTATAAACGTTAACGGTCCAGCTGCAGTACTGAAATACGAAAAATCCGTATCGGAATATCGGAAAACTTAATAAAACCATTACTAGTCATTCCCAGATTTCGCTGTAAGAATACTGGAACAAATCAAACAACACCATAGCGTATAAAATACCAAAATAAAGCTACAGGAGAAAAACCAACACCAAAAACCTAGGGAAGGCCGGCGAGCTCGGAATTTTGGTGGATGTCGCTGGTTCATTTGAGGAGTTTTGGGGTTCGGGTTTTACATGAAATTCCTAGTGGTGTTAGTATAGTTTTGGTCTTGCTAGTTTCTTCTAGGGGTTACACCTATTGGTCCCAGATTCAATTTCAGTGAGCTAGACATCACAAAATCCTAGTTTATGATACTACACCAACTAAACATGCTATGTGAGGATATTGTGACTATCTAACACTTATACTAACCTACGTTAACCCTATTCTGGTCGTAAAGGGTAAAAACAGAACTCATGATACGAAATGTCCGTGTCGTTTATAGAATTTTAACCCCATTTCAGATATTAGCTTCCAGATTTCACATACTGATAAAATAACTTAAACAAACAATACCAAAACATCCTAATACATATACAGAGAGCTACCCAAAAACCCACAACACCCAACTCCCTTAAAAATTCGGCGAGCCGGATTTTTGGCAATTGTCGCCGGCCAAAATCCGAGGGAATGGGTCTGTCTTCCTATGGGTTATTCTAAGTCAAATTAATAAGATGATGGTACTGTTTGGTTATGTTAATTATTATCTAAACTAAAACAGATTTTACACAGAGCCTATGTTTACCAAAATACGATATTTCCGATATCCAATTTCTACATTTAAACTTTTCAGAACTAAAATTCTATAGACTTTAAAGATTATACCTACAGAATATTACTGAAAGGGATTCCTCCAAGATGCACAACTTAAAGATCCTAGCAAGAGGATGGGGGTATTGATCCTTAGTACTTAGGCTCTTTCTTCTCTTATCTTTTCTTATCTTTCATGTTCTTAGATTTCTATTTTCTTTTAATTTAAACACTTGATTCAAAATGATATATGAACTGAATAATTTTAGAAGATAAGGAGAATGAGTGAGGTTTGTAAGAGGAGGTGTCACTTAGCAAGGAGGTGGTAGTCTCATGCAAGTAGGAGGTGTAGTATGGAAGATGGTTGTGTTTTCATGCAAGGAGGAGGTGTATGCATGAAGTATCACCTAGGTTAGGTTGTACCATGAGTGAGATTTAAGCATAACCATGACCCTTACCCATTTACACTTAAACCCTCACAAATTTCAAATTTCCACAATTAACTCAACTCTTCACAAAACCCCTCATGATACTTATTATTATAAAAACGAACTATTTCACTAATATTATTTCACTAATATATTAATACATATATTTTTATATATGTGTTTAGCTAGTATTTTTTCACTAATATTATTTATCTCATTTATGTATTGGAAGTACATTTGTAATTGACTACACACACACACACGTATATATATTAAATGACATGTTTATGTATTTATGTATATGTATATGTATTGTAGTTAATTAATTTCTTTTTCCATTAAATCTTTAGCTTAGTTTGTGCTTAAGGTTTAGCACAACATAAACCATTCAGCTCTTGGTGACATGTGGAAGAGAGAGAAGAGGGTTGATTGATATGAAAAATTGTGCCTTTATGTTTTTTAGTTACCACAATCAATAACGGTGTCACAATAGCTAACCGACAGTGAGTACGGGTCATCCACAGGGAAATGGTGAGTTACTTATCTTGTTTTAGATGGGTTAATAAAGAAATATGGGATTTTTATCGTTTTATACTAAAGAGATTTGAAAATTTTATAAGAGAAGGACTTGTAGGGTTTATCGGATTGAGTAGTTAATGGATGGAGTTTTAAAAATAATTCTTTTTATCTTTTAATTATTTAATACTAGAGAAATAGCGATGAATATGGATTAGGGTTCTTGGTGGGATTAGGGTTTCCCTCTATTGATCCTTGTCCTTCCATTGACCCCTATTTATCTCAAGCCATCAACAAAGCAAGTATTAACGAATCTCTAATCGTGGTCGTAACTATCATGAATTTATAGCACGCCCGAATAAGAGGGTTAAGACTCCCTTTGCTAAAGTTTATAAAAATTAAAACTTAAAAAGAAGTTAAGAGATATTTTCATCCATTATACTACCCTATCTTACAAACCCTAACAAGCGAGAATTTACTCACTCATTGGGAAAAACGAAGTAAACGAAGAAAGATAGAAGATTAATGAACCCATAAGAAATAAAAAAAAATAAAAGTGCGGAAAGTAAATGCAGAAAATAAATGCGGAAAGTAATGAGACAAGATTAAAAAAACTACCATTTATTGAAACTTTTGCATTACAGAATTTGATTGCTGAAAAACTAAACTACAAACCCTAGTTTGCTCGATAGATCTAGATTGCTTGATCGGTAGATCAGTGGATAGATAGATAGATAAATAATAACCCTAATTACTCTCGGTCCTTTATATAGGCTCTGGAACTTGAAACCCTAGACGTCATCTTGAAGTATGTGAAAAGACGATCAAGCCCCTGAAAATTCACATCCAACGGCCCTTACTTAACCGTGGAACCGCCGCCATATACCCCATTCCACTACAGATCCGCCGCCCTTTGGTGTGATCTCACTCCTAGATCTCTTGTGTTATCTTCGCGTGATGTTAGGAGATTTTTCTGATAAAAATATTTTGAAAATATCTCTTTCTCTCTGCAGTTGCGAGATTCTCCAATTTGCTCCTAACATTCGGCAGATTTGGTTTGGTAATTCGATTTGATTTGATCTCCTCAATCCTCTTTGCAGTCTTGAACTTATTTGTTATTTTAAACCTGCAAAATATCTCAAATCAAATTATTGGCAGCATTTGTCTTATTTGAAATAATATTCCAACCAATTAAATTATGGATATGATATGATATGATATCTTAATAATATTGGTTAAGAATATTTGATATGGCATGATATGCATATTTTAAGAATCCCATGGATATTTTATTTAAATATGATATGCATATATTCTCCTAATTGTATTAATTATAAATTAAGAAACATATGACAAAAAATCTTTTTACAAATAAACGCTCATATGTTCTTAAATTATAAATAACACCTTTTAGTAATTAATAATAGTAGGGAAAATGACCGTACAAATATGCAATAAATATGACTGATCAAATACCCTCAAACTTATCTTTTGATCACCCCAAGCAAACTATTTTATTTTTAAAAGAAAAAGAAAAACCTAGCACACTTTCATTGGCAACACGATTGCACTTAACTCGTGCAACAAGCCGTTAAACCTCTAGGTGTCCCTAATTGGAGGAGTGTTGTCTCCTGAGGGTTTTCAGCGGATTACACCCACAAAATCCCAAAATAAAAGAAAGAAAACAAAAGTTACATGCAAAGATGAGGAACATATTGTTGGCTATAGTGCCCTCAAGTCAATTATTGTGATCGCAGGCACGTGATTGTGATGATTGAGGGAGGGCCTATACGGGTACAACAGTTTTACTCGAGATGATAGTTTACTATCTGGTTTGCCTTTATCATCATGTACATGCATTAGGTGGCATTACAGATCACTATTACATGTTGATAGAGCCTATAGGAGTCTTTCTTGACTACCAGCATTATGATGACGATCATATGCGTGGGAGCTGGGTGGTCTATAAACACATCCTTAAAGGTCCATAGTCGTGGGAGTATCAAGACTGGGCATCGATACTTTGGAGTAGACTAGTGTATACTTATCGATACTCCGACGACGGGCGGTGGCCGGTCTCACAAACCATTGGTGTCAGTTAGCCACTTAAGATAGTATACAGGTGCTCATTAGATTATGAGTATACTGGACGGACTCGCAAGCCATTGGTGTCAGTTAGTCACCTAACATAGTATACAGGTGCTCAAAGGAGTCGTGCAAACAGCTTTTAGTTAGGTACAATCTCGAGCCACATAGAGGCAGTGAGCGGATCGTCGGGGATTCGTCTCTTCCAGTATTGGGGGTTGATGTCGCGTTGTACACGGGTGGCCATCACCAAAAATCCTTGGCCAAGGTGGACGAGAATTACTGATTTGGATCAGTAGTTTCTCAGTGGATGATGGGTTTCATACCGACACGAAATATCGCGTTATTAGGGGTCTAACTTTATCCACCCCCTAGACACGATTTGCAGTACTCTTAGACGAACAGACCGAACTGTATGGAGATTGTCATAGACAGGCTCAGTAGGAGTTTGGATGAGTTTGCTCGTCGGCCTTCCTTTTGCTCAATACCTGGGTAGCCGTTACATACAACTAGTGCCGCTGACGTGCTTGTGGTTAAACCCACTGTCAGCGTATTGACGAGTCTTTAGAGTCCTACACAGAGGGTTTTCACGATTCAGGCGATATGGTGTAGATGACGTATGTTGGTACATACAGGTGTCCGATTAAATATGTGTACAAGCTGCACAAACTTTAATCGGACAGTTGATAATACTAGCGGCTTAGGATTAAGCCGGATTATTAAATCAGGTTTTGATTTAATAATTTATATATATACTTTTTTATATGTATTCTAGTATTATTGTTCACTATTCATTTTCTCTCTTGGTTATTCGTATTTTTATACGAATACGCGTATATGTATTTCGATACGTATACCAGGTTGTATTCCGTATTTATACGGAATTACTTCTAGAGGTTGGACACTTCATTTAGATGATTTGGTGGTAGAAGTGGTAGAAGACCGAAGGACACGGATCATTTGGTATAACCATTCTAACCTAGCAGTTTAGCTCTTTGTATTTGCTAGTATAGGTCTATGATTTCGATCTTAGGCGGGTTTTGTTTGCGCTAAATATTTTAAATGCCAGTTTTTGTTCCGCATCGGCCATGGTAGATGGCCAGGGCGCCGGCAAAACCCAACATGGTATCAGAGCCACCCCATAAACCATTACTAGCTTGTTTGCACAAGGTTAGAATATCGATCGACCAATTTTTCCGAATCAAAATTCCATGTTTCCATGCTTACTGCCGATTTTAAACTTGATCAAAAAATCTTTCTGGTTTCTAAAAAATACATGCAGACAATTTTAGGGCACCTCAAGAAATTTGGGCACGTGACCCCACCAAATGGGCGTGGAACCTCGGCATTACATGCACATTTGCCCCGGTTCCGCGGTGGATTTGTGGCCGTTGCGCTCCAAATTTCTTATGGCACTCTTTGACAGAGAAATTTGATTTTTGGGATATTTTGTTTTGGCCCAGATTTGTTTAAAGTGCTGGTTTGCATTTGGGGCCAATTTAGGAATTGTTTAGTCGATCGAAATTTTAAGTGTGTATTTGTCAGTACATGTGATCATATCTGCGACCGTGAATATTATTGAGCGGTACAACCCGACTAGTTGCTATATGTTCAACTAGATGGGTTTGCGAACTTAATATTCACGTTGATGTTCTGTGTTGTGCTAATTCTGTGGTTGGATTGTCGTGGTGGATAGCCTGTAGTGCAATGGTAATAATACAGTGTAGATTCATTTGTATATTCAGTATTGCGGGGCGAGCGTCCGACATGTGGATAGCCGTGTCTACCAGATTATATATTCTTTTATTAAGGCACGACCGGATTGGGGTCGATGTCGCCATTGTATATATATTTTTCTTTTCTGTACTAGGATCACCCCGTGGTAGAGTGCACGAATAGCCGGGTTCTAGAAGGCAACAGGCCCGCATCTCATGGCGTTGAGATGGAGGGGGCCTTACTCTAGAATTGACAGGCTATTCACCGCACTCGTAGGGGGTATAGGATGACCCACGGTAGAGTGCTCAAGTTACCGGATTCTGTGAAGTGCTGGGTGGCCCATTCACTTTGTTGATTGGGTCTGCCTCACTTCTAGGATTGGCGGGTAACTTGTCGCGCTCGTAGGGATCTAGGTTTTCATTGCATGGACTATCCACACGACCGGGGAACGTCGGGTTTTCATTTGCGGCTCAAAGGAAACCCGGGGCTCTTAGACTATCCATTATTCTGTAATGATTCTGTGATGTTGCTTATATCATGCCTCAGACGAATGTTATATATATTTATATATACTAGTAGATGTTGTATATGTTTTGCATCCGCGCTAGTCCAGCCCCCGCTCTGCCGTTAGTTAAGTAACCTAACGATGCATGACAGGGCCCGGTGGCGAATGCGGATGGCATATACATACATTTTTTTTTCGTTCCTTTTCTGTGATGTGATATGGATTAAATGATAGGACTGCATTAATTCTGATTAATGCAAGGAAAACAAACCTATATGATGTTGTCGGAACCAAGTTTTTTAAAACTGACATTACAGACGTTTCCTTTTGCTTTGCACAGTTGTATTCGGTTATGAATATCCAGTACCTCATTCGACGAGGGAAGAGCCGAGATCCCTTCATCGGGAGTAACCTCTTGGGCAAGAGTTTACGCCATTGTAATAACTTCACTATAGTCAATTCTTTTGCTTTGCGTCATGGTATTTAGTTAGGAATATCCTGCACCTCATTCGATGAGGAAAGAGCCGAGATCCCTTCACAAGGAGTGACCTCTTTAGCAAAAGTTTACGCTACTATATATTTGTAAAACCACTCGAGTTTCTTCAACGATATCAAGTTCATTACGTTAAAGGTTTTTCGCCAAAAAACAGCCGCATTCCTCCGTCATTTCGGATGATACCTAGTATTCGTGCTGCGTTTGTTGGCCTTTGTCAAGGCGTAGTGTACAGTAGCTAGATATTGCTTGTCTATTGCATAGAGTTGCGATTATCTAGGACAGTCGTATAGCCTTGTTGTCCTTTGTCAAGGGTTTGTATGGGTGGGTCTAGATTAATCCAGGATAATGACGGGTTGAACTTGACTAGTGGTTTATGATTTATTGGCCTTTGTCAAGGTCATAAACCGTTAGGGGTAAAAACCACATCGGGAGTTTCAAACATACAGGAAACTTGCCAGACATGCGCATACCTTCTGAAGTGTCGTGACTTGAGTGGATTCCATCAAGTTATCATGCGATGATAGTTGGATCCCGATTCTAACTGATGAGTAGGTGTTACTCCTTGGGTGATTTTAGATGATCCCGACTAATTCTCCTTTTAGGGTTTGAAGGAGAATTCGAGGAAATAGTGGAAGCCATCCTGATTAGATAAAGTGATTAACCTTTCTAATTTAGGTTAGAGTGCACGCTGAGTGTTTCTTTTCTCTCTCTCTTAGGCTGCGACCATGGCCTGACTCTAGACTAAAACTCATGAACCAAATTAACCGAACCTTCTTAAAACAGTTTGGCTTTTGGATTGTCATTTAGTCGCATATATCATTGCCACTCCTACATCCCCTTTGAATCTCTCCAGACATTCCGTATCACTACGAAGATCCACATTTATTGGATATGCCATCATATAGTTACATACGAACTCGAAGAAACTTGTTTCTAATCAAGGATGGATTTTGGTTCTGGAGAAATAGAATAAGGGTTATTCGGTTGTCTTTTCCCTTTACCTTATCTCAGGTTGTGAGGACTCCTGGTATAAGGAGAGTACACCTATTACGCTTATTGGATAGTCTTCTTCCAAACCATAGGCAGGTGCCGAAGGGTAGGGAAGGAAGAAAACCAATTGGCCTAAGTATGGTGTACAGAAGGTAATAAGTAAAGACATAGAAAGGGATTAGGGTAAGGGCAAAAGGAATTGCGACTACTATCATTCACGAAGAAACCGTGTATACCCCTGTCACTCCTATATCACCTTTGCATTTCTCCAGAACACTCTGTATCACTACAAAGATTCATATTGCTTGGATATGCCATCGTATAGTTACATACGAATTAGAAGGAACTTGTTCCAGTTCGAGGATGGTTTCCGGTTCGAGAGAAATAGAATATGATTATTTGGTTGTCTTTTCTCTTTACCTTCTCTCAGGTTGCGAGGGCTCCTAGTATTAGGAGAATACACCTATTGCGAATATTGGATACTCTTCTTCCAAACCTTAGGCTGGTGCCGAAAGGTAAGGAAGGAAGAAAACCAATTAGCCTAAGTGTGGGGCTGGTGCCGAAAGGTAAGGAAGGAAGAAAACCAATTAGCCTAAGTGTGGTGTACAGAAGGTAAGAAGTAAAGACATATAAAGGGATTGGAGTGAAAGCAAGGAAATATACGGTTACTATCATGAATCTGGATTAGTGGAAGAGGCATTACTAGGAATATCCGGTCACCCCTACGAAACATTTTCATGTTTCAGTTTGACTGTACGATGTTAATTGAAAATTGTTTTCCCGGTTAGATTCTATCTCCAGGGTATGTATTTACCAGATTTGATTCTCATATCTGTATGGCATTACGGATGCTAAGTGGGAGTAAGATATTGGGAATTGGGTGATTAGATCCTCTGTATATATCAGAATTCTTTATAATTGGTGATATTTGAGGAAATCACCTGGGTTTTGCCTGACGGCAAATATTTAGTTTTGAATATCCATCGTTATGCACCAATTTCAAACTGATATATCTGTACATTTATTTTATGAAGTGAGATATAACTTTTTGAAATTCTGTCTATGACATTTACCGATATCAATTCATGGTTAGGTAAGGAGCATTAAACAACGGTTTAATTCTTCTTAACCATAGTACAGTTTTTAACCTACGATGCACAGGATTTGAGTTGTTAAACTCAGTAGACTTACAGAGTATTGTATGTTGTCCGATGTCCGTTAGGACAAAGGGGTTGATACTCATACTATATTCTGTTTACTCATGACTTCTCTAGGTTTAGACAAGTATTTCGTTGAAATACAAGGTCCAGATTTTGAGAAGATATAAGTATAAGAATAAAGTAGAGAACCATATGTTGCAAGTATCACGATTCTTCAAGGTGGTCGAAGATGTAGATACTTGTGTTTGGTATTCCATTGTAAGTAATAGTTTTGAGAACTTGCTTCTCTTTCAGGTTACTCATATGTAGGTGTATTCCTTCATGAGTAATGCTGCTTGGCCTCCTTCCATTTAGTTTACATGCACTGGAGACAGGTGCATGATTTTGAATCTGGTTCCAATTAATTTAGTATCTTTGTTTCTATATGGATATAGAATGGATTCATATCTTAACGATGTTAAGGAATATGGAGTTGTCCGACTTATGCTTAAAACCAGAAGGTGGATAAACTCAAGGCACGTTTCAGTAATGACAGTTTGTGGGTTATCTCGGGCATTGACGAGGGTTAACTTTTTACCATCTGGAAGATCAATAGTTATATTGTTCTTGACTCGCCACCAGTTTTAGTAAAATGAATTCTTTTTCAGAAAACATTAGTGGGAGTATGGTAGAACTGAAAACGATTCCAGAACCACAAACGATTACTGAGCGCTAGGTTAACCTTGGTTCGAGTCTATGTTTGACTATGCGGAGTCTAGGGCGTTTATATATATTCGGAACCTAGGCTTGACCTTACGGAACTTAGACTTGGTCGAGGGGATATTAGACCCGAACTTTCATCGCGCAGGTTGACCTTGGTTGATGGAGTAGGTGACTTAAGTAGAGTGACGTACCGTGTGTATGTTCCGCGGCATACTTACGATATGCTACTCCGCTTAAGAAGCCTTAGGATGTACATTTCCTTGCACAGTATTATATTCATTCTTATGATCTATCCTCATCGATATCGGTTTATGGTTTTTCCTGCCACGATTACACGGGCATAGGGAGCTGCAGCTAGAGTTGCAGTCAGCACAAGCTCGTCTTGGACGAGTACTGACCAGTATGTATTCCGGTGACACACGATTGCATAGATGTGTCATTTTATTGTGTTTTCATGCCATGAGCGTTTGATGGATTTCTTCTACGAATTTCTCGGATGTGCAGATTAGCACCAGAGGATTGGGCCACTGATAGAGGCCGGCTAGAATGTGATGACCGCCAATGCACTGTTATTCTTGAAGATTGAGGCACTGTTTAGCGTGCGGACGAATGAGCTAGTTGTTGCTGCGAATGACGAGATATCGCCCCAGTTGTTTGAAGCTAATGCAGCACGAGTTGTACTTAGAGATATGATAGCAGATCGCTAGTCACCTAAGGAGGAACGACTAGGACATATGGTTTGTTGCATACCCCGATGCGAGGTCATCAGATTGATTGATTCTAGCTTGGGAAGACTTCACGCAGGTACGTTGAGAGTCGAAGGAAAACGATCGAAGGTCAGAAACCCATTTTTCCAAGTTTAAAGTATTCGAAAAAACATGAAAGTAATTCCGTGGACCCTTTAGAAGAATGAAACCCTAACTCGATATAATGACCATGGGAACGCTTTTGAACCTTAGGGTTTATAGCAGTTCCACGGTGCCATTAATAAGGCTTGGGTTTACCCTTCTACGGTTGGTCCATAGTTACTGTGGCATATACTGAATATTATTAAACTGTATTCAAGAGTTGAGCTCTTGGGGGATTATGGAACTTTGACGAATCGATCGAAAAGTTCAATGTCGTTCATATATCATGTGATGGGATACATTGCTTGAGAGACTCCAGATATGAGTATAGCTATTGGAGCGCAGTCCATGCAGCCACGAAGAGACGAGTCCGAATCAGTCGACGTTAGAGAAAAATGGAGCAAGAGGTTCGTACGAGATCTTGATGAGATGACGTTCCACTCCGCTGACATCAGAGATGTGATACGTATGCAGAGGCGTTGTATATGGATATATCTTTCAGAAGGATTCGTGATGAGTATGCAGCCGTTCCGGAACAAGGAATAGATTTAGTAAAAGATGATAACTTCTGGGCAGTTCGGCAGAAACGAGATTTGGGGGAGACTTCGACAGAACCTTTCTGGAATACTATACGAGAAGACTTGGACCTAGGATTGGTCGTATTACGCATACCCAGTAGGCCAGAGATCGGCATTATCGATGAGACATGTTATGAGTGACCATGAACAGGAGGCAAGTGGATATCTTCCTCTGCTAGCTTTGGATGCACCGACACCTTCTCAACATTGAAGGAAGGACATATCGACGACAGTGTTTACGATTTGGAATTTGGTGATTCGAATATCACGTATCCGTCATTTTGATTTCGGTATTTTGGGCGATTTATTTGCATGATTGAGATTTTGTGCAACACAGTTGCACTTGACTTCGATTTGATGTCATTCGAGATGTTGATTTTGATTTCATGCCTATGGTATGCATGTGGTTTGACTTGTGCTTTCGGCATATTTTTTATGCACTTTTAGTATTTTGATTCGGTTTTGTGCACGCTGATGCATATGGTTGTGAGATTATATACCACGGTATACCTGATTTGGATTGAGACGTATTGTATACCGTCGATTTCGATTGTGATACTCGATATTTGTTTTCGTGTATCTTGTGCACTTGAGTTGGATTTTGCGCATACTTGGCGCGCTTGATGCGATTTTGGTACACACCAGATGCACTAATCGGGATTCCTCTTGCATATCAGATGCACCTGATATTGTTATCAGGCACACACCATTGCCTTTGACAGGTGTTTCGTGCACACCCGTTGCACTTAGATTTTGTTTCTGTGCACATGTATGGCACATTCATGGATTTCGATTTCCGTGCGCACCAGACGCACGTGACATTCTTATACACATGTTGGGGTGGATTTCTTATGGAGCTATACGTTTATATGATATTTACTATTTGTTTCAGTACTGAGCCGGACTAGTCAGAGGACAGTACCTGATTATATTTTTGCAAGCATTGATAGTTATCGAAAGGATTTCTAAAAGGAGCTATAGTCTCAGTATTTACCTACGTGTCCGAGATGACACGAAATTTTTTTACAAGGAAACCCTTCTAAATTGTTTTCAAAACAGCGGGACATGCATATTAAACAAGGATATATATATATAGTTATCTTTCTTACAATAAACATCCGCCATTGTGCAGTGATACGCGCATCGCACAGCGACTTGCAAAGGTTTGACATGCATTTCTTTTCAGATGTTTTGACGAATTTACAACGATGCGTGTTATGTACATGTTATAGTTTTGATGTATATCATGTTGGTTTTCGTATTAGGCTTTGCATTGGTGTCTTCGCCATAATTTCGATGATTGCGGGATGCTTGACGGGGTTTTGATTTTGGTTTATATACTCGTTGTTCGTGCGCATGCATTGCGCTATGATGTGTTTTATGTATTTACTATTTCGGAGCCCCGACGACTTGATCTTTTTACTGAAATGTTTTAGTATTTGAGGGGTTTAAATTTAAATTCGGGGACCGAATTTCTTTAAGGGGGAAGATTGTAACATTTCAGAAAAATAAAATATTATTTTTGGGAATTTATATAATTAAATAATAAATATTATGAATATTTTATTGGTGCGGTATAATTAAATACCGATAAATTGGGTAATATTTGGGAAATTATAGGAATTACGGAAATGAGGGTGTTTTATATGATTTAAGCAAATTATAAATTCTTTATGATCAATTATATTTCATTTTAATGCTAATCGCGATTAAATATAACTAATCGTGCATTAAGCTTGATTTGTGCACATGACATGCACCATGTCATATTACACCTTGTTACATTTTTTCTACCTTAGCATCTTTTTTCTTTTTATGGATATGCTTTATTTGTTTTGGGGTTTTAAAAGAAAAGGGAAAAGAAAAGAAATAGAAAAGAAAAGAAAAGGAATAAAGAAATGGGGTATGGGCAAGAGAGAGAGGGAGAGAGGGTAAGGGGTTCCTTTGACCCTTGACCATTGTGTTCCATCTTCATCATCTTCATCTTTTCCCTCCCTCAACCATGGCTGCCCTCTTCCTTCCCCCTCCTCTATCTCCTCATAACACCCACATTTCCACCTCAAAACCACACTTTCCTTTCAATAAAAACATGCACAAGCTCACTACAAGCATGGGAGATCAAGAAAATTCCGATTTTGGGCACTTAGGGCAACTCAAGAAAATTCTTAGGTTGCCAAATGAGGTAATTCTTTCTCATTTAGTATAGCATTTGAATTCCTATAGCCTCTATTTAAGTTTAAAATCGATTTAGTGTAGTTTTGTGAACTTTGAAATTCCTAGAGGAGGTTTGAGGGATTCTTGAGTTGTGATGGTGCTAATGAGCTTTAGTGGTGACATGAAACCCCCTAGTGTTAGAAACCCAGACCAAACAGAAACAACCCAAGACTTGGACCTTAGATGTTCAATGTCAGTTTTGTAAGTAATTTGTGGGTGCAGGGAATCTGGGATGACCTGAGAATTTTACTGGAAAAGCAAACAACACCACTAGCCTAGATGGACTACTACGAGACCATCCTGTGAAAACGAACCCATTCTGGGCATATCCAACCGAGCAGGCCGGATTTCTTGGGGAAGTGGCCGGCCAAGCTGGGGAGTTTGGTGCCCAGGTTTCTTCTGTAGCTCATATGCCCTCTATACTACACCCTAGTACTGTTTGTTTAGCCAAATTTTACCTGAACTAAAATCTGGGACTATTTTCTTGGCTTGCTGCTTTTAATTCCTTGATGTTTATGAATTGAAGTTTTGATATTTGTGTTTTGTATCGGTCACTTGACGTTTGTACGTCGATATCGGGTGTTGTTTGGTTGATTTGCGTGAGTAGACCAAAGGTTTTAACCTATGAGTGATTCATGTGTCGTTTCGATTGCGAATTGGATTTTAAGGCGATACGATGTGTTATGACATGTAGGTACCCCCGCGTGAACTTCGGGGCGACAAGCAAGGGAAAGGAGGCATCGAATTCGGCGAGCAAGGACCAAGGTGAGTAGATATATATCTACGGGGAAGTCGGGTGGATGGCGTATACCACCCTCGCAGTTCGTAGTGTAGCCTATGATATATTATATTTATATATGAAAATGTGTTATGTGAAACATGGATAGTTAGAAAGTATGATCTTAGGAGATCATGGATTAAAGTTTAGTATAATTGGTTGATAGTGTCGTTAGTTAGTTGTAGTCGCGAACCCTAGAATAAATTTTACACTCACGCACACACACACGCATGCATCTGTTTTACTTGTGCGTATATGGGGATATATACATATATATACAAATATGTATGTGAGTATGTATATATATATATGTATACATATACATGGATGATGAGGATAGTATATGGTACTTGGAGATGAGTCGATGTGATTGGGCATGATGCCACGAGATCTGTGGTGTGACTTGGTTCGTATTATGAGATACGACATGATGTTATAGCGGGTTTTTAGGCGATGTGTTTTCATACACACGCATATTTATATGTTGATGATATCAGTATGTATTAGACTTTAGATCAGTACCCAAATTTAGGATATGATGATAAGGATACCAGATGAATAATGAGATAAATGTGATATTCGACCCGTACCTAGATTTGGGATATCGTACGATGGATTTACCGTACGTGATATAATTATGATGATAGATCCGCACTTTTGACTCGAAGATGTCATATTATATATATTGTATCGTACGTGATACTATTGAGGCGGGATCACCGACTTCCAGATGTGTGTATATATATATATATATATATATATATATATATATATATATATCGACTCAGATTTAGGTCGTTTTCCTTACCCTTTCGATTAGTCTGTTAGTTTAGTCATGTAGTTTACTTAGTAGATGTTAGACTGGGCTCGAGTCATACCTATTTCCAAAACTAACTAATCGTGAGTATTTTAAAGACAGGCCAAGGGGTACTACAGATATTTTAAAGGGCGTAACTTTTCTTAAAAACACCGTAGCCCCTATTTTCTAAACACACGATTCGTGTTATTTCAAATGTCAAACTGTATGACTCGTATATAGAATTGTATATTCCTTATTGTCGCGTCTACTTTTCATTCTCCGTTCATTCATGTTGTTATCATCGCATTGCATATTTAATGTGTACTTTAGTGATCATAAACCCATGCTGTCAGGACACCAGCACCATTACCGATGATCCGTATGCTACACGTACACCTGCTTGCCGGCTCACACACATCATCATCGGAAATTGTTATGTCACGTACACTTTAGAAAATACAACTTCATTAGTATAAATTGCTAGCTAATAGTTTCGACATAACACTAGTGCGCATGCCTTTTATATGCTAATTTAGATATTGCATTTATTGCTGTAATATTTCAAGCATATTTATATATTCATTGCCATATGATATTATGGCCAGCCCGGACTGCCGGAGCCCAGTAATTCATTGTTATTACTCTTGAGATTTGGATATTGGATTTCCATGAGATTTCTGGATTTGGGGAAACCGCAAGGATTTTATATAAATTTAATATCATTTTAAAATGCAAGTTGCGGTTTTCTCATGATATTATTTGAGATATGTCCACCATGAGTTTTCTCGGCTCTTGAGCGATATCATACACTCGATTCGAGGAGGAGGGGGAACCGTCTGTGGATGCATGGTGGACCCGGTGCGGTACCCCAGGGCGAGATGGTCGCAGATGATGGCGTTGAGCCAGGAAAGGGTGCACTACCGACCAGTTATTTATGACACAGCGGATATCCGGAGGTTACCGACGTAGTCGTGAGATTTTATGATTTGGGCCAGTCCGGATAGCCGGAGCCGTAGATATTGAGACACAGAGACATTGATATTTTATGATATGGGCCAGTCCGGATTGCCGGAGTCCGAGATATTGAGATATTGGGATATATATATTTTTGTGTCGATGCTTGACACGGATTCTCTGTGATTTCATTGATGATACTTTTATTTTATACAGAAATCTCACTGTGATATGAAAACAGTTTTCTCATTTAAATTGTATTATATTTTCCTGCATTCATACATCAAATTATATGACATGTTGTTCCCTGAGGCACTGACACGAACACTTGATATTACACTTATGTATAGATGTTTACCCTTGCCACTATTATGCTTCAGGTTATATTATTGAGGATTTTATGATCGTATGACCTAGGATTGAGTCATACATGCGATTTCTACTCGGTGATGTTTTCTACTCACGAGTTGGCAACTCACCCCTGTTGTGCCACAGTTTCTTCCAGGTTTTGCCGTATAGGTTTCCTTGGCAGCTTTGCTGGCACACTACTTCATTCCGGGTGATTGCTTTGGTAGATGGGTTCACTCGCATCGTGACCACCATTGTACTTTATTTATTTTCAGTTGTATCTAGTAACTCCATCAACCAGACTGTATTATTTGATAACCTTAGAAGACAAGTTGTATATTCTTTCGACCTTAGAGTCGCGCGCTGTATTATTATAGTTTTCTTGATGATATTGGTTTTCTTTTGAGTTTTGATCCTCGCCATACGGCGTTGTATATTATATTGCTTGTGTGGTTGTGACTGCTAATTGGCGAAGAACTAGCTCCCACTTGGGGATGCCTTTATTCATATATTTCATGTGTTGTACCCTTTTGGGACCAGTATTTACAAAGGAAACTCTGCCAAAATTTTCAGAAAAGACTTGAGATTTTAAAAATGCATATTTCGGCTTATATTATTAAAACCACTTGCTTTAAAAATAAGTTTTCTTCACTTCTTCCTTAAAATTGTTTAGATTTCTGGGATTTTTTTGGCTTAGTTGAATTAGATGGGGTCCTATAGACTTCTTATGATTCAAGTGCCAGTCACGTGCCATTTCGGGTCGTGACAAAGTTGGTATCAGAGCGCTAGGTTAACCTTAGTTCGAGTCTATGTTTGACTATGCGGAGTCTAGGGCGTTTATATATATTCGGAACCTAGGCTTGACCTTACGGAACTTAGACTTGGTCGAGGGGGTATTAGACCCGAACATTCGTCGCGTAGGTTGACCTTGGTTGATGGAGTGGGTGACTTAAGTAGAGTGACGTACCGTGTGTATGTTCCGCGGCATACTTGCGATACGCTACTCCTCTTAAGAAGCCTTAGGATGTACATTTCCTTGCACAGTATTATAATCATTCTTATGATCTATCCTCATCGATATCGGTTTATGGTTTTTCCTGCCACGATTACACGGGCAGACGGAGATGCGACTAGAGTTGCGGTCAGCTCGAGCTCGTCTTGGATGTGGACTGACCAGTATGTATTCCGGTGACACACGATTGCATAGATGTGTCATTTTATTGTGTTTTCACGTCATGAGCGTTTGATGGATTGCTTTTACGAATTTCTCGGACGTGCAGATCAGCACCTGAGGATTGGGCCACTGACAGAGGCCTGCTAGAATGTGATGACCGTCAATGCACTGTTATTCTTGATGATTGAGGCACTGTTTAGCGTGCGGAAGAATGAGCTAGTTGCTGCTGCGAATGACGAGATATCTCCCCAGATGTTTGAAGCTAATGCAGCACGAGTTGTACTTAGAGATATGATAGCAGAACGCTAGTCACCAAAGGCGGAAAGACTAGGACATGTGGTTCGTTGGATACCCCAATGCGAGGTCATCAGATTGATTGATTCCAGCTTGAGAAGACTTCATGCAGGTATGTTGAGAGTCGAAGGAAAACGATCGAAGGTCAGAAACCCATTTTTCCAAGTTTAAAGTATTCGGAAAAACATGAAATTAATTCCGTGGACCCTCTAGAAGAATGAAACCCTAACTCGATATAATGACCATGGGAACGCTTTTGAACCTTAGGGTTTGCAGCAGTTCCGCGGTGACATTAATGAGGCTTGGGTTTACCATTCTACGGCTGGTCCATAAGTACTGTGGCATGTACTGAATATTATTAAACTGTACTCAAGAGTTGAGCTCTTGGGGGATTATAGAACTTTGACGAATCGATCGAAAAGTTCGATGTCGTTCATATATCATGTGATGGGATACATTGCTTGGGAGACTCCAGATATGAGTATAGCTATTGGAGCACAGTCCATGCAGCCACGAAGAGACGACGTTAGAGAAAAATAGAGTAAGAGGTTCGTACGAGATCTTGATGAGATGATGTTCCACTCCGCTGAAATCAGAGATGTGATACGCATGCAGAGGCGTTGTATATGGATATATCTTCCAGAAGGATTCGTGATGAATATGCCACCGTTCCGGAACAAGGAATAGATTTAGTAAAAGATGATAACTTCCGAGCAGTTCGGCAGAAACGAGATTTGGGGGAGATTTCGACAGAACCTTTCTGGAATACTATATGAGAAGACTTGGACCCAGGATCAGTCGTATTACGCACACCCAGTAGGCCAGAGATCGGCATCATCGATGAGACATGTTATGAGTGACCATGAACAGGAGGCAAGTGGATATCTTGCTCTGCTAGCTTTGGATTCACCGACACCTTCTCAACTTTGAAGGAAGGACATATCGACGACAGTGTTTACGATTTGGGATTTGGTGATTCGAATATCACGTATTCGTCATTTTGATTTCGGTATTTTGGGCGATTTATTTGCATGATTGAGATTTTGTGCACCACAGTTGCACTTGACTTCGATTTGATGTCATTCGAGATTTTGATTTTGATTTCATGCCTATGGTATGCATGTGATTTGACTTGTGCTTTCGGCATATTTTTTATGCACTTTTAGTATTTTGATTCGGTTTTGTGCACGCTGATGCACATGGTTGTGAGATTATATACCACGGTATACCTGATTTGGATTGATACGTATTGTATACCGTCGATTTTGATTGTGATACTCGATATTTGTTTTCGTGCACATTGTGCACTTGAGTTGGATTTTGCGCATACTTGGCGTGCTTGATGCGATTTTGGTGCACACCAGATACACTAATCGGGATTCCTCGTGCATATCAGATGCACCTGATATTGTTGTCAGGCACACACCGTTGCCTTTGACAGGTGTTTCGTGCACACCCGTTGCACTTAGATTTTGTTTCTGTGCACATGTATGGCACATTCATGGATTTCGATTTCCGAGCGCACCAGACGCACGTGGCATTCTTATACACATGTTGGGGTGGATTTCTTATGGAGCAGTACATTTTTATGATATTTACTATTTATTTTAGTACTGAGCAGGACTAGTCAGAGGGCAGTACCTGATTATATTTTTGCATGCATTGATAGTTATCGAAAGGATTTCCAAAAAGGAGCTATAGTCTTAGTATTTACCTACGTGTCCGAGATGACACGAAATAATTTTACAAGGAAACCCTTCTAAATTGTTTTCAAAACGGCGGGACGTGCATATTAAACAAGGATTATATATATATATATATATATATATATATATATATATATATATAGTTATCTTTCTTACAATAAACATCCGCCACTGTGCAGCGATACGCGCATCGCACAGCGACTTGCAAAGGTTTGACATGCATTTCTTTTCAGATGTTTTGAAGAATTTACAACGATGCATGTTATGTACATGTTATCGTTTTGATATATATCTTGTTGGTTTTCGTATTGGGCTTTGACATTGCTGCCTTCTCCATAACTCCGATGATTGCGGGATACTTGATGGAGTTTTGATTTTGGTTTATATACTCGTTGTTCATTCGCATGTATTGCGCTACGATGTGTTTTATGTATTTATGATTTCGGAGACCCGACGACTTGATCTTTTTACTGAAATGTTTTAGTATTTGAGGGGTTTAAATTTAAATTCGGAGACCGAATTTCTTTAAGGTGGGAAGATTGTAACATTTCAGAAAAATAAAATATTAATTTTGAGAATTTATATAATTAAATAATAAATATTATGAATATTTTTTTGGTGCGGTATAATTAAATACCGATAAATTAGGAAATATTTGGAAAATTATAGGAATTACGGAAATGAGGGTGTTTTATATGATTTAAGCAAATTATAAATTCTCTATGATTAGTTATATTTCATTTTAATGCTAATCGCGATTAAATATCACTAATCGTGCATTAAGCTTGATTTGTGCACATGACATGCACTATGTCATATTACACCTTGTTATATTTTTTCTACCTTGAAATCTTGTTTCTTTTTATGGATATGGTTTATTTGTTTTGGCGTTTTAAAAGAAAAGGGAAAAGAAAAGAAATAGAAAAGAAAAGAAAAAGAATAAAGAAAGGGGGTACGGGCAAGAGAGAGAGGGAGAGAGGGTGAGGGGTTCCTTTGACCCTTGACCATTGTGTTCCATCTTCATCTTTTCCCTCCCTCAACCACGGCTGCCCCTTCCTTCCCCCTCCTCTATCTCCTCATAACACCCAAATTTCCACCTCAAAACCACACTTTCCCTTCAATAAAAACATGCACAAGCTCAATACAAGCATGGGAGATCAAGAAAATTCCGATTTTGAGCACTTGGGGCAACTCAAGAAAATTCTTGAGTTACCAAATGAGGTAATTCATTCACATTTAGTATAGAATTTGAATTCCTATAGCCTCTATTTAAGTTTAAAATCGATTTAGGGTAATTTTATGAACTTTGAAATTCCTAGAGGAGGTTTGAGGGATTCTTGAGTTGTGATGGTGCTAATGAGCTTTAGTGGTGACATTAAACCCCATAATGTTAGAAACCCAGACTAAACAGAAAAAACCCAAGACTTGGACCTTAGATGTTCGATGTCGGTTTTGTAAGTAATTTGTTGGTGCAGAGAATCTGGGATGACCTAAGAATTTTACTGGAAAAGCAAACAACACCACTAGCTTAGATGGACCACTACGAAACCACCCTGTGAAAACGAACCCATTCTAAGCATATTCAACCGAGCAGGCCGGATTTCTTGGGGAAGTGGCCGGCCAAGCTGGGGAGTTTGGTTCCCAGGTTTCTTCTGTAGCTCATATGCCCCCTATACCACACCCCAGTACTGTTTGTTTAGCCAAATTTTACGTTAACTAAAATCTGGGGCTATTTTCTTGGGTTGCTGCTTTGAATTCCTTGATGTTTATGAATTGAAGTTTTGATATTTGTGTTTTGTATCGGTCACTTGACGTTTGAATGTCGATATCGGGTGTTGTTTGGTTGATTTGCGTGAGTAAACCATAGATTTTAACCTATAAGTGATTCATGTATCGTTTCGATTGTGAATTGGATTTTAATGCATTGTTATTACTCTTGAGATTGCCGGTGCCCGGTAATTCATTGTTATTACTCTTGAGATTTGGATATTGGATTTCCATGAGATTTCTGGATTTGGAGAAACCGCAAGGATTTTATATAAATTTAATATCATTTTAAAATGCAAGTTGCGGTTTTCTCATGATATGATTTGAGATATATCCACCATGAGTTTTCTCGGCTCTTGAGCGATATCATACACCCAATTCGAGGAGGAGGAAGAACCGTCTATGGGTGCATGGTGGACCTGGTGCGGTACCCAGGGGTAAGATGGTCACAGATTATGGCGTTGAGCCTGGCAGGGGAGCACTACCGACTGGTTATTTATGACGCAGCGGATATCCAGAGGATACCGACGTAGTCGTGAGATTTTATGATTTGGGCCAGTCCGGATAGCCGGAGCCCAGGGGCCAGTCTGGACAGCCGGAGCCCGAGATATTGAGACACAGAGAAATTGATATTTTATGATATGGGCCAGTCCGGATTGCCGGAGCCCGAGATATTGAGATATTACCATATATATTTTTGTGTCGATACTTGACACGGATTCTCTGTGATTTCATTGATGATACTTTGATTTGATACAGAAATCACACTGAGAAATGAAAACAGTTTTTTCATTTAAATTGTATTCTGTTTTCATGCATTCATACATCATATTATATGACATGTTGTTCCCTGGGGCACTGACACGAGCACTTGGTATTACACTTATGTATAGATGTTTACTCTTGCTACTATTATGCTTCAGGCTATATTATTGAGGATTTTATGATCGTATGACCTAAGATTGAGTCATGCATGCGATTTCTGCTCGGTGATGTTTTCTACTCACGAGTTGGCAACTCACCCTCGTTGTGCCACAGTTTCTTGCAGGTTTTGCCGTACAGATTTCTTTGGCGGCTTTGCTGGCACACTACTTCATTCCGGGTGATTGCTTTGGTAGGTGGGTTCACTCGCATCGTGACCACCTTTATACCTTATTTATTTTCAGTTGTATCTAGTAACTCCATCAACCAGACTGTATTATTTGATAACCTTAGAAGACCAGTTGTATATTCTTTCGAGCTTAGAGTCGCGCGCTGTATCATTATGGTTTTCTTGATGATATTGGTTTCCTTTTGAGTTTTGATCCTCGCCCTTCGGCGTTGTATATTATATTGCTTACGTGGTTGTGACCGCTAATTGGGGAACAGCTAGCTCCCGCTTGGGGATGCCTTTATTCATATATTTCATGTGTTGTACCCTTTTGGGGCCAGTATTTACAAAGGAAATTCTGCCGAAATTTTCAGAAAAGACTTGAGATTTTAAAAATTCATACTTCGGCTTATGTTATTAAAACCACTTGCTTTAAAAATAAGTTTTCTTCACTTCTTCCTTAAAATGGTTTAGATTTCTGGGATTTTTTTGGCTTAGTTGAATTAGATGGGGTCCTATAAACTTCATATGATTCAAGTGCCAGTCACGTGATATTTCGGGTCGTGACAATACTGATTAAATTTAGTAGTTGATATCGTCTAAGAAGTTTGTAGGATTTGGAGTTCATTTGTGAACTGGGTCCCATCAGATATCCAGACAAATTCTAAGACAAGTATTGCTCATTTCGGGAGATAGTCTTTCTCCGCGAAGTTGAGATATAGAGAGAAAAAGATAGAAACACTGGAGCGGATCCATTCTCTGAGGCTATTTCTCGAACGCAATAGTTTCGCAAACGGGCTTTGCGAGACTGATTAGTAGACAAGTTGGGTGTTCGGTATCACACGTGCTGTGAGTATGCGACACCGTAATAATTAGCCTTAAGTGCAAGTGGGAGATTGTTGGCTATAGTGCCCTCAATTCAATTATTGTGATCGCAGGCACACGATTGTGATGATTGAGGGACAACCTATACGGGTAGAACAGTCTTACTCGAGATGATAGTATGCTATATGGTTTGCCTTTATCATCATGTACATGCATTAGGTGGCATTACAGATCACTATTACATGTTGATAGAGCCTATAGGATTCTTTCTTGACTACCAGCATTATGATGGCGATCATATACGTGGGAGCTAGGTGGTCTATAAGCATATCCTTAAATGTCCCTAGTTGTGGGAGTATCAAGACTGGGCATCGATACTCCAAAGTAGACTAGTATATACTTATCGAGACCCCAACGAGGGGCGGTGGCCGGTCTCACAAGCCATTGGTGTCAGTTAGTCACCTAAGATAGTATACAGGTGCTCATTAGGTTATGAGTACACTGGACGGACTCACCAGGAATATGCTAGTTAGTATTATACCTATTGTCAGATAGCAGTTCCCAGGTGACGTGAGTACAGGTTATTCTGTCGACCTGATATCGTCATTTGTTTCATGTGAGTTCCTAATGTGCTTTGATTACTACCCTACCATGGCTCAAAGGATTCGTGCAAACAGGTTTTAGTTGGGTACAGTCTCGAGCCACATGGAGGCAGTGAGCGGATCGTCGGGGATTCTTCTCTTCCGGTATTGGGGGTTGATGTCGCATTGTGCACGGGTGGCCATCACCAGAAATCCTTAGCCAAGATGGAGAGAATTACTGATTTTGGATCAGTAGTTTCATAGTGGGTGATAGGCTTCATACCGACAAGAAATATCGCGTTATTTGGGATCTGACTTTATCTATCCCCTAGAAACGATATGCGATACTCTTAGATGAACAGACCGGACTGTATGGAGATTGTCACGGAAAGGCTCAGTAGGGGTTTGGATGAGTTTGCTCGTCGGCCTTCCTTTCGCTCAATACCTGGGTAGCCGTTACGTACAGCTAGTGCCGCTGACGTGCTTGTAGTTAAACCCACTGCCAGCGGATTGACGAGTCTTTAGAGTCCCACACAGAGGGTTTTCATGATTCAGGAGATATGGTATAGATGACGTATGTTGGTACATACAGGTGTCCGATTAAATATGTGTACAGGCTACACAGATTTTAATCGGACGGTTGATAATACTAGTGGCTTAGGATTAAGCCGGATTATTAAATCAGGTTTTGATTTAATAATTTATATATATATTTTTTATATATGTATTCTAGTATTATTGTTCATTATTAATTTTCTCTCTTTGCTATTCGTATTTTTATACGAATAAACGTATATGTATTTCGATACGTATACCAGGATGTATTCCGTATTTATACGGAATATCTTCTAGAAGTTGGACATCTCATTTAGATGATTTTCTTTTTAGAAAATCATTTGTTTTTCTAAATGAGGTGGAGGCTGAGTTGGCATGAGCATGGTGAGGCGTGTAGAGAGGCATGGCTCTTGTTTATTTTATTGGAAAATAAAAGAGATATCTTTCCATGGTTGAAAATGTAGTAGCCATTCTTTCTACATGCTTGATTCTTGATTCATTCATTCACACTCTCAATCTTGGAGAGACTTAGCCATTTTCTTGAGTTGCTCATGCCACTAGTTTTCTTCACCTCCTTCTTCATCTTCTTGGATTGCTTATTTGAGCTCATGTGATGAGAGAAAAATATAGTGATACATTTCTACACCTCCACCCTTTATTGCTAACAACCTTGGAGCGTCGGTTGCCTCGCTTGGCGAGGCTGGAGCCTGCGTTGTTTCCCTTAGGTGATTCATCATCGATGGAGGAAGACCGACACCAAGTTCGATCTGCGACCCCTAGGAGCTAATGAAGGTGGTAGAAGACCGAAAGACACGGATCATTCGGTATAACCTTTCTAACCTAGTAGTTTAGCTCTTTGTATTTGCTAGTATCGGTTTATGGTTTCGATCTTGGGCGGGTTTTTTTTGTGCCAGATATTTTAAACGCCAGTTTTTGTTCCGCATCGGCCACGGTAGCTGGCCAGGGCACCAGCAAAACCCAACACATATTAAAGAGAAACTTGAAAATAAGAGTTTCAAACTACACTAGCTTTTTAGTTGTCATGAGCCCTGTCGTAATGGTCTTGAAAAGATGTCGGAAATCACATCCTCCCTCAATAAAACATCGTCTTTAGTCATCCACCCTACCTCTCCTCTAAACATCGATCAAATACCCCAACGTGTGTGTAAAAGCCTGTCACGACCTGAAATTTATTTCATGACCGGCACTTAAATCAAGCAACGTCTAAAGGCATAACGTAAATTAAGTAAGCCGAAGCCCAGAAATCTAAAGCTTTTAAAGAAAATAAAGAGGTGAAATTTTGAAATAAAGGTATGATGAAATCAAATGTTTTCTTAAATGCATAGATAATGGAACACGAAAATGCAAGTGGATTTTACTAGTTGAAAAACATGTTTCGTCTTTTAAATATTTGGGCAGCACCTCCCTTGTATATTTTGATCCAAAACCGCATATACATGATAATATAAAAGGCATCCCCAAGCGGGAGGTAGCTCTTCGCCAATCGGCGGAATCACAACCACGCAAGTCAAAATATATGTATACGACGCCCAACGGCGAAGATCAACCCAAAGAATAAAGAATAAAGCAAGACATCAACCCACTAAGCAACCATATAACCCATCGCTCTAAGTCTCGCAACCACAAGTCTCTTCTAAGTCTTACTACTTATACAAATACTAGTTTATGATTGATGGAGTTAACTAGATGCAACAGGAAAAAAAATTACAAGAGTGGAATGATCCCATATATCCCACCTACCAAAGAAAATCACCCGAATGCAGTTGTGTGCCAGCGATACTGCTACTGATCCATGAGGTCAACCTGCAAGAACTGTGGCACAACGGGGGTGAGTTGCCAACTCGTGAGTAGAAAACATCAGCAGGTAAAAATCGAATAAAACAACGATTCCTAGGTCAATCTATATCATAAAGGTAATACTATGATATTTAGGGTGACCGTGTCTGCATATATGCCAACAATATAATCAATGCCTGTATGCATGTGGATATCATCCACGTGTCCATCAATGACACAATCAACATGAAAACTTATGCATGTAAATATGAGGATATCAACCAACGTGTGTCCATCAACGACACATTAAAATCATGGAACCCGAGTGTCCAATATCGACACTCGAAATATCATGAAACCCATGTCCAACATCGACACGTAAATCCTCATATCTCGGGCTCCATCAGTCTGGATCGGCCCACGGGCTCTGTCAGTCCGGATCGGCCCATATCATCTCACGACTCTGGTCGGTATCCTCCGGATAACCACCGAGCCCGATACTATCACAGGTAGGTAGTGTTCCCTCTGCCAGGCTCATCGGCTATTCCACGACAATCATTTCTTGCCCCGGGGTACCTTACCGGGTCTACCATATACCCGCAGATGGTGTCTACCGCTCTTCGAATCGAATTTCTAACAGAAGTCTCAGAACCGAGAAAACTCATGGTGGACGACTCGAAATATCATATCAAGAGAACCGGGTTTTTAAAACAATACATACTTTCTTTTGAAATATAACCACGGTTCTCAAATCGAGAATCTCATGAAAACAGCATCTCAATGCATATAATCGTAAAGCATGATGTATGCAAACATAGAACAGAAATGTGAGCATATCAGTATATCATGCAATATAGAATAGTGATGTGAGCATAGAAACTATATCATGCCAAAGAGTCAAGTGACAGTACTGAACAATTAAGAGCAATAGCATGATGTGGAAATTCTTCTGTGTAAGTGACATAGCAATTATCGATGATGAAAGTGTGTGAGCCGGCAATCTGTGTAGTGTAACATACGCATCATCGCTAATTGCGTAGGTATACTAGCACAGGTATATATAATGCAATGAGAATATCATGAACATAGCATAAAGTACATCGTAAGCGAAATGCTTTAAGGTATACGCATCTAATGTAACATATCCGAGTCGGTGAATTTATCAATCGGCATCCGCCCTAACAACATTACGTACGGTATAATCCATCGTATGGCTTCCTATAGTCAAGGGTATGGATCAATCATCAGGTAAAACATCGCGTGCGGTAAACCATCGTGCAGTGACAACAACAGAATAGGGATTCTAACGAGCTATACAACAATGAGGGTACGGATGTAACGTCTCGTACGGCATATCACTTGTTATTCACATCATTATATATAAATATCTCGTTTTACCGATCTCACAACACATCCATTTCAATCTTATCATATTCATTGATCTCATGTCATATCCTTATACATCTCATTTCGTATCTCATCGAATACACTTTTCATCACATCAATATCTCACATCAAGTCATCTTACATATACATTCTATCTTATTTATCTCATGTCATAATTATCGATCTCAATCATGCTACTCTAAATCTCATACTTATTCTCTTTAATTACATATATATATCGTGATTCACATTCACGTTTCACATCCTTATATATCAATTCGAGACATCCTTTCTATCATATCATGTCACACTAAACCATACGCTATGACCTTAAGTCGTAGTATATCTTGTCTTCTACTAATTCTTTAACCATATCCATAAGTTCCTAACATGGCTTCCTTAACCATATTCTATATATATCGGTCTCCATTATAATTGCGGGGGTGCTATACGCCATCCACCCGACTTCCCCCGTAGATATAAATCTACTCACCTGCGGAACTCCTTGTTCAGCCGTAATCGATGTGCTTCGTCATCTCGGAATCCACGCGAAGGTACCTAGAAATCAACACATATCGCCACATTATGAAAACCAAATCTGGAAAACCGATACGACAAACGGTGCGCTCATAGGTTAAAACCTATAGCCTACGCATGCAAAAACAACCAAACAACCCTCGTCGTTGACGTACAAACATCAAACGACCAAATCTCATAACTAATATCAAAACCAAGAATTCCAAAATACAGAAAACATAACCCAAAACCATCCCAATATGCTCCCAGATTTTGGCTCATGTAATCTGGGACAAAAAGAAAAATACAGTAGGTATGTTATAAAGTATGTGAGCTACAGTCAAAACCCCAATACCAAATCTGCTACAGTAACCGACCTAATGGCTACAGTAACCGCCGGGGCTGGCCCCACCTTGGAATTTGGGCCTCGTCTTCTCATGGTGGTCTCCTATTGGTCTAACTAGGTTAGTGTATATTTTTGATTTTTTTATAAAGGTCCCGGGTTGCTCCAGATTCCCTGTAGACCTCCAAAAATGTCACAAAACTGACACAGGAAGTTTCTAAGTTCGTATTTTGGTTTCTATTCCGTGTTCTAGGCCATAAAATCATCATTAGGGTCTTGTAAACAGCCACTAAACATCACAAATCCACACAATCACCCAAACCCTCTCTTTAAATTTCCAACCATCGCTAATCTATATCGATTTAACTCTAAACTACTATAGGGTGCTAGGAAACTAAAAATATAAACTAGAAGTGTAGGAATTACCTCGTTTGGTAACTCAACGATTTTCTTGAGCTGCTCAAAGTCTTAAAAATCCAATTTTGAAAGGTCCAAAGTGTTGAGGATGAAGTTGTGCATCTTTTTAATGAAGGGAGTATAGGGTTTTGGTGAAGGTTGGAGATGAAACATGAGGGTAGAGGAGGTGGAGGAAGATATAAAGAAGGAGATGAAAATGATGAAGGGAAAATAATGAGGTCAAAGTTTCTCTCTCTCTCTCACCCTCACTCTCTTATGTGGCATGCCATGCCACATGGGTCCCCCCCTCTCTCTTCTCAATTATACTTTCTTATCTTTTCTTTTTCTTTTCTTTTTCCCTCACTCAATTAAAACCAAACACATAGCATAAATAAAATTAAACAACATGCAACAAAATGCAACATGTCGTGGTGCGCTAACCATGGAAAAATGTAGAAACACGGATTTGGCTTAATCGCGATTAGTATTGCACTAATCAATTTCTATTTAAACTGCATATAATTAATTATAAAAATGCCAAATCCAATAAATATATTTTTAAATGAATAAATCATTTTAATCTCCAATTATTTCACAAATATTGGTATATATTTATACCATTTTACGAAAACCCCAAATTCGCAAATATGGTATTTTTCACGAAATATATTATTTTAATATTAAATTCCAAAAATAATATTTTATATTTTCTGAAATGTTACAATCTTCCCCCCTTAAATAAATTCGGTCCCCGAATTTAAATTTAAACCCCCAAATGCTAAAACATTTCAATAATCAGCTCAAATCAACGGGGCTCCGAAATCACGGAAGATACAGAAATACCACAGTGCATCGTGTGCGCCTGAAAACGAGTATGAAACTCAAAATCGAACTCCGTCAAGCGTAACGCAATCATCGGAGTTATAATGGAGACACAGATCTAAAAATCCACTACTGAAATCCAATATACACTAGTCTAATACTATCAACGTATATAGTACGCATCCTTGGAAAAATCTCCTAAAACTGAATAAAATATGCAAAATCTTTTCTGAATCGCCGTGTGATGCGTAACTTAGCGCACAAGTGACGGACGCTCAATTGTAAAATAGTAAATATACCTATATATGTTTTTTCTCAAATTATACGTTCCGCCGTTTTGAAATATCCCAAAAGGTTTTCCCTTTGTAAACGTTCGTGTCACTCGCGGACATGTAGGAAATAGCGTGACTATAGCTCCTTTTTGAAAACCTCTTGTTAAACTTTTAATGCATGCAAAATACTCAGGTACTATCCTCAGATCAGTCCTGTTCATCCACTATATAATATAATACATATCATGACAATAAAGTGCTCGAGAGCAAAATCAGCCTCGAAAGGCGTATTCAACAATCACGTACGTCTGGAGCGCACGGAAATCAAAGCCAAATACAAGTGCTACGAATGTACACAAAAGCAAAACTAAGTGCAGCGGGGGCGCACGAAAGTATCTGTTCAGTGCAACGGATGTGCACGAAAATAATATCAAGTGCATCTATAGTGCACAAAATCACATCTCATATCATGTGCCCAACATGCACGAAAATCCAAATCATGTGCATCTGTCATGCACGAATGAAATATAAATCAAGTGCATCCAACATGCACGAATAAAATCTAAATCAAGTGCATCCGTCATGCACGAATGAAATCTAAATTAAGTGCATCCAACATGCACGAAAAAAATCTAAATCAAGTGCATTCGTCATGCTCAAAATCCAGCACCATGCGCCTAATATGCGCAAAAATCCCGCACAAGTGCGTCAGGTCCGTATAAAGCATTTGTTGCAGTAACATGCATGAAAACGAACGTCAAGTGCAAACGCGCACAAAAACATAAATCTGGTGAAACGAATGCTCAAAGACATACATCGGGTGCAACCAATGTACGGAGTATAGATCCGATGCAACCAATGCACGAAGTATAAATCTGGTGCAACAATGCACGAAATACAAATCAAAAACTCAAATGCGTATAAAATCATAAACGTGTGCAACTGCGTGCACAAAACACGTATCAATGCACTGCAAGCAAATGTGAGCTATACCGAGTGCAAAAATCAAATCGAGTGCGTACCACATGCACAAAATCAAATCAACCGTATGAAATCCACGAAATCATAACCACGTGCTACCAAGGCACAAAATCGACATCAAGAGCAATAGATATGCACAAATCGCAAGCCGATGTAGCGGTGTATAAACATAAATCAAGTGCAATAACTGTGCACAAAAGAAATATCCAATAGGTGCAGCCATGGTGCACGAACCCATAAATCATGAAACCCAATCATCGAAACTCAATCTAAGCGATAAAAGTGTGATACTCGGATCATAAAACACAAATTGCAACAAATGACATTGAGGTACACCTCCTACAATGTCGAAAAATATGTCGGTGCGCCTAAAACTGGTGGAGCAAGAACATCTGCTTTCCTCCTGCTCACGGTCTGGCGTCCTCTGTCTCTGGGTCCTTATTTTCTCTGTGGATTACCAATCTCGCAATGCATCGGCTCGTCGGCCCGGTCAGGTGTGCTAACGGAAACGATTCCGCTTTAGCACTCCTCTGGTCATCTGTCAGCCAATTAGCATGACCACTCGTAAAGCTGCACATCACTGGCGTCGGCCTCTGGCCCTCTGAATACACGTGACACATCTGATCCTCGGTGAAACTCTTATCACAGCAGTGTCCTGGAAGGCACCAGCTCAAGGTCTCTTTCGATCTCGCCTATGCCGAACTGTACGGAGGCTGGTACTCTTGCATAATCTTTTCTCATTTTCTGGACATCTGCGTTCTCGGCACAACATTTCCTCGGGAACTGGCCGTATCCCAATACCTCTGTATACATATCAGATCTCTAATCTCAGCGGGGAGTAACAACAGCTCGTCAACATCTCGCACGAACCTCTTGTTCCACTCGTCATTATTATCGTCCACTTCGACGTCACGTCTTGCTATCTGTGTACTGCAATTGTTCTCGGCTACAATCAATCCGGAGTCTCGTACACGGACTCAAAACTACGAACTCGGTATCTTCATCACTCTGTAGAAGATATCTAGCCGAACATGTCCTCGGGAACTCATCCCAACCATCGGAGGAATATACCTTATTCATCAATTCTCGATCAACTCACAATGCATCTGGGTGATGTCCGTCTATCTGAAACTGGTCAACTAACCGATCTCACATCGGGGCATCCGATGAACAACGTCCTCTCTTGATCTCTCTACTCTAGATCTGCATAAGATTCTCCACACTGGAAATCTTCAACTCAACCGAGCCTACGTCGGCGCATCAAATTAGATGAATCATATCAGTCGCTCAACTCGAGATACACTAGCTATCTCCTTTCACATCTCTGCCTGAAAGCTCAAATGGTTTCAGCTCATAAACTCTAGAAGCGACATCCCATCAATCTCAGCAACATCTGGGTCATCTGTCTGCAAGGTAGACGACATCATAAACTCTGAGGTAGGCTGTATATCAACAGTCCTCTCCTAATAGGCAGCCTTTAACAATGGCCCAATCATCCGGTGCAAAACCGAACACTCGCCTCAAATGAGAGGTCACAACACAAACACTAAATCAATACGTTCCCATGTCACTAGAAAACACGATGGTCAGTCCTCGTTCATGACAAGCTCGCCCTAACCGCATCACTAGCAGCAGCTCAATCTGCGCTCAAACCATGGTGACAGGAACCTTAAGCATGTGTCAATGAAGATAGATCAAAGGAATGAAAAGAATCAACAGATCCAGAATGCATACATGATCATAAGGAGGAACGGAATGAATGAGTGTATGATCATTGGAACGAATAGAATCAAGGATCTCAAATGGATGTATGATCATAAGAATGAAAAGAATCACAGATCTCAAGATATGTACATCCTAAGGTCACTTAAGAGGAGTATCGTATCGTAAGTATGCTACGGAACATACGCACGGTATGTCACTTTACTCATGCTACCTACTCCATCAATCAAGGTCGACCTATGAAATGAAAGTTCAGGTCTAATACCTGCCTGTTCAAGTCTAAGTTCCGTAAGGTCAAGCCTAGGTTCCTAAATAGACACTCTAGACTCCACATAGTCAAACCTAGACTCGAACCAAGGTTAAACCTAGCGCTCTAATACCAATTTTGTCATGCCCTAAAATTTAGTTCGTGACCGGCACTTAAATCACGCAACGTCTAAAGGCGTAACGTAAATTAAGTAAGCCGAAGCCCAGAAATCTAAACCTTTTAAAGAAAATAAAAGAGGTGAAATTTTGAAATAAAGGTATAATGAAATCAAATGTTTTCTTAAATTCATAGATAATGGAACACGAAAATGCAAGTGGATTTTACTAGTTGAAAAACATGTTTTGTCTTTTAAAAATTTTAGCAGCACCTCCCTTGTATATTTTGATCCAAAACCACATATACATGATAATATAAAAGGCATCCCCAAGCGGGAGGTAGCTCTTCGCCAATCGACGGAATCACAACCACGCAAGTCAAAATATATGTATACGACACCCAACAGCGAAGATCAACACAAATAATAAAGAATAAAGCAAGACATCAACCTACCAAGCGACCATATAACCCATCGCTCTAAGTCTCGCAACCACAAGTCTCTTCTAAGTCTTACTACTTATACAAATACTAGATTCTGATTGATGGAGTTACCTAGATATAACAGAAATAATAAATACAAGAGTGGAAGATCCCATATGTCTTACCTACCAAAGCAAATCACCCGAATGCAGCTGTGTGCCGGCGATACCGCTACTGATCCATGCGGTCAACCTGCAAGAACTGTGGAACAACGGGGGTGAGTTGCCAACTCGTGAGTAGAAAACATCAGCAGGTAGAAATCGGAAAAAACAACGATTCCTATGTCAATCTATATCATAAAGGTAATACTATGATATCTAGGGTAACCGTGTCTGCATATATGCCAACAATATAATCAATGCCTGTATACATGTGGATATCATCCACGTGTCCATCAATGACACAATCAACATGAAAACTTATGCATGTAAATATGAGGATATCAACCAACGTGTGTCCATCAATGAAACATCAAAATCATGGAACCTGAGTGTCCAACATCGACACTCGAAACATCATGAAACCCGTGTCCAATATCGACACGTAAATCCTCATATCTCGGGCTCTGTCAGCCCGGATCGGCCCACGGGCTCCGTCAGTCCGGATCGGCCCATATCATCTCACGACTCCGGTCGGTATCCTCCGGATAATCGCCGAGCCCAATACTATCACCGGTATGTAGTGTTCCCTCTGTCAGGCTCATCGGCTACTCCACGACAACCATTACTTGCCCCGGGGTACCTTACCGGGTCCACCATGTACTCGCAGATGGTGCCTACCGCTCCTCGAATCAGGTTTCTAACACAGGCCACAGAACTAAGAAAACTCATGGTGGACGTCTCAAAATATCATATCAAGAGAAACCGGGTTTTCAAAACAATACATACTTTCTTTTGAAATATAACCACGGTTCTCAAATCCAGAATCTCATGAAAACAGCATCTCAATGCATATAATCCTAAAGCATGATGTATGCAAACATAGAAAAGAAATGTGAGCATATCAGTATATCATGCACCAAAGAATAGTGATGTGAGCATAGCAAGTGTATCATGCCAAAGAGTCAGGTGACAGTACTGAACAATTAAGAGTAATAGCATGATGTGGCAATTCTACTGTGTAAGTGACATAGCAATTATCGATGATGAAAGTGTGTGAGCCGGCAATCTGTGTAGTGTAACATACGCATCATTGATAATTGTGTAGGTGTACCAGCACAGGTATATATAATGCAGTGAGAATATCATGAATGTAGCATAAAGTACATCGTAAGCGAAATGCTATAAGGTATACGCATCTAATCTAACATATCCGAGTCGGTCAATCTATCAGTCAGTATCCGGCCTCACGACATTACGTACGGTATATTCATCGTACGACATCCTCTAGTCAAGGGTATGGATCAATCATCCGGTAAAACATCGTGTGCGGTAAACCATCGTGCAACGACAATAACAGAATAGGAATTCTATCGACCTATACAACAATGAGCGTACGGATCTAACGTCTCGTACGGCATATCACTCATTATTCACATCATTATATATAAATATCTCGTTTTACCGATCTCATAACACATCCATCTCAATCTTATCATATTCATTGATCTCATGTCATATCCTTATACATCTCATTTCGTATCCCATCGTATACTCTTTTAATCACATCAATATCTCACATCAAGTCATCTTACATATACATTATATCTTATTAATCTCATGTCGTAATTATCGATCTCAATCATGCTACTCTAAATCTCATACTTATTCTCTTTCATTACATATATATATCGTGATTCACATTGACGTTTCACATCCTTATATATTAATTCGAGACATCCTTTCTATCATATCATGTCACACTAAACCATACACTATGACCTTAAGTCGTGGTATATCTTGTTTCCTAATAATTCTTTAACCATATCCATAAGTTCCTAACATGGCTTCCTTAACCATATTCTATATATATCGGTCTCCATTATAATTGCGGGGGTGCTATACGCCATCCACCCGACTTCCCCCTAAGATATAAATCTACTCACCTGCGGAACTCCTTGTTCAGCCGTAGTCGATGTGCTTCATCGTCTCAGAGTCGACGCGAAGGTACCTAGAAATCAACACATATCGCCACGTTATGAAAACCAAATCCGAAAAACCGATACGGCACACGGTGCACTCATAGGTTAGAACCTATAGCCTACGCATGCAAAAACAACCAAACAACCCTCGTCGTTAACGTACAAACATCAAACGACTAAATCTCATAACTAATATCAAAACCAAGAATTCCAAAATACGGAAAACATAACCCAAAACTAACCCAATATGCTCCCAGATTTTGGCTCATGTAATCTGGGACAAAAAAAATACAGTAGCTATGTTATAAGGTATGTGATGTAAGTCTATGGTAGCGTCCCGGCCGTCTTTCAGACGCCAAAATGCGGAACAAAAACTTTTATAGCTGGCGCTATCGCATACTATAACCCGGATCCGCCATTAACGCTAAACTAACAATCTACAAAGAGGGAAGAAAGGTTATACCGAACGATCCGAGTCCTTCGTTCTTTAACCATCATCCCACGCTCCGTTGCGGCTTCTCCGATCTCGTCGATCTCCGATCTCATCGTCCAGGTGGCACCACATCATCGGATCATTAAACGGGCTCCCGCCTCTTACTCGAGGCAACTCGGTCGTCAAGTTTGCCAAAAGAGACGACCAAGATTGATATAGAGAATGAGTGGAATACTTTGTCTCGCTTCGTTCAAAACCATGGACGAACGGTTAATGAAGTTGCCGTGGGAATCGGGTAATGGAATGAAATGAGCTGTGAAATTCCATACACCCCAAAATCTATCATAATCTTTTTACCAGATAAAACATCAAGTGTGTGAGAGTGAGAGAGGGGGAAGGGGGCCGGCCACCATATATAGAGGTGGGGGGTGAGTGTAGGAGAGGGGAGGTGACATTAAGAAAATATCTCTAGTGTGAACACAAAGTGTGAACACACTTAATGAAATGATGAATCATTAAGCTAGTCATCAAGCATTAATGGAATCATTAAACGCAACCATGACTCACTAAACACCTCACCACTTCTAGAACCTTCTAGAAGCTTCCACACTCATCTCAAGAAAAGATAAATCCGTATTTAACCAAATGTTAAAAGACGGCTGATAGAAAACTGGAAACTGGCAACTTCCAAAAGTGATCCCGAAACGAATTTCAGGATAACCCCGTAACTGTATAAATATACCCGCATTTGTATTACGACCGAATACAAATGCAATTGAGACAAAGATATTATATCTACTCTATATAATACATGGATCCGATTTAAACCAAAGCCCACCAGTATTATCTGCCCGAAAAATAACACGTGCGTAAACGCACGTGCATTTTCCGAACCCTGCCATAAAACCATACGGCCTCTATAACGTTTCGCCCGAACTTGGGAAACTGTCTGTGGGGGACTCTAATGACTCGTCAGTACCCTAGCAGTGGGTTTAACCACAAGCCGTCAGCGGCACTAGCTATGCGTAACGGCTGCCCATGGAATGACCTCAAGGGAGGCTGATGAGCGAACTCATCCAGAAACCCTTCTGAGCCTAACAGTGACAATGTATATACAGTCCGGTCCGTTCGTCTATGAGTATCGCATATCCGGCCTAGGGGGCTAGTAACGTCAGACCCCCAATAGCTGTATAAGTCGTGTCGGAGACAAGCCCCGAACACCCTGAGATACTACTGGAGTACCTACCAGTAAATCTCACCTGCCTTGGCCAAGGACTTGGTGTAATGGCTTTCCTAGACACAGCGTGACCTCTACCCCCAATACCGGGAGAGACGAATCCCCTGCCGATCCGCTCACTTGCATCCATGTGGCTCGGGACTGTACCCAAAAACTACCTGTTTGCACGACTCCTTTGAGCCGTGGTAGGGTAGAAATCAAAGCACTGTGGGAACTCACACGAGACAAATGACGACCTCAGGTCGATGAACTAACCTGTACACATGTCACCAGGGAACTGCTATCTGACGATATGTATAATACCAACTAGCAGGTTCCCGGCGAGTCCTGTCCGGTGCACTCATAACCCAATGAGCACCTGTATACATCTTAGGTGATCCAACTGACACCAGTGGCTTGTGAGACCGACCACCGCCCTTCGTCGGGGTCTCGACTGTATACACTAGTCTACTCCGGAGTATCGATGCCCTGTCTCGAAACTCCCACGACTAGGGACCACTATTAAGGATATGCTTATAGACCACCCAACTCTCACGTATATGATCGCCCTCATACTGTTGGTAGTCAAGCAAGATCCTAAGGGCTCTATCAAAGTGTAATCGTGATCAGTCACCTGAACCTATACACGACTGATAAAGGCAAACCAGATAGTATACTATCATCTCGAGTAAGACTGTCCTACCGGTATAGGTCCTCCTCAATCATTGCAATCACATACCTGCGATCCAATAATTGACTTTGAGGGCACTATATCCAACAATCTCCCACTTGCACTTAAGGCTAATTATTGCGATGTTGCGTACTTACAGCCCGTGTGAAACCAACACCCAACTCCTCTACTAATCAGTTTCATAAAGCCCGTTTGTAAAACTATTGTGTTCGAGAAATAGCCTCAGTGAGTGGATCCGCCCGGATGTTTCTTTCTGTGTCTCTCTTAATCTCAAGTTCGCGGAGAAAGCCATCTCCCAAATTGAGTAATACCTGTCTTAGAATATGTCTGGATATCTGATGGGACCTAGTTCATAAATGAACTCCAAATCCAAACTTCTTAGACTGTATCGATAACTGAACCTAATCAGTATCCGGCACCATGCCTCCCACAGTATCCTCTTGGACCACCTGTCCATAATACTGCCCCTCTTCGTCAGAGGGAAAACTATAACTCTGACAATCACTCTGTCATCCATGTCACCTTTGAAGCCTGGAATGATAACCGTCTCCCGAAGGAGGCTGCCGTCATCAAATCCTTAGAACATGCACTTATGTTCTAAAACCGCTTCCTTATGTTTCTCCAGGATTGGATTAATACAAACTTATTGCATCTAGTGCAAAAACAACATTTGGTGTGGTACTTGACATCTCATGATTGACTCAATTGCCTAAGCAAGTGATCTGCCAATCATGCACATCCCTATCCCCTTTAGTCTGTAAGACACCTTTAGAGAGGGTGACTCCATCACCTGTAGGTACACCACCATGCCAGGAGTCATCTATTCTAAAAACCATTAGAATACTGTCAGAGTACCCACATTGGGAAACTACCCAAATCCAGATCTAAAACCATAGATCTAGAAACCAGAATGTCAAATATTATATCCATATCCTGTCTGGAGAAACAACTGTGTGACGACCAAAGTCCAACCGATCGTAGTATAGGAATTTTACTTCCTACTCTGTGTATGTCATCCATATACTAAGACATCACACCCTACTACCTTCTTAACAGATCCATCCCCTATTCTGATGATGTCAAACCCATGACTGTCACATCAAAATTAGATGATCAATCTCCGCTATAACTGCTCTAGTCTATAAATAGACATAAGCTACTTGCCCACTATGCTTCCGCTGCTCCCACTGACCACAACAACCCTCCTACCGGGTCTCATAGCCTGGAACAACAGTAGTGTCAAGTCTGGGTAGATAAGAACCTCCCTGTCACCGTCCTTGAGGATACCGGAGTACCTCTCGGGTGTCTGAGGTTACCCACCAAATCTGCGGAGTGGCTAATGGAATGTCAAACCTGATTGAATCTTTAAGTCCTATCAAATTTTTCGTAATCGTTTGTGGTTCTGGAATCACTTCCAGTTCTACCATACTCCCACTACTGTTTTCCGAAAAAATCCATTTTGCTAAAACTGTGGCGAGTCAAGAACAATATCACTATTGATCTTCCAAATGGTAGAAAGTCAACCCCCGTCATAGCCTGGGCCAACCCACAAACTGCCATTACAGAAACGTGCCCTGAGTTATCCAGAGTCTGGTTTTAAGCATAAGCCGGATAACTCCCCGTACCTTAATATCGTTAAGATACGAACCATTCTATATCCAATATAGAAACTTTGGCACTTATTTAATTGGAACCAGATTCTAATCATACAGCTGTCTCCAGTGCATATCAACTTTAATGGAGAGAGGCTAATCAGCATTACTCAACTTAGGAATCCATCCAATTATGAGTAACCTGAAAGAGAAACAAGTTTCTCAAAACTTTTACTATCATCTGAATACCGATCATAAGTATCTACATCTTCGATCTCTTTGAAGAATCCCGATACTTGCGACATCTGGTTCTCTACTTTATTCTTATACCCACAACTTCTCAAAACATAGACCTTGTATTTTTACGAAACACTTGTCTAAAAAACTAGAGAAGTCATAAGTAAACAGAACATAGTACGAGGACCTACCCCTTTGTCCTGATGGACACTGGACAACATACAATACTCTGTATATGTCCGCTGAGTTAAATAACTCAAAACCTGTGCGTCGTAGGTTGAAAACTGTACCCTGGCGATTTCCTCAAATATCACCAATTACAACGAATTCCGATATAATGAGAATGATCACCTAATTCCCAATAACTCCCTCCCACTCATCATCTGTAAAACCATACAGATATGAGAATGAAACCTGGTGAATACACACCCTGGAGTAAGTATCTAATCGGGAAAACAGTTTTCCATTAACAATGCACTGAAACATGAAAATGTTTCGTAGGGGTATCCTGGTATTCATAGTAATGCCTCTTCCATAATCCAATTCATGACTTTAACCGTATATTTCTTTGCCATCTCTCCAAATCCCTTTATTTGTCTTTAGTCGTTACCTTCTGTACACCATCGTTAGGCTAAATGGTTTTCTTCCTTCCCTACCGTTCGGCACCAGCCTATGGTTTGGAAGAAGACTATCCAGTAAGCATAATAGGTGTACTCTCCTAAACCAAGGAGTACTCACATCTTGAGAGAAGGTGATGATAAAAGACAACTGAATAATACCTTATTCTTGCAAAGGTGAAATAGGACTGGCGATGAAGTACGCGGATGTGTCGTGAATGATAACAGTCGCAACTTACTTTGCCCTCTTTCTAATCCCTTTATTTTGTCTTTACATATTACCTTCTGTACACCCTACTTAGGCTGATAGGTTTTCTTCATTCCCTACCTTTCGGCACCTGCCTATGGTTTGGAAGAAGACTATCCAATAAGCGTAATAGGTGTACTCTCCTAAACCAAGGAGCCCTCGCAACCTGAGAGAAGGTGATAATAAAAGACAACTGAATAAACCAATTCTGTTTCTCCTGAGCCTTGATCCATCCTCGAAGAAGTCCTTTCGAGTTCGTATATAACCATACGATGGATCTATCCAATGGAAGTGGATGTCCATAGTAATACGGGTGTTCTAAGAAATGCAAAGGGTAGAAGAAGGAGTGGCAATGACTTATGCAACATAGACAATCCAAAAGTCAGTATTTTAAGAAGGTTCGGTCAACTTGGTCACTGAGTCATAGTCTAGGGTCGGTCAAAGGTCGCTGCCAAAAAGAGAGAGAGAAAAGAAACACTCTGCATGCACTCTAACCTAGATCAGAATGGTTATCACTTTATCTAATCCGGAAACCTCCCACTGTACTGTCAAATTCTCCCCCAAACCTGAAAGAAGAATCAATCGGGATCACCCGAAGAGTAAACCAACTCATCAGTGGGAATCGGGATCCAACTCTCATCGCATGATAACGTGACGGAATCCACTCGCGTTATCACACTCCAGAAGGTATGCGCATGCCTGGCAAGTTTCAGTTTCTTTAGAAACTCCCGATATGATTTTTACCCCATGTTCTTATGACCTTGACGAAAGCCAACAAATCATAAGTCACATGTCAAGTTCTGCCCGTCATTGTCTTGTTAATTCGAACCCACCCGTACATACCCTTGACGAAAGCCAACAAGGTAATACGACTGTCCCAAACCAACTCATCTATCTATGCAACAAATGAATACCCCAGCAACTACCAAACACTATGCCTTGACGAAAGCCAACAAACATAGCTTGAATATTACTGACCATCCATAAGAAATGACGGAGGGCTATGGCTGGTTTTTGACGAAAAACCTTTAACGTAATGAACTTGATCTCGTTGAAGGAACCTGATAGCTTTTTATAAAATATAGTGGCGAAAACCTTTGCTAAAGAGGTCACTCCCGGTGAAGGGATCTCGGCTCTTTCCTCGTGGAATGAGGTGCAGGATATTCCACTGAATACCGTGATGCAAAGCAACATGTAATCGACTATAGTGAAGTTATTACCCTGACGCAAACTTCTGCCCAAGGGGTCAGTCCCGGTGATGGGATATCGGCCCTTGCCCCGTCGAATGAGGTGCAGGATATTCCAACCGAATACCACTGTGCAAAACAAAAGGAACATCTTTGTAATAACACTTTTTAAATTGTTCCAACAACATCCAAATAGGTTTGTTTTACTTTGCATTGATCAGAATCAACGCAGTCCCATCAATTAATCACACCAGAAAAGAACGAAAATAAAATGTACGTATATGCCATCCGCATTCGTCACTGGGTCCCGTCATCACCCGTTAGGTTACTTAACTAACGATAGAGCGGGGACTGGACTAGCGCGGGTGTAAAACATATACAACATCTAATAGTATATATACCAATATACAATAATCGCTCCAGGCGTGATAATATGCAACATTACAGAAAAGTAATAAGCATCACAGAACAATACAGATAATCTGGGATTCCCAAGTTTCACAGATCCGCTGCTGAAACCCGACGTTCCCCTGTCGTGTGGATAGCCTGTGCAATGAAACCTAGACCCCTATGGGTGCGGCAAGTTACCCGCCAAAACCTAAAGCGAGGCAGCCCCTTACAGCATAGTGAAAGGACCACCCAACACTTCACGGAATCCGGTAGCTTGAGCACCCCTCCTTGGGTCAACCTGTACCCCCTACGAGTGCGGCGAATAGTCTGCCAATTCTAGAGTGAGGCCCCTCTGCCTCTCAAAGTCATGAGGTGCGGACCCGTTGCCCTCCAGAACCCGGCTATCCGTACACTCCCTCGCGGGGCAAAACCTAGTACAGTAATGAAAAATAGTACAATAGGTACATCGACCGCAACCTGGTCATGCCCTAAAAGAATATTATACAACAGGCAGTGACGGCAGTCCAGATATTGGACGCTCGTCCCGCAATATCAAATGTACAAATAAATCCAAACTGCACTACCATTGCACACTGCTATCCACCACGACAAATCCGCAACATCACAGCATAACACAGAACATCAACGTGAATATCACGTTCGCAAACCCGTCTAAAAGAACTATAGCAATCAGATGTGGTTTACCAATCAAATGACATTCACGGTCGGAGATATAATGTAAGCACTGTAAACTAACATGTTTAAATTTCGATCGACTAAATTTCCCGAAGTGGGCCCCACGCAAATCTGCTGTACAGTAAAAATTACTGGGCCCAAATGAACAGTTCCAGAAACCACAATTTCCCAAGTAGAATCCACAGAAGAAAGATGGTCCACTGATTCACCTAGACGGCCGCGGTTCCGCAGCCAGAGCATGGCTTTGGCGGCGGTTCCACGGCCGTACGGTCGGATCAGTGGGTCGAATTTCTTCTGTGTTCTTTAAAAAGCCTGCTTGACTTTCTGAGATGCTCAAAAAAATTTTTAGACCAGATTTAAATTCAACAGAAACTTTAGACTTGAAAATTGTAGTTTTTGAAAATCCGTTCGATCGATCTTTTAAACGTGTTAGCACAAGTTAGTAAAGCTTAATGGCGTGGCTCTGATACCATGTAAGTCTACGGTAGCGCCCCGGCCGTCTTTGAGACGCCAAAATACGGAACAAAAACTTTTATAGCTGGCGCTATCGCATACTATAACCCGGATCCGCCATTAACGCTAAACTAACAATCTACAAAGAGGGAAGAAAGGTTATACCGAACGATCTGAGTCCTTTGTTCTTTAACCATCATCCCACGCTCCGTTGCGGCTGCTCCGATCTCGTCGATCTCCGATCTCGTCGTCCAGGTGGCACCACATCATCGGATCTTTAAACGGGCTCCCGCCTCTTACTCGAGGCAACTCGGTCGTCAAGTTTGCCAAAAGAGACGACCAAGATTGATGTAGAGAATGAGTGGAATACTTTGTCTCGCTTCGTCCAAAACCATGGACGAACGGTTAATGAAGTAGCCGTGGGAATCGGGTAATGGAATGAAATGAGCTGTGAAATTCCATACACTCCAAAATCTATCATAATCTTTTTACCAGATAAAACATCAAGTGTGTGAGAGTGAGAGAGGGGGAAGGGGGCCGGCCACCATATATAGAGGTGGGGCGGTGAGTGTAGGAGAGGGGAGGTGACATTAAGAAAATATCTCTAGTGTGAACACAAAGTGTGAACACACTTAATGAAATGATGAATCATTAAGCTAGTCATCAAGCATTAATGGAATCATTAAATGCAACCATGACCCACTAAACACCTCACCACTTCTAGAACCTTCTAGAAGCTTCCACACTCATCTCAAGAAAAGATAAATCCGTATTTAACCAAATGTTAAAAGACGGCTGATAGAAAACTGGAAACTGGCAACTTCCAAAAGTGATCCCGAAACGAATTTCAGGATAACCCCGTAACTGTATAAATATACCCGTATTTGTATTACGACCGAATACAAATGCAACTGAGACAAAGATATTATATCTATTCTATATAATACATGGATCCGGCTTAAACCAAAGCCCACCTGTATTATCTGCCCGAAAAATAACACGTGCGTAAACGCACGTGCATTTTCCGAACCCTGCCATAAAACCATACGGCTTCTACAACGTTTCGCCCGAACTTAGGAAACTGTCTGTGGGGAACTCTAATGACTCGTCAGTACCCTGGCAGTGGGTTTAACCATAAGCCGTCAGCGGCACTAGCTATGCGTAACGGCTGCCCATGGAATGACCTCAAGGGAGGCTGATGAGCGAACTCATCCAGAAACCCTACTAAGCCTAACAGTGACAATGTACATACAGTTCGGTCCGTTCGTCTATGAGTATCGCATATCCGGCCTAGGGGGCTAGTAACGTCAGACCCCCAATAGCTGTATAAGTCGTGTCGGAGACAAGCCTCGAACACCCTGAGATACTACTGGAGTACCTACCAGTAAATCTCACCTGCCTTGGCCAAGGACTTGGTGTAATGGCTTTCCTAGACACAGTGCGACCTCTACCCCCAATACCGGGAGAGACGAATCCCCTGCCGATCCGCTCACGTGCCTCCATGTGGCTCGGGACTGTACCCAAAAACTACCTGTTTGCACGACTCCTTTGAGCCGTGGTAGGGTAGAAATCAAAGAACAGTGGGAACTCACACGAGACAAATGACGACCTCAGGTCGATGAACTAACCTGTACACATGTCACCAGGGAACTGCTATCTGACGATATGTATAATACCAACTAGCAGGTTCCCGGCGAGTCCTGTCTGGTGTACTCATAACCCAATGAGCACCTGTATACATCTTAGGTGATCCAACTTACACCAGTGGCTTGTGAGACCGGCCACCGCCCCTCGTCGGGGTCTCGACTGTATACACTAGTCTACTCCGGAGTATCGATGCCTTGTCTCGAAACTCCCACGACTAGGGACCACTATTAAGGATATGCTTAAAGACCACCCAACTCTTACGTATATGATCGCCCTCATACTGTTGGTAGTCAAGCAAGATCCTAAGGGCTCTATCAAAGTGTAATCGTGATCAGTCACCTGAACCTATACACGATTGATAAAGGCAAACCAGATAGCATACTATCATCTCGAGTAAGACTATCCTACCGGTATAGGTCCTCCTCAATCATTGCAATCACGTACCTGCGATCCAATAATTGACTTTGAGAGGGCACTATATCCAACATGTGAGCTACAGCCAAAACCCCAACACCAAATCTGCTACAGTAACCGACCTGAAGGCTACAGTAACCGCCGGGGCCGGCCCCACCTTGGAATTTGGGCTTCGTCTTCTCGTGGCGGTCTCCTTTTGGTCTAACTAGGTTAATGTATACTTTTGATTTTTTTATAAAGGTCCCGGGTTGCTCCAGATTCCCTGTAAACCTCCAAAAATGACACAAAACCGCCACGGGAAGTTTCTAAGTTCGTATTTTGGTTTCTATTCCGTGTCCTAGGCCATAAAATCATCACCAGGGTCTTGTAAACAGCCACTGAACATCATAAGTCCACACAATCACCCAAACCCTCTCTTGAAATTTCCAAGCATCACTAATCTATATCGATTTAACTCTAAACTACTATAGGGTGCTAGGAAACTAAAAATCTAAACTAGAAATGTAAGAATTACTTCTTTTAGCAACTCAAGAATTTTCTTGAGTTTCTCAAAGTCTTCAAAATTCAATTTTGAATGGTCCAAAGTGTTGAGAATGAAGTTGTGTATCTTTTTAATGAAGGGAGTATATGGTTTTGGTGAAGGGTTGGAAATGAAACATGAGGGTAGAGGAGCTGGAGGAAGATATGAAGAAGGAGTTGAAGATGATGAAGGGAAAATAATGAGGTCAAAGTTTCACTCTCTCTCACCCTCACTCTCTTATGTGGCATGCCATGCCACATGGGTCCCCCTCTCTCTCTCCTCAATTATACTCGCTTATCTTTTCTTTTTCTTTTCTTTTTCCCACTCAATTAAAACCAAACACATAACACAAATAAAATGAAACAACATGCAACAAAATGCAACATGTTATGGTGCACTAACTATGGAAAAATATAGAAACACGGATTTGGCCTAATCGCGATTAGTAGTGCACTAATCAATTTTTATTTAAACTGCATATAATTAATTATAAAAATGCCAAATCCAATAAATATATTTTTAAATGAATAAATCATTTTAATCTCCAATTATTTCACAAATATTGGTATATATTTATACCATTTTACAAAAACCCCAAATTCGCAAATCGGGTAGTTTTCGCGAAATATATTATTTTAATATTAAGTTCCAAAAATAATATTGTATATTTTCTGAAATATTAGAAAGCCATCTCTACACTTGGAGAATTCAATTCAAGCTATCATACCCTTTGTCCAAATTTCTTAGTACTTTTTAGTCGGTGATATTTTAGATGGATTTGCTCACACATTCTTCATACGACCATTAATACTTCTTGAGATACTAACTAACTGATTACCGAATGTACTCACTTATTGAGGTGTACTAAGCAATATCCTAATCTTGCAACACCTAAGGCTTAGCAGTGACCCCCAAATCAGTTGGTCTAAGGCACTAGGTGATAAGGCACCCTCGCTATATTTTTTTATATGCTATCTTAAGTAATTACAAAACCGGTGTTCATTTTTCTTTTAAATTTTATTTTCTGTGTCATTTATATTTTTTTGATTTTTTTCACACTAGGGTTTTCAAGCAAGAGTGTTTCAAGGTATCCTCTACTATCCCAAGTTTCAAGATGTGTGTAAGTGTGTATAGTAGAGTATCAACATTCAGAAGTTTGGACTTAAGAATAGGGACTGTTTTTCAGACTTATTTCTATCCGCGGATTAGTAATTCCTTCATCTTACTAACCCTTGGGACAAAAGCTCATGACCACATATTACTAGTTTCATTCTAAAATTTCAAATTTTCTTGCTTTTCTTAAGTCTCTTCCTCCTTTTCATATGTATTTTTCACTTTCTAACTTTTATTTTCAAAAAAATAATTATTTTTTTATAATGCTAAATGATAAATACAAACCTCCCCCGAAAGCTGTTTGCAGCAGTGTCCTCGTTGATGTTGTTGCTTGAGTGTAAAAACCTGCAGACTTGGGGGGGAGCATGATAGGGTCAAAAGTTAATCAAATGGAATGCCTCCTCAAAACTTGTTCTTTAGCACGCACATATATTTTTTATTTTTATATATATATTTTTTTATTTTTTATTGGATCTACTAATATACACACCTCTATTCTTAGATGAAACAGTGTTGCCACTGTTTATGGCTGGAAAAACGAAGCATGGAGGAAAGACGGAGGAAAGACGGAGGAAAGTTAGTCGTGATAAAGCGGCTCCTCCAAGAACAGGAGCTCCTCCGATGGGTCGGTGGAAAAATACGGTTTTAATCGATGCCCATTTACTTTTAAAATAGAACCGTCTTTAGCATTTTCTACATCCACTGCACCGTGCGGGTATACATACCGCACCACAAAAGGTCCTTTCCAACGAGATCTCAGGTTACCCGGATGAAGATAGAGACGGGTATCGTAAAGAAGGACTTGATTTCCCGGTGTGAATGTTTTTCGCAAAAGGTGTTTGTCGTGAAATGCCTTTATCCGATCCTTTACTACAACCGCGTTATCGTAGGCTTCATCACGAAGCTCGCTCAGCTCATTTAATTGCAGCTTCTGATAGCTGCCGGCTTGGTCAAAATCGAAGTTAAGCTCTTTAATTGCCCTATCGTCCTATGTTCGATCTCGATAAGGAGGTGGCAAGCCTTTCCAAACACTAGCTGATAAGGAGACATGCCAAGATCGGTCTTATATGCAGTACGAAATACTCAAAGAGCATTAGTTAGTTTAGAGAACCAATCTTTACGGTTCTTAGAAACAGTTTTCTACAAAATTTTCTTGATCTGTCGATTGGAGATTTCGGCTTGTCCGCACGTTTGGGGATGATAAAGCATATAAAGCTTGTGGTTGATTGAATATTTGTGCATCAAAGCCTCGAAAGACCGATTGCAGAAATGCATCCCATTGTCGCTAATGATAGCGCGAGGGTGCCCGAACCAAGAAAAGATATTTTCTTTAAGAAACTTAACGACAACCTTGTTGTCATTAGTACGGCTCGGTATTGCTTTAACCCATTTAGAGACATAATCAACTACTGAGAGAATGTATAAGTTACCCAAAACGTTCGGAAACGGGCCCATGAAATCAATTCCCCACACATCAAATATCTTAACAACCAAGATTGGTTGGAGCAGCATCTCGTTCTTCCATGAAATCCAACCCATGTGCTAACACCGTGAACAAGTTTTGCAATAATTATGTGCATCTTTGAATAACGTTAGCCAATAAAAGCCACATTGCAAAACTTTTTCCGCAGTTTTTCTTGGACCAAAATGACCGCCACATGCTTGATCATGGCAGAAAGACAATACACTCCTGAACTCATTATTAGGGACACACCGGCGAATGATCTGATCGGGACAATACCTGAACAAATAAGGTTCATCCAAGTTAAAGTGTTTTACCCGAGATAAAAATATGTGATTGTCTTGATTTGACCATTCGCTGGGTAGAAGTCTTGTTGCTAAATAATTCACGATATCAGCGAACCAAGGTTCGCAAGATAGGGTCAAGAGATGTTCGTCCAGAAAAGAGTCATTTATTAGTAAGGTCAACATTGGCGAAGAAGGAAGTCATGAAAGATAGTCGGCTACGACGTTTTCACATCCACTTTTGTCTCTTATGACAAGGTCAAATTCTTGCAACAAGAGAAGCCAACGTATTAGCCTGGATTTAGTATTCTTCTTTGATAAAAGATGTCTTAAGGCGGAATGATCGATGTAAACTATGACCGGAGAGCCAATTAGATAGGGCACGAATTTTTCTAATGCAAAGACAATTGCCAAGAGTTCTTTCTTGGTGGTTGTATAGTTCATTTAGGCATCGTTCAAGGTCCTACTCACATAATAAATAACTTGTGGCATCTTATTGATGTGCTATTCTAAGACCGCACCAATAGCAAAGTCGGATGCATCACATATAAGCTCAAAAGGGCGATTCCAGTATGGAGATAATAGAACGGGAGCAGTAGTGAAGGAAAGTTTAAGCGATTCTAAAGCAGCCAAACAATCCGAGTCGAAATGAAATGTTGTATTCTTGGCTAAGAGAAGAGTTAAGGGTCTAGCAATCTTGCTAAAGTTCTTAATGAATCGTCCATAAAATCTGGCATGACCAAGAAAGGATCGTATATCTTTGACGTATTTGGAAGGAGGAAGGTTGGAAATGACATCTATTTTAGCTTTGTCTACCTCAATGACATTTCATAAGATGATATGCCCTAAGACAATACTTTCTCGAACCATGAAATAACATTTTTCCCAATTCAAAGTTAGATTCTTGTCCTTATAGTGGGTAAGAACAACATCAAGATGATTTAAGCATTCCTCAAAGGAATCCCCAAATATGGAGAAATCGTTCATGAATATCGCTTTGGGAAGCTCTTATTCTGTTCGTCAGGGAGGAAGACGGCAGTTTAAGGTTGTGTGTTGATTGATTGTCAATTGGACCGAGTTACAGTGCGGATAGGTATCCTTTACCTCGCATTGACGATTTGTTCGACTTGCTCCAGAGTGAGAGACATTTTCTAAGTTTTTTCGGAATCAGGTCATCATTTGTTGCGGGTTCGGAGTGATGACATTCCGAAGACTGCGTTTGTACGTACTATGGGCAATATGTGTTTTAGTTGTCTCGTTGGACTCACCAATGCCCTAGCAGCATTTGTGGATGTGATGAACCAGATTTCATCAGGCCGTTCCTCGACCAATTTATTGTTGTGTCATTAATGACATTCAGGTCTATTCCAAGAGTCGTGAGGAACATGATCAGCACTTGAGGATTTGTTTTGCAGATACTGGGAGAGCACCAGCTGTCTGCTAAATTCTCGGAGTGTTCCTTCAGGCTTGATTGTGTTGACTCCTAGGCCTTGTAGTTACGGGAGACGGTTTTCGTATGGTCCCGAGGAAGATTGAGGCCGTACAGCTTTGGTCCAGACTTGTGTACGGGACGGAGGTCCGCAGATCATTGGGCTTAGCAGGTTTTTACCGCCGTTTCATTCAGGATTGCTAGTGTATGCTGCACCGTTTACTGAACTGACCACAAAAGAGGTTCTATTTCCTTGGACTGAGGCATGCGTGCGGAGTTTTCGGCAGTTGAAGACTCGGTTGACAACTGCACCAGTTGTTTCTTTGCTTTTTGGTTCATGCGACTTTGTTGTTTAACTGTGATGTTTCGCGAGTGGGGCTCGATTTTGCGCTGATGTGGCACTATAGAGTTATCGCTTATGCTTCCCGACAGTTGGAGGAAGTACGAGCAGGATATCCCACTCATGATCTGGAGATGGCCGCGGTGTTCATGCGTTGAAGATCTGAGGACAGTACTGTAGGGTTCCTAGGCACGCTAAGGAGGTCTCACAAGCCATCAACCATGGCAATTTCAAAAACTAAGGTGCCGAGAAACCCTAGATACGGATCGTTGGCTAAAGTTTAGGCGAAACGAGAAACTAGTTAACACTTAACTATAAGAATCGGAAATACAACCTTTGTAGATCCGGTGCTCCACCTCCATAGCTCCGCAATGAAGTCCTCTCGCTGTCCAAAACAAATCCCGGGCTCTAGCGTCGGCTTCATCGGAGAATAGGCGAGCTAGGTCGTCGATGTCCATGCCGAAGATGATCTACGTCGAAGCATCGCTAGATCAAACTCCACCTTCACCAAGCCATGAAAACTTGTGAAGGAAACGCCCTATACTACTTGGCAAGAGGTAGAGGATGAAGAAATAGGAAGTGGGTAGACTTTAGAATTGGATTTCTCACTTGTTTTCATCAATCACCATTGATGAAGTAAGGTTTCTTCATGTGTCAAGATGAAGAAGAAGATAGAAATTGTTATGATAAGTTAATTTAGAAAATAGAAAATAAAAGAATACTTATCATAATCAACCATGGTTAAGTGTAGAGACTAAACTCAAGTTAAGTGAATGGTTAGGTTAGGTATGAAGACAAAAATGGTGACTAAGTCAAAGCTTCATGAAGCTTCAACATATATCCAAATTAGCCACCATTTTCCTTTTGCCAAAAATGAATAAATAAACAAATAAATGAATAAGTAAAAACCCTAATCATCCACTTAACCATAGTTTAATACTTTACACTTAACCAAGAAGCATGTATCATCAAACATGATACAATCATGTGCACAAAATCATATCGCATATGCAATGCGCACACCCGAGTGAGAATATCCATTTAAAGTGAACCGATACTAGTTAATGAAAAGTAATATATCAAATATATAATTATACATTAAATCATTAAATCAACACTTGATTTAACGATCCGGTCATATCACATATAACCGACTAGTATCCAATGTATCGGTTTATCGAATCAATCCTTGATTCGATAACTAGGGTATATCGCATATAACCTAATCGATACATTCATCGCGAGAATGGAATACGGTATCACATACACGCATTATTCTCGGTCCCGCACATATCTCATATGCGCTCCTATTTCGTTTCGCTTGAACCAGGAAACCTCTGTGTAGGACTCTAAAGACTCGTCAATACGCCGGCAGCAGATGATGATCATATCAAGCACCCACAAGTCGCAAGCGGTCTGCTAAACGTAACGGCCACCCGGGTATTGAGCGATCAGAAGATCGACGAGCAAGCCCGCTCACACTGCTGTGAATCCAACCAGTAACACTTCCGTACAGTCCGGTCTGATCGTCTGATATGTCGCATATCTCGCCTAGGGGTGGTAAACGTCAGACCCCAATAGCTCGATAAGTCGTGTCGATATGAGGTCTATAACAATTCGAGAAACTACTGGTAACACTTACCAGTAAATCTCAGCAACCCTGGCCAGGGATTTCCTGTTATAGCCAATCGAACACAGCGCAACATCAACCCCCTATACCGGGAGAGACGAATCCCCTCCTATCGCTCATTGCCTCTATGTGACTCGGGACTGTACCCAAAAACCACCGTTTTGCACGCCCTCTTGGACGTGGTAAGATGGAAATCAAAGCACAGTGGGAACCACACAAGACTCTATGACGATCTCGGGTCAACAGACTACTCTGTACCAGTGTCACCAGAGAACTGCCATCTGACGTAAGGTATAATACCATCTGGGAGTTCTCGGAGAGTCCGTCCAGTGTACCCAGTCTCTATTGAGCACCCGTATATCATCTCTGATGTCAAACACCAATGGATATGGGATCATCCATCGCCCATCTGTATGGGTCGAGAAGGTATACGCTAGTCTACTCTGGTATATCGATGCCCCGTCTTGATACACCCACGACTAGGGACTTTGAAGGATGTACTTATGGACTACCATGTCCCCACTAGTATGATCCGCATCATAGTCCAGGTAGTCAAGTACAGATCCTAAGGGCTTTACCAACATGTAACAGGGAGACAATCAGTGTACACGTTAAGGTAAAGATTAACCAGATAGCATACTATCATGTCGAGCAAGAAAATCCTCCCTATATATGTCCCAGCATCCACTACAATATAAATCCTATGTATAGTAATGGCCTCTAGGGCATACATATAACTAACAACTACTTGTTCGGAGCGGGTTTTGATTTGAGAGACAGCCTTCTGCAGATTTACAGTTCCTGTGCGATCATTGAGTATAGCTTAAGTTCGCCTCTAATGAGGGGACAGCTTGCTCATGTCAGCACCCGTCCATTTTTCCCTTAATCGCTTTCGTGAGGCACAGCCCGCCGATGCTCGTTCGTCATGGATTCTTGAGCATACTCGGCTGGGTAAAGATTCGGAGTCCTTGATTTGTAACCATGGTGTGCTACGTTTAGGGACGCGTTTGTGTGTACCTACTACTGATAGGTAGAGACGCGAAATCCTGGAGCAGGCACATCAGTCGGCTTTCTGTGTTCATTCAAGTCCACCAATATGTGACGTGACTTGTGAGATAGTTACGGGTGGGCATGGATGAAGAGTGAAGTTTCGAATTTCGTTTCAAGGTTTCTGTCTTGTTGTGAAATTAGGTTGAGCACTTGAGACCGGCTGCAGAGTTGCAACCTTTAACCGTTCCGGAGTGGGAATGGGAGCAGATCTCCACGAATTTCGTTATGGTGTCTACCCAGGTCTATACAGGGTGTGACTCCATTTAGGTGTTTGTTGTGTAAGTGCACGGCGGCGCCCCGGCCGTCAATCCGACGCCGGAATGCGGAAGCGATGATTTACTTTAACTTTTTGAATCGGCACCACCGCGCACTATAAACCCGGATCGTGCTATTAAACTAGTCTAGCTATCTAGAGAACGGGTAGAGAGATATACCGAGCGATCCGTGTCCTTCGGTCTTCTCGTCGTCGTCCCGATCTCCCTGCGGAATCTCCGGTCTCCACCTCATCGCCGGAAAGGCACCACGTCGCTGGCTTCTTTTACGGGCTCCCACCTCTGGACCGAGGCAACTCGGGCACGAAGTTGGCGAGTCGACGTGCCCAAGATTTGCTGTAGGTTATCTGTAGAACTCTATGTCTCATTTGGGGTTTGAATGGAGTTGCCTTTTGGTGGAGGAATGATACGATCTTATGGATATGGAACTTGTGGGATTTTACAAAGCCAAAGAGATCAAGAAAAACCCCACCATAATTTTGGACAGCCCCTTCATTTGAATGGCCGGCCATGTCAAGGGGAATCATAATATGGAGTGAATTGGAATGGAAAAAGAAATGAGCCTCCAACCTTATGCAAGAGAGAGAAAGGGTGATGATGATAAGCAATGATCATCAACCAAAACCAATATTCCATCAACCAATCATCAACAACCATGATTACTCCAAAACCAACAATCCAACAACCTAATCATCAACAACCATGATGAAAAGAAGAAGAAGTCAAATGAAGTCAAATGGTGGAGGAATTATCATGATACACCAATATGCAAATAACACCCTCCAAAATACTTATTTGCACAAATGCAAATAAGCCCTCCTCCACCAATCTTCAGCCAATGAAGGATACAAAGAAATATGGCTGAAACGGAAAGCTAATTGGCAACTCCAAAAAAACTGATCCCGTAATAAATTACAGGAAAACCCCGCTATTGTATATACATACTCGCATTTTTATTCCGAACGAAATACAAATGCAACGAGACAAAGTCTACACTGTACAATACTAGAATCCGGCTTAAACCAAAGCCCGCTAGTATTAACCGTCCGATCCTGATCCGTGCAATACCGCACGTATCTGATCGAACCCTGCCATATCTCCATACGGCCTCTACAGCGTTTCGCCCGAAAACTTGAGCAACTGAATGTGGGGGACTCTAAAGACTCGTCAATACTACGCCCGTGGATTTAACCACTAGAACGTCAGGGGTATTAGCCATACGTGACGGGCTACCAGCTATTGACCAAAAGGGATGTCAATGAGCGAACTCATCCTGACACCCTACAGAGCCTGTCAGTGACAATATCCGTACAGTCCAGTCCGTTCATCTATGAGCATCGTATGGCGGGCCTAAGGGGTTGGTAAAAGTCAGACCCCCAAAAGCGGTACAAGTCGTGTCGGAGTGTAGCCCAGAACACCTTGTGATACTACTGGAATACCTACCGGTAAATCTCCTGCCTTGGCCAAGGACTTTATGCAATGGCTCTCCTAGACACAGCGCGACCTCACCCCCAATACCGGGAGAGACGAACCCCTGAAGATCCGCTCACTGCCTCCATGTGGCTCGGGACTGTACCCAACTAAAACCTGTTTGCACGTCTCCTTTAAGCGTGGTAGGGTAGTAATCAAAGTACAGTGGGAACTCACACGAGACAAATGACGATCCTCAGGTCGATGAACTAACCTGTACACATGTCACCAGGGAACTGCTATCTGACGTCAGGTATAATACCAACTAGCATGTTCCCGGCGAGTCCTGTCCGGTGTACTCATAACCCAATGAGCACCTGTATACATCTTAGGTGAACCAACTGACACCAGTGGCTTGTGAGACCGGTCACCGCCCCTCGTCGGGGTCTCGACTGTATACACTAGTCTACTCTGGAGTATCGATGCCCTGTCTCGAAACTCCCACGACTAGGGACCTTTTAAGGATATGCTTATAGACTACCGGCTCCCACGTATATGATCGCCCTCATACTGCTGGCAGTCAAGCAAGAATCCTAAGGGCTCTATCAACGTGCAATAGCGACCTGTCAGGTCACCTAAAGTAGTACACGATGATAAAGATAAACCAGATAGCATACTATCATCTTGAGTAAGACTGTCCTAACAGGATAGGTCCTCCCTCAATCATGTGCCTGTGATCTAATAATTGACTCTGAGGGCACTATCTCCAACATGTTGTCCGGTTATGCTCAGTTTGCTCAGTTGTTCTTTGTTAAGTTTGTGCGTTTGCACGGAGTTTCTTTATGCGTTATATCCAATAGAGGAACCCCGTTCGCTTGCCGTCTTGGGCAGAAGTTTCAGGAAGCCTTGGGTACTGGTTGAGCTTTAACTCCGCTTCTCCATCCGCAGGACGAGGGTTGTAAGAGCGGGCTATACAGACTCTGAAGGTTATGCTTGTTGCGTGCGTACTATTTGTTGTCGGCAGTTGGGATCGTAACTTGCCGTTGTTAGGATTCTCCTTCGATAGCAGTTATCCGGAGACATTCCAATGGGCAACCTTTAGGTTTTTTTTTGGTAGGTCGTGTCGATCGCCAGTCTCTTTTTTTGACTCTGAAAGAGTAGGATTTTTGGACCCCAGCTATTTTAGAGACTTCGGAGATGATCCAGTTGGTTCAGGCCAGGATGAGAGTAGCACGGTGCAAACAGAGATCTTAAGCCGACCGTGGTGATCGCAGACTTGAGTTCGCAGTGGGGGATCATGTATTCCTACGGATTTTTCCGATGAATGACTTGTTGAGTTTTGGGAAACTTATCCCTGGATTGTAGGTCCTTTTGAGGTCCTCAAGCGAGTTAGTTCCGTTGCCTATAAATTGGCACTTCCGTCCAGATTTTTGAGTATTCACCCCGTATTCCTTGTGTCGATACTTCGCAATTACCTTCATGACCTTTCTTACATGATTCAACACCAGACCGTTCTTATGGACGCGATCTTTCATTCACCAGTAGCTGATAGTTATTGTGGATCGGCAGGTGGAGGGACTTCAGTCAAGGGTCTTTCTATATGTGAAGGTTTTTTGGCATAGCCGTATACTGAGGTGATCAGTAGGGATGCTGCGAGCGAGATTTGGGAGTTTTGTACGCATCTCTTTGAAGGTACGCTTAGTGAGAATTTTAAATTCGGGGACCGAATTTCTTTAAGGGGGGAAGATTGTAACGTTTTAGAAATCGTTTTGCGAATTTTTCGTTTTTAGGGTAAAATAGTTGATGTTTTCCGTTTTAACCCGATTGTGATCAAACTTCTGTATAGACTTGCCGGCACCTAGTTTAACTAGAATAAAACTAGTGCGCAGGCTTTGGGGGTCAATGGGAAGTTTTGGTTCACATAGAATTTTTCCCTAATTAAATATTATTTTAATGCTTTATTTGTGCACTTTATTAGTGGTAATTACTTTTTGGTTTGGGTTAATTACTACTAATTAGATTCATTGCTAATCTAATCACTAGATATTGTTTAAACCTTATCACCAAAATATCTTGATATTTGTGGGAATTAAATGAATTTTTTAAAGAAAAGATAAAAGAAAACATAAAGGTTTCTTGTTTTATTATGCAATTATTGTAATTTCCTTCTAGAAATTTCCACACTCCACCACAAAGCCCTAGCTCCATCCATTTTGGCCGAAACCTTCATTGCTTGCTGCCCTTCTCTTTTCTAAACTCATTTCTTCATTTTAAAGCTTGAAAAATCCAAATTTATTCATCCAAACTCAAATATAATCAAAACCCATCATTCTTCTTCTTCAAACAAGCTTTGTTCTTCATTCAAGTGGGGATTTTGGAGGCTATCTTTGGATTTCTAGTTGCTTGATTTTGAGTTTCTTTGAAGATATAAATCCAAACCCTAATCTCTTTTTGTGCTTTAGTACTTTAATTAGCTTAATTAGATATTTAATTTAAGCTTTTAAATTCTTATTTAGAAATTCTAGTAAGGGTTTTGTTAAACAAATTAAGGTTTTGATTAGTGAAATGGTTAGTTGATAAGTTAAGACAAATGAAAACTAAACGAAGTTGCTAAGTTGTTACATGATATTTTTCTAATTGGTTAATTAAGATAATTAACAAACTAAACTTTTGCTAATCCTAATTAAGTGAGATGAAAATTATAGTAAAGGTTTAAATGGTTTAAGCTTGCTATTTAGTGATGTTTGTAAATGCTAGTTTGGTAAAAAGTTGTAGTTTTGTTATAAAATGATATATATTGCTTACTAGGTTTTTCTAAAACATAATTGGGCGAGTTTAAAATTATGGAAGTGGTTTGGTTAGCTTAGTTAAGCTTTTTTAAGATGTTTGGAATCGCTAGAATTGTGTTAGCTTTGGACTTGCGCAAATTTATGCGATAAGTCGCTTAATAGGTTTCGGTGTATTTTCGACGTAGGTTCAATTGGTCGTTGCGAGATTATATCTATTATCTTCCTCGTATTTAATTGTGTTGTGGATACGCGATCAGTACGATCAGGGTTTAGGCTTGGTAGTTGTGTCGCTTCGCATTCCTAGATAGGGTCGTGCCGATGTCGTTCGTGTCTTTGTGTAGCTTTTTCTCTTGAGTGGGTTTCGTAGTGTCGCTACGCGCGTTAGCCACTTGACGAACACTTGAGAGTATGTTTGGAGTTGGTGCGTCGGTCAAATATAGTTGGTACGAGTTATTGGTTGATTGCTAATATATACTTGTTATATTGTTATATGCTTTCAGGATCGCAGGCGGGGACATCGGGCGCTGCGAACAGGGGAAAGCGAGTAGTTGGCTTTACTTAGCCAAGAAGTTGGTGAGTAGATTTAACATCTACAGAGGAATCGCCCGCATGGCGTTATGTGTCTGGGCTAGAGATGACATGATATTCTCGCATATTCTATTTCATATATAGAGTTGCGCATACACCTTATTGCCTAGTTATTTGTGTAGGGTTCCTAGGCACACTATAGAGGTCTCACAAGGCATCGATCATGCCAATTTAAAATTTTATGGGTGCCGAGAAACCCTAATACGGATCGTCGGCTAGATTTCTAGGCGATACATTAAACTAGTTAACACTTTAACTAAAGGAGAGAGACTACAACCTTTGTAGATCCGTTTCTCCACTTCCTAAGCTCCACGTAGGCGTCCTCTCGCTGTCCTAGTTGGATCTCGGACTCTCGCATCGGCTTCATCGAAGAAATGAGCGGAATAGGTCGTCGGCTTCGTGCCGAAGATGATCTACGTCGAGGTTGCACAAGTTCAAGCTCCAACTTCACCAAGTTGAGAAACTTGTGAAGAAAACACCCAAAACAACTTGGCAAGAGGTAGAGGGTGAAGAAATATGAGGTGGGTTCACTTTAGAATTGGATTTCTCACTTTGGAACTCAAGATGCCATTGATGGCATCAAGCTTTTTCTCTTGAAGATGAAGAAGAAGAAGTAGATAGATTATGATAAGTGTGTTATAAAAAGAATAATATAATCAATACTTATCATCTTCTAACCTTGGTTAAGTGTAGAGAATAAACCATGGTCAAATGAGAATGGTTAGGGTTAAGGATGATGACAAAATGGTCACTTTAGTCAAAGCTTCATGAAGCTTCATCAAGCTTCATGAAAGAAACCATTTTGTTATCATTTATTTATTTATAAAAAAGAATAGATAAATAAATAAATAAAAACCCGAACTATTATCATAACCATGGTTTAAGTCTTAACACAAAACCAAACTACATGCATCATCAAACATGACACATAGTAGTGCACAAAAGTATATCACATATACAACTTATGAACTACAAGTGAGAAAATCCTATTAAAGTGAACCAATACCAGTTAATGCAAAATAATATATCAAATATATAATTATACATTAAATCATTAAATCAACACTTGATTCAATGATCCGGTCATGTCGCACATAACCGACTAGTATCCAATGTATCGACTTATCGAATCAATCTACGATTCGATAACTAGGTTATATCGTATATAACCAATCGAAACATTCATCGTGAGAATGAAATGTGGTATCACATACACGCATTATTCTCGGTCCCGCACATATCTCATATGCGCTCCTATTTCGTTTCGCTTGAGCCAGGAAACCTCTGTGTAGGACTCTAAAGACTCGTCAATACGCCGGTAGCAGATGATGATCATATCAAGCATCCACAAGCCGCAAGCGGTCTGCTAAACGTAACGGCCATCCGGGTATTGAGCGATCAGAAGATCGACGAGCTAGCCCGCTCACACTCCTGTGAATCCAACCAGTAACACTTACCGTACAGTCCGGTCTGTTCGTCTGATATGTCGCATATGAAGTCTAGGGGTGGTAAACGTCAGACCCCAATAACCGATAAGTCGTGCCGATGTGAGGCTCATAACGGGTCGAGAAACTACTGGTAACACTTACCAGCAAATCTCTGATCAGCCCTGGCCAGGGACTTCCCTGTTACGGCCAATCGAGCACAGCGCAACATCAACCCCCAATACCGGGAGAGACGAAACCCCTCCTATCGCTCATTGCCTCCATGTGACTCGGGACTGTACCCAAAGACCACCGTTTTGCACGCCCTCATGGACGTGGTAAGGTGGAGATCAAAGCACAGTGGGAATCACACAAGACTCTATGACGATCTCGGGTCTACAGACTAACCTGTACAAGTGTCACCTGAGAACTGCCATCTGACGTGAGGTATAATACCATCTGGGAGTTCTCGGCGAGTCCGTCCAGTGTACCCAGTCTCCACTGAGCACCCGTATACCATCTCTGATGTCAAACACCAATGGATATGGGATCATCCATCGCCCATCTCATGGGTCGAGAAGCGTATACGCTAGTCTACTCTGGTATATCGATGCCCCGTCTCGATATACCCACGACTAGGGACCTTAAAGGATGTACCTATGGACTACCATGTCCCCACTAGTATGATCTGCATCATAGTCCAGGTAATCAAGTACACATCCTAAGTGCTTTACCAACATGTAACCATAAGACAGTTTAAAGAGACAAGTCTACATGTTAAGATAAAGAGCAACCAGATAGCATACTATCATATCGAGCAAGAAAGTCATCTCTATATATGTCTAGGCATCCAATATAATATACATCATCTGTACAATACTGGCCTCTAGGGCATACATACAACTAACAATTTGTTGTGCTTGGACTTGTACCCTAAGGACACTGCACTATGATTGACGGCTCATGTTGCACGAGCACTGATTGTATGCCACACACACCGTCAATAATTGCCATGACACGCACAACACACATATCTATATGATATTGTTTGGTTAGGGACATTGAGACATTGATTCATATTTCTTTATGCATATGACATATAGCATACCTGTATACTTACATGCTTACACATATGCCTTGACATGCTTACATGCTAGTTACCATTAGTGATAGGTATATTTCACACGTAATGACATAGCTACATGTATACCTTGTACATACTTCACTTATACCTGAAAGTTATTATATCATTATTGATAGGTAGATACACATATCTTGCTATGCCAACATGGTTACGCATACTTGGCTATAGCTACTTGTTCACCTTTATTTGATATTATATGGACTTGGAGGAAATTAGGAACCCCATGATATATATATTAACTTGTTGCAGTTAAATAGCGGTTTTTCATTTACATGCTCATATTACTGTTTCATGTTTCATATATTAAATTCATGGACTTCATATGATGATCTCTGATATTTTTATTCCTCAGTATATATAACAGTGGAATGGGACACTGTTATATATGCCTATATACATATATTAGTGGAATGGGACGCTAATATATGTGTATTGATTCATGCATTTATACTTATTCATTACTTGATGTTTTCTGGATTTGAGGACCGTGGTGGTTTCATGAAATTATACAAGTATTCCTATTCTTTACTTGATATTTGTATGCATCCACTCAGAGATTTGTTTTAATACCGATACGGGATCGAGATTGTCGATGTTGGGCACTTAAGATTCGAAGGACGTATAATACCGATACGGGATCGAGAGTGTCGGTGTTTGGCACTTAAAATTCGAAGGACGTATAATACCGATACGAGATCGAAAGTGTCCGGGTTTGGCATTTAAGATTCGAAGGACGTATAAATCTGTTTTGGATCATAAGTGTCGATGTTGGGCACTTAGGATTCGCTGTTTTGGATCATGAGTGTCGATGTTTGGCACTTAGGATTCGCTGAGACTAACAGATATATGAGAGTTACTCGATATTGGACACTTAGGATATATGAGATTGACTTGATATTCTACATTTAGGATATATGAGATTTACTTGATATTGTACATTCAGGATTTATGGGGCTTACATGATATGAGAGCCAATTTGAGGGCTGATTTGAGGAAATTGGGATTTGTATTGTCCTGAAGGACTTTGGGTCTTACCACGATGTCAGGATTCCGTAGGAATGACATGTTTTACCCCATACTCCACATTTATTTTATATGCATTGCTTCATGTAATAGCTGTACCTTCTAGAGTACCTTTCATGACTGGTGCATATATGCACTGTCATATCATTGCTTCATATATTAGTAGTACCTGATAGAGTACCTTGCATGACTGTTGCTTACATATTGTCATATTATTGCTTCATGTATTAGTTTTACCTGCTAGTGTACCTTTCATGACTATTGCATACTTATGACCTTTTATTGCTATTAGCTTGCCTATGTTAGATTCGCGTTGTACGTGCATACTTACGATTACCTGCATATGTTATTTACTATTCATGAGTTGGCAACTCACCCCCGTTGTGCCACAGTGTTTTGCAGGTTGTTTCCCCGGAGTAGTCGAGGCAGGCTATTCATCTATCTTATCATCTTTTGCTGCGGATACCGCTTTGGCTCAAAGTGTGCAGTTTTGCTTAGGTGGGTTTTGCGGTTATCCAACGTTGCTTATTGTATATTCGTTGTATCCATGTACTCTCCATCTACTATTATCTTGTATGACTTAGAGACTTGATGTGAGGACGATATTGTATTATTTTGTGACTTGGAGGTCTTTTATGCAGTTTTACTTATATCGTCTTTTATTTCTTCGCTACGGCGTCGGATATCTGTTGTGGTGGTTGTTTTCCGCCGTTGGGCGTGGATTTGCTCCCGTTGGGGATGCTTTACTTTTATTTATGTTGTACCCATTTTTGGGGTTGGTTTTTACAAAGAAGGTGCTGCCGAAATTTTTAAGAAAGTAAAGTTGGATTTTAAAGAATTTGGTTTGAGATTTCAAAAGTTTTGAAAATTCTATTATCCCTTACTACTTTTGATGGTTTAGATTTCTGGGTTTTCGGCTTACTTAAATTGCGTTACGCCTGTAAACGTTGCGTAGTTTAAGGGCCGTCACGTGTTGATTTCGGGTCATGACAAAGTTGGTATCTGAGCGCTAGGTTTTACCTTTCGCAGTGTAGGATGACCTTGGTATAATGGAGTAGGTAGCTTAAGTAGAGTAACGTAGTGTGTGTATGTCCGCGGCATACTCACGATCACGGTACTCCGCCTAAAGTGACCTAAGTACTAATTGCTTGAATTCCTTCCTTGATGATACATATCCTTGTGATTCGATTTCCGTGTTCATATCGAACCCTTTTTCTATTTATAGCCTTTGCCGCCGATGACTATCAAGACTTAAAGTGATGCAGCAAAAGCCGAGGTCAGAGTCGACTCGTGTGGGACGAGGACTGACCAGGATGGCACGCTCGTTGCACAGGAGCAGTCTGATCCGCCTTCGATAGATCGTATCGCTAGGCTTGAAGATGAGATGCAGAACATGCGCCAAACGATGAGGTCTTTGGTTAAGGCCAGTAGAGTGCGGCGACAGGAGGTTGCCACACCTGTTACCCAGTTGTTCCTTACGATCAGCACTCAGCATCGTGTTACTCACACAGCACCTGTGGACGCAGCCCTATTTGACGAGGAGCGTCTTTCCAAGACTTTGGGAGTTCGAGGACAGAGGAGGGCTCGTGCAGGTGTACCAGCCCTGAGACAGAGGTTCAATCGCCGTAATAGGTTTCGTGCACGTCGCGGGAGTAGCAGAGGCTTGGGACGAGAGATGTGTTAGCTAGATCAGCCTTTTGTGGTGTTAACTTCTGTCAGCGATTCTTTTGTTGCGCGACACGTATTTCAGTCGTGTGCCAATCGGATAAGAATAGAGATTCGTCCGTCATTTTGTTCCTTCTAGAGATGTTGGATTTGACATTCTCCTAGGCACGGACTGGTTAGCTGCGTGCTAGGCGCCTGTGGACTGTCGTGAGGAAACAGTCAGGATTGGTTTCCCGGCGAGTTAGTTCTTGTTGTGCAGGGGGACAGTGGTGCCGCCCATCACAGCTTGAATTCAGCCTTTTTCGCTAGTCGGCTTTTAAGGAGAGGATGTCGAGGATTCTTGGCTTTCATTCGTGATACCGGAGCCACAGTGGGTTGTTGGACCGGGTTCCTATCGTGCTGGAGTTTCCGACTTTGTTCTAAATGAGCCGGCAGAGCTTAGGGAGCTTAAGGATCAGCTGCAGAGTTGTTTGATTGGGGACTTGTTTGTCCAAGTGTTTCGCTTTGGGGAGATCCTATTCTGTTCGTCAGGAAGGAAGACGGCAGTTTGAGGTTGTGTGTTGATTGATCGTCAATTGAACCGAGTTACGGTGCGGATAGGTATCATTTACCTCGCATTGACGATTTGTTCGACTTGCTCCAGAGTGCGAGACATTTTCTAAGTTTGTTCGGGATCAGGTCATCATTTTTTGCGGGTTCGGAGTGATGACATTCCGAAGACTGCTTTTACGCGTACTGCGGGCAGTATGTGTTTTGGTGGTGTTGTTGGACTCACCAATGCCCTAGCAGTATTCGTGGATGTGATGAACCAGATTTCTTCAGGCCGTTCCTCGACCAGTTTATTGTTGTGGCATTAATGACATTCTGGTCTATTCTAAGAGTCGTGAGGAACGTGATCGGCACTTGAGGATTCGTTTTGCAGATACTGGGAGAGCACCAGCTGCCTACTAAATTCTCGTAGTGTTCATTCAGGCTTGATTGTGTTAACTCCTAGGTCTTGTAGTTACGGGAGACGGTTTTCGTATGGTCCCGAGGAAGATCGAGGCCGTACTGCTTTGGCCCAGACTTGTGTACGGGACGGAGGTCCGCAGATTCGGAGTCCTTGATTTGTGACCGGGGTATGCTATATTTAGGGACGCGTTTGTGTGTACCTACTACTGATAGGTAGAGACACGAAATCCTAGAGCTGGTACATCAGTCGGCTTTCTGTGTTCATTCAAGTCCACCAATACGTAACGTGACTTGTGAGATAGTTACGAATGGGCAGGGATGAAGAGTAAAGTTTCGGATTTCATTTCAAGGTGTCTATCTTGTTGTGAGCTTAGGTTGAGCACTTGAGACCGGCTGGAGAGTTGCAACCTTTAACCGTTCCGGAGTGGGAATGGGAGCAGATCTCTACGAATTTCGTTATGGTGTCTACCCAGGTCTATACATGGTGTGACTCCATTTGGGTGTTTGTTGTCCGGTTATGCTCGGTTTGCTCAGTTGTTCTTTGTTAAGTTTGTGCGTTTGCACGGAGTTCCTTCATGCGTTGTATCCAATAGAGGCACCCCGTTCGCTTGCCGCCTTGGGCAGAAGTTTCAGGAAGCCTTGGGTACTGGTTGAGCTTTAGCTCCGCTTTTCCATCCGCAGGACGAGAGTTGTGAGAGCGGGCTATACAGACTCTGGAGGTTATGCTTGTTGTGTGCGTACTATTTGTTGTCGACAGTTGGGATCGTCACTTGCCGTTATTAGGATTCTCCTTCGATAGCAGTTATCAGGAAACATTCCAATGGGCAACCTTTAGGTTTTTGTTTGGTAGGTCGTGTTGATCGCCAGTCTATTTTTCTGATTCTACAAGAGTAGGATTTTTGGACCCCAGCTAGTCTAGAGACTTCGGAGATGATCCAGTTGGTTCAGGTCAGGATGAGAGTAGCCCAGTGCAGACAGGGTCTTAAGCCGACCGTGGTGATCGCAGACTTGAGTTCGCAGTGGGGGATCATGTATTCCTACGCATTTTTCCGATGAATGATGTGTTGAGTTTTGGGAAGTTTATCCCAGGATTGTAGGTCCTTTTGAGGTCCTCAAGCGAGTTAGTTCCGTTGCCTATAAATTGGCACTTCCGCCCAGATTTTTGAGTATTCACCCTGTATTTCTTGTGTCGATACTTCGCAATTACCTTCATGACCTTTCTGACATGATTCAGCACCAGACCGTTCTTTTAGACGAGATCTTTCGTTCACCAGCTGCCGATAGTTATTGTGGATAGGCAGGTGGAGGGACTTCGGTCAAGGGTCTTGCTATATGTGAAGGTTATTTGGCGTAGCCGTATACTGAGGTGATCAGTTGGGAGGTCGCGAGCGAGATTTGGGAGTTTCGTACTCATCTCTTTGAAGGTACGCTTAGTGAGAATTTTAAATTCGGGGACCGAATTTCTTTAACGGGGGAAGATTGTAACGTTTTAGAAATCGTTTTGCGAATTTTCCGTTTTTAAGGTAAAATAGTCGGTGTTTTCCGTTTTAACCCGATTGTGATCAAACTTCTGTATAGACTTGTCGGCACCTAGTTTAAATAGAATAAATCTAGTGCGCGGGCTTTAGGGGTCAATGGGAAGTTTTGGTTCACATAGAATTTTTCCGTAATTAAATATTATTTTAATGCTTTATTTGTGCACTTTATTAGTGGTAATTACTTTTTGGTTTGGGTTAATTACTACCAATGAGATTCATTGCTAATCTAATCACTAGATATTGTTTAAACCTTATCACCAAAATATCTTGATATTTGTGGTAATTAAATGAATTTTTTAAAGAAAAGATAAAAGAAAACATAAAGTTTTCTTGTTTTATTATGCAATTATTGTAATTTCCTTCTAGAAATTTCCACACTCCACCACAAAGCCCTAGCTCCTTCCATTTTGGCCGAAACCTTCATTGCTTGCTGCCCTTCTCTTTTCTAAACTCATTTCTTCATTTTTAAAGCTTGGAAAGTTCTTGAAAAATCCAAATTTATTCATCCAAACTCAAATATAATCAAAACCCATCATTCTTCTTCTTCAAACAAGCTTTGTTCTTCATTCAAGTGAGGATTTTGGAGGCTATCTTTGGATTTCTAGTTGTTTGATTTCGAGTTTCTTTGAAGGTATAAATCCAAACCCTAATATCTTTTTGTGGTTTAGTACTTTAATTAGCTTAATTAGATGTATAATTTAAGCTTTTAAATTCTTATTTAGAAATTCTAGTAAGGGTTTTGTTAAACAAATTAGGGTTTTGATTAGTGAAATGGTTAGTTGATAAGTTAAGACAAATGAAAACTAAACCAAGTTTCTAATTTGTTACATGATATTTTTCTAATTGGTTAATTAAGCTAATTAACAAACTAAACTTTTGCTAATCCTAATTAAGTGAGATGAAAATTATTGTAAAGGTTTAAATGGTTTAATCTTGCTATTTAGTGTTGTTTGTAAATACTAGTTTGGTAAAAAGTTGTAGTTTTGTGATAAAATGATATATTTTGCTTACTAGGTTTTTCTAAAACATAATTGGGCGAGTTTAAAATTATGGAAGTGGTTTGGTTAGCTTAGTTAAGCTATTTTAAGATGTTTGGAATCGCTCGAATTGTGTTAGCTTTGGACTTGCGCAAATTTATGCGATAAGACGCGTACTAGGTTTCGGTGTATTTTCGACGTAGGTTCAATTGGTCGTTGCGAGGTTATATCTATTATCTTCCTCGTATTTAATTGTGTTGTGGATACGCGATCGGTACGATCAGGGTCTAGGCTTGGTAGTTGTGTCGCTTTGCATTCCTAGCTAGGGTCGTGCCGATATCGTTCGTGTCTTTGTGTAGCTTTTGCTCTTGAGTGCGTTTCGTAGTGTCGCTACGTGCGTTAGTGACTTGACGAACACTTGAGAGTATGTTTGAAGTTGGTGCGTCCGTCAAACATAGTTGTTATGTGTTATTGGTCGATTGCTAATATATACTTGTTATATTGTTATATGCTTTCAGGATCGCAGGCGGGGACTTCGGGCGCTGCAAACAGGGGAAAGTGAGTAGTTGGCTTTACTTAGCCAGGAAGTTGGTGAGTAGATTTAACATCTACAGGGGAATCGCCCGCATGGTGTTATGCGTCTGGGCTAGAGATGTCATGATATTGTCGCATATTCTATTTCATATATTGAGTTGTGCATACACCTTATTGCCTAGTTATTTGTTGTGCTTGGACTTGTACCCTTAGGATACTGCACTATTATTAACGGCTCATGTTGCACGAGCATTGATTGTATGCCACACACACCGTCAATAATTTCCATGACACGCACAACACAAATACCTATATGATATTGTTTGGTGAGGGACATTGAGACATTGATTCATATTTCTTTATGCATATGACATATAGCATACCTGTATAACTACATGCTTACACATATGCCTTGACATGCTTACATCCTAGTTACCATTAGTGATAGGTATATTTCATACGTAATGACATAGCTACATGTATACCTTGCATACATACTTCACTTATACCTGAAGGGTATTACATCATTATTGATAGGTAGATACACATATCTTGCTTTGCCAACATGGTTACGCATACCTGGCTATAGCTACATATTCACCTTTATTTGATGTTATATGGACTTGGAGGAAATTAGGAACCCCATGATATATATATATTAACTTGTTTCAGTTAAATAGCGGTTTTTCCTTTACATGCTCATATTACTGTTTCATGTTTCATATATTACATTCATAGACTTCAAATGATGTTCTCTAATATTTTTACTCCTACGTATATATAACAGTGGAATGGGACGCTGTTATATATGCCTATATACATATATTAGTGGAATGTGATGCTAATATATGTGTATTGATTCATGCATTTATACTTATTTATTACTTGATGTTTTCTGGATTTAAGGACCGTGGTGGTTTCATAAAATTATGCAAGTATTCTTATTCTTTACTTGATATTTTTATGCATCCACTCAGAGATTTGTTTTAATACCGATACGGGATCGAGAGTGTCGATGTTGGGCACTTAAGATTCGAAGGACGTATAATACCGATACGGGATCGAGAGTGTCGGTGTTTGGCACTTAAAATTCGAAGGACGTATAATACCGATAGGGATCGAGAGTGTCGGTGTTTGGCACTTAACATACGAAGGACGTATGAATCTGTTTTGGATCATAAGTGTCGATGTTGGGCACTTAGGATTCGCTGTTTTGGATCATGAGTGTCGGTGTTTGGCACTTAGGATTCGCTGAGACTTACAGAATATATGAGAGTTACATGATATTGGACACTTAGGATATACAAGATTGACTAGATATTGTACATTTAGGATATATGAGATTTACTTGATATTGTACATTCAGGATTTATGAGACTTACATGATATGAGAGCCAATTTGGGGGCTAATTTGAGGAAATTAGGATTTGGATTGTCTTAATGGACTTTGGGCCCTACCACGATGTCAGGATTCCGTGGGAATAACATGTTTTACCCCATACTCCGCATTTATTTTATATGCATTGCTTCATGTATTAGCTGTACCTTCTAGAGTACCTTTCATAACTGTTGCATATATACATTGTCATATCATTGCTTCATGTATTGTAGTACCTGATAGAGTACCTTGCATGACTGTTGCTTACATATAGTCATATTATTGCTTCATGTATTAGTTGTACCTGTTAGTGTACCTTTCATGACTATTGCATACATATGACCTTTTATTGCTATTAGCTTGTGTAAGTCGATGTTTAACACCCCAATACTTATGGGGAGGCGGAAATATGAATAACAATCTTGTTCTATGATCAAACATCGATTAACCGTATGAATCGTTTGCTAAACAAGTTTTAACAAAAGCTATAGAGTTCTAAACTACTAAGTTAAGAGATTATACCAAACGGTTCTAGTCCTTCGTCTTAATGTTATCTACGGCCTCTTTGGATCTCCACGTTCTCTTCGGCTTTCATCCGTGATAAACGATCCACCCGAGAACCCTAATCCAAGCTATAACCTCTAAACTTGAGGTTACTTAGTTTCCCTAGTTGCCAAATAGAGTAGCTAAGGTGATGTAGAGATGGGTTATGGAGTAATTAGTCTTTCCTAATCCTTGTTCTCAACTCATGAGGGGTAGGATTAGGCTTGGTGAAGGAGAGAGAACTTGAAGAGAGAGAGTGAGAAGATGATAATGATAATATGTTATGAAATGAAAAAGCTTCTCACTTGATATATGAAACATAATGAATTAAAAGAAATGAATAATAAGAGATTATTCATCATGTTTCATTAATGCAAGTGGGTGATTCATTATGTGAGTCATTAAGCATTTAATAATGCATTAATGACATGATGAATCACTCACAATGAGTCACTAATTCATTAAATGAAAATGCCACCTCTCCCTCCATGTCACATCCTTCTAGAAGCTTCTCGGAAAATTACGAGAACGCCTCTCTCATCCGTAAAAACACGGAAAAACTTGAGACTGTATAAATCCAATAACCTGATACTAGAATCTGGCTTAAACCAAAGCCAGCTAGTAAAAAACTGTCCGAATGTCGTACGTGCGTTCAAACACGTATGCGTCCGAACCTTTGTCGTAAAACCATACGACCTCTATATCTTTTCGCCTGGGTTTAGGAAATCTCTGTGTGGGACTCTAAAGACTCGACTACTACGCTGGCAGTGGGTTTAACCACAGACCGCAAGCGGCACTAGCTGTACGTAACGGTCCCCAGGTAGTTGTCGATAAGAAAGCTGATGAGGTAACCCATCTGAAATCCTACTGAGCCTGTCTGTGACAATATCTGCGCAGTCCGGTCTGTTCGTCTAAGAGTATCGCATGTATGGTCTAGGGAGGTGGTGGACGTCAGACCCCTAATAACCGTACAAGTCGTGTCGGTATGGTTCAAGACCACCCGAGAATCTACTGATCATTCCATCAGTAATTCTCAATCAGCCCTGGCCAGGGACTTATGGTAATGACCAAACGACCACAGTGCGATATCAACTCCCTATACTGGGAGAGACGAATCCCTAACAGTCGCTCACTGCCTCCATGTGGCTCGGGACTGTGCCCAACTGAGACCTGTTTGCACGACTCCTTTGAGCCGTGGTAGGGTAATAATCAAAGCACAGTGAGAACTCACACGAGACAAATGATGACCTTAAGTCAACGGACTATCTGCACACATGTCACCTGAGAACTGCTATCTGACGTTAGGTATAATACCATCCAGTCAGTTCTCGGCGAGTCCTTTCCGGTGTACTCACACTCAGTGAGCATCTGTATACAATCTTAGGTGAACACCACCAATGGTTGCGGGACCAATCCATCGCCCCTCGTCAGGGTCTAGATATGTATACACTAGTCTACTCCGGAATATCGATGCCCAATCTCGATACTCCTGCGACCAGGGACATCTAAGGGTGTGCCTATTGACTATCCAGCTCCCACTAGTATGACTGCCATCACAACGCCGGTAGTCAGACAAAACACCCTATGGGCTTTATCAACATATATATATATATAGATACCAAGTAAAAAATATCATACGTTAAGACAAAGTCAAACCAAATAGCGTACTATCATATCAAGCAAGACTGTCATGTACATACATATCCCAAGCATCCTATACAATGTAGGCCTCTAGGGCATATATATCCAACAATCTCCCACTTGCACTAAGGCCTATAATTGGCGCAATGAGTACCCACTGTCTCTACCAGATCCAGTTGCTTGCGTACCGCATGCCCAACATCTCAAAAAGCCTCTCGAACTGTACTTGAGGAATGGCCTTGGTGAATGGATCTGCCGTGTTGTCTTTTGTGTCTACTCTCCGTATCTCGATCTCCCGACGATCCACGATCTCCCTGATCAGGTGAAACCGCCTTAAGATATGCCTGGATTTCTGATGGGACCTTGGTTCCTTCGCTAAAGCTACAGCGCCATTGTTATCGCAATACAAAGGTATTGGATTGGCAATGGACGGAACCACCTGAAGTTCAGAAATGAACTTCCTCATCCAGACAGCCTCTTTTGCGGCTTCACTAGCAGCTATATACTCAGCCTCCATAGTTGAGTCTGCGACGGTATCTTGTTTGGAACTCTTCCAACATACCGCTCCTCCATTGAGGGTAAACACAAAACCCGAAATGGATTTAGAATCATCCTTATCACTTTGGAAGCCGGAGTCGGTAAAAGCCTCTACCTGGAGGTCTTTATTACCGTAAATCAAGAACATTTCCTTAGTCCTTCTCAGGTATTTGAGAATGTTCTTCACCGCTCTCCAATGTTTCTCACCTGGGTCAGACTGATACCTGCTTACCACACTAAGTGCGTAAGCTACATCCGGTCTGGTACATAACATCGCATACATTATTGATCCTACCGTCGAAGCGTAGGGTATAATGCCCATGCGAGCCCTCTCTTTATCAGTCTTTGGAGACATCTCTTTGGAGAGGGTGATTCCGTGACAAGCGGGCATATTGCCGCGTTTGGAATCTTCCATACTAAATCTCTTTAGTATAGTGTCTATATACCTGGACTGTGAAAGTCCCAATATTCTATTAGATCTATCTCGATAGATCTTAATGCCCAGAATGTATGATGCATCTCCCAAGTCTTTCATAGAGAATTTCTGTGACAAGAAGAGCTTTACTGATTGTAGTATAGGGATATCATTCCCTATCAGTAGTATGTCGTCGACGTATAAAACGAGGAAGACTATTGTTCCTTCTACAATCTTTCTATAAATACATGGTTTATCTACATTTTTGATAAAGTCAAATTCCTTGACTGTTTCATCAAAGCAGATGTTCCAACTCCGCGATGCTTGCTTTAACCCATAAATGGATTTAAGCAATTTGCACACTCTTCCGCTGCTCCCACTGTCTAAGAAACCTTCTGGTTGATCCATGTAAACACTCTCCTCTAGATGTCCATTTAGAAAAGCTGTTTTTACATCCATTTGCCAGATTTCATAGTCATGGAAGGCAGCAATGGCAAGCATGATTCGAATGGATTTAAGCATAGCTACTGGTGAAAAAGTTTCATCATACTCCAATCCTGGTCTTTGACGAAAACCTTTTGCTACTAGTCTAGCTTTGTAGGTTTCCACTTGTCCAAATGTACCAATCTTCTTTTTGAAGATCCATTTGCACCCAACTGGTTTTACCCCAGGAGGAGCAACTTCTAAAGTCCATACTTTATTGGTGTACATGGATTCCATTTCGGATCTCATTGCATCCAGCCACTTCACCGAGTCGCTACTTTTGATAGCCTGCTGAAAACTAGTAGGCTCATCATCATCGATGATGCAATCCTCTCGATCCCCATCAAGAAGAAAACCATAGTATCTTTCAGGAGGATGAGAAAGCCTACTAGATCTGCGGAGTGGCGTTGGTTCGTCATGTTCTATTGAAATCTGAGATTCTTCTAAGTCTTCGGTTGCAGTTTGAGGTTCTGGAATTTCTTCCAGTTCTACCGCGCTCCCACTAATTTCTTTTGCAAGAAATTCGCTTTCTAAGAAGACATTGTGACGAGCGACAAACACCTTTTGTTCTTCAGTGTGGTAGACCATGTACCCCCTTGAATGCTTGGGGTATCCTACAAACTTGCATAAAACCGATCGTGCTTCGAGCTTGTCCGGATTATGCTTTTTAACATATACCGGACACCCCCATATCTTGATATACTTGAGATATGGTCTCTTCCCACACCATATTTCATATGGAGTGGTAGGTACAGACTTAGTTGGAACTCTATTCAATAGGTATGCGGCTGATTCTAGAGCAAATCCCCAGAAGGAAAGTGGTAACTCAGCACTACTCATCATTGAACGCACCATATCTAATAGTGTGCGATTCCTTCTTTCTGATACACCATTATGCTGAGGTGTATAAGGTGGAGTAAGCTGAGAGAGAATTCCATTCGCTTTTAAGTATTCAAGGAAACTGGTACTTAAGTATTCTCCACCTCGATCAGATCGAAGTGTCTTGATGCTTTTACCAGTTTGTTTCTCTACTTCATTTTTATACTCCTTAAACTTCTCAAAAGCGTCGGATTTATGCTTTATTAAGAACACATGTCCATACCTAGAGAAGTCATCAGTAAAAGTGATGAAGTAGGAGTGACCACTTCGTGCATGTATAGACATCGGACCACATACATCACTGTGTACTAGTCCCAAGAGTTCAGTGGCTCTTTCTCCGTGTCCGGTGAACGGAGATTTGGTCATTTTTCCTTTGATACATGATTGACAAGTTGCATATGATGAGTATTCAAACGGATCTAGATATCCATCTTTATGTAACTTAGTCAACCTTGTTTCATTTATATGACCAAGTCTACAATGCCATAGGAAGGATTGATTCAAATCTGGAGCCTTTCTTTTACGCGTGTTTTGAATATTGAAAATTTGAGGTTCATTAAGTATGTATATGTCGTTTTCCAGTTGTTGGAGATAGTGCCCTCATAGTCAATTATTGGATCGCAGGTACGTGATTGCAATGATTGCGGAGGACCTATCCCGGTAGAACAGTCTTACTCGAGATGATAGTATGCTATCTGGTTTGCCTTTATCAGTCGTGTACATGTTCAGGTGACTGATTGCATGTTACACTTTGATAGAGCCCTTAGGATCTTGCTTTACTACCAACTGTATGATGGCGATCATATACGTGAGAGTTGGGTAGTTTATATGCATATCCTTAATTGTGGTCCCTAGTCGTGGGAGTTTCGAGACAGGGCATCGATACTCCGGAGTAGACTAGTGTATACAGTCGAGACCCCGACGAGGGGCGGTGGCCAGTCTCACAAGCCACTGGTGTCAGTTGGATCACCTAAGATGTATACAGGTGCTCATTGGGTTATGAGTACACCGGACAGGACTCGCCGGGAATCTGCTAGTTAGTACTATACCTATCGTCAGATAGCAGTTCCCTGGTGACATGTGTACAGGTTAGTTCATCGACCTGAGGTCGTCATTTGTCTCGTGTGAGTTCCCACTGTGCTTTGATTTCTACCCTACCACGGCTCAAAGGAGTCGTGCAAACAGGTAGCTTTTGGGTACAGTCCCGAGCCATATAGAGGCACGTGAGCGGATCGGCAGGGGATTCGTCTCTCCCGGTATTGGGGGCGAGGTCGTGCTGTGTCTAGGAGAGCCATTACACAAAGTCCATGGCCATGGCAGGAGATTTACTGGTAGGTACTCCAGTAGTATCTCAGGGTGTTATTGGGCTACACTCCGACACGACTTATACTGCTATTGGGGGTCTGACGTTACTAGCCCCCTAGGCGGATATGCGATACTCATTGACGAATGGACCGGACTGTATATACATTGTCACTGTTAGGCTCAGGAGGGTTTTCGGAGGAGTTCGCTCATCGGTCTCCCTTGAGTTCGCTCCTCGGCCTCCCTTGAGGTCAGTCCATGGGCAGCCGTTACGCATAGCTAGTGCCGCTGACGGTTTGTGGTTAATCCCACTGCCAGGGTACTGACGAGTCATTAGAGTCCCCCACAGACAGTTTCCCAAGTTCGGGCGAAACGTTGTAGAGGCCGTATGGTTTTATGGCAGGGTTCGGAAAATGCACGTGCGTTTACGCACGTGTCAGATTTCGGGCAGATGATACTGGTCGGCTTTGGTTTAAGCCGGATCCGAGTATTATATTGAGTAGGTATAATATCTTTGTCTCAGTTGCATTTGTATTCGGTTGTAATACAAATGCGGGTATATTTATACAGTTACGGGGTTATCCTGAAAGTTGTTTCAGGATCACTTTTGGAAGTTGCCAGTTTCCAGTTTTCTATCAGCCGTCTTTTAACATTCGGTTAAAGACGGATTTATCTTTTCTTGGATGAGAGTGAGTCATGCTTCTAGAAGGTTCTAGAAGGTTCTAGATTTGGTGAGGTGTCTTGTGACTCATGTTTTGATTTTAACCATTTCTTGTTTTCCTTAAGATATTATTTTGTGTTCACATTATGATATTTACTTAAGGTTACCCCCCCTCTCCTACGATCACCTCCCTCTTTGCTATAAGAGGCCGGCCCCCTCTCTCTCTCCTCACACACTCTCTCACTTGAGGTTTTCATATGGTTGTAAAAAGATATGATAGTATTTGGGGTGCATGGAATTTTACAGTTCATTTCATTCCATCACCCGATTCCCTCGGCAACTTCATTAACCGTTCGTCCATAGTTTTGGACGGAACGAGACAAAGTCATCTACTCATTCTCTACATCAATCTTGGTCGTCTCTTCTAGCAAACTTGACGACCGAGTTGCCTCGAGTCAGAGGCGGGAGCCCGTTTAAAGAATCAGTGATGTGGTGCCACCTGGACGAGCAGATCGGAGATCGACGAGATCAGAGCAGCCGCAACGGAGCGTGGGATGATGGTTAAAGAACGAAGGACTCGGATCGTTCGGTATAACCTTTCTACACTCTTTACAGTTTGTTAGTTTAGCAATAATGGAAGATCCGGGTTAAAGTATACGATAGCGCCAGTTAAAAGTTTTTTGTTCCGCATTTGGCGTCTGTAGACGGCCGGGGCGCTAGCGTAGACTTACAGTGGTATCAGAGCCTCTCCATTTTGCTATACTAACTTGTGCTAACGCGTTTAAAACATCGATCGAACCGGAAATCAAAAACCGCATTTTTCTTGCTTGACAGTTTCTGTTGATTTTAAACGGTGTCCTAAAAATATTTCACACATCTCAGAAAACTGTGCAGGGTTTTTTAAGAACGACGACAAAATTTGGGCACGTGATTCCACCAAACCGCCGCGGAAACGCGGCCAAACCTATGGTTTGGCCGCGCATCCACGGCCACTTGGTGAGATCATGCTCCCAAATTTGGTCAGTGTGTTCCCCTCTGGAAATTGGGGTTTTTGGTATATATCTTTTGGGCCCAGGTTTTATTACTGTTCTCCAGATTTGCGTGGGGCCCACTTTGTGATATTTAGTCGATCGAAATTTAAACATGTTAGTTTACAGTGCTTACATTATATCTCCGACCGGGAATGTCATTTGATCGGTAAACCGCGTCTGATTGCTATAGTTCTTTTAGACGGGTTTGCGAACGTGACATTCGCGTTGATGTTCTGTGTTGTGCTGTGATGTTGCGGATTTGTCGTGGTGGATAGCAGTGTACAATGGAAGTACAGTTTGAGTTTATTTGTACATTTGATATTGCGGGGCGAGCGTCCAACATGTGGACTGCCGTCACTGCCTGTTGTATAATATTCTTTTGGGGCACGACCAGGTTGCGGTCGATGTACCTGCTGTACTATTTTTCATTACTGTACTAGGTTTTGCCCCGAGACGGAGTGCACGGATAGCCGGGTTCTGGAGGGCAACGGGTCCGCATCTCATGGCTTTGAGAGGCAGAGGGGTCCCACTCTAGAATTGGCAGACTATTCGCCGCACTCGTAGGGGGTACAGGTTGACCCAAGGAGGGGTGCTCAATTTACCGGATTCCGTGAAGTGCCGGGTGTTCTATTCACTATGTTGTGGGGGACTACCTCGCTTCAGGTTTTGGCGGGTAACTTGCCGCACCCGTAGGGGTCTAGGTTTCATTGCACAGGCTATCCACACGACAGGGGAACGTCGGGTTTCAGCAGCGGCTCTGTGAAACTCGGGGATCCCAGTTTATCTGTATTGTTCTGTGATGCTTATTACTTTTCTGTAATGTTGCATATTATCATGCCTGGAGCGATTATGTATATTGGTTTATATACTATTAGATGTTGTATATGTTTTACACCCGCGCTAGTCCAGTCCCCGCTCTGTCGTTAGTTAAGTAACCTAACGGGTGATGACGGGACCCAGTGACGAATGCGGATGGCATATACGTACATTTTATTTTCGTTCTTTTCTGGTGTGATTGATTGATGGGACTGCGTTGATTCTGATCAATGCAAAAAGTTATACAAACCTGTTTTCTGTTGTTGGAACAAATTTAAAAAGTGTTATTGCAAAGACGTTTCCTTTTGTTTTGCATAGCGGTATTCAGTGGAATATCCTGCACCTCATTCGACGGGGCAAGGGCCGATATCCCTTCACCGGGACTGACCCCTTGGGCAGAAGTTTGCGTCAGGGTAATAACTTTACTATAGCGTTATTACTATAGCCGATTACATGTTGCTTTGCATAGCGGTATTCAGTGGAATATCCTGCACCTCATTCCACGAGGAAAGAGCCGAGATCCCTTCACCGGGAGTGACCTCTTTAGCAAAGGTTTTCGTCACTATATTTTAAAAGGCTATCAGGTTCCTTCAACGAGATCAAGTCCATTACGCTAAAGGTTTTTCGCCAAAAACCAGCCGTAGCCCTCCGTCGTTTCTTATGGATGGTCAGTAATATTCAAGCTATGTTTGTTGGCTTTCGTCAAGGCATAGTGTTTGGTAGTTGCTGGGGTATTCATTTGTTGCATAGATAGATGTGTTGGTTTGGGACAGTCGTATTACCTTGTTGGCTTTCGTCAAGGGTATGTACGGGTGGGTTCAAATTAACAAGATAATGACGGGCAGAACTTGACATGTGACTTATGATTTGTTGACTTTCGCCAAGGTCATAAGAACATGGGGTAAAAATCTTATCGGGAGTTTCTAAAGAAACTGAAACTTGCCAGGCATGCGCATACCTTCTGGAGTATGAGTAACGTGGATGCATTCCATCACGTTATCATGCGATGAGAGTTGGATCCCGATTCCCACCGATGAGTTGGTTTACTCTTCGGGTGATCCCGATTGGTTCTTCTTTTAGGTTTGGAGGAGAATTTGACAGGACGGTGGGAGGTTTCCGGATTAGATAAAGTGATAACCATTCTGATCTAGGTTAGAGTGCACGCAGAGTGTTTCTTTTCTCTCTCTCTTTGGCAGCGACCTTTGACCGACCCTAGACTATGACTCAGTGACAAGGTTGACCGAACCTTCTTAAAATACTGGCTTTTGGATTGTCTATGTTGCATAAGTCATTGCCACTCCTTCTTTTACCCTTCGTATTTCTCAGAACACCCGTATTACTACGGATATCCACTTCCATTGGATAGATCCATCGTATGGTTATATACGAACTCGAAGGGACTTCTTCGAGGATGGATCCAGGTTCAGGAGAAATAGAATTGGTTTATTCAGTTGTCTTTTATTATCACCTTCTCTCAGGTTGCGAGAGCTCCTTAGTTTAGGAGAGTACACCTATTACGCTTATTGGACAGTCTTATTCCAAACCATAGGCAGGTGCCGAAAGGTAGGGAATGAAGAAAACCAATTAGCCTAAGTAGGGTGTGCAGAAGGTAATATGTAAAGACAAAATAAAGGGATTAGAAAGAGAGCAAAGTAAATTGCGACTGTTATCATTCACGACCAAAACCGCGTACTTCATCGCCACTCCTATTTCACCTTTAAAGGAATAAGGTATTATTCAGTTGTCATTTATCATCACCTTCTCTCAAGATATGAGTACTCCTTGGTTTAGGAGGGTACACCTATTATGCTTACTGGATAGTCTTCTTCCAAACCATAGGCTGGTGCCGAACGGTAGGGAAGGAAGAAAACCATTTAGCCTAACGATGGTGTACAGAAGGTAACGACTAAAGACAAATAAAGGGATTTGGAGAGACGGCAATAAAATATACGGTTGAAGTCATGAATTGGATTATGGAAGAGGCATTGCTATGAATACCAAGATACCCCTACAAAACATTTTCATGTTTCAGTGCATTGTTAAAGAAAAACTGTTTTCCCGATTAGACACTTACTCCAAGGGTATGTATTTACCAGATTTCATTCTCATATCTGTATGGTTTTACAGATGATGAGTGGGAGTAAGTTATTGGGAATTAGGTAATTATCCTCATTATATCGGAATTCGTTGTAATTGGTGATATTTGAGGAACTCGCCAGGGTACAGTTTTCAACCTACGACGCACAGGTTATGAGTTGTTCAACTCAGCGGACTTATACAGAGTATTGTATGTTGTCCAAGTGTCCATCAGGACAAAGGGGTAGGTCCTCGTACTATGTTCTGTTTACTTATAATTTCTCTAGTATTTAGACAAGTGTTTCGTAGAAATACAAGGTCTAAGTTTTGAGAAGTTGTGGGTATAAGAATAAAGTAGAGAACCAGGTATCACAAGTATCGGGATTCTTCAAAGAGATCGAAGATATAGATTCTTGTGATTGGTATTCAGATGATAGTGATGGTTTTGAGAAACGTGTTTCTCTTTCAGGTTACTCATAATTGGATGGATTCCTAAGTTGAGTAATGCTGATTAGCCACTTTCCATTAAAGTGATATGCACTGGAGACAGCTGCATGATTTGAATATGGTTCCAATTAAATAAGTGCCAAAGTTTCTATATTGGATATAGAATGGATCGTACCTCAAAAGATGTTAAGGTACGGGGAGTTGTCCAGCTTATGCTTAAAACCAGACTCTGGATAACTCAGGGCATGTTTCTGTAATGGCTGTTTGTGGGTTGACCCTGGCTATGACGTGGGTTGATATTCTACCATTTGGAAGATCAATAGTGATATTGTTCTTTACTCGCCACAGTTTTAGTAAAATGGATCTTTTTCAGAAAACAGTAGTGGGAGTATGGTAGAACTGGAAGTGATTCCAGAACCGCGAACGATTACGGAAAATTTAATAGGACCTATATATTCAATCAAGTTTGACATTCCAATAGCCACTCCGCAGATATGGTGGGTAACCTCAGACACCCGAGAGGTGCTTCGGTAGCCTCAAGGACGGTGAAAGGGAGGTTCTTATCTACCCAGACTTGACACTACTGTTGTTCCAGGCTGTGAGACCCGGTAGGAGGGTTGTCGTAGTCAGTGGGAGCAGCAGAAGCATAGTGGGCATGTAGCTTATGTCTATTTATAGACTAGAGCAGTTATAGCGGAGATAGATCATCTAATTTTGATGTGACAGTCATGGGTTTGACTTCAATCAGAATAGGGGATGGATCTGTTAAGAAGGTAGTAGGGTGTGATGTCATGGTATCTGAATGACATACACAGAGTAGGAAGTAAAATTCCTATACTACGATCGGTTGTACTGTGGTCGTCACACAGTTGTTTCTCCAGATAGGATATAGATATAATATTAGACATTCTGGTTTCTGGATCTATGGTTTTAGATCTGGATTTGGGTAGTTTCCCAATGTGGGTACTTTGACAGTATTCTAATGGTTTTTAGAATAGATGACTCCTAGCATGGTGGTGTACCTGCAGGTGATGGAGTCACCCTCTCTAAAGGTGTCGTATAGACTAAAGGGGAGAGGGATGGGCATGATTGGCAGATCACTTGCTTAGGCAATTGAGTCAATCATGAGATGTCAAGTACCACACCAGATGTTGTTTTTGCACTAGATGCAATGAGTTTGTATTAATCCAATCCTGGAGAAACATAAGGAAGCAGTTTTAGAACAGAGGTGCTTGTTCTACGGATTAGATGACGGCGGCCTCCTTCGGGAGACGATCATCATTCCAGGCTTCAAAGGTGACATGGATGACAGAGTGATTGTCAGAGTTTTAGTTTTCCCTCTGAAGAAGAGGGACAGTATTATGGACAGATGGTCCAAGAGGATACTGTGGATGGCATGGTGTCGGATACTGATTAGGTTCAGTGATCGATACAGTCTAAGAAGTTTGGATTTGGAGTTCATATATGAACTAGGTCCCATCAAGATTTCCAGACATATTCTAAGACAGGTATTACTCGATTCGGGAGATGGCTTTCTCCGCGAACTTGAGTTTTAGAGAGATATAGAAAGAAACATCTAGGCGGATCCACTCACTGAGGCTATTTCTCGAACACAATAGTTTTACAAACGGGCTTTGTGAAACTGATTAGTAGAGGAGTTGGATGTTCGGTTTCACACGGGCTGTGAGTAGTCGACATCGCAATAATTAGCCTTGAGTGCAAGTGGGAGATTGTTGGAGATAGTGCCCTCATAGTCAATTATTGGATCGCAGGTACGTGATTGCAATGATTGCGGAGGACCTATCCCGGTAGAACAGTCTTACTCGAGATGATAGTATGCTATCTGGTTTGCCTTTATCAGTCGTGTACATGTTCAGGTGACTGATTGCATGTTACACTTTGATAGAGCCCTTAGGATCTTGCTTTACTACCAACTGTATGATGGCGATCATATACGTGAGAGTTGGGTAGTTTATATGCATATCCTTAATTGTGGTCCCTAGTCGTGGGAGTTTCGAGACAGGGCATCGATACTCCGGAGTAGACTAGTGTATACAGTCGAGACCCCGACGAGGGGCGGTGGCCGGTCTCACAAGCCACTGGTGTCAGTTGGATCACCTAAGATGTATACAGGTGCTCATTGGGTTATGAGTACACCGGACAGGACTCGCCTGGAATCTGCTAGTTAGTACTGGCTACTCCCCGAAAATGCCCCGCTCCGCTGTCAGATAGCAGTTCCCTGGTGACATGTGTACAGGTTAGTTCATCGACCTGAGGTCGTCATTTGTCTCGTGTGAGTTCCCACTGAGCTTTGATTTCTACCCTACTACGGCTCAAAGGAGTCGTACAAACAGGTAGCTTTTGGGTACAGTCCCGAGCCATATGGAGGCACGTGAGCGGATCGGCAGGGGATTCGTCTCTCCCGGTATTGGGGGCGAGGTCGTGCTGTGTCTAGGAGAGCCATTACACAAAGTCCATGGCCATGGCAGGAGATTTACTGGTAGGTACTCCAGTAGTATCTCAGGGTGTTATTGGGCTACACTCCGACACGACTTATACTGCTATTGGGGGTCTGACGTTACTAGCCCCCTAGGCGGATATGCGATACTCATTGACGAATGGACCGGACTGTATATACATTGTCACTGTTAGGCTCAGGAGGGTTTTCGGAGGAGTTCGCTCATCGGTCTCCCTTGAGTTCGCTCCTCGGCCTCCCTTGAGGTTAGTCCATGGGCAGCCGTTACGCATAGCTAGTGCCGCTGACGGTTTGTGGTTAATCCCACTGCCAGGGTACTGACGAGTCATTAGAGTCCCCCACAGACAGTTTCCCAAGTTCGGGCGAAACGTTGTAGAGGCCGTATGGTTTTATGGCAGGGTTCGGAAAATGCACGTGCGTTTACGCACGTGTCAGATTTCGGGCAGATGATACTGGTCGGCTTTGGTTTAAGCCGGATCCGAGTATTATATTGAGTAGGTATAATATCTTTGCCTCAGTTGCATTTGTATTCGGTTGTAATACAAATGCGGGTATATTTATACAGTTACGGGGTTATCCTGAAAGTTGTTTCAGGATCACTTTTGGAAGTTGCCAGTTTCCAGTTTTCTATCAGCCGTCTTTTAACATTCGGTTAAAGACGGATTTATCTTTTCTTGGATGAGAGTGAGCCATGCTTCTAAAAGGTTCTAGAAGGTTCTAGATTTGGTGAGGTGTCTTGTGACTCATGCTTTGATTTTAACCATTTCTTGTTTTCCTTAAGATATTATTTTGTGTTCACATTATGATATTTACTTAAGGTTACCCCCCTCTCCTACGATCACCTCCCTCTTTGCTATAAGAGGCCGGCCCCCTCTCTCTCTCCTCACACACTCTCTCACTTGAGGTTTTCATATGGTTGTAAAAGGATATGATAGTATTTGGGGTGCATGGAATTTTACAGTTCATTTCATTCCATCACCCGATTCCCTCGGCAACTTCATTAACCGTTCGTCCATAGCTTTGGACAGAACGAGACAAAGTCATCTACTCATTCTCTACATCAATCTTGGTCGTCTCTTCTAGCAAACTTGACGACCGAGTTGCCTCGAGTCAGAGGCGGGAGCCCGTTTAAAGAATCAGTGATGTGGTGCCACCTGGACGAGCAGATCGGAGATCGACGAGATCAGAGCAGCCGCAACGGAGCGTGGGATGATGGTTAAAGAACGAAGGACTCGGATCGTTCGGTATAACCTTTCTACACTCTTTAAAGTTTGTTAGTTTAGCAATAATGGAAGATCCGGGTTAAAGTATACGATAGCGCCAGTTAAAAGTTTTTTGTTCCGCATTTGGCGTCTGTAGACGGCCGGGGCGCTAGCGTAGACTTACACCAGTGTGCCAAACCCAATCAGTTCTTGATTTAGGAGAATGTTCATGACATTTCTTTCAAGCACAAAATTATATCCTTTATTAGATAACAAATATACTGATATAATATTACACAAAATACTGGGAATACAAAAACAGCTATACAATACCAAAATGTGTCCACTATTCAACCCTAGGTGATATTCCCTTATTGCAACTGCATCTACATGCATTCCATTGCCCATCCGGAGAGTCATATCACCTGCCCCCAGTACTCTACTATTTCTCAGATCCTGCAAAGAATTACAGATGTGAGAACCAGAACCGGTATCAAGTACCCATGAAATAGAGTTTACTGAAAGACAATTTTCGATTACGAACACACCTGAAGCAGAAGCAACAGCTTGCTTCATGTCCTTGGCTTTAAAGGCCAAATAGTCCTTCTTCCAGTGCCCTTGCTTGTGACAATAGAAGCACTCGTTCTTTTCTGCCTTTACCCTTCCTGCCTTGTTCGTTCCCTGCACCTTCTTGACCCCACCCTTCGGTTTGGTGGCTTTCATCTTCTTCTTCCCTTTAGCTTTTGTTTTAGATTTAGAAGAAGTTGATTGGCCAACATACAGAACTGGGGTCTTCTCCTTTTTCAAGGAGGTCTCTGCTACCCTCAACATATTGAGAAGCTTTGGAAGATCCGCTTCCATTTCGTGCATGTTGAAGTTCAGCACGAACTGAGAGAAGGTGTGGGGAAGGGACTGCAAAATCAAGTCGATATACAAATCATTCTCTAGCACGCATCCCAGGTTTGCGAGTTCCTCAATGAGGGCGATCATTTTGAGGACGTGCTCTCCAACAGGCGATCCTGGAGCTAACCTCATCTGGAAGAGTTTCCTTGAGGTTTCGTACCTTGCGATACGGGAGTGTTCACCATACAATTCCTTGCAATGGAGGAATATGGATGCAATATCCATACTCTCGTGCTGTTTCTGGAGTTCATTATTCTTGGACGCCAGCACGATACACTTAGCTCGCTCACAGTCTAGATCCCAGGTTTTACGAACTTCCTTGTCCGCAACTGAGGAATCTGGTCCTGGGATAAGGGGAGGAACAGCGGTGGTAACATATGCAACTTTGTCATAAGTCAGTGCAATATTGATGTTCCTTAGCCAATCTTTATAGTTCTGCCCGGTTAGTATATTCTTTTCAAGTAATAGTTTTAGTCCAGTCATGGTAGCTGCCAGAGAGAGAGAAAAGAAACACTCAGCATATGCTCTTGCAAGTTTAGATTGGTTATTAATTTATCTAAACAGGATGGCTCCCACTGTTTCCTCAAATCCTTCTTCAAAACCTAAAAAAAGAACTAGTCAGGATTTAATCACACGTCACAATTCTTGCTTAACCTTTCAGCCAGGCTGGTGTTGGTACTTCGAGGGAGGTTTTCCAACGCTTTCGCGAAGTTCCTTAATTAGAGAACCTCTTTTTCCCTGGAGGCGTAGCCCCTCTAACACCTTTCTAGGCACCTACTTGGTTTATAGCATTGATTGTTAAGTGAGAGAAATTCCCGAGAGTAATCCTACTCATCAGTGAGATCGGGATCCAACTATCATTGCATGATGCCCTAGATGGAAGCCACTCTAGTCACCACACTCCAGAAGGTAAGCTAAATCTGCAAGTTTCCTTTATGTTTGAAACTCCCGATGTGATTTTTACCCCAAGCTCTTATAGACCTTGACGTAGGCCAACAAGTCATAAGACGCAAGTCAAGTTCTACCCGTCGTTGTCCTGATCAATTTAAATACATCGTACAAGCCCTTGACGTAGGCCAACAAGGTGTACGTCTGTATTAAACTAATGCATCTATCTATGCAACAAATAGGCACACACACTGCTACCATTCACTATGCCTTGACGTAGGCCAACAAGCATAGCATGAATACGATGTGCTGTCTATCTGAAACGAAGGAGGGTTACGGCTGGTTTTTGGCAAAAAACCGTTAACGTAGTGAACTTGATTTGATCGAAGGAACTAAGATAGCTTTTATTAAAAGGAGTGGTTTAAGCTCCGCATTTAAAATTTGCTTTTTCAAGAAAACCGAGTGGTTTTTAGAAATTGTTCCAACGATTTCAGTTTAGGTTTTATTTTCTTTGCATTAATAATAATGCGTCCCATCTTTAACCTATCATTACAGATAACAACGAAAATACAACGTCCTCTTATACCATCCGCATTCGCCACGGGGTCCCGTCATCACCCGTTAGGTTACTTAACTAACGACAGAGCGGAGGCTGGGCTAGCGCGGGTGTAAAACATAAGCGACGTCTAAATAGCTATCATATATAGATATTGTACATTCGTCAGACGCAATAATAGGCATTCCAGATCACAGATAAACAATATTGGATTTGCAACCAATCCGCATTTCTTTTGAGCCTGCAATGAAAGACGGATTACACAGTTGTGATGAATAGCCATTTTCCCACCCCTGACCCCTACGGGTACGGCAAACTACCCGCCAAGTACCAGAAGTGAAGCGGTCTGCCCCAACACTTCAAAATACCCGGTAGTTTGTGCACCCCACCTTGGGTCTATCCTAGGAGCAAAAACAGTAAAAAGAAATAATACAACGGTGGCTACAACCGCAACCTGGATGTGCCCCGCAAAATAATATTACAACTTATTACATTTACATCAAATGAATTAATAAAAAACCCATCACAAATCCCGGCTAAACACCACAACAGTCCAATACAGTTTATATACACAAACAGTTATATATAACATCACAGATATGTGCAACCCCCTGCCAACCGACATACTAGCAGTTAGGGGAGGTTTACGAACACATATAACATTTCACAGATATAATCCAACAAGAAAATACTGTATAATTTCGATCGATTAAACACTTTTAATTTTTCTCCAATACTGCTCTGCAAATCTGAAACCTGAGCAAAAATTAAATATTCCAGAAAATCCCAAATATCACACAGAACCAACACAGGAAAATTGGGTTCATGACTCAGCAACTCGGCGGCGGAACCGCGGCGGATCGGTGGGATCCGCCGCGTTTCCGCGGCGCTTTAGCCGAATCATGTGCCCAATTTTCTTGGGTGTTCTTCTACTGTCTTTTTAAGCTTTCTGAACCTCCCTGAAAAATTTTAGGACTTCATTTAAAAATCGACAGAAACTGAAGTTTTCGGGCTTTTCCGGTTTCGTTTTTTCCGTTCGAAATTCATACAAATTTGCAAGTAAGTTAAATACTGTTTAGCTAGGCTCTGATACCACTGTAAGTCGATTTTCAACACCCCAATACTTATGGGGAGGCGGAAATATGAATAACAATCTTGTTCTATGATCAAACATCGATTAACCGTATGAATCGTTTGCTAAACAAGTTTTAACAAAAGCTATAGAGTTCTAAACAACTATGTTAAGAGATTATACCAAACGGTTCTAGTCCTTCGTCTTAATGTTATCTACGGCCTCTTTGGATCTCTACGTTCTCTTCGGCTTTCTTCCGTGATAGACGATCCACCCGAGAACCCTAATCCAAGCTATAACCTCTAAACTTGAGGTTACTTAGTTTCTCTAGTTGCTAAATAGAGTAGCTAAGGTGATGTAGAGATGGGTTATGGAGTAATTAGTCTTTCCTAATCCTTGTTCTCAACTCATGAGGGGTAGGATTAGGCTTGGTGAAGGAGAGAGAACTTGAAGAGAGAGAGTGAGAAGATGATAATGATAATATATTATGAAATGAAAAAGCTTCTCACTTGATATATGAAACATAATGAATTAAAAGAAATGAATAATAAGAGATTATTCATCATGTTTCATTAATGCAAGTGGGTGATTCATTATGTGAGTCATTAAGCATTTAATAATGCATTAATGACATGATGAATCACTAATTCATTAAATGAAAATGCCACCTCTCCCTCCATGTCACATCCTTCTAGAAGCTTCTCGGAAAATTACGAGAACGCCCCTCTCATCCGTAAAAACACGGAAAAACTTTAGACTGTATAAATCCAATAACTTGATACTAGAATCTGGCTTAAACCAAAGCCGGCTAGTAAAAAACTGTCCGAATGTCGTACGTGCGTTCAAACACGTATGCGTCCGAACCTTTGTCGTAAAACCATACGACCTCTATATCTTTTCGCCTAGGTTTGGGAAATCTCTGTGTGGGACTCTAAAGACTCGACTACTACGCTGGCAGTGGGTTTAACCACAGACCGCAAGCGGCACTAGCTGTACGTAACGGTCCCCAGGTAGTTGTCGATAAGAAAGCTGATGAGGTAACCCATCTGAAATCCTACTGAGCCTGTCTGTGACAATATCCGCGTTGTCCGGTCTGTTCGTCTAAGAGTTTCGCATGTATGGTCTAGGGAGGTGGTGGACGTCAGACCCCTAATAACCGTACAAGTCGTGTCGGTATGGTTCAAGACCACCCGAGAATCTACTGATCATTCCATCAGTAATTCTCAATCAGCCCTGGCCAGGGACTTATGGTAATGACCAAACGACCACAGTGCGATATCAACTCCCTATACCGGGAGAGACGAATCCCTAACAGTCGCTCACTGCCTCCATGTGGCTCGGGACTATGCCCAACTGAAACCTGTTTGCACGACTCCTTTGAGCCGTGGTAGGATAATAATCAAAGCACAGTGGGAACTCACACGAGACAAATGATGACCTTAAGTCAACGGACTATCTGCACACATGTCACCTGAGAACTGCTATCTGACGTTAGGTATAATACCATCCAGTCAGTTCTCGGCGAGTCCTGTCCGGTGAACTCACACTCAGTGAGCATCTGTATACAATCTTAGGTGAACACCACCAATGGTTGCGGGACCAATCCATCGCCCCTCGTCAGGGTCTAGATATGTATACACTAGTCTACTCCGGAGTATCGATGCCCAATCTCGATACTCCTGCGACCAGGGACATCTAAGGGTTTGCCTATTGACTATCCAGCTCCCACTAGTATGACTGCCATCACAACGCCGGTAGTCAGACAAAACACCCTATGGGCTTTATCAATATATATATATAGATACCAAGTAAAAAATATCATACGTTAAGACAAAGTCAAACCAAATAGCGTACTATCATATCAAGCAAGACTGTCATGTACATACATATCCCAAGCTTCCTATACAATGTAGGCCTCTAGGGCATATATATCCAACAGCTTGCCTATGTTAGATTCGCGCTGTACGTGCATACTTGCGATTACCTGCATATGTTATTTACTATTCACGAGTTGGCAACTCACCCCCGTTGTGCCACAGTGTTTTGCAGGTTATTTCCCCGGAGTAGTCGAGGCAGGCTATTCATCTATCTTATCATCTTTTGGTGCGGATACCGCTTCGGCTCATAGTGTGCAATTTTGCTTAGGTGGTTTTTGCGGTTATCCAATGTTGCTTATTGTATATTCGTTGTATCCATGTACTCTCCATCTACTATTATCTTGTATGACTTAGAGACTTGATGTGAGGATGATATTGTATTATTTTGTGACTTGGAGGTCTTTTATGCAGTTTTACTTATATCGTCTTTTATTTCTTCGCTACGGCGTCGGATATCTGTTGTGGTGGTTGTTTTCCTCCGTTGGACGTGAATTTTCTCCCGTTGGGGATGCTTTACTTTTATTTATGTTGTACCCATTTTTGGGATTGGTTTTTACAACGGAGATGCTGCCGAAAGAAGTAAAGTTGGATTTTAAAGAATTTGGTTTGAGATTTCAAAAGTTTTGAAAATGCTATTATCACTTACTACTTTTGATGGTTTAGATTACTGGGTTTTTGGCTTACTTAAATTGTGTTACGGCTGTAGACGTTGCGTAGTTTAAGGGCCGTCACGTGCCAATTTCGGGTCGTAACAAGAAAATTCTCAACCATGTCAAAGAATATCCCATCATACACCGCTGAAATGTAGCGGGAGTATTGCATAACCCAAAGGGCATGCATCTATAAATGAAAGTGCCGAAAGGACAAGTAAAAGTTGTCTTATGTTGATCATTTTCGGCGATAGGAATCTGGTTGTAACCTAAGTAACCATCCAAGAAATAGTAGAACTCATGCCCAGCTAAGCGTTCCAACATCTTGTCAATGAAAGGTGGAGGGAAGTGATCTTTTCTCGTCGCGACATTGAGTTTTCTGTAATCAATACATACCCGCCACCCGGTTTGGGTGTGAGTTTGAATCAACTCATTTGCCTCTTTAGTTATGACCGTAATTCCAGACTTTTTAGGGACAACATGAATAGGACTTACCCACTGGCTATCAAATATTGGGTAAATTATACCATTATCTAAGCATTTGACGATTTCCTTCTTCACCGCCTCTTTCATGACGGGATTCAACCTTCTTTGTGGATCACGGGCAAGTTTGGCCTCATCCATCATATGTATATGATATTCAACAATCAAGGGGCTAATCTCTTTGATGTCTGCCATTGTCCAACCAAAACCTTGTCGATTCGATCTCAAGACAGACAGAAAAGCTCTCTGTTGCTCTAAGGCTAAAAAAGATGATATGATGATGGGTAACGACTCATTCTCACCTAAATATGCATACTTAAGATGAGACGGCAGTGGCTTGAGATCAAGTGTCGGCGGGGAGACGATAGAAGGTAGGGTAAGAGAACGATACTCAGACTCCATGAGAGGTTCATAGCTAGCGTAAGAGACTGACTCGGATAGCTCAACTAACTCTTTCGAAAAGTCAGAGGATTCGAACTCGGGGGTTGACTTGTCAATAGAAGGGTCCCGTGAATCAAGATCATCAAGAAAAGTGAACCCTTCGTATTCCCTATTCGTGTAAGAAGTGGCTGGATCAAACAATAACGCACTAGTGGCATCGAGATCGTTGTCATAGAACAAAAACTCCTCAAATTCACAACTGTCGGAAGCTATCTCATGGACGGAACATATATCTATCATATGAGCAGAAGGTTTGGAGGGTTGACTTATTACACTGAAAATGTTAAGTTCAATTATCATCTTCCCAAAGGATAGGTTCATGGAACCGTTACGACAATTGATTACCGAATTTGAGGTTGCGAGAAATGGTCGACCAAGAATCACCGGGATTTGGTTCCATGGGTTCGCCACAGGCTGTGTATCTAAAACTATAAAGTCTACAGGGAATATAAATTCCCCGACTTTGATCAACACGTCTTCTAGCTCACCCCTAGGGTGGGTGATAGATCGATCGGCCATCTGAAGAGTGCAGTGCGTGGGTTTCAACTCTTCTATGCCTGATTGCTCATAAATAGAATAAGAGAGAAAGTTAACACTGGCACCAAAATCGAGTAAAGCGTGATTGATGTTTTTACCCCAATAGTTATAAAAATTGTAGAACAACCGGGTTCCTTATGTTTCTTGGACAAATTTTGGGTAAGAGCATCACTCACATTCCTTGCTAAGAAAATGTTTTTAGGTACTTGAGTTTTCCTTTTCTTAGTGCACAAGTCCTTAAGAATTTTTGCATAGGGTGGAACCTGTTGAATAGTATCTAAGAGAGGAATATTAATGTTAGCTTGCTTAAATATTTCCACAACCTTTTTCATCTGTGGACTTGGTTTGTTGGGCCTCAACCGGTTTGGAAAAGGGGCTTTATTAACAGGGGTTGGGTCCAACACTTGGGAAGAAGTTTGTGAAGATGGAATGGATCCCAAAACTGGAGTTGGGGTGGTCTGAGAGGGTAATCCATTCAAGGAAGTGGACTGAGAGTTCGAGCCCAGTGGAGAACGGAGAATAGGCTCGAAAGAAGATGTTTGATTAAAAGAAGTAGAAGTAGTAGCCGGGGTGTCATCGAAGTCATCAACTTGTTCTCCAACATGGCTGTTCAACATTCTTTCCGATCTCAATGTATGTACGGCACTCACATTATGATTTTGTTGGTTAAGGATAGTGTTAGCGTTTTGTGGGTAGCCGGGATTTGGTAGATGTTGAGATGGAAGTTTCCCTTTCTCTCTTTCACTCATCGCGGCGTTTAACTGTGCAATTTGTGCTTCAATAGATTTGATGCTTTCACCATGGGAAGCAGTGTGCTGTACTAACGTTTGGATAGAAGAAGTTAAACTAGCCGTCATTTGCGCGGATTGTTTAATAAAAGCTTCTAAGCTTCTTTCGAGTGCAGAGATTTTATCAGTACCGGCAGGAAGAGCATTATTTTGTGGTTGGAAAGAATTGTTATAAGGGGCAATATTGTTGGCCGGATTTTTGAATGGTTGCGGTTGAAAGGGCTGCTGAATTTGTTGTGGTGGTTGTTGTTGCTGTGAAGGAAGCCTTTGGTAATTATTTTGACTTTGGAACTGATTTGGATTTTGGGTGAGTTTGGTTTTGGTTCCAAGCAAAATTAGGATGATTCCTCCATCCCTGGTTATATGTGGATGAATAAGAATCGTTTCTAGGTCGTTGCTGAAAAGCAGCATTAGTTTGTTCTTGACCTTGAGACGGAGGATTCAAAGGACATTCTTTAGTTAAATGTGACGAGTCAAAACAGCAACCACACACGGTTTTGGGGAGAATAACTTGGTTTAGGGAGGCTGAAGAGAATTTGCTCTCAATAGCTTTGAGCTTCTTTTGCATCGCAGCCATTTTGGCTTTCATTGCAATGGAAGCGTCGAGCTGATGGATACCTGCCCTAGATGAAGACGAAGATGATATTGTTGGTCTTGTGCTCTCCCACTATAGTGTTTGTTCGGTGAGATCTTCAAGAAATTTCCACGTCTGCTCGTCGGATTTTGATATGAAATAATATTGACAGATGGTTTCTAGCATTTGTTTTGTCACTGGATTAACACCCTCATACATAATTTGGCAAAGTTGCCATTTTTCGAATCCGTGATGAGGGCATTGGACAAGGATATCTTTGAACCTTTCAAAGCATTTCCAAAAGGGTTCGCTGGGAAGTTGGGAAAACTGGTTGATCTCACTCCTAATGCGGGCAGTCTTATGATTAGGATAAAATTTCTTAAGGAATGCTTTAACAAATTCATCCCAACTGGTGATGGAATGCGAGGAGGTGCTATAAATCCACTTCTCTGCGAGATCGCACAAGGTAAAAGGGAGAATATATAGTCGCATAGCATCCCCTGAAAGTTGGGTGGTGCTCATCATTGCACATACGTTTTCAAATTTAGTTATAAAAATGTAGGCATCCTCAGATTCAAGCCCGTGATTTGGGCAACAAGTTGATGAAGTGGGGTTTAATTTCGAAGTTATCCCCATTGGTTGGTGGAAGAGAGACACGTAGGAAAGGGTCCGTGTATAGGGTAGCATCGATCTTGGAGAGCGATATGTGGTGGATTTTGAGTTTACGCACCTAGAGGTGGTAGCAACGTGGTGTTGTTAAAACCCGATATAGGTCCGTCCATCTCGGGAGACGTGGTAGGTGGAGAAGAAAAAGAAGTTGAAGAAGTATCGAGCTCGGAGCCGACAGCGAAAACGCCGACTAAACGGCGCTAGAATCCCGTGTCCAGCCGAACATTCACTCAGCAGGTTTAGTGCACGTGGCAGCATGTGATAAAGTGGTGAGAACGATTTTAAGAAGGCTTTGCTTTGACAAGAGTGACGGACGCAAGACTTGACTCAACCAATCACAAAATGCATAATTGGTCCCTAGAGCTAGGGTCACCTAGGTCAAATCACAAGACCGCTCCTAGTCTTCCAAAGGACAAAACGTAGGATAAATCCTTTATCACTTCCTTATCAATCTTACAGCCAGATAAGTGCCAGGTAAGTGGGAAGTATCCGCTATACGAATCACTGAAATAGCGGACCTAATTAAGTAAACCACTTTCCTTAGTCACACTTGCCTTAGACACCACAAGAAAAATGCGGATAAGTAATAGATTATCCATGACTCTCCTTTGTCCTAATTGAGCGCGATTGTCCTTAGAGACTTGGTCTAGATATTTTTTATTAATGTAGGGTGATGCGTATGCTTGTTTGTGATTTTTGGGGCCTAGAAAAGGTGATCAAAACCCCCCACTTAATCTAAAGTTGGGTTTCTTGCCTCTTAATGTCCATTTTAAATATGCAAAACAATCCAAAATCTAAAACACGCAAAAAGATTTTTTAGCGGCACTGTTTTCAAAGAATCCTGTAGGTAAAAACAGTTTATTAGGGCTTCAGAGGAGAGAGGAAGACGATAAAATAATACCAGAAAAATTTTGGGGCCTAACTCCCCAAGTTGACTGCGGTTCAGCAGCCAAATACACTAGTTGGCCGCGGTTCTGCCGTCTTCTGGTGGAATCTCTTCTCAAAAATTTTTCACCACACTCTAATGCTCTTCTGGTCCTATTTGACAGTCTCTGAATCTCTGTTGGTTCGCTCCAAGTGCTCTAAATTTCTTACAAAACTCGCACAAGAATCGTTAAAAAACACAAAATGCGGGTTTTATTTTTTTTCTTTCTTTTTTTAGAAATCAACCCGAATAACAAGAAAAATAGCACTATCGTTTCCCTGACAACGGCGCAATTTGGTTGATGTGAAAAATTGTGTCTTTGTGTTTCCTAGTTACCGCAATTAATAACGGTGTCGCAATAGCTAGCCGATAGAGAGTACGGGTCGTCCACAGGGAAATGGTGAATTGCTTATCTTATTTTAGACAAGTTAATAAAGAAATGTGGGATTTTTATCGATTTATACTAAGGAGATTTGAAAATTTTATAAGAGAAGCGCTTGTTGGGTTTATCGGATTGAGTAGTTAACGGATGGAGTTTTAAAAATAATTCATTTTATCTTTTAATTATTTAATACTAGATAAATAGCGATGAATGTGGATTAGGGTTCTTTGAGGGGTTAGGGTTTCCCTCTACTAACCCTTGTCCTTCCATTGGCCCCTATTTATCTCAAACCATCAACAAAGCAAGTATTAACGAATCTCTAATCGTGGTCGTAACTATCATGAATTGATAGCTTGCCCGAATAAGAGGGTTAAGACTCCCTTTGCTAAAGTTTATAAAAATTAAAACTTAAAAAGAAGTTAAGGGATTTTTTCATCCATTATACTACCCTATCCTACAAACCCTAACAAGAGAGAATTTACTCGCTTATTGGGAAAACGAAGTAAACGAGGAAAGATAGAAGATTAATGAACCCATAAGAAATAACAAAAAATAATAGTGCGGAAAGTAAATGCAGAAAATAAATGCGGAAAGTAATAAGACAAGATTAAAAAAAACTACCTTTTATTGAAACTTTTGCATTAAAGAACTTGATTGCTGAAAAACTAAATTACAAACCCTAGTTTGCTTGATAGATCTAGATTGCTCGATCGGTAGATCGGTGGATAGATAATAACCTTAATTGCTCTTGATCCTTTATATAGGCTCTGGAACTTGAAACCCTAGACATCATCTTAAAGTATGTGAAAAGACAATCAAGCCCCTGAAAATTCACATCCAACGGCCCTTACTTGACCGCGGAACCGCCGCCATATACCCCATTCCACCGCTGATCCGCCTTCTTTTGGGGTGATCTTGCCCCTAGATTTCTTGTGTTATCTTCTTGTGATGTTAGAAGATTTTTCTGATAAAAATATTTTGAAAATATCTCTTTCTCTCTGCAGTTGCGAGATTCTTCAATTTTCTCCTAACATTCGGCAGATTTGGTTTGCTAATTCGATTTGATTTGATCTCCTCAATCCTCTTTGCAATCTTGAACTAATTTGTTATTTTAAACCTGCAAAATATCTAAAATCAAATTATTAGTAGCATTTGTCTTATTTGAGATAATATTCCAACCAATTAAATTATGGATATGATATGATATCATATCTTAATAATATTGATTAAGAATATTTGATATGACATGATATGCATATTTTAAGAATCTCATGGATATTTTATTTAAATATGATATGCATATATTCCCCCAACTGTATTAATTATAAATTAAGAAACATATGATAAAAAATCTTTTTATAAATAAACCCACATATGTTCTTAAATTACAAATAACACTTTTTAGTAATTAATAATAGTAGGGAAAAAGACCGTAGAAATATGTAATAAATATGACTGATCAAGGGTGGACACTTGGCTATCTTGATTAAGATCAAGGGCTAAGATCTTGTAGAGATTATGTTAAGAATCTTACCTCTTTGTTTTTCTTAACATAATTTTTTCTCCACTCTCTCTTTTATTTTGAGAGCTCTAACTTTCCCTCTTCTTCCTCCTCTAGAAAAGCTAGAAAATTAAAAGAAAAGAATTAGAAAAGAGAAAAATTAGTTTAGTAACCATGGCTACATCCTAGGATCACTACACTAGCAAAGTTGTGATCTTCAAGATTGAAGATTGGAGTTTGAAGTTGGAGCTTCTCAAGGTGGATCATTTAGGAGCTAAGGATCATCAAGCTAGCTACTACCTCACCTACAAGGATCTTGTTGGAGTTCAACAACCACTACTTGGAGTTTTCAAGAAAGCTTTTAGGATGTAAGCATACTTTTCATAGTAGCTAATCACCTCCTAGTTAGTTTTCTTGCTTCAAGTTTTAATCTTTTAACATGTTATCATTATTAGTGGTTAATGCTCTCTAGGTTTTTTAAAATTGATACATGCTTCTTTCTAAATTCACAAGGTAAAGAGCACTAGCCTCTTTCAAATATGTTAATTCTAAATTGAGCGGCTAGGACCTAACTTACCTAGGAAACGCACGGGACTGAGTCCCGTCCAGCTAAGGGCCTGCTCGAAAATCAAGGCGTTGACACGCTGGATAGGCTGCCACAGGGATACAACCACCGCCTCTAAGGCTTTTGATAACTTGGCTTTCGGGCAATCCGTCCTATGCCACTCGGTGGGCACCGGCCAGTCCTCTCCCTTCGAAGGACCAATGAAGATAAACTTCTTCTTCCACTCGTGGATGGAAGAAGGGACAACCACTAACCCTGACCCGGCCGCCCTACCCTTGTGTTTCTTAAAAGAAAAATATACCCAAATTGGCTCATCCTTGCAGGTGCTTGGATGGTTCTTGTAGCAGAGAAAGGATAAGAAGAGCATTAGATTAAATGGGATTCGATCGATTTTGAGCCGGAACAAGAATCCGAGGAGAATCCTCCACGAATTCGATGCTAGCTGGCTTGGGGAGAGTCAAAAATAACGAAGGAATACACAAATCTCGGGCCAAAAGGGAAGACGATGTTGGATATAGTGCCCTCAAGGCAATTATTGTAATTGAAAGTAGGCGATTATGGTAATTGAAGGAGGACCTTACAAGTATAACAGTCTTACTCGAGATGATAATATACTATCTGGTTTGTCTTCATCATTGATGAAGCCCGTAGGATTGTTGCTTGACAACCAGCATTATAATGGCGATCATTTATATGGGAGCTGGGTTTTCCATAAGCACATCCTTAAATGTCCCTAGTCGTGGGAGTATCGAGATTGGACATCGATATTCCGGAGTAGACTAGTGTATACGTTTCTAGACCCCGACGAGGGGCGGTGGCCGGTCTCACAAGCCATTGGTGTTGTGTCACCTAAGATAGTATACATGTGCTCACTGGAGGTAAGTACACTGGACGGACTCGCCGAGAACTTCTAGATGGTATTATATCTATCGTCAGATGGAAGTTCTCAGGTGGCATGAATACAGATTAGTCCTTTGACCTGAGATCGCCATTTGTCTTGTATGAGTTCCTACTGTACTTTGATTAATACCCTACCACGGCTCAAAGGAGTCATGCAAACAGGTTTTAGTTGGGTACAGTTCCGAGCCACATGGAGGCAGTGGTCAATTGTCAGGGATTTGTCTCTCCTGGTATTAGGAGTTTATGTCGCGCTTTGTTCAATTGGCTATCACCAGAAATCCATGGCCACGGTGGATGAGATTTACTGATAGTTGATCAGTAGTATCTCTGTTGGTGATGAGCTTAACTCAGACACGACATATCGGGTTAGTAGGGGTCTGACGTTATCCACCCTCTAGACCCGATATGTGATACTCTTAGATGAAGAAACAGGACTGTACGGAGATTGTCACATTCAGGCTCAGTAGGATAAGGATGTACATGATTGTCGACCCCCCTTTCGGCAATTACCTGGGTAGCCGTTACGTACAGCTAGTGCCACTGACGTACTTATGGTTAAACCCACTGCCATCATATTATCGAGTCTTTAGATTCCCACACAGAGGGTTTTCCCGGTTCAGGCGATAGATGTAGGAGCCGTACGATGGTACGTGCAGGGCTCTGATTAAATACGTGTACGGGATGTTAGTTGTATGTATTGTTAGTGTATATGCCCTAGGGGCCATTATTGTATCATACTAGTTTGTATATTACTTAATGGAAGCTTGGGATATTCACATGTATATAACAGTCTTGCTAAACATGGTAGTATGCTACTTGGTTTTTCTATCTTAATATGTGAGTATACGTATTGATAGAGCTCTTTGGATCTTGCTTGACTACCAGCGTTGTGATGGCAGTCACACTAGTTGGGGCTGGGTAGTCTACAAGCACATCCTTATTCAGGTCCCTAGTCGTTGGATTATCGAGACAGGGCATCGGTACTCCGGAGTAGACTAGTGTGTACACTTCTCATCCCAGTTGGGGAGATGGTCTGTCCCACAGCCGTCAGTACGTCGTACTAGAGATAGTATGCAGGTGCTCGTTGGGTTACGGGTACACCGGACAGGACTCACAGGGAACTGTTGGATGGTTTTATACCAGTCATCAGTGAACAGTTCCCAGGTGACATGAGTACAGCATAGTCCGCAAACTTGACACTGCTGCTTCGCCTCGAGTGTGTCCTACTGTTCTTAGATTGCTACCCTACCACGGCTCAAAGTAGTCATGCAAACAGGTAGCAGTTGGGTGCAGTCCCGAGCACTTGGAGGCAGTGGCGGTTAGACAGGATTCGTCTCTCCCGGTATTGGGGATTGATATCGCGCTGTGTCAGAGAGCCATTACACAAAGTCCCTGGCCAGGGCAAGCGAGATTTGATGGTAAGTTCCAGTAGTTTCTCAGGGTGTAATGGGCTTCGCTCCGACATGACTTATACCGCTATTAGGGGACTGACGCTTGCCGCCCCCTAAGCCCGATATGCGATAGTCTTAGACGAACGGACCGGACTGTACGGAGATTGTCACATCAGACTCAGTAGGAGTTCGGATGGGTTTCCTCATCGGCCTTCTTATCGACATCTACCTGGGGACCGTTACGTACAGCTAGTGCCGCTTGCGGTCTGTGGTTAAACCCACTGCCAGCGTAGTAGTCGAGTCTCTAGAGTCCCACGCAGAGAGTTTCCCTACTCCAGGCAAAACGATATAGAGGTCGTATGGTTTTACGACAAGGGTTCGGACGCATACGTGTGTTTACGCACGTACGACTTTCGGACAGTTTTTACTAGTCGGCTTTTGTTTAAGCCAGTTACTAGTATCCGGTTATTGGATTTATACAGTCTAAAGTTTTTCCGTGTTTTCACGGATAGGAGGGGCGTTCTCGTAATTGCGCGAGAAGCTTCTAGAAGATAGTGACTAAGGAGGTTTAGGTGGCATATACATTGAATGAGATTAGTGAGTCATATGGATGATTCATCCATGTCATTAATGCTTCATAATTGCTTAATGACTCATGGAGATGAATCACCACAAGATATTTATCAAGCATGGTTGTAAATCATTTTCTTTTATTTTCTTGATAAAATAAAATGCTTGATATATATTATGATAACTCATTTCCTCTTCTTATTATTATGTTCACCTTCTCTCTCCTCAAGCTCTCTCTCTTCAAACCCTAATCCACCCCTCTCATGTGTTGAGTACAAGGATTAGTTAGACTACTTAATCTATAACCATACTCTATTTCATCTAGGTACTTTGATTAGCACTTAAAGATACCTAGTTGCCTCAAGTTTAGAGGCAAAGCTTGGAGTTTAGCTCTCGTGGTGGATCGTCTACTACTTGGAGAAGGCCGAGGAGGAGGTGGAGTTCGTAAAGACGAAGGACACGGTTCTTTAGGTATAATCCCTTTACATAGTAGTTGTTAACTTCTATATTTGATGTTAGTTATCGTTTAGTTTCGATTCATGCGGTTAGTCGATGTTTAGCATAAAAACAAGATCGTTTTTCATATTTTCGCCTCCCCGCTAGTCGTGGGGTGTTGTACATCAACTTACATGTATGCCCTAGAGGCCATTATTGTACATGATTGTATATTATAGTGGATGCTTGGACATATATATAGAGGACTTTCTTGCTCGACATGATAGTATGCTATCTGGTTGTTCTTTGTCATAACATGTAGACTTCTATTGTGATACTGTCTTGCTCTCATATGTTGATAAAGCCCTTAGGATGTGTACTTGACTACCAGGACTATGATGAAGATCAAACTAGTGGGGCCAGGGTAGTCCATAAGTTCATCATTTAATTGTTTCTAGTCGATGGTGTATCAAGACGGGGCATCAATATTCCAGAGTAGACTAGCGTATACGCTTCTTGACCCATATGATGGGAGATGGATGATCCCACATCCATTAGTGTTTGATATCAAAGACGGTATACGGGTGCTCAGTGGAGACTGGGTACCCTGAACAGGATTCGCCGAGAACTCTTAGATGGTATTATACATATCGTCAAATAGCAGTTCTCTGGTGACACTGGTACAAGTTAGTTTGTAGACCCGAGATCGTTATAGAGTCTTGTGTGATTCCCACTGTGCTTTGATTTCCACCTTACAACATTCAAGAGAACGTGCAAAACGGTGGTTTTTGGGTACAGTCAAGAGTCACATGGAGGCAATGAGCGATAGGAGGGGTTTCGTCTCTCCCAGTATTGGAGGTTGATGTTGCGCTGTGCTCGATTGGCTATAACAGGAAGTCCCTGGCCAGGGCTGATACGGAGATTTACTGGTAAGTGTTATCAGTAGTTTCTCGACCCGTTATGAGCCTCACATCGGCACGACTTATCAAGTTACTGGGGTCTGACGTTTACCACCCCTAGACTAGATATGCGACATATCAAACGAAGAGACCGAACTGTACGGTAGTGTTATTTTTGGATTCACAAGAGTATGGACAAGATTTCTTGTTGATCTTCTGATCGCTCAATACCCGGGTAGTCGTTACATCCAGCTAGTACGACTGACGGCTTGTGGGTGACTGATATGATCATCACCTACTGCCAACGTATTGACGAGTCATTAGAGTCCTACACAGAGGTTCCCTAGCTCATGCGAAATGAAGTAGGAGCACATATGTGATATGTGCGGGACCGAGATTAATACGTATATGTGATACCGTATTCTATTCTAATGATATGTGATATCGGTCAGTTATATGTGATATAGCCGGGTTGTCGAATCAAGTGTTGATTCGATAAGTTGATACAAATAATATTAGTCGGTTATATGTGATATAGCCTGATTATTAATCAAGTGTTGATTTAATAATTTAATGTATAATTGTATATTTGATATATTAATTTACATTAACTAATATTAGCTCACTTAAGCATTTCTTTTTCTCACTTGTGCACATTTAATATATATGTGATATATATTATTGTGTCATGCTTGTTGATACATGCAACATGGGTGTATGAGACTCACACCATGCTTATGATAATGTAAGGGTTTATTTATTTAAAGTAAAACAAAATTAGTTGGAAATTAGCACATGGCTTGAAGCTTGTAGAAACTTGTAGAACCATTGACTTAGTCCACTAATTTTGTCTTACCATAGATATTTATTAACCTAACCATTATCTAAAGCTATGGTTAAGTCTCTACATGAGTTAAATGAGATATTATCTCACCCTTGGTTGCTATTCTCACACATGACATTCTCCACTTCATCTTCTTCTTCATCTCCAAGAGCTCTCTAGGTTTTGAGGAGGTGAAGAAAATTAGTCAGAAAAATATTTCTAAAGTGAGCGAAATTCCTACTTCATCAACCTACACTAGATTAGCCATTTAGTTTAGCTTGTTTGCTTCACTAATTTCTAATTAGTGAAGAGGTAGCTTGAGTTAGTGTCTCCTCGACGTTGATCATCTTCGGCCTCGAAGACTTCAAGCAAGCTTGTTCATTTCACCTTGTGGAGCCTTACTAGAGTCCGGAAGATCACTACTTGGAGCGAAGGGAATACTTCACGGAGCTTTTGAAGTGAAGGACCGGTCTACAAAGGTTGTATTCCTTGTTCACTTTGTATGTAAAGTTGTTTACATTCTAGCTGTTAGTGATATGTATGCCCTAGAGGCCATTACTGTACATACGATGTATATTGTAGTGGATGCTTGGACATATATATGGAGGACTTTCTTGCTCGACATGATAGTATGCTATCTGGTTGCTCTTTATCTTAACGTGTACACTGATTGTCTCTATGTTTCAAGTTGATAAAGCCCTTAGGATGAATACTTGAATACGAGGACTATGATGCAGATCATACTAGTGGGGACAGAGTAGTCGCTATGTACATCCTTCAAATGTTCCTAGTCGTAGGTGTATCGAGACAGGGCATCGATATACCAGAGTATACTAGCATATAGCTTCTCGACCCATGTAGATGGGCGATGGATGATCCCATATCCATTGGTGTTTGACATCATAGGCAGTATACGGGTGCTAAGTGTAGACTGGGTACACTGGACGGACTCGCCGAGAACTCCCAGATGGTATTATACCTCTCGTCAGATGGTAGTTCTCTGGTGACACTGGTACAGGTTAGTCTGTAGACCCGAGATCATCATAGAGTTTTGTATCATTCCCACTGTGCTTTGATTTCCACCTTACCGTGTTCAAGAGAACGTGCAAAACGGTGGCTTTTAGGTACAGTCCCGAGTCACATGGAGGCAATGAGCGATAGGAGGGGTTTCGTCTCTCCCGGTATAGGGAGTTGATGTTGCGCTGTGCTCGATTGGCTATAACAGGAAGTCCTTGGCCAAGGCTGCTTCAAAGATATACTGGTAAGTGTTATCAGTAGTTTCTCGACCCGTTATGAGCCTCATATCGACACGACTTATCGAGTTACTGGAGTCTGACATTTACCACCCCTAGACAAGATATGCGACATATCAGACAAAGAGACCGAACTGTACGGTAGTGTTACTGATTGGATTCACAGGAGTGTGAGAAGGCTTGCTTGTTGATCTTCTGCTTGCTCAATACCCAGGTGGCCATTACGTTTAGCAGACCGCTTGTGTCTTGTGGGTGTTTGATATGATCATCACCTACTGCCGGTGTATTGACGAGTCTTTAGAGTCCTACACAGGGTTTCCTGGCTCAAGCGAAATGGAGTAGGAGCACATATGTGATATGTGTGGGACCGATATTAATACGATATGTGATACTGTATTCTATTCTCGCGTTTTGTGACATTGGTCGGCTATATGCAATATAGCCGGGTTATCGGATCAAGTGTTGATTCGATAAGTTGTTACATAAGATATTAGTCGGTTATAGACGGATTATTAAATCAAGAGTTGATTTAATAATTTAATGTATAATTATATATTAGATATATTACATTACATTAACTAGTATTAGCTCACTTAAGATTTCTTTTCTCACTAGATTGTGCACATTGTATATATGTGATATATGCAAGTGTACATGTTTGTGTCATGCTTGATGATACATACAAGATGGGTGTATGAGACTTAAACCATATTAAGGTTAAATTAGGGTTTATTTATTCCTTAAAGAATAACAAAAGAGAGATGACTTGGTCAATGTTGTCAAGCTTTCATGAAGCTTGTAGAAACATTGACAAAGTCCACTCTTTTGTCATTCCTTAAGATATTACTTAACCCAACCCTTAACCTTATAGCTTGGTTAATTCTCTACATGAGTTAAGCATGAGGACTTAACTCACCCATGGTTACATAATTCATTTGGATGAATAATTAACATGAGTTCATATTCATCTTCTTCTTCCTCTTCAAAAGCTTTCTAGCTTCAATGGAGGTATGAGAAAAAGTGTGAGAAAATCAATTCTAAAGTGAGCCCACTTCCTACTTCATCATCCTCTACTACTTGCTATACAGTATAGGGTGTTCTCTTCACAAAGTTAATGACCTAGTGAAGAAATAGCTTGGGTTAGTGACTCCTTGACCTAGATCATCTTCGGCCTCGAAGTCATCGAAGCAAGCACGTTCGTTTCTTCAAGGAAGCCTCTCTAGAGTCCGGAGTTCACGATCGCAGCGAAGGGGACTGCTACACAGAGCTATTTGAAGTGAAGGACCGGTCTACAAAGGTTGTATTCCTTGCTCACTTTTTATTGCAAAGTGTTTGCATATTGTTTTCCGTATTATTTCTAGTATACGATCGATGTTTAGGGTTAGCTAGAACGGCAAATTTGAATTTGGCATGGACGATGTCTCCCGAAACCTTGCTGCCGTCGTAGGTAACCCAACACTAGCATTACCCTAATTCTCTAGTCAGGATCTTGTTTTGGATTCTTTAGCACGCTAAATTTTTGAAAACGGCATGGTTGAAGCCTTCCAAAACCCAGTAGTCGTTCTAGGGAAGTCTACAGTGGTATCGGAGCCAAACTAAAGAATTAGACGATGTTAGTAGAATTACAAAACCTAAACAACTCCAAAACAATCGAAACATAACCCTAGTTTCTGTCGATTTTTTCAGAGCCTCTAAAATTTTTTGAAGCAGTTGCAGAATGTTGCATACGATGTAACATGAACACGAGACCAAAACGAACCCATTTCGCCGGATTTTACCCGGCGAAATGCTTGGAAAAACCGGCCTGGCCGGTTCTGGCATGTTAGTTTGGCTTCGTTTTGGTTTGGTGTTCCGGTCTCTGGGGTTAGGTGTTTCAGGTATTGTTTGTTTTTACTAAGATTACATGTGATGTTATCTTTCTGTAAAGGCAATTCAGAGTGTTTCGTAGTCGTAATTTTAACATCGTTTTGGGTACTTTTGACGACGTTGAAAAGTTCGAACGAATATCAAAAACTCAACTAAATTTTCCAAAAGTTGGATTTTTTCCAAGTTAAAATTATTCAAAAATCATGCAAGTAATTCTATGGACCCTCTAGAAGAACGATACCCAAACTCGACTTTTTCACCCTGGAACCGCGGCCAAACCCTGGGGTTTGCGGCAGTTCTGCGACGCCATGAGTGAGGCGTGGGTCGGCACTTCTACGGTTGGTCCATAGGTATTATGGCATGTTCTTGTTGGATATAGTGCCCTCAGAGTCAATTATTGGATCACAGACACGTGATTGCAATGATTGAGGGAGGACCTATACTGGTAGGACAGTCTTACTCGAGATGATAATATGCTATCTGGTTTATCTTTATCATCGTGTACTGCTTTAGGTGACCTTACAGGTCACTATTGCACATTGATAGAGCCCTTAAGATTCTTGCTTGACTGCCAGCAGTATGATGGCGATCATATACGTGGGAGCTGGGGTCTATAAGCGCATCCTTAAATGGTCCCTAGTCGTGGGAGTTTCGAGACAGGGTATCGATACTCCAGAGTAGACTAGTGTATACAGTCGAGACCCAGACGAGGGACGGTGGCCGGTCTCACAAGCCACTGGTGTCAGTTGGTTCACCTAAGACGTATACAGGTTCTCATTGGGTTATGAGTACACCGGACAGGACTCGCCGGGAACATGCTAGTTGGGATTATACCAGACGTCAGATAGCAGTTTCCTAGTGACATGTGTATATTTTAGTTCATCGACCTGAGATCGTCATTTGTCTTGTGTGAGTTCCCACTGTGCTTTGATTACTACCCTACCACGGCTCAAAATAGTCATGCAAACATGTTTTAGTTGGGTACAGTCCCGAGCCACATGGAGGCAGAGAGCGGATCGGCAGGGGTTTTGTCTCTCTCGGTATTGGGGGTGAGGTCGCGCTGTGTCTAGGAGAGCCATTACACAAAGCCCTCGGCCGAGGCAGGAGATTTACCGGTAGGAATTCCAGTAGTATCTCAGGGTGTTCTGGGCTACACTCCGACACGACTTGTACCGCTTTTGGGGGTCTGACTTTTATCAACCCCCTAGGCCCGCCATGCGATACTCATAGACGAACGGACCGGACTATACGGATATTGTCACTGACAGGCTCAGTAGGGTGTCAGGATGAGTTCGCTCATCGACATCCCTTTTGGTCAATACCTGGTGGCCCGTTACGTATGGCTAATACCTCTGACATGCTAGTGGTTAAATCCACAGCCAAAGGTAATGACGAGTCTTTAGAGTCCCCCACAGACAGTTTCTCAAGTTTCGGGCGAAACGCTGTAGAGGCCCTATGGAGATATGGCAGGGTTCGATCAGATACGTGCGGTATTGCACGGATCATGATCGGACGGATAATACTAGCGGGCTTTGGTTTAAGACAGATCCTAGTATTGTACAGTATAGATTTTGTCTCATTGCATTTGTATTCGGTCGGAATACAAATGCGGGTATGTATATACAGTCGCGGGGTTTTCCTGTAATTTATTACGGGATCAGTTTTTTGTAGTTGTCAGTTTGCATTCCGTTTCGGCCAGTTTTCCTTTGTTCCTTCACGGCCGGATTTTTCTGATGGAGGGGGTTATTTGCAAGTGTGCAAATTAGATATATGGAGGGGGTTTCTTGTAAATGAGAGATTATGATAATACAAGCATCTTTGCTTTTTCATGGTGTGCATTTATGAGAAGGGATTTATGAAAGGATTGGATTAGAATTGATGTCATATTATTTCCTTGTTATCACCCATTTTCTTATGCTCACCCACACACTCTCTTGTGCTCACCTCCCTTGCTTTTTCCCTCCTCCAATTTGCTTGGCCGGCCACATTCTTGTGAGGGTGTAGGGAATTCATTTTTGGTGTGAGAAAAATCATTCATTCTCATATATGCTTGTATCAAAAGTTCATTTCCATTGTTCATTCTCTCCTCCATCAAAAATGGCAACTTCAATCACCCCATAGAGGCAAACCATTCTACCCTATTCTGCAGCAATTCTTGGACACGTCGGCTCGCCAACTTCGTGTCCGAGTTGCCTCGGTCCAGAGGTGGGAGCCCGTAAAAGAATCCGGCGGTGTGGTGCCCTTTCCGACGATGAGGTGAAGACCGGAGATTCCGCGAGGAGATCGGAGTGGAGGCCGAAGACCGAAGGATACGGATCGCTCGGTATAGCATTCTATCCCTTCTCTAGATAGCTAGATGTAGGTTATTGGTTTCGATCCGGGTTTTTTGGATGCGGTAGTGCCGGTTTTCAAGTTAAGAAATATTTTCATTTCCGCATTTTGGCCTCGGATAGACGGCCGGGACGCTACCGTAGTCCTACATGGTATCAGAGCCACGCCATTAACCTAGTCTAGCTTGCTCTAACGTGTTTACAAGTTCGATCGAACGAAAATTCCAAAAACCGCGTTTTCATGCATCAGGTTTCTGTCGAATTTGTGCTGTGCTCAAAAAATTATTTGGTACATTGCAAAAATACGTGCAGGGTTTTATAAGCATTCTGTAAAAATTTGGTCGGCTGAAGTTACTGTAGCGCGGTGGATTAGCAGCCAAAACCATGTTATGGCCGCGGATCCGCTGCCGAATTGTTGCCAAACTCCACCAAATTTCTACAGTGGGTTTCTGACATGGAAATAGGGTTTCTGGTATATTCTTTTTGGGCCCAGATTTATTTTGAGTGCTACAGTTGTGCTTGGGGCCCACTTCGGTAAATTTTGTCGATCGAAAATTTTAAATATGTTAGTTCACAGTATTTACATTATATCTGCGACCGTGAATGTCACTTGATCGGTAAATCCTGTCTAACTGTCATAGCCCTTTTAGACGGATTTGCGAACGTGACATTCACGTTGATGTTCTGTGTTGTGTTGTGATGTTGTGGATTTGTCGTGGTGGATAGCCTGGATGCAATGGTAGTACAGTTTGGTTATTATATACATTTGATACTGCGGGGCGAGCGTCCGACATGTGGACTGCCGTCACTGCCTGTTTGTATATTATTCTTTTAGGGCACGACCGGGCTGAGGTCGATGTACCCGTTGTATATATTTTACTTTCTGTACTAGTATTACGCCGCGGAGGGGTGCACGGGTAGCCGGGTTCTAGAGGGCAACGGGCCCGCATCTCATGGCTTTGAGACGGAGGGGGCTTCACTCTAGAATTGGCGGGCTATTCGCCGCACTCGTAGGGGGTACAGGTTGACCCAAGGAGGGGTGCTCAAGTTACCGGATTCCGTGAAGTGCTGGGTGGTCCATTCACGTTGTTGAAGGGGGCTGCCTCGCTTCAGGTTTTGGCGGGTAACTTGCCGCGCCCGTAGGGGTCTAGGATTTCATTGCACAGGCTATCCGCACGACCAGGGGAACGTCGGGTTTCAGTAGCGGCTCTATGAAACCCGAGGATCCCAGATATCTGTATTGTTCTGTGATGCTTATTACATTTCTGTGATGTTGCATTTTATCACGCCTTGAGCGAATATTAAATATTGATATATATACTAGTAGATGTTGTATATGTTTTGCATCTGCGCTTGTCCAGTCCCCGCTCTGTCGTTAGTTAAGTAACCTAATGGGTGATGACGGGACCCAGTGGCGAATGCGGATGGCATATACGTACATCATTATTTTCATTCTTTATTGGTGTGATCAATTGATGGGACTGCATTGATTCGGATCAATGCAAGCTAAACAAACCTATTCAGATGTTGTTGGAACAATTTTTCAAAAAGCTGTTATTGCAAGGACGTTCTCTTTTGTTTTGCACAGTGGTATTCGGTTACGAATATCCAGCACTTCAGTCGACGAGGCAAGGGCCGAGATCCCTTCACCGGATGTAACCCCTTGGACAGAAGTTTGCGTCAGGGTAATAACTTCACTATAGCCGATTGCCTTTTTGCTTTGCATCGTGGTATTTAGTTGGAATATCCTGCACCCCATTCTACGGGGAAAGTGCCGAGATCCCTTCACCGGGAGTGAGCTCTTTAGCAAAAGTTTTCGTCACTATATTTTTATAAAAAGGCTATGCTATTCCTTCAACAATATCAAGTTCATTATGTTAAAGGTTTTTCGCCAAAAACCAGCCGTAGCCCTCCGTCATTTCTTACGGGTATTGTTTAGTATTCGTGCTGCGTTTATTGACTCCGTCAAGACGTAGTGTACGGTAGCTAAGTGGTGCTTGTTTGTTGCATAAATGGGATTGGTTAGGACAGTCGTGCGGCCTTGTTGACTCTGTCAAGGGCACGTACGGGTGGGTTTAATGCAATCCAGATAATGGCGGGTTAAACTTGACTAGGACTCTTTGATTTGTTGACTCCGTCAAGGTCACTTGGGTCCTTGGGGTAAAAACACACATCGGGAGTTTCTAAAGAAACTGAAACTTTCCACGCATGTACATACCTTCTGGAGTGTGGTGACGTGAGTGGATTCCGTCACGTTATCATGCGATGATAGTTGGATCCTGATTCCCACTGATGAGTTGGTTTACTCCTCGGGTGATCCCGAATAATTCTTCTTTCAGGTTTGGAGGAGAATTTGACGTTACAGTGGGAGGTTTCCTTATTAGATAAAGTGATAACCATTCTGATCTAGGTTAGAGTGCACGCTGAGTGTTTCTTTTCTCTCTCTCTTTGGCAGCGTCCATGGCCCGACCCTTGACTATGACTCAGTGACCAAGTTGACCGAACCTTCTTAAACACTGGCTTTTGGATTGTCAGAGTTGCATACCTCATTGCCACTCCTGCTTTTACCCTTTTCTCCAGGACACCCCGTATTACTACGAACGTCCACTTCCATTGGATAAAACCATCGTATGGTTATATACGAACTCGAAGGAATTTATTCGAGGATGGTTTCCGGTTCTGGAGAAAACGAATAGGACTATTCTGTTGTCTTTTCCTTTTACCTTCTCTCAGGTTGCGAGTGCTCCTTGGATTAGGAAAGTACACATATTACGCTTATTGGATAGTCTTCTTCCAAACCATAGGCAGGTGCCGACCGATAGGGAATGAAGAAAACCATTAAGCCTAAAAGGTGTACAGAAGGTATTAAGTAAAGACATATCAAGGGATTAGTAAGAGGGCAAAGTAAACTGCGACTGCTATTCATGACCGAACCAAGTATTTCATTACCACTCCCACTTCACCTTTGTATTTCTCCAGAACACTCCGTATCACTACGAAGATCCACAGTTATTTGGATACTCCATCGTATGGTTATATACGAACTCGAAAGGAACTTGTTCCAGTTCGGGGATGGATTCTGGTTCAGGAGAAATAGGAATAAGGTTTATTCAGGTGTCTTTTATCTTTACCTTCTCTCATGTTGCGAGTGCTCCTAGGATTAGGATAGTACACCCATTATTCTTATTGGATAGTCTTCTTCCAAACCATAGGCTGGTGCCGAAAGGTGGGGAAGGAAGAAAACCATTTAGCTTAAGGGGGTGTACAGAAGGTAATGACTAAAGACATATGAAGGGATTTGGAGAGATGACAAAGAAATATACGGTTACAATTGTGAATCTGGATAATGGAAGTGACATTACTAAGGATACCCGGATACCCCTACGAAACATTTACATGTTTCAGTTTCACTGTGTATTGTTAAAAGAAAACTGATTTCCCAATTAGCCCTTGCTCCAGGGTATATATTTACCAGGATTGATTCTCACATCTGTATGGTTTTACAGATGATGAGTGGGAGTAAGTTATTGGGAATTGGGTGATTATCCTCATTATATCGGGATTCGTTGTAATTGGTGATATTTGAGGAAGTCACCCGGGTTGTTTGCCGGATGGCAAATATTTGGTTTTGAATATCCGTTGTTATGCACCAATTTCAAATTGATATATCTGTACGTCTATTTTTATAGAGTGAGATATACCTTTTTGAAATTATGTCTGTGACATTTACCTATATCAGTGGATGGTTAGGTAAGGAGTATTAAATAGCGGTGTAATTCTTCTTAACCATAAGTACAGTTTTCAACCTACGACACACAGCGATTGAGTTATTAGACTCAAGGTACTTATACAGAGTATTGTATGTTGTCCAGTGTCCATTAGGACAGATGGGTTGGTCCCCGTACTATATTCTGTTTACTTGTGACTTCTCTAGTTCTTAGACATGTGTTTCGTAGAAATGCAACGTCTAAGTTTTGAGAAGATATAGGTAAAAGGATAAAGTAGAGAACCAGGTATTGCAAGTATCAGGATTCTTCAAGGTGATCGAAGATGTAGATACTTGTGTATGGTGTTCAGTTGATAGTAATGATTGAGAGAACTTGCTTCTCTTTCAGGTTACTCATAATTCGAAGCACTCCTAAGTTGAGTAATGCTGATTGGCCTCTCTCCATTTAGTTGACATGCACTGGAGACAGCTGCATGATTTGAATCTGGTTCAATTAAATTAGTGCCTCTATTTCTGTATTGGATATAGAACAGTTCATATCTTGACATTGTTAAGCTACGGGGAGCTTTCCGACTTATGCTTAAAACCAGACTTCGGATAACTCAAAGCACGTTTCCGTAATGGCTGTTTGTGGGTTGACCCGGGCTATGACGAGGGTTGACTTTCTACCATCTGGAAGATCAATAGTGATATTGTTCTTGAATCGCCACAGTTTTAATAAAAATGGATTTTTTTCCGAAAATAGTAGTGGGGGTATGGTAGAACTGGAAGTGATTCCAGAACCGCAAACGATTACTAAAAATTTGATATGAACCTAAAGATTCAATCTGATTTCACATTCCATTAGCCACTCCGCAGACATGGTGGGTAACCTCAAACGCTCGAGAGGTACTTCCGTAGCCTCAAGGACGGTGACGGGGAGGTTCTTGTTTACCCAGACTTGCCATTACTGTTGTTCCAGGCTATGAGACCCGGCAGGAGGATGAGTATAGCGTCGTTCTGAACTAGCTTTAGAAGCGTACGTGTATATTATTCTGCCAGGGGGTTGTCGTAGTCAGTGGGAGCAGCGGAAGCATTGGTGGAAAAGTAGCTTACGTCTATTTGTAGACTAAAGCAGATATAGCGGAGAAAGATCATCTATTTCTAATGTGACAGTCATAGGTTTGACTTCATCAGAATAGGGGATGGATCTGTTAAGAAGGTAGTAGGGTGTGATGTCCTGGTATCTGGATGACATACACAGAGTAGGAAGTGAAATTCCTATACTACGATCGGTTATACTTTGGTCGTCACACAGTGGTTTCTCCACATAGGACTTGGATTTCATATCAGACATTCTGGTTACTAGATCTATGGTTTTAGATCTAGATTTGGGTAGTTTCCCAATCAGGGTACTTAGACAGCATTCTAAAGGTATTTAGAATGGACGACTCCAGGCATGGTAGTGTACCTGCAGGTGATGGAGTCACCCTCTCTAATGGTGTCTTACAGACTAAAGGGGAGAGGGGTGTGCATGATTGGCAGATCATTTGCTTAGGCAATTAAGTCAATCATGAGATGTCAAGTACCACACCAGATGTTGTTTTTGCAGTAGATGCAATAAGTTGATATTTATCCAATCCTGGAGAAACATTCGGAAGCAGTTTTAGAACATAAGTGGATGTTCTAGGGATATGATAACGGCATCCTCCTTCGGGAGACAGTTATCATTCCAGGCTTCCAAGGTGACCTGAATGACAGAGTGGCTATCAGAGTTATAGTTTTCCCTTTGACGAGAGGCAGTATTTTGGACAGCTGGTCCAAGCGGATACTGAGGGAGGTGTGGCGCAGGATACTGATTAAGTTCAGTTGTCGATACAGTCTAAGAAGTTTGGATTTGGAGTTCATTTATGAGCTAGGTCCCATCAGATATCCAGACATATTCTAAGACAGGTATTGCTCATTTCGGGAGATGGCTTTCTCCGTAAACTTGAGATAAAGAGAGACATAGAAAGAAACATAAGGGCGGTTCGACTCATTGAGGCTATTCCTCGAACACAATAGTTTCGCAAACGGGCTTTGTGAGACAGATTAGTAGAGGAATTGGGTGTTCGGTATCACACGGGCTGTGAGTATGCGACATCGCAATAATTATCCTTGAGTGCAAATGGGAGATTGTTGGATATAGTGCCCTCAGAGTCAATTATTGGATCACAGGCATGTGATTGCAATGATTGAGGGAGGACCTATACTGGTAGGACAGTCTTACTCGAGATGATAATATGCTATATGGTTTATCATTATCATCATGTACTGCTTTAGGTAACCTTACAGGTCACTATTGCACGTTGATAGAGCTCTTAGGATTCTTGCTTGACTGCCAGCAGTATGATGGCGATCATATACGTGGGAGCTGGGGTCTATAAGTGCATCCTTAAATGGTCCCTAGTCGTGGGAGTTTCGAGACAGGGTATCGATACTCCAGAGTAGACTAGTGTATACAGTCGAGACCCCGACGAGGGGCAGTGGCCGGTCTCACAAGCCACTGGTGTCAGTTTGTTCACCTAAGATGTATACAGGTGCTCATTGGGTTATGAGTACACCGGACAGGACTCGCCGGAAACATGCTAGTTGGGATTATACCAGACGTCAGATAGCAGTTCCCTGGTGACATGTGTACAGGTTAGTTCATCGACCTGAGATCGTCATTTGTCTCGTGTGAGTTCCCACTGTGCTTTGATTACTACCCTACCACGGCTCAAAGGAGTCATGCAAACAGGTTTTAGTTGGGTACAGTCCCGAGCCACATGGAGGCAGTGAGCGGATCGGCAGGGGTTTTGTCTCTTCCGGTATTGGGGGTGAGGTCGCGCTGTGTTTAGGAGAGCCATTACACAAAGCCCTCGGCCGAGGCAGGATATTTACTGGTAGGTATTCCAGTAGTATCTCAGGGTGTTCTGGGCTATACTCCGACACGACTTGTACCGCTTTTGGGGGTCTGACTTTTACCAACCCCCTAGGCCCGCCATGCGATACTCATAGACGAACGGACCGGACTGTACGGATATTGTCACTGACAGGCTCAGTAGGGTGTCAGGATGAGTTCGCTCATCGACGTCCCTTTTGGTCAATACCTGGTAGCCCGTTACTTATGGCTAATACCTCTGACGTGCTAGTGGTTAAATCCACAGCCAAAGGTATTGACGAGTCTTTAGAGTCCCCCACAGACAGTTTCTCAAGTTTCGAGCGAAACGCTGTAGAGGCCCTATGGAGATATGGCAGGATTCAATCAGATACGTGCGGTATTGCACGGATCATGATCGGACGGATAATACTAGCGGGCTTTGGTTTAAGACGGATCCTAGTATTGTACAGTGTATATTTTGTCTCATTGCATTTGTATTCGGTCGGAATACAAATGCGGGTATGTATATACAGTCATGGGGTTTTCCTGTAATTTATTACGGGATCAGTTTTTTGAAGTTGCCAGTTTGCATTCCGTTTCGGCCAGTTTTCCTTTGTTCCTTCACGGCCGGATTTTTCTGATGGAGGGGGTTATTTGCAAGTGTGCAAATTAGATATATGGAGGGGGTTTCTTATAAATGAGAGATTATGATAATACAAGCATCTTTACTTTTTCATGGTGTGCATTTATGAGAAGGGATTTGTGAAAGGATTGGATTAGAATTGATGTGATATTATTTCCTTGTTATCACCCATTTTCTTATGCTCACCCACACACTCTCTTGTGTTCACCTCCCTTGCTTTTTCCCTCCTCCAATTTGCTTGGCCGGCCACATTCTTGTGAGGGTGTAGGGAATTCATTTTTGGTGTGAGAAAAATCATTCATTCTCATATATGCTTGTATCAAAAGTTCATTTCCATTGTTCATTCTCTCCTCCATCAAAAATGGCAACTTCAATCACCCCATAGAGGCAAACCATTCTACATTATTCTGCAGCAATTCTTAGACACGTCGGCTCGCCAACTTCGTGCCCGAGTTGCCTCGGTCCAGAGGTGGGAGCCCATAAAAGAATCCGGCGGTGTGGTGCCTTTTCCGACGAGGAGGTGAAGACCGGAGATTCCGCGAGGAGATCGGAGTGGAGGCCGAAGACCGAAGGACACGGATCGCTCGGTATAGCATTATATCCCTTCTATAGATAGCTAGTTGTAGGTTAATGGTTTCGATCCGGGTTTTTAGGATGCGGTAGTGCCGGTTTTCAAGTTAAGAAAAATTTTCGTTTCCGTATTTTGGCTTCGGATAGACGGTTGGGGCGCTACCGTAGTCCTACAGTTCTGAGTATTTTTAAAACTGTGCTCAAGTATTGAGCTCTCCGGGAAACTTTGGGTGATTGTTGATTCGAACGAAATGTTTAACATCGTCTAGCTATCTGTGATGTGATACAATATTTAGAATCTAAACTGTTTAGTTTTGTGAAAATTGATTAGCTGCTTGTAAATTTAACATTTCGGTCTCAGAAGGAATCGAGAATCTTGTTGAATTATCCGATTTCTTTTGAAAATGTGTTTTCATGAGTGAGACCCAAATGTAAGATTTACAATGTTAGGCATGAAATCCGAAATATGAGATATTCCGGGTTTATGATGTCTAAAGGCTGTGTCGATTCCAAATGTTATAGTTTGAGTTTTCTTTTCTGCGACCGTAAGTGTAATATGTGGTGTATCGCCGGTTTCGTTGCTATATGTCAAAGACGATTAGGATACGCAAATTTACTTACGTTGATGACATGTGATGTTATGTGTTGTTGGGATATGTTGTATTGAATCGTCGTGTTTGAATAGCCGGGAGTTTTTGCGTGAGATGGGAGTTTTTCATTTTCATTCATGTAAGAAATTGTATGTAATATTCTTTTATTGGGGCACTTCCGGGTTGAGGATGATGTCACCATTGATATATATTATTTACTTTTCCGCATTAGGATAGACCAAAGGTGGGGAGCACAAGTAACCGGGTTCTAGAGTCCAGTGGGAGACCATCTCGAGGAGTCGGGTCCGGGTCTCCTAACTCTAGAATTGGTAGGGTTGCTTGCCGCTCTCATAGGGGTCTAGGGATGTGGGTTTGGCTATTCATCACGACCGTGGAATCCGTGTTTTTTATTGGCTTAATTTAAAACACGGAATTCCTGGTATATCCAATATTTCAATTGTGAACTTCTGCTGCTGATATTCTGTGATGTGATCACTTTATATGCATGAGACGAATGCTTTATTATTATATATATGATATATAATAAACGTTGCTTATGTTTTGCACCCGCGCTAGTCCCGCCCCATTATGCCGTTAGTTAAGTAACCTAACGGTGCATAACAGGACACTGTGGCGGATGCGGATGGCATTAGCATACGTTGTATTTTTGTTTCTTCTGTGATGCTTAGGAAGCATAAATGATGGGACTTCATTAATGAGATTAATGAAAAGAAAGAAACATAAAGAAGTTGTAGAATCTATTTTTCAAAAAGGTAGCTCTAGTTCATGTTTTGCATAGTGGTATTCCTTGATCAATATCCAGCACCTCATTCGATGAGGAAAGAACCAAGATCCCTTTACCGGGAATGACATCTTTAGCAAAAGCTAGTAGATGCTACACCCACTTGGTTTATTTTGAAAACTACTCGATTTTAAAAAGCGGAGCTTAAACCACTCCTTTTTCAAATCACTAGATTCTACAACGATATCAAGCTCAAAGCGTTAAAGGTTTTTTATAAAAAGCATCCGCAACCTTCCATCATTTTAGGAAGTAGAGTACTTAGTATTCGTGCTATGTTTGTTGGCCATAGTTAAGGCGTAGTGTACGATAGCTAAGTGATGTCTTCCTACACAGCATATGATGCGATTAATTAGGACATTTGTATGACTTTGTTGACCATAGTTAAGGGTCATATAGGTGGGTCTAATTAATCATGAAATGATGGGTAGGACTTGACTAGTGCTTATGATTTGTTGACCATAGTTAAGGTCATAAGTCACTTGCGGTAAAAACCACATCGGGAATTTCAAGAGTTGAAATTTGCAATGAGATTGCATACCTTCTATGAGATAGTTGGATCCCGATACACACTGCGAGTAAGAGTTACTCCTATGAGAGTTTACACATCACAATTAGCCGTTCAAGTAGGTGATTAGAAAGGTGTTAACGGGGTTACGCCTCTGGGAAAACGAGATTTATTTTAATTAGGTTCGTGCGAAAGCACGGGGAACCTCCCTCAAAGTACCGACACTGGCCTGGCTGAAAGATTGGCGAACTTGTAGGGTGTAATTAATCCCGGCTAGTCTTACCTTTTAGGGTTTGAAGAAAGATTTGATAAAAACAGTGGGAGCCATCCTGATTAGATAAGATAATAACCAATCCAATCTTGCAAGAGCATACGCTAAGTGTTTTCTTCTCTCTCTCTCCAGGTAGCGACCATTTCAGGCCTTAATCAAGATAATAATATGGATGTATTGACCGAACCTGCTTATTATACTGAGCTGGGGAACGTTGGTTCCGCTCCAACTTATAATTGTTATATGTCTGAGCAGGAAATATGGGAATGCCAGGATTCCCGTGCCACCCAAACGAAGAATGAGCATGCTGATGCACCTACTTCGGGTGTGTTAGTTACAGAGAACTGTTTCTCAGTATACTCTACGTCCTTGGTATTACATACCGGATCGGGATCCCACATATGTAATATGTTACATGGGCTGAAGAAAAGTAGAGAACTGGGAATGGGTGATCATTCTGTAAGAGTAGGGAATGGTGCAAATGTTGCAGCAAAAGAAGTTGGCAAATATCACCTTATATTACCAAATGGTAATGCATTGATTCTAAATGAATTTTATTACATACCGAACCTGATATGCAATATTATATCAGTTTCTTTATTAAGTAAAGAATGATATAATTTTGTATTCCAGGATAATGTTATGAACATTTTTCAGAATCAAAAGTTGATTGGATCAGGCTCGTTAAGTAATGGCATATACATTCTAAATCAAACCACAGTTCTTAACGTACAGAACACACACAAGAAGAAGAGTTCATAAATGAACGAATCCTTCTTGTGGCATTATAGACTAGGTCATATCAAGGCGACACAACTAGCTATGTTACATAAGGATCGATATTTGAATTCGTTCGAATTTTCATCTTATAAAACTTGTCAGTCATGTCTTAAAGGAATGATAACCAAAACTCCGTTTACTGGACACGGAGAAAGAGTTACGGAACTCTTGGGACTGATACATAGTGATGTATGCGGTCCTATGTTTAAATATGCCAGGAATGGTTCCTCGTACTTCATTACATTCACTGATGATCTCTCAAGATATGGACATGTGTTCCTGTTGAAACACAAGTCTGATGATTTTGAGAAATTCAAAGAATATAAGCATGAAGTTGAGAATCAGACGGGTAAAAGTATTAAAATCCTACGATCTGATTGGGGAGGAGAATACTAGAGCACGTAATTCCGTGACTATCTAAAAGAGAATGGGATTCTCTCTCAGCTTACTCCTCCGTATATACCACAGCATAACGGTGTATCAGAGCGGAGGAATCACACCCTATTGGCTATGGTGTGCTCTTTGATGAGCACCGCTGAGTTACCTATTTCCTTTTGGGGTTATGCGCTTGAGACAGCAGCATACCTATTGAATAGAATTCCAACCAAATCAGTGCCTACCACTCCATATGAGATATGGAAAGGGAAGAGACTATCTCTTAAACGAGTTAAGATATAGGGTTGTCAAGCCTATGTTAAAAAGAAAAATCCGAACAAGCTCGAGGCAAGATTTGCTTTGTGTAAGTTTGTGGTATATCCAAAGGATTCCTATGGATATATCTTCTACAACGGTGAGGAACAAAATGTGTTTGTTTCTCAATATGCCACCTTTTTAGAAAATGAATTTCTTGTAAAAGAAATTAGTGGCGAAGAGGTAGAGCTGGAAGAAGTTCCAACCGCACAAACTACAACAGAAGATTTGGTAGAACCGGAGGATTCAATAGTCCCCAATGAACCTCAGCCTCTCTGCCGATCTAGTAGGGTTTCTCATCCACCTAAGAGATACTACGATTTTCTCATTAATGGTGGGAGCGAGGATTGCATCATGGAAGATGATGACCCAAATAGCTTCTAGCAGGCCATCACGAGTGTGGATTCTGTGAAATGGCTGGATGCAATACGATCTGAGATGGAATCCATGTACACCAACAAAGTATGGACTTTGGAAGTTGCTCCCGAAGGGGTAAAACCCATTGGGAGTAAATGGATCTTTAAGAAGAAACTTGGTGTAGATGGAAAAGTTGAGACTTTCAAAGCTAGACTTGTTGGAAAAGGTTTTCGTCAATGACCAGGTGTGGATTATGATTAAACCTTTTCTCCAGTGGCTATGCTTAAGTCCATCCCGATCCTACTTTCCATCGCTACATACCATGAGTACGAAATCTGGCAGATGGATATTAAGACAGCCTTTCTAAATGGTGATTTAGAAGAGAGCGTGTACATGACTCGGCCAGAGGGCTTCGTGGATAGTAGGAGCAGCGGAAAGGTGAGCAAGTTGCTTAAATCAATCTACGGGTTAAATCAGGCATCACGGAATTGGAACATCTGTTTTGATGTGGCAGTCAAAGAGTTTGACTTCGTCAAAAACGTAGATGAACCTTATATATACAAGAAGGTGGAAAAGAGTAAGGTCGTCTTCCTCGTATTGTACGTGGATGACATACTCTTGATAGGAAATGATATTCCTATGCTGCACTCGGTCAAGCTCTTCTTATCATAAAGATTCTCCATGAAGGATCTGGGTGATGCCTTCTACATCTTGGGGATTAAGATCTATAGAGATAGATCTAAACGGATGCTGGGATTGTCCCAATCCAAGTACATTGACACTATACTAAAGAGCTTTAGTATGGAGTATTCCAAGCGTGGGAATTTACCCATGATCTCAGGAATCACTCTCTCCAAAGAGATGTCTCCTAAGATTGATTTTGAGAGAGCTCGCATCCAAGGGATACACTATACTTCGGCAGTAGGCTCTATCATGTACGCGATGTTATGTACCAGACCCGATGTAGTATACTCACAAAGTGTAGTGAGTGGGTATCAATCAGATCCTGGGGAGAATCACTGGATAGCTGTGAAGAACATTCTTATGTACATGAGAAGGACAAAAGAAATGTTCTTGGTGTATGGTAACGGTGAACTCCAAGTAGAGTCCTTTACCGACTCGAGCTTCCAGAGTGATAAGGACGATTCTATGTCGGCCTCGGTTTTTGTCTTCACCCTCAATGGAGGGGCGGTTTGTTGGAAGAGTTTCAAACAAGAAACCGTGCCAGACTCGACGATGGAGGCTGAATACATCGCTGCCAACGATGCTGCCAAAGAGGCTGTCTGGATGAAGAAGTTCATAACTGAACTTGGAGTGGTTCTATCCATCGAGCATCCAATACCTTTGTATTGTGATAACAATGGAGCAGTGGCTTTGGCCAAGGAACCCAAGTCCCATCAGCAATCCAGACATATTCTGAGGCGGTATCACCTGATCCGGGAGATAGTTGATCGCCGGGAGATCGAGGTCAGGAGAGTTTACATGAAAAATAACACGGCGGATCCACTCACGAAGGCCATACCCCAGATACAATTTGAGAGACTTTTCGGGATGTTGGGTATGAGATACTACAACAACTGGCCTTAGTGCAAGTGGTAGATTGTTAGTTGTATGTATTCCCTAGAGGCCATTATTGTACATGATTGTATATTATAGTGGATGCTTGGACATATATAGAGAGGAATTTCTTTCTCGACATGATAGTATGCTATCTGGTTGCTCCTTTTCTTAACATGTAGACTTGTATTATGATACTGTCTTGCTCTCACATGTTGATAAAGCCCCTAGGATGTGTACTTGACTACCAGGACTATGATGAAGATCATACTAGTAGGTCCAGGGTAGTCCATAAGTTCATCATTTAATTGTTCCTAGTCGAGGGTGTATCGAGAGGGGGCATCGATATTCTAGAGTAGACTAGCGTATACGCTTCTTGACCCATATGATGGGCGATGGATGATCCCACATCCATTAGTGTTTGATATCAAAGATGGTATACGGGTGCTCAGTCGAGATTGGGTACACTGAACAGGAGTCGCCAAGAACTCCTAGATGGTATTATACGTAGCGTCAGATAGCAGTTCTCTGGTGACACTGGTACAGGTTCGTCTGTAGACCCGAGATCTTCATAGAGTCTTGTGTGATTCCTGTAGGGTTCCTAGGCACGCTAATGAGGTCTCACAAGGCATCAACCATGCCAAAATCAAAAATTTCCGGTGCCGAGAAACCCTAATGCGATCGTTGACTAGAGTTTAAGGCGAAACATGCAACTAGTTAACAACTTAACTAAGAGTGAACGGAAAATACAACCTTTATAGATCCGGTCCTCCACTTCCTTAGCTCCGTGATGATGTCCCTCCGCTGCGATCATCGGATCCCGGACTCTCGCGGTGGTTTCATCGAAGAAATGATCGGGCTAGGTCGATGACTTCGATGCCGAAGATGATCTACGTCGAGGCGACTCTAACTCGAGCTCCAACTTCACCAAGTCATGAAACTTATGAAGAAAACACCCTATACTACATGGCAAGTGGTAGAGGATGAAGAAATAGGAAGTGGGTTCACTTTGGATTTGGATTTCTCACTTGATTTCATCACTTGACATTTTTGTAGAAAGCTTTTCTTTCTTCATCAAGAAGAAGAAGAAGAAAGAAATGAAAAATGAATTAATTTAAAAAGAAAATCAAGTGACCCTTATCATATTGCAACCATGGTTAAGTTAGAGAATAGACCATGGTTAAGGTAAATGGTTAGGGTTAAGGTATAAAACAAAATGGTAAGACTTTTTCAAAGGAGCTAGAAAAATCATGAAGCTTCTTGCACAAAACAAAGAAAGCCACTACCATTTTATTTTTGCCAAAAATGAATAAACAAAATAAATGAGTAAATCAAAACCCTAACCATTTATCTAAACATGGTGTATACCATACACACACCCAAGTTTGCATGTATGATTAAACATGATACAATCTTGTGCTCAAAAATATATCACATATACAATGTGCACAATCAAGTGAGAAAAACATCTTAAGTGAACCAATATTAGTTAATGTAAAGTAATATATCAAATATATAATTATACATTAAATCATTAAATCAACACTTGACTTAATGATCCGGTCATATTGCATATAACCGACTAATATCAATAGTTACAACTTATCGAATCAACACTTGATCCGATAACCCGGCTATATTACATATAACCGATCAGTGTCACATATCATGAGAATAGAATACAGTATCACATACTGGTATTATTCTCGGTCCCGCAAATATCTCATATGCGCTCCTATTTCGTTTTGCTTGAGCCAGGAAACCTCTGTATAGGACTCTAAAGACTCGTCAATACGCCGGCAGCAGGTGATGATCATAGCAAGCACCCACAAGCCGCAAGCGGTCTGCTAAACATAACGGCCACCCGGGTATTGAGCGATTAGAAGATCAACGAGCAAGCCCGCTCACACTCCTGTGAATCCAACGAGCAACACTTGCCGTACAGTCCGGTCTCGTCGTCTGATATGTCGCATATCTCGCCTAGGGGTGGTAAACGTCAGACCCCAATAGCTCGATAAGTCGTGTCGATATGAGGTCTATAACAGTTCGAGAAACTACTGGTAACACTTACCAGTAAATCTCAGCAACCCTGGCTAGGGATTTCCGGTTATATCCAATCGAACACAGCGCAACATCAACCCCCTATACCGGGAGAGACGAATCCCCTCCTATCGCTCATTGCCTCCATGTGATTCGGGACTGTATCCAAAAACCACCGTTTTGCATGCCCTCTTGGACGTGGTAAGGTGGAAATCAAAGCACAGTGGGAATCACACAAGACTCTATGACGATCTCGGGTCAACAGACTACGCTGTACCAGTGTCACCAGAGAACTGCCATCTGATGTAAGGTATAATACCATCTGGGAGTTCTCGGCGAGTCCGTCCAGTGTACCCAGTCTCCACTGAGCACCCGTATATCATCTCCGATGTCAAACACCATTGGATATGGGATCATCCATCGCCCATCTGTATGGGTCGACAAGGTATACGCTAGTCTACTCTGGTATATCGATGCCTCGTCTCGATACACCCACGACTAGGGACCTTGAAGGATGTACTTATGGACTACCATGTCCCCACTAGTATGATCTGCATCATAGTCCAGGTAGTCAAGTACACATCCTAAGGGCTTTACCAACATGTAACAGAGAGACAATCAGTATACACGTTAAGGTAAAGAGCAACCAGATAGCATACTATCATGTCGAGCAAGAAAGTCCTCCCTATATATGTCCAAGCATCCACTACTATATACATCCTATGTATAGTAATGGCCTCTAAGGCATACATATAACTAACAATCTCCCACTTGCACTAGGGCCATCTGATAGCAGTGGTTGTAGTATCTCATACTCAACCATCCCATAAAAGTCTCTCTCTGGAGAAAGGCCTTTGTGAGTGGATCCGCCGTGTTGTCCTCTGAGTCTACTCTCCTAACCTCGATCACCCTGGAGATCAACCATCTCCATCTGCCTTAGAATATGTCTGGATCACTGATGGGACGGACGTTCTTTGGCATAAGCCACAACTCCATTGTCACACAATGGGAGGAACTAAGTTCATCTCATGAACCAATATACACCCAGACTGCCTCTTTGGTAGCATCTTAAGTAGCGATGTATCTTGCCTTTAATCGTCTAGTATGCCACGGTATCTAGCTTAGAACTCTTCCAACATACCGTCCCTTTACTAAGGGTAAAGACAATGCCTGTGACTGACATTCAGTCGTCCTTATCACCCTGGAATCTTTCCAGTGTTTTTCCCCAGGATCAATTGATACCATCTCACTACAACTAGTGAGTATCCTAATATCCAATTAGATCTATCTCATAGATCCAAAACCCAGGATTTAGTAGGTAGCACGTTGATCCTTTATGGAGAATCATTGTGATAAGCGGAGATTGATCGAGCGTAGCATAGGAAACCCCTTTCCTTATCAAGAGTATATCATCCACGTACTCTACGAGGATCACTACCATACTCCCTACTACCTTTTTGTATATACAAGGTTCATCTACCATTTTGATGAAGTCAAACTCTTTGACTACCACATCAAAACAGATGTTCCAACTCCGCGATGCCTGCTTTATCACATAAAACATCTTGCTCACGTTTCTGCTGCTCCCACTGTCTATGAAGCCCTCTGGCTGTGTACTTATAGACGCTCTTTTCTAAAACATCATTTAGAAAAGCTGTCATGATACCCAACCGCCAAATATCGTAGTCATGGTATGTAGCCGTGGCAAGCAGGATCCAGATGGACTTAAGCATAGCCAATGGAAAAGGTTTCATCATTATCCACGCCTGGTCAATGACAAAAACCTTTAACAAGTCTAGCTTTGAAAGTCTCAACTTTTCCATCTATACCAACTAATCTTCTCAAGATATACTTGCTCCTGATGGGGATTTAACCTTTCAGATAAAGCAACCAAAGTCCATACTTTGTTGGTGTATAAGGATTCCATCTCAGATCACTAAGCATCCAGCCATTCTTACAGAGTCTCTACTCTCGATGGCCTACTCGAAACTAGTTGGGTCATCATCTCATGATGCGTTTCTCGCTCCTACTGTCATCGAGAAACCGAAGTATCTCTCAGGCGTATGAGAAACCCTACCAGATCGGCGGAGAGGCTGAGGTTCGTCGGGAACTATTGAATCCTTTGGTTCTGTCAAATTATCAGCTGCAGTTTTGTATACCTGGAACCTTTCCAGTTCTACAGAACTGTCATTGCCTCGATCTTGTCCGGATTTTGCTTTTGACATAGGCCGGACAACCCTAAATCTTAACTTACTTAAGAGATAGGCTCTTCCCATACCATATCTTATATGGAGTGGTAGGCACTGATTTGATTCGAACCCAATTCAATAGACATGCAACTTCTCAAGTGCATAACCCCCTTAAAAGAAACAGGTAACTCAGTAATACTCATCATAGAGCACACCATATCATATAGGGTGCTATTGCTCCGCCCTGATACACCGTTGTGCTGTGGTGTATTCAGAGGAATAACACTGAGAGAGAATCTCATTCTCCTTTAGAATAGTCCAGGAATGCCATGCACAAGTATTCTCCTCCCTGATCTTATCAAAGGACATAATACTTATACCCGTATTTTGGTTCTTTACTTCTAACTTATATTCTGTGAATATCTCAAAAGGTTCGGACTTGTATTTCAACAGGAACATATGTCTGAATCTTGAGAGATCACCAGAGAACGTAATGAAGTATAAAGAACCGGTCCTGGTATGTGCAGACAGGAGACCTTACATACATCATCATGTATCAGTCCTAAGAGTTCACCAACTCTTTCTCTGTTTTCAATAAACAGAACTATGGTCATCTTGTCTTTGTGACATGACTGGCAAGTTTCACAAGATGTAAATTCAAACTGATTTAAATATGCATCTAAAATGTAACTTCAGCCAGTCGGGTCGCATTGATATGACCTAGTCTACAATGCCTCAAGAAGGATTCATTCATTTCTGAACTCTTCCTCTTGTGTGTGTTCTGTATACTAGGAACTGTAGTTTGATTTAGAACGTCAATGCTTTGAGATAACGTGCCTGAGCCGATCAACTTTTGATATAGAAAATGTTCAAAACATTATCCAACAATACAAAATTTTATCATTTCTTTACTTATAAAGAGACAGATATGATTTTGTATATCAGGTTCGGTATCTAATAGCATTTGTTCAGAATCAATGTATTGGTAATACAGGGTGACAGTGACCAACAGACTTGGCTGCAACACTTGCCCCGTTTTCTGCCTCATGAAACTTATCACCCGTTCTCAGTTCTCTACCTATCTGTAGCCCTATGTAACAGATTACATATCTGGGATCCTGATCCGGTATCAAATACCCAGGACGTAGAGGATACAGAGAAACAGTTCTTTGTAACGAACACACCCGAAGATGATGCATCAGTATGCACTTTCTTCGTTTGGGCGGCACGGGAATACTGGTAATCCCCAATTTCCTGCTCTGTCTTATAACAATTATAAGTTGGAGCGGGACCAACGTTCCCCAGCTCAGTATAACAAGCGGGTTCGGTCAATATGTCTGTATTATTATCTTGATTAAGGCGTGACATGGTCGCTACCTGGAGAGAGAGAGAAGAAAACACTCAGCGCGCGCTCTTGCAAGAATAGATTGGTTATTATTTTATCTAATCAGGATGGCTCCCACTGTTTTTATCAAATCTTCCTTCAAACCCTAAAAGGAAAGACTAGCCGGGATTAATTACACGCTATAAGTTCGCCAATCTTTCAGCCAGGCCAGTGTCGGTACTTTGAGGGAGGTCCCCCGTGCTTTCGCACGAACCTAATTAATGTAAACCTCGTTTTCCCAGAGGCGTAACCCCGTTGACACCTTTCTAGACACCTACTAGATCGGCTAATTGTAATGTGTAAAACTCTCCCAGGAGTAACTCTTACTCGCAGTGGGTATCGGGATCCAACTATCTCATATAAGTTATGCAATCTCATTGCAAATTTCAACACTTGAAATTCCCGATAATTTTGCCCCTAGCGTTCTATGACCTTGACGAATGCCAAACTACCCATAGTCCACTAGTCAAGTTCAACCCGTACATTTCTTGATTGAATTAAACCCACCCGCACGACCCTTGACGAATGCCAAACAACGCCGTACGAATACCCTAATCCAATCTGCATCATATGCATAAGCAGATAAATACTAGTTAGCTACCGCACACTACGCCTTGACGAATGCCAAACTACCGCAGCACAAATACTAACTAGTACTTATCTGAAATGACGGAGGGCTACGACAGGTTTTTCGGAAAACCTATTGCGTAATGAACTTGATATCGTTGTAGAATCAAATGATTTTAAAATGGAGTGTTTTTTAGGCTTTTCTAGTTTTGCTAAAGGGGTTACTCCCGGTGAAGGGATCGTCGGCCCTTTCCTCGTCGAATGAGGTGCGGGATATATCATATATATCTCTGTGCAAAGCAAAAACTATAGAAGCAATCAAAATACAAACCGAGGGGTGTAGCATCTGCCAGTTATTACTAAAGGAGTCACTCCCGGTGAAGGGATCTCGGTCCTTTCCTTATCGAATAAGGTGCAGGATGTTCTATAAGGAACACCGCGATGCAAAGCAAGAACTGTAGCTACCTGTTTTATTTAGAAATTCGATTCCACAACATCTTAGGTTTCTTTTCTTTCATTAATCATATTAATGAAGTCCCATCATTTAAGTACCTAAACATCACAGATAAATACGACGTACACTTATGCCATCCGTGTTCGCCTCGATGTCCCCTCGTGCACCGTTAGGTTAGGTGACTAACGGCAGAGCGGGGCAGGGCTAGCGCGGATGTAAAACATAAGTAACGTCTATATAATATATCATATATACTATATACAGTATTTATCACAGAACATCAAATGATCACATCACAGATATCACAGCAGATGAATCATATATGAAATATTGGATACACTAGGACGTCCGTGTTTTCAATACGAGCCAGTACAAAACACGGATTCCACGGTCGCGATGAATAGCCAAACCCACACCCCTAGACCCCTACGAGAGCGGCAAGCAACCCTACCAATTCTAGAGTTAGGAGACCCGGACTCGACTCCTTGAGTTAGTCTCCTACTGGACTCTAGAACCCGGCTACTTGTGCCCTCCTCCTTAGGTCTATCCTAGTGCGGAAAAGTAAATAATATACAAAAAGTGACATCTTCCGCAACCTGGAAGTGCCCGAATAAAAGAATATTACATACAAGTTTTTACATGAATGAAAATTAAAAACACTCGTCTCACATAAAAAAAACCCGGCTATTCAAACACGACGATCTAATATAACATATCCAGCAACATATAACATCACATGTCATCAACGTAAGTAAATATGCCCATCCCAATTGTCGTTGACATATAGCAACGAAACTGATGATATCACATATTACACTTACGGTCACAGAAAAGAAAGTGTAAAACTACAACAGTTGGAATCCGCAAACTCTTTAGACATCGCATGCCTAATCAAATGAATTCCTTAGACATCACATGCCTAACAATTATAAACCCCGCATTTTAGTCTCATTATCGAAAACTCTTTTCAATATCTAGTCGGGCAATTCAACAAGATTCCCGGCATCCTGACCGAATGCTCGTCGCAAACTTTAGTAGACGGCCGCACCCCCGATACTGTCGACGAAGTGCACTAAGGAGGAACACCGCTGCCACGAGCACCCGAACGGATGCTTTCGGCGACGGAGTTCTCCTACAGTCACTTGGTCGGGGCTATGGGGCGTAGCTATCTATTAAGTTTACCGGCGAGTATCCGCGCACGCTACGCGATTGCGACGGACTTTTGATCGCATCAAAATTCCGTGGCAACCGATCAAGCGAGACTAAACTGCTCTGTTTATAACATTCATATTAGTTATCTCATAACTACTTGTGGATTCCAAGTATTGTATCACATTCCAGATAAATAGAAAATGTTAAACTTTCCGATCGAACATTCAAACACCCAAGTTTTCCTTAAACAGCTCAACACATGAAACAAGTTTAAAAACATCCAGTTCATGCCTCAGTACCAACGGTCCAGCCGTAGAAGGGTCAAGCCAACGCCTCACATGTGGCACGCCGTACTGCCCCAAACCCGCAGGTTCAAAGGGCAGTTTAAGACGGTCACATAATCTAGTTAAGGTTTGTTGTCTTCTAGAGGGTCCATTGCGTTACTTGCACTACTTAGAACGTTATTAAACCACAGAAAGATCCAACACTTGGAAATTTCGCGACAGGGGAAAAAGTGGGTATTTATATCCGGTCGAACTTTTTAACATATTCTAAAATTACCCGGAAAAACACATAGACAAAGTTTGATAATCCGATCGAATCTACGAACTCCCAATACAACCCAGAAAACTCAACTCTTGAGTAAAATTTAAAAAATACCAGAAAATACAGAACCAAAAGATAAGAATTACTGTGCAAAATATAATGGAAGAAGCGACAAAACGGCCGCGGAACCGCCGCTCGAGCAGGCTCCTACCGTGGTTCCGCGGCGGTTTAGATGAGTTAGGTTCTCATTTTGCACAGTTTTTCTTAGAAAATCCTGCTGATTTTTCTGCATATTTTTAATTTGGAAAAAACCCAGTTTTGAAAAATTGTACAGAAAAAGGTTTCGGATTAGGGTTTCGGGTTCGATCGGACTTCTAACATCGTCTACGCATCGCCTAAGGCTCTAGCTAGGCTCTGATACCACTGTAGGGTTCCTAGGCACGCTAATGAGGTCTCACAAGGCTTCAACCATGCCAAAATCAAAAATTTCCGGTGCCGAGAAACCCTAATGCGATCGTTGACTAGAGTTTAAGGCGAAACATGCAACTAGTTAACAACTTAACTAAGAGTGAACGGAAAATACAACCTTTGTAGATCCGGTCCTCCACTTCCTTAGCTCCGTGATGATGTCCTTCCGCTGCGATCATTGAATCCCGGACTCTCGCGGTGGTTTCATCGAAGAAATGATCGGGCTAGGTCGATGACTTCGATGCCGAAGATGATCTACGTCGAGGCGACTCTAACTCGAGCTCCAACTTCGCCAAGTCATGAAACTTGTGAAGAAAACACCATATACTACATGGCAAGTGGTAGAGGATGAAGAAATAGGAAGTGGGTTCACTTTGGATATAGATTTCTCACTTGATTTCATCACTTGACATTTTTGTAGAAAGCTTTTCTTTCTTCATCAAGAAGAAGAAGAAGAAAGAAATGAAAAATGAATTAACTTAAAAAGAAAATCAAGTGACACTTATCATATTGCAACCATGGTTAAGTGTAGAGAATAGACCATGGTTAAGGTAAATGGTTAGGGTTAAGGTATAAAACAAAATGGTAAGACTTTTTCAAAGGAGCTAGAAAAATCATGAAGCTTCTTGCACAAAACAAAGAAAGCCACTACCATTTTATTTTTGCAAAAAATGAATAAACAAAATAAATGAGTAAATCAAAACCCTAACCATTTATCTAAACATGGTGTATACCATACACACCCCCAAGTTTGCATGTATAATCAAACATGATACAATCTTGTGCACAAAAATATATCACATATACAATGTGCACAATCAAGTGAGAAAAACATCTTAAATGAACCAATATTAGTTAATGTAAAGTAATATATCAAATATATAATTATACATTAAATTATTAAATCAACACTTGACTTAATGATCCGGTCATATTGCATATAACCGACTAATATCAATAGTAACAACTTATCGAATCAACACTTGATCCGATAACCCGGTTATATTACGTATAACCGATCAATGTCACATATCGCGAGAATAGAATACAGTATCACATACTGGTATTATTCTCGGTCCCGCACATATCTTATATGCGCTCCTATTTCGTTTCGCTTGAGCCAGGAAACCTCTGTGTAGGACTCTAAAGACTCGTCAATACGCCGGCAGCAGGTGATGATCATATCAAACACCCACAAGCCGCAAGCAGTCTGCTAAACGTAACGGCCACCCGGGTATTGAGCGATCAGAAGATCAACGAGCAAGCCCGCTCACACTCCTGTGAATCCAACGAGCAACACTTGCCGTACAGTCCGGTTTCGTCGTCTGATATGTCGCATATCTCGCCTAGGGGTGGTAAACGTCAGACCCCAATAGCTCGATAAGTCGTAACGATATGAGGTCTATAACAGTTCGAGAAACTACTGGTAACACTTACCAGTAAATCTCAGCAACCCTGGCCAGGGATTTCCGGTTATAGCCAATCGAACACAGCGCAACATCAACCCCCTATACCGGGAGAGACGAATCCCTTACTATCGCTCATTGCCTCCATGTGATTCGGGACTGTACCTAAAAACCACCGTTTTGCACGTCCTCTTAGACGTGGTAAGGTGGAAATCAAAGAACAGTGGGAATCACACAAGACTCTATGACGATCTCGGATCAACAGACTACTCTGTACCAGTGTCACCAGAGAACTGCCATCTGACGTAAGGTATAATACCATCTGGGAGTTCTCGGCGAGTCCGTCCAGTGTACCCAGTCTCCACTGAGCACCCGTATATCATCTCCGATGTCAAACACCAATGGATATGGGATCATCCATCGCCCATCTGTATGGGTCGACAAGGTATACGCTAGTCTACTCTGGTATATCGATGCCCCGTCTCGATACACCCACGACTAGGGACCTTGAAGGATGTACTTATGGACTACCATGTACCCACTAGTATGATCCACATCATAGTCCAGGTAGTCAAGTACACATCCTAAGGGCTTTACCAACATGTAACAGAGAGACAATCAGTATACACGTTAAGGTAAAGAGCAACCAGATAGCATACTATCATGTCGAGCAAGAAAGTCCTCCCTATATATGTCCAAGCATCCACTACTATATACATCCTATGTATAGTAATGGCCTCTAGGGCATACATATAACTAACAATTTCCACAGTGCTTTGATTTCCACCTTACCACGTTCAAGAGAACATGCAAAACGGTGGTTTTTGGGTACAGTCCTGAGTCACATGGAGGCAATGAGCGATAGGAGGGATTTTTCGTCTTTCCCGGTATTGGGGGTTGATGTTGCGCTGTGCTCGATTGACTATAACAGGAAGTCCCTGGCCAGGGATGATACGGAGATTTACTCGTAAGTGTTATCAGTAGTTTCTCGACCCGTTATGAGCCTCACATCGGCATGACTTATCAAGTTACTAGGGTCTGACGTTTACCACCCCTAGACTAGATATGCGACATATCAAAGAAGAGACCGGACTGTACGGTTGTGTGACTATTGGATTCAGAGGAGACAAGCTTACTTGTTTATATTCTGATCGCTCAATACCCGGGCAGCCGTTACGTCTAGCTAGTACCGCTGACGGCTTGTGGGTGACTGATATGATCATCACCTACTGTCGGCGTATTGACGAGTCATTAGAGTCCTACACAGAGGTTTCCTAGCTCATGCGAAACGAAATAGAAGCACATATGTGATATGTGCGGGACCGAGATTAATACGTGTATGTGATACCGTATTCTATTCTCGCGATATGTGATATCGGTCGGTTATATGTAATATAACCGGGGTGTCGAATCAAGTGTTGATTCGATAAGTTGATACAAATAATATTAGTCGGTTATATGTGATATAGCCGGATTATTAATCAAGTGTTGATTTAATAATTTAATGTATAATTGTATTTTTGATTTATTAATTTACATTAACTAATATTAGCTCACTTAAGCATTTCTTTTTCTCACTTGTGAACATTTAATATATGTGTGATATATATTATTGTGTCATGCTTATTGATACATGCAACATGGGTGTATGAGACTCACACCATGCTTATGATAATGTAAGGGTTTATTTATTTGAATTAAAACTAAATTAGTTAGAAATTAGCACATGGATTGAAGCTTGTGGAAACTTGTGGAACCATTGACTTAGTCCACTAATTTTGTCTTGCCATAGATATTTATTAACCTAACCATTATCTAAAGCCATGGTTAAGTCTCTACATGAGTTATATGAGATATTATCTCACCCTTGGTTGCTATTCTCACACATGACATTCTCCACTTCATCTTCTTCTTCATCTCCAAGAGCTCTCTAGGTTTTGAGGAGGTGATGAAAATTAGTGAGAAAAATATTTCTAAAGTAAGCAAAATTCCTACTTCATCAACCTACACTAAATTAGCCATTTAGTTTAGATTGTTTACTTCACTAATTCCTAATTGGTGAAGACGTAGCTTGAGTTAGTGTCTCCTCGACGTAGATCATCTTCGGGCTCGAAGACTTTAAGCAAGTTTGTTCATTTCACCTTGTGTAGCCTTACTAGAGTCCAGGAGATCACTACTTGGAGCGAAGGGACTACTACACGGAGCTTTTGAAGTGAAGGACCAGTCTACAATGGTTGTATTCCTTATTCACTTTGTATATAAAGTTGTTTACATTCTAGCATTACCCTAATTCTCTAGTCAAGATCTTGTTTTGGGTTCTTTAGCACGCTAAATTTTTGAAAACGGCATGGTTGATGCCTTCCGAAACTCAGTAGTCGTGCTGGGGAAGCCTACATGGGATACACGGATTTTGATCGAACGGTTGATAATACTAGCCGGCTTAGGATTAAGCCGGATTATTAAATCTGGTTTTCATTTAATAATTTATATATATTTTTTGGTATATATATATATGTATATATATATATATTAGTATTATTGTTCACTATTCATTTTCTCTCAATGGTGCTATCCGTGTTTTTATACAGATACGCGTATATGTAGCGATACGTATACCGGGTGAAGTATTCCGTATTTATACGGGAATGCTTCTAGAACCTAATATTTATTTTTCTATTTAGAAAAATAAATGAGAAATGAGGTAGCATGAAGTATGGCTAGATATGTAAAAGTGCATGGCTTTAACATTTAATGTTGATCTGATTTGGGTTCATTATTGAACCATGGTGGAAAATATAAAGCCATTAATTTTCTACAATTGCTTTATTTTTTTCTTCACATCATGCTTGATGGCTCAACACTTAGCCATTTCTTCTTCTCCTTCTTTTTCTTGCTCTCTTGAGCATGGATTTCTGAGAGAAAAAGTTTAGTGGAAAAATTCCTATATCACCCACCATCCATTCTTAGCAAGTTTTGATCGTCGGTTGGAGCTTTTTCCTGTTTCCCTCAGGTTGATCTTCTTCGGAGAGGGTGGTCGACTTTCAAGCGCGATCCCAGCGGCTACGAGCTTGGAGGGGTCTTCCTCAATTGGGTGACCACACGTCTAAGGTTGTAATTTCATACCATTTGCATGTTTTAGTTTGCTAGTTTAGGTGTATGGATTATGCGTGTTTGGTGCTCGCGTAAAAATTTTGTTATCATTTCCGTTGTTAGTTGTATGTATGCCCTAGAGGCCAGTATTGTACAGATGATGTATATTATATTGGATGCTTGGACATATATAGAGATGACTTTCTTGCTCGATATGATAGTATACTATCTGGTTACTCTTTATCTTAACATGTACACTTGTCTCTTTAAACTGTCTTATAGTTACATGTTGATAAAGCCCTTAGGATGTGTACTTGACTACCTGGACTATGATGCAGATCATACTAGTGGGGACATAGTAGTCTATAAGTACATCCTTCAAGGTCCCTAGTCGTGGGTGTATCGAGACAGGGCATCGATATACCAGTGTAGACTAGCGTATACGCTTCTCGACCCATGAGATGGGCGATGGATGATCCCATATCCATTGGTGTTTGACATCAGAGATGGTATACGGGTGCTCAGTGGAGACTGGGTACACTGGACGGACTCGCCGAGAACTCCCAAATGGTATTATACCTCACGTCAGATGGCAGTTCTCAGGTGACACTTGTACAGGTTAGTCTGTAGACCCGAGATCGTCATAGAGTCTTGTGTGATTCCCACTGTGCTTTGATCTCCACCTTACCACGTCCATCAGGGCGTGCAAAACGGTGGTCTTTGGGTACAGTCCCGAGTCACATGGAGGCAATGAGCGATAGGAGGGGTTTCTTCTCTCCCGGTATTGGGGGTTGATGTTGCGCTGTGCTCGATTGGCCGTAACAGGGAAGTCCCTGGCCAGGGCTGATCAGAGATTTGCTGGTAAGTGTTACCAGTAGTTTCTCGAACCGTTATGAGCCTCACATCGGCACGACTTATCGGTTATTGGGGTCTGACGTTTACCACCCCTAGACTTGATATGCGACATATCAGACGAACAGACCGGACTGTACGGTAAGTGTTACTGGTTGGATTCACAGGAGTGTGAGCGGGCTAGCTCGTCGATCTTCTGATCGCTCAATACCCGGATGGCCGTTACGTTTAGCAGACCGCTTGCGGCTTGTGGGTGCTTGATATGATCATCATCTGCTACCGGCGTATTGACGAGTCTTTAGAGTCCTACACAGAGGTTTCCTGGCTCAAGAGAAACGAAATAGGAGCGCATAAGAGATATGTGCAGGACTGAGAATAATGCGTGTATGTGATACCGTATTTCATTCTCGCGATGGATGTATCGATTGGTTATATTCGATATGACCTAGTTATCGAATCATTGATTCGATAAGCCGATACATAGGATACTAGTCGGTTATATGCGATATGACCGGATCGTTAAGTCAAGTGTTGATTTAATGATTTAATGTATAATTATATATTTGATATATTACTTTGCATTAGCTAGTATTGGTTCACTTTATATGGATTTTCTCACTTGATGTGCAAGAAGTATATCACAGATATACTTTTGTGCACATATTTGTATCATGTTTGATGATACTTGATCATTTAGTTAAGTGTATAGAATTAAACCATGATTAATTTGATGATTAGGGTTTTGCATATTCATTTATTTATTTATTTGTTTATTTATTTATTTGGAAAAGATAAAGATGAGAATGGTGGCTTTCTTTGTTTCTTATTGAAGCTTCATGAAGCTTTGACTTAGTCACCATTCTTGTCTCATCCTTAACCCTAACCATTTGAACTAACCCTAGTTCATTCTCTACACTTAACTATGGTTAAGATTATAATAAGTATTCATTTTCTTTTTCATTTTAAAATACTAATCATAACATTTCCTTCTTCTTGATCTTCTTCTTCTACAAAGAAAGCTTGATGCCATCAATGGCAACTTGAGTTCTAAAGTGAGAAATCCAATTCTAAAGTGAACCCACCTCCTATTTCTTCACCCTCTACCTCTTGCCAAGTTGTTTTGGGTGTTTTCTTCACAAGTTTCACAAATTTGTGAAGTCGGAGCTTGAACTTGTGATGCCTCGACGTAGATCATCTTCGGCACGAAGCCGACGACCTAGTCCGCCCATTTCTCCGATCAAGCCGACGATTGAGTCCGGGATTCGAGATGGACAGCGAGAGGACGCCTACGTGGAGCTAAGGAAGTGGAGAACCGGATCTACAAAGGTTGTACCCTCTCTCCTTCAGTTAAGATGTTAACTAGTTTACTGTTTCGCCTAAATTTCTAGTCGACGATCCGTATTAGGGTTTCTCGGCACCCATAAAACTTGAACTTGGCATGGTTGATGCCTTGTAAGACCTCTATAGTATGCCTAGGAACCCCACAGTAGTATCAGAGCCTAGCTAGAGCCTTAGACGAAGTCTAGACGATGTTTGAAACCCGATCGAACCCGAAACCCTAACTTTTTCATGCTCTCTGGACTTTTTCTAAAATCTGGGATTTTTCCATATTAAAAATGCTTAAAAAATTCAGCAGGGGATTCTAAGAATTACGGTGCAAATTTTTTCACATGAACAGTAAAGAGTGCGGCGGAACCGCGGCATAAGCATGGCTTATGCGGCGGTTCCGCGGCCTGATGATGACGTCAGCCTTCTTCGTTTGCACAGTAACTCCTATTTAATTATGCTGAGTTTTCTGGGAATTTTTAAATTGACTCAAGAGTTGAGTATTCTGGGGTTGTATTGGGAATCGACGATTCGATCTGATTGTTAAACTTCGTCTATGAGTTTTTCCGGATAACTTTAGAATATGTTAAAAATTTCGACCGGATATGAATACCCAACTTTTCTCCTGCCGAAAAAATTTCCAAGTGTTGGATTTTTCTATGGTTTAAGGACGTTCTGAGTAGTGCAAGTAACACGATGGTCCCTCTAGAAGACAACAAACCTTAACTCGATTATGTGACCGTCTTGAACTGCCCTTTGAACCTTAGGGTTTGGGGCAGTACGGCGTGCCACATGTGAGGCATTGGCTTGACCCTTCTACGGCTGGACCGTTGGTACTGAGGCATGAAGTGAACGTCTTTGAACTTATTTCATGTGTTGAACGGTTTCGGGAAAACTTGGGTGTTCGAATGTTCGATCGGAAAGTTTAATATTTTCTATTTATCCGGAATGGGATACAATAATTGGAATTCACAAACAGTTATGAGATAACTGAATGAATGTTATAAATCTAGCGGTTTAGTCTCACTTGATATTGAAAAGAGTTTTCGATAATGGGACTAAAATGCGGGGTTTATAACTGTTAGGCATGTGATGTCTAAGTATTTCATTTGATTAGGCATGTGATGTCTAAAGAGGTTGCGGATTCCAACTGTTGTAGTTTTACACTTTCTTTTCTGTGACCGTAAGTGTAATATGTGATATCGCCGGTTTCGTTGCTATATGTCAACGACAATTGGGATGCGCATATTTACTTACGTTGATGACATGTGATGTTATGTGTTGCTGGATATGTTATATTGGATTGTCGTGTTTGAATAGCCGGGGGTTTTTGTGTGAGATGAGTGTGTTTCATTTTCATTCATGTAAAAACTTGTATGTAATATTCTTTTATTGGGGCACTTCCAGGTTGCGGAAGTTGTCACCCTTTGTATATTATTTACTTTTCTGCACTAGGATAGACCCAAGGAGGGGAGCACAAGTAACCGGGTTCTAGGGTCCAGTGGGAGACCATCTCGAGGAGTCGAGTCCGGGTCTCCTAACCCTAGAATTGGTAGGGTTGCTTGCCGCTCTCGTAGGGGTCTAGGGGTGTGGGATTGGCTATTCATCACGACCGTGGAATCCGTATTTTATACCGGCTCGTATTGAAAACACGGACGTCCTAGTATATCCAATATTTCATATGATATTTTCTGCTGCGATATCTGTGATGTGATCATGTGATGTTCTGTGATAGATACAGTATATAGTATATATGATATATTATATAGACGTTACTTATGTTTTGCACCATCACTAGCCCTGCACCGCTCTGTCGTTAGTTACCTAAACTAACGGTGCACGAGGGGACATCGAGGCGAATGCGGATGGCATAAGTGTACGTCGTATTTATCTGTGATGTTTAGGTATTTAAATGATGGGACTTCATTAATGTGATTAATGAAAGAAAAGAAACCAAATGATATTGTAGAATCAAATTTTAAATAAAACAGGTAGCTACAGTTCTTGCTTTGCACAGCGGTATATATGATATACCCTGCACCTTATTCGATGAGGAAAGGACCGAGATCCCTTCACCGGGAGTGACTCCTTTAGCAATAACTTGCAGATGCTACATACTCGGTTTGCTTTTGATTGTTTTTGAGTTTTGCTTTGCACAGTGATATATATGATATATCCCGCACCTCATTCGACGAGGAAAGGGCCGACGATCCCTTCACCGGGAGTGACCCCTTTAGCAAAACTAGAAAAACCTCAAAATCACTCCATTTCAAAACTTCATTTGATTCTACAACGATATCAAGTTCATTACGCAATAGGTTTTCAGAAAAACCTGTCGTAGCCCTCCGTCATTTCAGATAAGTCCTGTTTAGTATTCGTGCTGCGTTTGTTGACATTGTCAAGGCGCAGTGTGCGGTAGCTAACCAGTATTTATCTGCTTATGCATATGATGCAGATTGAGTTAGGATAGTCATACGGCCTTTTTGACCTTGTCAAGGGTCGTGCGGGTGAGTTTAATTCAATCAAGAAATGACGGGTTGAACTTGACTTACGGTCTATGGTTTGTTGACCTTGTCAAGGTCATAGATCGTTTGGGGCAAAATATTATCGGGAATTTCAAGTGTTGAAATTTGCAATGAGATTGCATACCTTCTATGAGATAGTTGGATCCCGATACCCACTGCGAGTAAGAGTTACTCCTGGGAGAGTTTTACACATTACAATTAGCCGATCAAGTAGGTGTCTAGAAAGGTGTCAACGGGGTTACGCCTCTGGGAAAATGAGGTTTACATTAATTAGGTTCGTGCAAAAGCACGGGGGACCTCCCTCAATGTACCGACACTGGCCTGGCTGAAAGATTGGCGAACTTGTAGTGTGTGATTAATCCCGGCTAGTCTTTCCTTTTAGGGTTTGAAGGAAGATTTGATAAAAACCAATGGGAGCCATCCTGATTAGATAAGATAATAACCAATCTGATCTTGCACGAGCATACGCTAAAGTGTTTTCTTCTCTCTCTCTCCAGGTAGCGACCATTTCATGCCCTAATAAAGATAATAATATGGATGTATTGACCGAACCCGCATGTTATACTGTGCTGGGGAACGTTGGTTCCGTTCTTTCCTATAAGAGTTATAGACTGAACAGGATATAGGGGAATACCAGGATTCCCATGCCACCCGAATGAAGAAAGTACATGATGATGCATTTTCTTCGGGTGTGTTCGTTACAGAGAACTGTTTCTCCATTTGCTCTACGTCCTGGGTATTAGATACCGGGTCGGGATCCCATATATGTAATAAGTTACATGGGCTTAGGAAAGGTAGAGAACTTGGAGAAGGTGATAAAGACATTAGAGTTGGAAATGGTGCAATAGTTGCAGCTAAGACTGTCGGGGAATATCACCTTGTATTACCAACTGGTAATACATTGGTTCTGAACGAATGCTATTACATGTCGAACCTGATATGCAACATTATATCGGTTTCTTTGTTGAGCAAAGAGGGATATAATTTTGTATTACAGGATAATGTTATGAACATTTTCCGTAACCAAAAGTTGGTTGGATCAGGCACGTTGTGCAATGGCATTTATGTTCTAAATCAATCCACAGTTCTAAGTATAACAAACACACACAAGAGGAAGAGTTCTGAACTGAACGAATCCTTCTTGTGGCATTGTAGACTGGGTCACATCAATGCGACACGACTGGCTAAGTTGCATAAGGATGGATATTTGAAACCATTCGAGTTTTCATCTTATGACACTTGCCAGTCATGTCTCAAAGGCAAGATGACCAAAACTCCATTTACGGGATACGGAGAAAGAGTTACCGAACTCTTAGGACTGATACATAGTGATGTATGCGGTCCTATGTCTACACATGCCAGGGATGGTTCTTCATACTTCATTACATTCACTGACGATCTCTCTAGATTCGGATATGTGTTCCTGATGAAACACAAATCAGAAGCTTTTGAGAAATTTAGAGAATATAAACAAGAAGTTGAGAACCAAACCGGAAAAAGTATTAAAATCCTACGATCTGATCGAGGAGGTGAATACTTGAGCAATGAATTCCTGGACTTCCTAAAAGAGAATGGGATTCTCTCTCAGCTGACTCCTCCATATACACCACAGCACAACGGTGTATCAGAACGGAGGAATCGCACCCTATTAGATATGGTGCGCTCTATGATGAGCACAGCTGAGTTACCTATTTCCTTCTGGGGATATGCACTGGAGACAGCAGCATACTTATTGAATCAAGTTCCATCTAAATCTGTACCTACCACACCATATGAGATATGGAGTGGGAAGAGGCCATATCTTAAACGAGTTAAGATATGGGGTTGTCCAGCCTATGTCAAAAGACAAAATCCGGACAAGCTCGAGGCACGGTCAGTTCTTTGCAAGTTTGTGGGATATCCAAAGAACTCCTATGGGTATTTTTTCTACCACAGTGAGGAACAAAAAGTGTTTGTTGCTCAACATGCCACCTTTTTAGAAAAGGAATTCCTTGAAAAAGAAATTAGTGGCAAAGTGGTAGAGCTGGAAGAGGTTCCAGATACACAAACCGTAACTGAAGATTTAGTGGAACCAGAAGATTTAGTAGCTCCCAATGAACCTCAGCCTCTCCGCCGATCTAGTAGGGTTCCTCGCCAACCTGAGAGATACTACGGTTTTCTCATGGACGGTGGAAGCGAGGATTGCATCATGGAGGATGATGACCCAACTAGCTTCGAGCAGGCCATCACGAGTAGGGACTCAGTGAAATGGCTGGATGCTATGCGGTCCGAAATGGAGTCCATGTACACCAACAAAGTATGGACTTTGGAAGTTGCTCCTGAAGGGGTAAAACCCATCGGGAGCAAGTGGATCTTCAAGAAAAAACTTGGTGTAGATGGGAAAGTGGAGACTTTCAAAGCTAGACTTGTTGCAAAAGGTTTTCGTCAAAGACCAGGTGTGGACTATGACGAAACCTTTTCTCCAGTGGCTATGCTTAAATCCATCCGGATCATGCTTGCCATCGCTGCATGTCATGACTACGAAATCTGGCAAATGGATGTTAAGACCGCCTTTCTAAACGGTGATTTAGAAGAGTGCGTGTACATGACTCAGCCAGAGGGCTTCATAGACAGTGGGAGCAGCAGCAAGGTGTGCAAGCAGCTTAAATCCATTTATGGATTAAAGCAAGCATCGCGGAGTTGGAACATCTGCTTTGATGTCGTTATCAAAGAATTTGATTTCGTCAAAAACCCAGATGAACCTTGTATTTACAAGAAGATAGCAGGGAGTAAGGTTGTCTTCCTCGTATTGTACGTAGACGACATACTCTTGATAGGAAATGATATTCCTATGCTGCAATCGGTCAAGCTCTTCTTATCACAAAGATTCTCGATGAAAGATCTTGGTGATGCCTCCTGCATATTGGGAATTAGGATCTATAGAGATAGATCCAAAAGGATATTGGGATTGTCCCAATCCAGGTACATTGACACCATACTAAAAAGGTTTAGTATGGAAGATTCCAAGCGTGGGAACTTGCCCACGATCTCTGGAGTCACTCTCTCCAAAGAGATGTCTCCCAAGACTGATTTGGAGAGAGCTCGCATGCAAGGGATACCCTTTGCTTCGGCTGTAGGCTCTATCATGTATGCGATGCTATGTACCAGACCCGATGTAGCATACTCACTAAGTATACTGAGCAGGTATCAAGCTGATCCTGGAGAGAGTCACTGGACAGCTGTGAAGAGCATTCTCAAGTACTTGCGAAGGACTAAAGAGATGCTCTTGGTGTATGGTAATGGAGAACTCCAAGTGGAGTCCTTTACCGATTCGAGCTTCCAGAGTGAAAAGGACGACTCTAAGTCGCAGTCGGGATTTGTCTTTACCCTTTACGGAGGGGCGGTTAGCTGGAAGAGTTCCAAGCAGGAAACCGTGGCAGACTCGACGATGGAGGCTGAATACATCGCTGCCAATGATGCTGCTAAAGAGGCTATCTGGATCAAGAAGTTCATTACTGAACTTGGAGTGGTTCCATCCATTGAGCATCCAATACCTTTGTATTGCGATAATAATGGAGCGGTGGCTTTGGCCAAGGAACCCAGGTCCCATCAGTGATCCAGGCATATTCTGAGGCGGTATCACCTGATCCGGGAGATAGTTGATCGCCGGGAGATCGAGGTCAGGAGGGTTGACACGAAGAACAACACGGCGGATCCACTCACGAAGGCCATTCCCCAGATACAGTTTGAGAGACTCTTCGGGATGCTCGGTATGCGATACTACAGCAGCTGGCCCTAGTGCAAGTGGGAGATTGTTAGTTGTATGTATGCCCTAGAGGCCAGTATTGTACAGATGATGTATATTATATTGGATGCTTGGACATATATAGGGATGACTTTCTTGCTCGATATGATAGTATGCTATCTGGTTGCTCTTTATCTTAACATGTACACTTGTCTCTTTAAACTGTTTTATAGTTACATGTTGATAAAGCCCTTAGGATGTGTACTTGACTACCTGGACTATGATGCAGATCATACTAGTGGGGACATGGTAGTCTATAAGTACATCCTTCAAGGTCCCTAGTCGTGGGTGTATCGAGACAGGGCATCGATATACCAGTGTAGACTAGCGTATACGCTTCTCGACCCATGAGATGGGCGATGGATGATCCCATATCCATTGGTGTTTGACATCAGAGATGGTATACGGGTGCTCAGTGGAGACTGGGTACACTGGACGAACTCGCCGAGAACTCCCAAATGGTATTATACCTCACGTCAGATGGCAGTTCTCAGGTGACACTTGTACAGGTTAGTCTGTAGACCCGAGATCGTCATAGAGTCTTGTGTGATTCCCACTGTGCTTTGATCTCCACCTTACCACGTCCATGAGGGCGTGCAAAACGGTGGTCTTTGGGTACAGTCCCGAGTCACATGGAGGCAATGAGCAATAGGAGGGGTTTCGTCTCTCCCGGTATTGGGGGTTGATGTTGCGCTGTGCTCGATTGGCCGTAACAGGGAAGTCCCTGGCCAGGGCTGATCAGAGATTTGCTGGTAAGTGTTACCAGTAGTTTCTTGACCCGTTATGAGCCTCACATCGGCACGACTTATCGGTTATTGGGGTCTGACGTTTACCACCCCTAGACTTGATATGCGACATATCAGACGAACAGACCGGACTGTACGGTAAGTGTTACTGGTTGGATTCACAGGAGTGTGAGCGGGCTAGCTCGTCGATCTTCTGATCGCTCAATACCCGGATGGCCGTTACGTTTAGCAGACCGCTTGCGGCTTGTGGGTGCTTGATATGATCATCATCTGCTACCGGCGTATTGACGAGTCTTTAGAGTCCTACACAGAGGTTTCCTGGCTCAAGCGAAACGAAATAGGAGCGCATATGAGATTTGTGCAGGACCGAGAATAATGCGTGTATGTGATACCGTATTTCATTCTCGCGATGGATGTATCGATTGGTTATATTCGATATGACCTAGTTATCGAATCATTGATTCGATAAGCCGATACATAGGATACTAGTCGGTTATATGCGATATGACCGGATCGTTAAGTCAAGTGTTGATTTAATGATTTAATGTATAATTATATATTTGATATATTACTTTGCATTAGCTAGTATTGGTTCACTTTATATGGATTTTCTCACTTGATGTGCAAGAAGTATATGTGATATACTTTTGTGCACATATTTGTATCATGTTTGATGATACTTGATCATTTAGTTAAGTATATAGAATTAAACCATGATTAATTTGATGATTAGGGTTTTGTATATTCATTTATTTATTTATTTGTTTATTTATTTATTTGGAAAAGATAAAGATGAGAATGGTGGCTTTCTTTGTTTCTTATTGAAGCTTCATGAAGCTTTGACTTAGTCACCATTCTTGTCTCATGCTTAACCCTAACCATTTGAACTAACCCTAGTTCATTCTCTACACTTAACTATGGTTAAGATTATGATAAGTATTCATTTTCTTTTTCATTTTAAAATACTAATCATAACATTTCCTTCTTCTTGATCTTCTTCTTCTACAAAGAAAGCTTGATGCCATCAATGGCAACTTGAGTTCTAAAGTGAGAAATCCAATTCTAAAGTGAACCCGCCTCCTATTTCTTCACCCTCTACCTCTTTCCAAGTTGTTTTGGGTGTTTTCTTCACAAGTTTCACAAATTTGTGAAGTCGGAGCTTAAACTTGTGATGCCTCGACGTAGATCATCTTCGGCACGAAGCCGACGACCTAGTCCGCCCATTTCTCCGATCAAGCCAACGATTGAGTCCGGGATTCGAGATGGACAGTGAGAGGACGCCTACGTTGAGCTAAGGAAGTGGAGAACCGGATCTACAAAGGTTGTAGCCTCTCTCCTTTAGTTAAGATGTTAACTAGTTTACAGTTTCGCCTAAATTTCTAGTCGACGATCCGTATTAGGGTTTCTCGGCACCCATAAAACTTGAAATTGGCATGGTTGATGCCTTGTGAGACCTCTATAGTGTGCCTAGGAACCCTACATCCGTCTCAGCCGCGGCTTCCGCGGCACGGGCACCGAACTCCAACATGGTATCAGAGCTACTCCATAAACCTTAACTAGCGTGTTTGCACTAATTTAGAGTTTCGATCAACAAAATTTTCCAATTCACATTTCCAATTTACTGCTTGTTGTTCGAATTTTAAAGTTGATCAAAAAATTGTTCAGGTTGCATTAAAATTATGTGCAAGCAAAACTAAACACCAGAAAGAAATTTGGGCACCTAAGTCCAAAATTCGACCGCTAAACCGCCGCCAAATATGCAATTTGGCTACAGATCTGCGGTCTAATTTTGGCCACAGTGCCCCAAATTTTTTCTGGTGCTCTAATTCATAGAAATGTGATTTTTGGAATATTGGTTTTGGTCCAGATTTATTTGAGTACCGGTTTGTACTTGGGGAGAATGCGGAAAGTTTTAATCGATCGAAATTTTAAATTCATGGTTTTTAGTGCATTTGTTTGTTTCTGCGACCGTGAATATCATAGCGCGGTATAATCCGACTGATTGGTATATGTACAATCAGACGGATCTACGAACATGATATTCGCGTTGATGTTCCATGTTGCACTGATCTTTTGGATGGATTGTCGTGATGGATAACCTTGTGTTCAATGTTAGATGTACAGTTCAGATTCATTTGTATATTTATTATTGCGGGGCAAGCGTTCGACATGTGGACTGCCGTTTCTGCCAGTTTGTATATTTTTTTATTGGGGCACGACCGGGTTGAGGTCAATGTCACTGTTATATATATTTTTTCTTTTCTGTACTAGGATTACCCCGCGGAGGAGTGCTCGAATAGCCAGGTTCTAGAGGGCAACGGGCTCGCATCTCATGGCGTTGAGACTGGAGGGGCCTTATTCTAGAATTGGCGGGCTATTCGCCACACTCGTAGGGGGTATATGTTGACCCATGGAGGGGTGCTCAAGTTACCGGATTCCGTGAAGTGATGGGTGGACCATTCACTATGTTGATTGGGATTGCCTCACTTTCAGGATTGGCGGGTAACTTGCCGCATTTGTAGGGGTCTAGGTTCTTCATTGCACTAGCTATCCACACGACCGGGGAACGTCGCATCTCATTTATGGCTCAAATGAAACGCGGGGCTCCTAAATTATCCGCTGTTCCATATTGTTGTTCGCATGCCTGTGATGATTTTTATCTGCCTGTGATGACTATTATCTGCCTGCGATGTTGATATATATATATATATATAGTAGATGCTTCTATATGTTTTGCATCCGCGCTAGTCCTGCCCCCGCTCTGCCGTTAACTTAACGGTATATGACAGGGCCCCGTGGTGAATGCGGATGGCATATAAAAGCATGTTATTTTGGTTGTTTCTTTTGTGTCTTGGAAACTTAAAATGATGGGAACACATTATCTGAATAATGCAAGAAAAACAAACCTAAATGATGTTATCGGAACCAATTTTAAAACTACTCGGTTTTTTTCAAAACTCATAATCGTATTCCTTTGTTTCGCATAGAGGTATTCGGTTAGGAATATCCCGCACCTCATTCTATGAGGGAAAAGCCTTAATCCCGTCATTGGGAGTTCGCTCTTAAGCAAATGTTTATGTTACTAGTTTTAAAAGGGGAGCTTAAACTTCTCCATTTCAAAGCCACTCGAGTTTCTTCAACGATATCAAGTTCATTACGTTAAAGGTTTTTCTCCAAAAACCAGCCATAGTCTTCCATCATTTCAGATTAGTATTGCTTAGTATTCGTGCTACGTTTGTCGTTGCCATTCGCCGAGGCATAGTGTGCGGTAGCTCTGTAATACTTTTCTGTTGCATGAATATGCAATTATCTAGGACAGTCATATAGCCTTGTTGGCCATTGTCAAGGTCTTATACGGGTGGGTTTAGAGTAATCCAGGATAATGGCAGGTTGAACTTGACTAGTGGTTTATGGTTTGTTAGCCTTTGTCAAGGTCATAAACCACTAGGGGCAAAAACCATATCGGGAGTTTCAAACATACGGGAAACTTGCCTGGCATGCACATACCTTCTGGAGTGTGATAATTTTGGTCGGCTTCCGTCAAAGTTATCACACAATGATAGTTGGATCCCGATTCCCACTGATGAGTATATATTACTCCTCGGGTGATTTTTCACTTCACAATTAGCTAACTTATTAGGTGTCTAGAAAATGTTAACGAGCTTACACCTCAATGGAAACGAGATTATTAATTAGGTCCATGCAAAAGCACGGGGGACCTCCCTCGGAGTACCAACGCTGGCCTGGCTGAACGGTTAGCGAACTTGTAAAGTGTAAATGATCCTGACTAGTTCTCCTTTTAGGGTTTGAAGAAGAATTCGAGGATATAGTGGGAGACATCCTGATTAGATAAAGTGATAACCAATCTAATCTTAATAGAGTGTACGCTGAGTGTTTCTTTTCTCTCTCTCTGGAACGGCGACCCATGACTTACCTTAAAAACTCATGAACCAGGTTAACTGAATCTTCTTACATACTTGGGCTTTGGATTGTCATGATTCACGACAAAGTCGCACATATCCATGCCACTCCTACTTTACCCTTTGCATTTCTTCAGAACACTTCGTATCACTATAATGATCCATATCGCTTGGAACGGCCATCGTATAGTTACATACGAACTCGAAGAAGTTACTTCAGTCGAGAATAGCCACAGGTTCTGGAGAAATTGAATAGGATTATTCGGTTGTCTCATCCCTTTACCTTCTCTCATGTTGCGAGAGCTCCTTATATTAGGAGAGTACACCTATTATGCTTATTGGATAGTCTTCTACCAAACCTTTGGCTGGTGCCGAGAGATAGCGAAGGAAGAAAATCAATCAGCATAAGTGCGGTGTGCAGAAGGTAAGATGTAGAGACATATGAAGGGATTGAAGTGAGGGAAAAGGAAATTGCGGCTACTGTCATGAATCAAGGATAATGGATAAGGTATTACTAGGTATACCTGGCCATCCCCTTGAAACATTTTCATATTTCAGATTTTCTGTGTATTTGTAAAAGAGAACTGTTTTCCCAATTAATTCTGACTTCAGGCTATATATTTACCGGATTTGGATCTCACATCTGTACCGTGTTACAGATGATGAGTAGGAGTAGAATATTGGAAAATGGACGATTTGATCCTCAATATTGGAATTCGTTGCAATTGGTGATATTGGATTAAATCGCCTGGTTTTCCTTGATGGCAAATATTTGGTTTCGAATAACCGTTGTTATTGTTGGAGATAGTGCCCTCAGAGTCAATTATTAGGTCACAGGTACGTGATTGCAATGATTGATGGAGGACATATCCCGGTAGGACAGTCTTACTCGAGATGATAGTATGCTATCTGGTTTACCTTTATCATCGTGTACTGTTTTAGATGACCTGACACGTCGCTATTACACGTTGATAGAGCCCCTAGGATTCTTGCTTGACCACCAGCAGTATGAGGGCGATCATATAAGTGGGAGCTGGGGGTCTATAAGCTTATCCTTAAAAGGTCCCTAGTCGTGGGAGTTTCGAGACTGGGCATCGATACTCCATTAGTAGACTAGTGTATACAGTCGAGACCCCGACGAGGGGCGGTGGCCGGTCTCACAAGCCACTGGTGTCAGTTGGATCACCTAAGATGTATACAGGTGCTCATTGGGTTATGAGTACACCGGACAGGACTCGCCGGGAACATGCTAGTTGGTCATATACCAGACGTCAGATGGCAGTTCCCTTGTGACATGTGTGCAGGTTAGTTCATCGACCTGGGGATCGTCATTTGTCTCGTGTGAGTTCCCACTGTACTTTGATTACTACCCTACCACGGCTCAAAGGAGTCGTGCAAACAGGTTTTAGTTGGGTACAGTCCCGAGCCACATGGAGGCAGTGAGCGTATCTTCAGGGGTTCTTCTCTCTCGGTATTGGGGGTGAGGTCGTGCTGTGTCTAGGAGAGCCATTACACGAAGTCCTTGGCCAAGGCAAGGAGATTTACTGGTAGGTATTCCAGTAGTATCTCAGGGTGTTCTGGGCTACACTCCGACACGACTTGTACCGCTTTTGGGGGTCTGACTTTTACCAACCCCTTAGGCCCGCCATGCGATACTCATAGACGAACGGACCGGACTGCACGGATATTGTCACTGACAGGCTCAGTAGGGTGTCAGGATGAGTTCGCTCATCGACGTCCTTTTTAGTCAATACCTGGTAGCCCGTTACGTATTGGCTTATACCTCTGACGTGCTAGTGGTTAAATCCACAACCAAGGTGTTGACGAGTCTTTAGAGTCCCCCACATTCAGTTACTCAGCTTTCGGGCGAAAAGCTGTAGAGGCCGTATGGAGATATGGCAGGGTCCGATCAGATACGTGCGGTATTGCACGGATCAGGATCGGACAGTTTGTACTATAGGCCGTATGGGTATATGGCAGGGTTCGATCAGATACGTGCGGTATTGCACGGATCAGGATCGAACAGATATTACTAGCCGGCTTTGGTTTAAGCCGGATCCTAGTATAGTACAGTGTAGACTTTGTCTCATTGCATTTGTATTTCGGTCGAAATACAGATGCGGGTGTGTATGCACAGTATCGGGGTTTTCCTGTAATTTATTACGGGACCAGTTTTCTGGAGTTGCCAGTTTGCTTTCCGTTTCGGCCGATTTCCTTTGTTCCGTTCATTGGCCGAAGTTTGGTGGAGGAGGGTTTATTTGCATTGTTGCAAATAGGCATTTGTGGAGGGGTTCTTTGCTTATTTTTGTATCATGATGAGCACCATCATTGACTTCTCCTTCTCATGATGGATTGACTTTAGTTATGTTGATGGTTGTTTTGAGTGTTGGACTTTCCTAGCTATCATTTCTTCACATCATAACTTGACACTCCCTTGTATGATGGTTCCACCACTCCCCCTTGACTTCACACTCTCTCTCTCTCCATTCACAAAAGTGGTGGCCGGCCATTTTTGGTGTGGGTTGATTGATTCATTTTGGTGTGGCATATTTGTTTTCTTATGCTTGCTAGAAAAGCCCTCTAGTTCTTTTCCAAAAAAGTTCCTCTCTTTTCCTCCACAAAATGGCACAACTCCATAACCCCATATGAGACTTGAGTGCTACATTATATTCTACAGCAAATCTTGGGCACGTCGAGTAGCCGGCTTCGTGCCCGAGTTGCCTCAGCATTGAGGTGGGAGCCCGTAAACAAAGTAGGCGATGTGGTGCATTTCCGGCGACGAGAAGGAGACGGGGCTTTTCCGCAGGAGATCGGGACCATGACGAGAAGACCGGAGGACTTGGATCGTCGGTATATCTCTAACCCTTCTTCTAGTTAGCTTAGACTTGTTAATGGTTACGATCCGGGTGTTTAGTGCGCGGTGGTGCCGGTTTGCTAAGTCCGCAAAATTTAAGTTTATCACCGCTTCCGCATTCCGGCGTCGGATTGACGGCCGGGGCGCCGCCGTGCACCAACAGTGGTATCAGAGCCTCCCCATTAACTTAGTCTAGCTTTGTGTAATGTGTTTTTCAGTTCCGATCGATCGAAATGTCCAAAAACCCGTATTTGCTCACGACAGTTTTCTGTTGAAATTTTTTGGTCCCCAAAAATTTTTCAGGTTGTATAAAAGTACTGTACAGAGAGACCTAAGACTACTGTAGAAATACGACGCACTAATCTTTCAAATATAGCGCGGAACCGCGGCCAATCCCTGCTTGTGGCCGCGGTTCCGCCGCTGAGTAAAGGAATCAGGGTGTTGGATTTCTACAGTGGGCTTCTGGGGATAAATTTGGGTTTCTGGAATATTAAAATTGGGCCCATATTTTCTGTAACTGCTACAGTATTGTTTTGGGGCCCACTTGTTAATATTCGATCGGTCGGATATTTTAAACACATTTTTCACAGTATTTATATTATATCTGCGACCGTGAATGTCACTCGATCGGTAAATCCTGTCTAACTGCTATAGCCCGGTTAGACGGATTTGCGAACGTGACCTTCACGTTGATGTTCTATATATTTGCTGTGTTGTTGCGGATCGGTCGTGGGGGATAGCCTGGATGCAATGCTAGTACTGTTTTGTTGTATTATGTACATTTGATATTGCGGGGCGAGCGTCCGACATGTGGACTGCCGTCACTGCCTGATTGTATTATTCTTTTGGGGCACGACCTGGTTGCGGTCGATGTACCCGTTGTATGTATATTTTACTTTCTGTACTAGGATTGCCCCGCGGAGGGGTGCACGGATAGCCGGGTTCTGGAGGGCAACAAGCCCGCATCTCATGGCATTGAGATGGAGGGAGCTTCACTCTAGGATTGGCGGGCTATTCGCCGCACTCGTAGGGGGTACAGGTTGACCCAGGAGGGGTGCCCAAGTTACCGGATTCCGTGAAGTGCTGGGTGGTCCATTCACGGTGCTGAAGGGGGCAGCCTCGCTTCAGGTTTTGGCGGGTGACTTGCCGCGCCCGTAGGGGTCTAGGATTACATTGCACAGGCTATCCACACGACCAGGGGAACGTCGGGTTTCAGCAGTGGCTCTGTGAAACCCGGGGATCCCAGATATCTGTATTGTTTCTGTGATGCTGTTCATTCTCTGTGATGTTGCATTTTATTCACGCCTTGAGCGAATATAATATATTGGTATATATATTAGTAGATGTTGTATATGTTTTTCATCCGCGCTAGTCCAGTCCCCGCTCTGTCGTTAGTTAGCTAACCTAACGGGTAATGACGGGACCCAGTGGCGAATGCGGATGGCATATACGTACATCAGTATATTTTCGTTCTTTTTGGTGTGATCAATTGATAGGACCGCGTTGATTCGGATCAATGCAAGTTTAAAAACAAACATAATCTGATGTTGTTGGAACACTTTTCAAAAAGCTGTTATTGCAAGGACGTTCACTTTTGTTTTGCATCGTGGTATTCATTTTAGAATATCCTGCTCCTCAGTCGACGAGGCAAGGGCCGAGATCCCTTCACCGGGAGTGACCCCTTGGACAGAAGTTTGCGTCAGGGCATTAACTTCACTATAACCGATTACTTTTGCTTTGCATCGCGGTATTCATTTGGAATATCCTGCACCTCATTCTACGGGGAAAGAGCCGAGATCCCTTCACCGGGAGTGACCTCTTTAGCAACGGTTTTCGTCACTATATTTTTAAAAGCTATCCGTTCCTTCAACGAGATCAAGTTCATTACGTTAAAGGTTTTCGCCAGAAACCATTCGTAGCCCTCCGTCGTTTCATATGGGTGGTCAATAGTATTCAAGCTGTGTATGTTGGCCAAAGTCAAGGCACAGTGATTGGTAGCTATTGGGTATTCATATGCAGCATAGATAGATGCGTTGGTTTGGGACAGTCGTACTGCCATTTTGGCCAAAGTCAAGGGTAGGTACGGGTGGATTCAAATTAACCTGGAGAATGATGGGTAGAACTTGACATGTGACTTATGATATGTTGGCCAAAGTCAAGGTCATAAGAGCATGGGGCAGAAATCACATCGAGAGTTTCAAAAGAACCGAAACTTGCCAGATATGCGCATACCTTCTGGAGTGTGATACCGTGAGCGGATTCCGTCACGTTGTCATGCGATGAGAGTTGGATCCCGATTCCCACTGATGAGTTGGTTTACTCCTCGGGTATTCCCGACTGATTCTTCTTTTAGGTTTGGAGGAGAATTTGACGGTACAGTGGGAGGTTTCCAGATTAGATAAATTGGTAACCATTCTGATCTAGGTTAGAATGCACGCTGAGTGTTTCTTTTCTCTCTCTCTTGGTAGCGACCATTGACCCGACCCTAAGACTTTGACTCAGTGACCAAGTTGACCAAACCTTCTTAAACACCGGTTTTTGGATTGTCAGAGTTGCAAACCTCATTGCCACTCCTACTTTTACCCTTTTCTCCAGGACACCCCGTTTTATTACGAACGTCCACTTCCATTGGACAAAACCATCGTATGGTTAGATACGAACTCGAAAGAATTTATTCGAGGATGGTTTCCGGTTCTGGAGAAAACGGATAGGATTATTCAGTTGTCTTTTCCTTTTACCCTCTCTCAGGTTACGAGTACTCCTTGGTTTAGGGGTAGTACACCTATTACGCAAATTGGATTGTCTTCTTCCAAACCTTAGGCTGGTGCCGACCGGTAGGGAATGAAGAAAACCAATTAGCATAACGATGGTGTGCAGAAGGTATTAAGTTCAGACAAAGCAAGGGATTAGTAAGAGGGCAAAGAAAATTGCAACAGATATTCACGACCAAACCAAATATTTCGTTACCACTCCCACATCACCTTTGTATTTCTCCAGGACACTCCGTATCACTACGAAGATCCACAGTTTATTTGGATACTCCATCGTATGGTTATATACGAACTCGAATGGAACTGGTTCCAGTTCGGGGATGGATTCTGGTTCAGGAGAAATAGGAATAAGGTTTATTCGGTTGTCTTTTATCTTCACCCTCTCTCATTGCGAGTGTTCCTAGGATTGGGACAGTACACCCATTATGCTTATTGGATAGTCTTCTTCCAAACCATAGGCTGGTGCCGAACGGTAGGGAAGGAAGAAAACCATTTGGCCTAAAAGGGTATGCAGAAGGTAAAGACTAAAGACATATGAAGGGATTTGGAGAGGTGGCAAAGAATTATACGGTTACAGTCGTGAATCTGGAAGAGGCATTACTAGGAATAACAGGATACCCCATCGAAACATTTCAATGTTTCAGTCTCACTGTGTACTGTTAAAGGAAAACTGATTTCCCGATTAGATACTTACTCCAGGGTATGTATTTACCAGGTACGATTCTCACATCTGTATGGTTTTACAGATGATGAGTGGGAGTAATTTATTGGGAATTGGGTGATTATCCTCATTATATCGGGATTCGTTGTAATCAGTGATATTTGAGGAAATCACCTGGGCTGTTTGCCGGTCGGCAAATATTTGGTTTTGAATATCCGCTGTTATGCACCAATTTCAAATTGATATATCTGTACGTCTATTTTCATAGAGTGAGATATACCTTTCTGAAATTATGTCTACGACATTTACCTATATCAGTGGATGGTTAGGTAAGGAGCATTAAACAGCGGTGTAATTCTTCTTAACCATAAGTACAATTTTCAACCTACGACACACAGTGAATGAGTTATCAGACTCAAGGGACTTATACAAAGGATTGTATGTTGTCCAGGGTCCATCAGGACAGAGGGCTTGGTCCTCGTACTATATTCGGTTTACTTATGACTTCTCTAGTTTTTAGACAGGTGTTTTCGCGGAAACACAGGGTCCAAATTTTGAGAAGTTATAGGTATTTGAATAGAGTAGAGAACCAGGTATAGCAAGTATCGGGATTCTTCAAAGAGATCGAAGATGTAGATACTTGTGTATGGTATTCAGTTGATAGTAATGATAAAGAGATCTTGCTTCTCTTTCAGGTTACTCATAATTGGAAGTATTCCTAAGTTGAGTAACGCTGATCGGCCTCCTTCCATTTTGTTGACATGCGCTGGGGACAGCTGCATGATTTGAATCTGGTTCAATTAAATCAGTGCCTCTGTTTCTATATTGGATATAGAACAGTCAATATCTTAACATTGTTAAGGTGCGGGGAGTTGTCCGGCTTATGCTTAAAACCAGACACTGGAAAACTCAAGGCACGTTTCTGTAATGGCTGTTTGTGGGTTGACCCAGGCTATGACGTGGCTTGACTTTCTACCATCTGGATGAACAATAGCAATATTGTTCTAGACTCGCCACAGTTTTATTAAAAATGGATTTTTTCAGAAAACAGTAGTGGGAGTATGGTAGAACTGGAAGTGATTCCAGAACCACAAACGATTACTGAAGATTTGATAAGGAACCTAAAGATTCAATCTGGATTGACATTCCATTGGCCACTCCGCAGATAAGGTGGGTAACTTCAGGCACCCGAGAGGTACTACGGTAGCCTCAAGGACGGTGACAGGGAAGTTCTTGTTTACCCACAATTACCATTGCTGTTGTTCCAGGCTGCGAGACCCGGCAGGAGGATGAGTATAGCGTCGTTCTAAACTAGTTTTAGAAGTGTACGTCTATATGACTCTGCCAGAGGGTTGTCGTAGTCAGTGGGAGCAGCGGAAGCATTGGTGGACAGGTTGCTTATGTCTATTTATAGACTAGAGCAGATGTAGCGGAGATAGATCATCTGTTTCTGACGTGACAGTCATGGGTTTGACTTCATCAGAATAGGGGATGGATCTGTTGAGAAGGTAGTAGGGTGTGATATCCTGGTATTTGGATGATATACACAGAGTAGGAAAAGAAACTCCTACACTACGATCGGTTATACTTTGGTCGTCACACAGTTGTTTCTCCACAAAGGAAATGGATTTTATATCAGACATACTGGTTACTAGATCTATGGTCTTAGATCTAGATTTGGGTGGTTTCCCAATCCGGGTACTTGACAGCATTCTAAGAGTATTTAGGATGGACGACTCCTGGCACGGTAGTGTACCTGCAGGTAATGGAGTCACCCTCTCCAAAGGTGTCTTACAGACTAAAGGGGAGAGGGACGGGCATGATTGGCAGATCACTTGCTCAGGCAATTGAGTCAATCGTGAGATGTCAAGTACCACACCAGATGTTGTTCTTGCACTAGATGCAATAAGTTGACATTAATCCAATCCTGGAGAAACAGTCGGAAGCTGTTTTAGAACATAAGTGGATGTTCTAGGGAGATGATAACGACAGCCTCATTCAGGAGACAGTTATCATTCCAGGCTTCCAAGGTGACATGGACGACAAGGAGGTTGTCAGAGTTATAGTTTTCCTTCTGATGAGGGGCAGTATTTTGGACAGGTGGTCCAAGGCAATACTGAGGGAGGCATGGCGCGCAGGATACTGATTAAGTTCAGTTGACGATACAGTCTAAGAAGTTTGGATTTGGAGTTCATTTATGAGCTAGGTCCCATCAGACATCCAGACATATTCTGAGACAGGTATTGCTCTTTTCGGGAGATGGCTTTCTCCGCGAACTTGAGATATAGAGAGACATAGAAAGAAACAACAAAGCGGATCCACTCACAAAGGCTATTCCTCAAACGAAATAGTTTCGCAAACGAGCTTTGTGAGACTGACTAGTAGAGGAGTTGGGTGTTCGGTATCACACGGGCTGTGAGTATGCGACATCGCAATAATTAGCCTTGAGTGCAAGTGGGAGATTGTTGGAGATAGTGCCCTCAGAGTCAATTATTAGGTCACAGGTACGTGATTGCAATGATTGATGGAGGACATATCCCGGTAGGACAGTCTTACTCGAGATGATAGTATGCTATCTGGTTTACCTTTATCATCGTGTACTGTTTTAGGTGACCTGACACGTCGCTATTACACGTTGATAGAGCCCCTAGGATTCTTGCTTGACCACCAGCAGTATGAGGGCGATCATATAAGTGGGAGCTGGGGGTCTATAAGCTTATCCTTAAAAGGTCCCTAGTCGTGGGAGTTTCGAGACTGGGCATCGATACTCCATTAGTAGACTAGTGTATACAGTCGAGACCCCGACGAGGGGCGGTGGCCGGTCTCACAAGCCACTGGTGTCAGTTGGATCACCTAAGATGTATACAGGTGCTCATTGGGTTATGAGTACACCGGATAGGACTCGCCGGGAACATGCTAGTTGGTCATATACCAGACGTCAGATGGCAGTTCCCTGGTGACATGTGTGCAGGTTTGTTCATCGACCTGGGGATCGTCATTTGTCTCGTGTGAGTTCCCACTGTACTTTGATTACTACCCTACCACGGCTCAAAGGAGTCGTGCAAACAGGTTTTAGTTGGGTACAGTCCCGAGCCACATGGAGGCAGTGAGCGTATCTTCAGGGGTTCGTCTCTCCTGGTATTGGGGGTGAGGTCGTGCTGTGTCTAGGAGAGCCATTACACGAAGTCCTTGGCCAAGGCAAGGAGATTTACTGGTAGGTATTCCAGTAGTATCTCAGAGTGTTCTGGGCTACACTCCGACACGACTTGTACCGCTTTTGGGGGTCTGACTTTTACCAACCCCCTAGGCCCGCCATGCGATACTCATAGACGAACGGACCGGACTGCACGGATATTGTCACTGACAGGCTCAGTAGGGTGTCAGGATGAGTTCGCTCATCGACGTCCTTTTTAGTCAATACCTGGTAGCCCGTTACGTATTGGCTTATACCTCTGACGTGCTAGTGGTTAAATCCACAACCAAGGTGTTGACGAGTCTTTAGAGTCCCCCACATTCAGTTACTCAGCTTTCGGGCGAAAAGCTGTAGAGGCCGTATGGAGATATGGCAGGGTCCGATCAGATACGTGCGGTATTGCACGGATCAGGATCGGACAGTTTGTACTATAGGCCGTATGGGTATATGGCAGGGTTCGATCAGATACGTGCGGTATTGCACGGATCAGGATCGAACAGATATTACTAGCCGGCTTTGGTTTAAGCCGGATCCTAGTATAGTACAGTGTAGACTTTGTCTCATTGCATTTGTATTTCGGTCGAAATACAGATGCGGGTGTGTATGCACAGTATCGGGGTTTTCCTGTAATTTATTACGGGACCAGTTTTCTGGAGTTGCCAGTTTGCTTTCCGTTTCGGCCGATTTCCTTTGTTCCGTTCATTGGCCGAAGTTTGGTGGAGGAGGGTTTATTTGCATTGTTGCAAATAGGCATTTGTGGAGGGGTTCTTTGCTTATTTTTGTATCATGATGGTTTTCATGATGAGCACCATCATTGACTTCTCCTTCTCATGATGATTGACTTTGGTTATGTTGATGGTTGTTTTGAGTGTTGGACTTTCCTAGCTATCATTTCTTCACATCATAACTTGACACTCCCTTGTATGATGGTTCCACCACTCCCCCTTGACTTCACACTCTCTCTCTCTCCATTCACAAAAGTGGTGGCCGGCCATTTTTGGTGTGGGTTGATTGATTCATTTTGGTGTGGCATATTTGTTTTCTTATGCTTGCTAGAAAAGCCCTCTAGTTCTTTTCCAAAAAAAGTTCCTCTCTTTTCCTCCACAAAATGGCACAACTCCATAACCCCATATGAGACTTGAGTGCTACATTATATTCCACAGCAAATCTTGGGCACGTCGAGTAGCCGGCTTCGTGCCCGAGTTGCCTCGGCATTGAGGTGGGAGCCCGTAAACAAAGTAGGCGATGTGGTGTATTTCCGGCGACGAGGAGGAGACGGGGCTTTTCCGCAGGAGATCGGGACCATGATGAGAAGACCGGAGGACTTGGATCGTCGGTATATCTCTAACCCTTCTTCTAGTTAGCTTAGACTTGTTAATGGTTACGATCCGGGTGTTTAGTGCGCGGTGGTGCCGGTTTGCTAAGTCCGCAAAATTTAAGTTTATCACCGCTTCCGCATTCCGGCGTCGGATTGACGGCCGGGGCGCCGCCGTGCACCAACAGTTATGCACCAAATTTTAAAATGTAATATCTGTACCTTTATTTTATAAAGTGAGACATGCATTTTGGAAAATTGTGTTGTAAACATTTACCTTTATCAGTTGAGGATAAGGTAAGGTGCATTGAATAACGGTGTAATACATTCTCGACCAAAATGCAGTTTTCAATTTACAAAACACAGAATTTGAGTTAGTATACTCTTGGAACTTATACAAGAAAATGTATGTTGTCCAGTGTCCTTTGGGAAAAAGGGGTTGGTACTCTTACATCATTCAGGTTTACCTATAAGTTCTCTAGTTTTAGACACGCATTCGTAGTAATGCAAGGTCAAAGATTTTGAGAAGTTTATAGGTATAAGAATAAAGTAGATAACCATACGTTGGAAGTATCAGGATTCTTCGAAGTGATCGAAGATATAGATACTTATGCTAGGTATTCCATCATAGTAATATTGAGAACTTGATTCTCTCAGAGGTTACTCATCCGTGGGTGTGCTCCATGATGCTTAATGTTGTATTGGCCTTTTTCCATTAGGTGATATGCACTGGAAACAGCTGTATGATATTTGAATCTGGTTCCATCTAAATTAGTGCTTTGATTCTATCTGAACAAAGATTGGTTGCATATATTGAGATTGTTAAGATATGGAGTTATCCAGTCTCTATTTAAAAGCAGAAACCGGACAAACTCAAGGCACGCCACGGTAATGGCGGTTTGTGTATTATCCCAAGCATTCGCTAGGATTTTTTTCTGCCATTTTCAAGATCAATAGTTACATTGTTCTTGACTCACCACCATTTTATAAAAGGAATCTTTTTGCAAAAGAAACTAGTGGGAGTATGGTAGAATTGGAAGTGATTCCAGAACTATAAACGGTTATCAAAAATTTAGTAAAATTTAAGAATTCAATTGGACTTGACAAACCATTAGCCACTTCGCAGATAAAGTAGGTGACCTTAGCCACCCGAGAGGTACTTCGGTTTTCTCGTAGACGGTGACATGGAGGTCAGCATCATGGTGATGATGGTCCTACTAGTTATCACCAGGTCATAGGAAGTGGTAACTTCCAGTTGACCAGATGCTTCATATCAAAGATGGACTCCACGCACTTCAGCAAATTATGGATTTTGAACTTTGTTGGGTGCTCCTGAAAGGGTAAAACCTATTAGGAGCAAGTAGATCTTTCAATATCTATGCAGGTGGAAAGGCATTAACCTAATAAAGCTGGACTTGTTGTAAAGAGTTTTCATCAAATACCCATTATGGATTGTGATGAGACTTTTACTTTAGTCTCTATGCTGAAGCCCATACGGATATGACTTGACACTGTTGTTCCCCCTAGTTATTATCAGCAGGTCATAGGAAGTGGTAACTTTCAGGTGACCAGATGCTTCATACCCAAGTTGGACTCCATGCACTTCAGCAAATCATGAATTTTGGACTTTGCTGGGTGCTCCTGAAGAGATAAAACTCATTAGGAGCAAGTAGATGTTTCGAGATCTGTGCAGGTGGAAAGGTACTAATCTAATAAGGCTAGACCTGTTGTAAAAAGTTTTCATCAAATACCCGTTATGGATTGAAATGTGACTTTTACTTCAGTGTTTACGTTGAAGTCCATATGGATATGACTTGGCGCTGATGTTATTCTTAGCAATGATATATGGCAGATGGATGCCTATAACTTCTTTCCAAATGAGAATTTGGAAGCGCGCGTGTATATGACTCTGCCAAAGGGTTATCGTAACCAGTGGGAGCAGCGGAAGGTGCGCATGTAGCTTATGTCTATTCGTAGACTAAAGCATGGATAGCGGAGACGGATCATCTGTTTTGATGTGACAGTCAAGGTGATTGACTTCATCAAAACAATAGATGAACCTAGTAAGAAGGATATAGGGAGTACTATCCTGGGATTTGGATGACATACTCTAGATAGGAAGTGATGTTCTTATACTAAAATCGGTCAAACTTTAGTTGTCACATAGTGTTTTCTCCACGTTGGATATGGATAATATATCAGGAATTCTGGTGACTAGATCTAGATTTGGGAAGTTCCCTAATCAGGTACTTAGACAGCATTCTAAAATTATTTTAGAATGGACGACTCCTGGCATGGTGATGTCCCCGCAGGCGATGGAGTCACCCTCTCTAAAGAGATGTCTTCTAGACTGATGAGGAGATGGACTGGCATGAATGACATATCATTTGTTTAGGCAATTGAGTCAATCATGCAATGTCTTGTACAAAACCAGATAGATAATATATCAGAGATTCTGGTTTTAGATCTAGATTTGGGAAGTTTCCCAATCGGGTACTTAAACAGCATTCTAAAAGTATTTTAGAATGGACGACTCCTGGCGTGGTGGTGTACCCGCAGGTGATGGATTCACCCTCTCTAAAGAGATTTCTTCTAAACTAATGAGGAGATAGACTAGCATGAATGACATATCATTTACTCAGGCAGTTGAGTCAATCATGCAATGTCTTGTACACCGCCAGATATTGCTTTTGCACTAGTTGCAATAAGCATATATTAATCCAATTCTCGAGAAACAAAGGGAAGCTATCATGAACATAAGAGGATGTTCTTGGTATAAGATAACGGCAACCTTCTCTGGGAGGCGGTTATCGATTCAGGCTTCCAAGGCGACCTGGATGACAGAGATGCTGTCAAAGTTTTGAGTTTAGCTTCTTCTGAGGATCAGTATATTGGATAGTATTCCAATAGGGATACTGAGGTAATCATGGTGTAGGGTACTGGTTATAACTCAACAGAGAATACAGCCCAAGAAGTTTGTTGGATGGAGTTGTTCATTTATGAACTTGGTCCCATCAAGTATACAGACAAATTCTTGAGGCGGGGTATCGCTCAGTTTGGGAGATTGTTGATCTCCGCAAAGTTGAGATATAGAGAGATAAAGTTGGAATATTGTAGCGGATCCACTCATTGAGGCTATTTCTCGAACAAATTAAGTTTCACAAACATGGTTTGCGAAACTGATTAGTAGAGAAGTTGGGTATTCGGTAGCACATGAACTGTGGGTACGCGATACCACAATAATTGGCCTTTAGTGCAAGTGGGAGATTGTTGGATATAATGCCCTCAAAGCAATTATTATAATTGCAAGTAGGCGATTATGATATTTGAAGGAGGACCTATACAAGTATAACAGTCTTACTCGAGATGATAATATACTATCTAGTTTGTCTTCATCATTGATGAAGCCCGTAAGATTGTTGCTTGAAAACCAGCATTATAATGGCGATCATATATATGGGAGCTGGATTGTCCATAAGAACATCCTTAAATGTCCCTAGTCGTGGGAGCATCGAGACTCGGCATCGATATTCCGGAGTAGACTAGTGTATACATTTCTAGACCCCGACGAGGGGCGGTGGCCGGTCTCACAAGCCATTGGTATTGTGTCACCTAAGATAGTATACAGGTGCTCACTGGAGGTGAGTACACTGGACGGACTTGCCGAGAACTTCTATATGGTATTATATCTATCCTCAGATGGCATGAGTAAAGATTAGTCCTTTGACCTAAGATCGTCATTTGTCTCATGTGAGTTCCCACTGTACTTTGATTACTACCCTACCACGGCTCAAAGGAGTCGTGCAAACAGGTTTTAGTTGGGTACAGTCCCGAGCCACATGGAGGCAGTGGTCGACTGTCAGGGATTCGTCTCTTCTGGTATTAGGGGTCAATGTCGCGTTGTTTTCAGTTGGCAATCACCAGAAATCCGTGGCCACGGTGGATGAGATTTACTGATAGTTGATCGGTAGAATCTCTGTTGGTGATGAGCTTGACTCAGACATGACTTATCGGGTTAGTAGGGGTCCGACGTTATCTACCCCTAGACCCGGTATGCGATACTCTTAGATGAAGAGACCGGACTGTACGGAGATTTTCACATTCAGGCTCGGTAGGGTAAGGACGTACTTGATTGTCGACCCCCCTTTCGGCAAGTACCTGGGTTGCTGTTACGTACAGCTAGTGCCGCTAACGTGCTTGTGGTTAAACCTACTGACAATGTATTGTCGATTCTTTAGAGTCCCACACAGAGGTTTTTCCCGGTTCAGGCGATAGATGTAGGAGTCGTACGATGGTACATGCAGGGCTCTGATTAAATACGTGTACGGGATACACGGACATTGATCGGATGGTTGATAATACTAGCCGGCTTAGGATTAAGTCGGATTATTAAATCAGGTTTTGATTTAATAATTTATATATATATATATATATATATTTTAGTATTATTGTTCACTATTCATTTTCTCTCATTGGTGATATCCGTATTTTTATACGGATACGCGTATATGTAGTGATACGTATACCGGGTGAAGTATTCCATATTTATATGGGAATGCTTCTAGAAGAAGGACACCTCATTTTTTTCTATAATGAGGTGGCATGAAGCATGGCTAGATATGTAGAAGAGCATGGCTTTAACATTTAATGTTGATCTGATTTGGGTTCACTATTGAACCATGGTGGAAAATGTAAAGCCGTTATTTTTCTACACTTGCTTTATTTTTTTCTTCACATGCTATATTTGCTTCATGCTTGATGGCTCAACACTTATCCATTTTTCTCTTCTCCATCTTCTTCTTCTTGCTCTCTTGAGTATGGATTTTTGAGAGAAAACGTTTAGTGGAAAAATTCCTACATCACCCACCATCCATCATTAGCAAGTTTGGATTGTCGGTCGGAGCTTTCTCCGGTTTCCCTAGGGTGGAACTTCTTCGGCGAGGGTGGTCGATTTTTAAGCACGATCCCGACGGCTACTAGCTTGGAGGGATCTTCCACAATTAGGTGGACACGCGTCAAAGATTATAATTTCATACCCTTTGCATATTTTAGTTTGCTAGTTTAGGTGTATAGATCATAGATCGTATCCTGGGCTATGCGTGTTTGGTGCTCACGTAAAACTTTTGTTATCGCTTCTGCCTCGGCCGCGGCATCCGCGGCACGGGTACCGAACTCCATCCCTGCTTGAAACGCTTCCAAGTACAATGCAATCTTATTGCTCTATATCTGGTCTACCCATTCACCCTCCCTAACCAAACGAAGCGTGTAGCCAGAGGGAATGTGGAAGCGAGCCCGTATGTTAGAAAGCTCACCCAAACTATTCAGCACCGAGATAGCGTCACGAGTTTTCTCGATGCGCACCTTAGGGGCCTTCTTGGCCCCTTGGCGTCGAGGAACAGGAGAATGGCCACCCCTTAGGGGCAAACCCGACACAGCAGAAGAAGAGCTTCCTCGGCTATTGCCTAATCTATCAGAAGCCGAGGAAGACGAAAAAGACCCACTAGACTCGGCTTCAGAGGACGAGGTTGTTAGGAATATGTGTAAGGTTACGGCAGCGCCCCAGCCATCAATCTGTGGCCAAACGCGGAACAAAAACTTTTAAAACCCGGCGCTAACGGAACCCGATTCCCGGATCGAACCATTAACCCTATACTAGTTAACTGTAAAAAGAGTTTAGAGAGGTTATACCGATCGATCCGTGTCCTTCGGTCTTCAACCTCTGTCCCAAGCTCCTCGCAGCTTCATCGATCAAGTTTGATGTCCGGTCTCCCCATATCAAAGAAGATCCACGTCGAGGATTAGTAATACGGGCTTCCGCTTCAAAACCGAAGCAACTCGGACATCCAGTTTCCTAGCCTAGATACCCAAGATGAAGTAGAGAGTGTGTGTGAATACTTTGTCTCAAAACACCCAAAGATTCTTGTAACGTTTTGAAAATCGTTTCAGTGAAATTTCGGAAAATCGGTAAAATAAGGGGGTTTTCTGTAAAAAGTCAAAATATAAATATCTTTATTATAAAAATTAAATATACATATTCTAGCTATGTAATTGCTAGTATTTGGTGTTTATTGAGCTACTGGTAAAATTTCTAAATTTCTGAAAATTTTCCGAAATTAATTATTTTAATATTATTTTAAGCCGTCAAAAATACATTAAATTAGGGAAAATAACAAATTGGAATGGGTTAATGCAAGTTTTTTTGCATCATGGCATGTTAAACTAAATTTGTAACATGTTTCTTTTTCTCTTTTGTTTGCAAGGTTAGAAAGTTCAAGGGTTAAATAGAAAAAGGAAAATTTAATGAATATAATAAAGATGATGTGGTGCTAGTCTGACTTAGGAAATTATAAAAACACATTCACTCACCCTTCTAGCCCCATATGTGGCCGAGCCCCTTCCCAAATCAACAGCCATCCCCTTTTCTCTACTTCATCTCTCTCAAAAAAAAAAAAGAATGAATGAAGGGAAACAATAAACAAGGGATATGGGCTTTTATACTTGAGGTATGGTATTACTTTTGACTTGGCCACAACTAAAACCCCACTCTCTCAATTTCTCTCCCTTGTTGGCCGAGCATATCCCAGCAGTCCCCTCCCCATTTTTCCCACTTGATTTCCATGTCAAATTTCCATTAAAAATCATCAAAATCCAAACAAAAGGTCACAAATTCAAAGCAATTTCTTCCTTCAACCTTTAACCATTCTTTCTTTGGCCAAACTAGCTTGGATCATGAAGAAAAGTTAGCAATTGGGAGGCTAGGGTTGCATGTTAGATCTACAAATCTTGAGGTATAAATCCTAACCCCATGTTTAATGAGTTGCTAATTACTTCAATTTATTTAATTTTGATGTTTAATTTGGGTTCTAACTTCAAACTTGAAATTCAAGAAAAGGGAATTGTTACCAAGTGAGGGTTCTTATCATTGATCATGGTTTAATGGTGTATTTATCATGCTAAGCCATAGAGAAACCCAATCTAGTTGCTGGTTTGCGATTGGTTAATTTAAAATCGTAATATTTAAGCTTTTTTAGCAAACTAGGTTTTTTGTAAGCTATGAAAAAAATTAAGATAAAAATCTAATTAGGGTATTCATAAATTATTAACATTTTAAATTGTAGTTTAATACTTTAGTATATGCAAAACCAACCTTAATTGTAAAATTATGAATTTTACTTTAAAAAGAGTTAAAATCGATTTTTGTTGCAAACTTGAATTTTGAGTTAATGATATTTTGTGAGATTAAAAATATGGAGGTGATTTGTATGACCTAATTATGATATTAAGTGGGCATTTTGGCCATTAGAATCGTTAAAATATTTAGTTTGGGTAAAACATCAAGTTTTGAATCGAAATGGGAATTTGTGCTAACTAGGTTTTTGGAAAATAAAACGATTTGTTTAATTTTATGGTTTTGATGAATTAAACCCTATTTCTTATATAATTAGTGAGTTTTGAAATCACGATTGGTGCGTTTGGGTTCTCTCGATGGTTTGACGTTTGTACATCGATATCGAAAGTTGGTTTGGATATTCTTGCATGCGTAGGCGATAGGTTTTGACCTATACGTGATACGCCTGCCAATTTGGTTTTCGTATGCCGTTTCGATTTTGGATTTGGTTTTTATGCGTTACGATACGTTGTGACATGTAGGTACCCCCATGTGGATTTCGAGACGACAAGCAAGCGCGTGGCGACGTCGGCACCGGCGAGCGAGGACCAGGTGAGTAAATTTATATCTACGGGGAGAACTCGGGTGGATGGCGTATAGCACCCCCGCAGTTCGTGGTGATGTATACGAATACATATACACACATATATTTAGTATATGTTGAATTGAGATTATTGATGATAAATATGGACTTTTGGTGTTCTGTGATTGGTTTAGTGTAGTTGCGAAACCCTAGAGTAGGGGTTGCACCTATACACACACGCACGCACATACTTGCATGCATCCTTTCTTTTACATGTGCGTATATGGGATTATATTTATGTGTTCACATGGGTATGGGACTATGTGCTCATATACTGGATTTGAGGATAGTACTTGGGATTTGAGATGAGTCGATGAGATTTGATTTGAGGCCGTAAGATCGGTGATTTTGCAGGGTTCGTATTTGAGATACGACATGACGTTGTAGCGGGTCCTTTGACGTAGTGTTTCACACACGTGCATGCATACGTAGGTGGTATCAGTATTGTACTGGACATAGATCAGTACCCCGAATTATGAGCTTTGATAAAGAGGATACCAAATGATTAATTTGATGAATGTGATACTGATCTGTACCCAGATTTGGGACGCTGTACGACGGATTTACGTACGAGCTATATATTGATGACAGATCCGCACTCTTGACTTGGGAATGTCTGATTATAGATATGGTATCGGATGTGATATTATTGAGGCGGGATCACCGACTAATATATATATATATATATATATATATATGTATGTATGTGTGTGTGTGTGTATCGACTCAGATGTTAGGCGGTTTCCTTACCTTCAGTTAGCCTGTTAGTTCAGCCATATAGTTTAGTGTAGTTGTTAGACTAGGTTAGATTCCTACCTATTTCAAAATCTAACGGATCGTGGGTATTTTAAAAGACAGGTTAAGGGATTCTACGGATATTTCAAAAGACGTATCTTTTCTTAAAAACACCGTAGCCCTTATTTTCAAAACCCCACGATTCGTGTTATTTCAAATGGCACCACTGTGGAACTCATTTTTTATTAAATGCAGATTAGTTATCATTGTGTTTAGTATTCAGCTCCCGCACATTATTGTTGTTCGCTCCGCATCGCATACTTATTTTGTGATTCATATACCGTTATTGATATCATGCTGCTAGGACACCCGCACCATTACCGATGACGCGTATGTACCGCGTAGACTTACTTGCCGGCTCACACACATCTTCATCGGTAATTGCACTGTCACGAACACTTTAGAAAATACTATTTCATTGACATAGTTTCTTAGCTAATAGTTTAGACAAGATATTAGTGTACTTGCCTTATATGCTTGTTTAGACATTGTAGTTATTACTTGCTACTTCATGCATGTTATTATTCACTGTTATGCCGCATTCATGGATTTTTATGCCTATATTCACTGTTTACATGCTATTGAGGATTTGGATTCGGATTTTCATGAGATTTTCTGGATTTAGCGGAAAACCGCAAAACTTATACAAACTTCTTCTCTCTTTTTAAATAAAAAGTGCGGTTTTCCCATGATGTATGAGTCGTCCACCATGAGTTTGCAGATGGATTTCGTGTTAGTGTATATGCCCTAGAGGCCATTACTGTATCATACTAGTATGTATATTACTTAATGGAAGCTTGGGATATTCACCTTGTATTGACAATCTTGCTCAAAATGGTAGTATGCTACTTGGTTTGTTTCTACTTTAATGTGTACATGTGTTTATTTTATTATATCACCTATACGCATTAGTGGAGTCCTTAGGATCTTTGCTTGATTACCAGCGTTGTGATGGTAGTCACACTCGTGGAGGCTGGGTAATCCATAAGCACATCCTTATATAGGTCCCTAGTCGCAGGACTATCGAGACAGGGCATCGATACTCCGGAGTAGACTAGCGTATGCGCTTCTCATCCCAATATGGGAGACGGTCTGTCCGACAGCCGTCAGTACGTCGTGCTTGAGATAGTATGCGGGTGCTCGTTAGGTTACGAGTACACTGGACAGGACTCGTCGGGAACTGATTGGTTGGTATTATACCTATCGTCAGTTATCAGTTCCCATGTGACATGAGTACAGCTTAGTCCGCTGACTTGATACTGTCACTTCGCCTCGAGTATGTTCCCACTGTACTTTGATTACTACCCTACCACGGCTCAAAGGAGTCATGCAAACAGGTAGTTTTTGGGTGGAGTCCCGAAGCACTTGGAGGCATGATTGGAAGAGATTTTGCGTGTTCAAGTTTTAGTGAATTACCGCAATCAAGACGGTTTCGCTTGTAGCTAGCCGGTTGAGTACGGGTCGTCCGCAGGGAGATGGGAATCTTTTTCTATGTGTTTTAACGAGTTAAGTACGAAGGTCCAGATTTTGTTTGTGATTATCTAAGTGGTAAAAATGATATATAAAGAGAGCTTGTTAGGGTTAGGATTAGGTTAGTTTGAGTTAGGAGTCTCCCACTTCTTTCGTTGCCCCTCTTAATGTCGGTGTTACGGTAATCGGCAACAACGGGGATTAGCACGACTAGGAAGGAACTTGCGAGTATAAGCTAGGCTTTCCAACGCTTAAGTTCTTCCTTTTGGTGCTTGTCCGTCCGTTCTTGGCTCTTAGCCATAACCTCCGATTAATTCAACCACAACCGGTCTCACTACGGAATCACCGCTATCATGTAGGATAGAGTGCCGTAAGGAGCGGATTGTGGTTCAGTTAACGGGAGTCGATTTAAGATATTGGGCAAGGAAAGAGTGAGAGAGATTTACTTCTCTCAAACTTCCCTTATCCTACCCTAACAAGTATGAAACTACTCACACATCATAATGAAAGAAAACAAAACAAAAGAGGAAGATAGAAAGAAAGAGATTAGAAGATAACAACTAGCTATTTGCGACCTCACCTTGGCAAGGATCAAGCGTAAGCATCATGGTTGTTTTAAGGATAAAGAAAAAGAGAGAAGAAAGAAACAACAAGAAATAACAACAACTAAGTTAACAAATGAAATTACAACAATTAACAAGTTAACTAAAGAACAAGACAAGCATGATAGGTAAAAGGTTCTTCTTTATTCAACATTCTTCACTCACAAAAGCTCACTACAAGATTTTCAATGGAGAAGAGATGAGAAGAGGAAGAAGAAACAAGTATTCTAAACCTAGAAAAATACAAGATTATGCACCCTTGGCTTCACAAGGTTCTGGGCTATTTATAGGCAGGGAAATGGAAATCTAGGGTAACATTCTGAACCAAGATGAAAAGACCAAACAACCCCTGAAATCCCATCAAGTGAGGCGCCAGTACGGCCGCGGATCCGCGGCCTAGACCCCCTATTGGCCGCGGATCCGCGGCCCTATGGTGGAGTTAGGCTGTCGGCTTTTGTGTGCTGCCCTGGTCTGCTATCCCCTTTTGTCTGGTACATGTTTTTTTTGATAATCTTTCCACATTTCTTCCAGAATTCTAGTGGATCAAAAGGTGATTGGACATGGATCTTTTGTAATGATTTTCTTGAGCTCCGCGTAGATTTCTTGGATCTTGTGTTGCCATGGAGCCTTGTGCATGAAAGTGACATCGATTTGCCATTTTGTCTCTTAAACTGGTGTGTGGCAACAGACGGATAAAGAGCGGAGACCCGTGTTTTATCTGTGGTTGGCAGGAACCCGGGTTTTTGTCGTGTTTTTCCATGAATTTCACCGTTTAGAGCCGAGAACCTGTATCCTGCAATTGACTAGCAAACACGGCTCAAGAGTACCTACCGTTATGCAGTGTGATAAAAATTGGGCGGTATGAAAATGCAAAAATCTGATATGAACAAATACCCCCAAACTTATCATTTGCCCGTCCCGAGCAAAACCAATTTATTAACAAAAAATATCCTAACCTCACTTTCGCAGGGAACGCGATTGCACTGAGCATGTGCAACAAGCCGTTAAACCTCTAGGTGTCCCTAGTAGGAGGAGTGTTGTCTCCTGAGGGTTTTCAGCGGATACTACCCACAAAATCCGGTCAAGCTAGTTTTGTAAAATAACTAAGATTCAAACTCTAAAGTTTTGTTTCAAAAAATAACAATTCTATGATCCCAAGTCTAGACTATCAAACCCTTATTTTTCACACCTCGCTTCTTATTTAACTACAGATTTTATATGTCTTTACGTGTAGTGCAAATAGTGTCGTTAAGTTTCCAGAAGGATCGATTTACGTCGTCATGTCACACAATAAAGCCCAGATAAAAATTTTGAAAGGATCACATAAGTTTTATAAAGAGTTAAGCATTTTTCAAGTTTCGTTTTCCAGTAAAGTTTCAAATTTAGAATTTCTATCTTCCCTAACAGGAAACTAGGTCTTATTTTTCACTCCACCTTTTTCTTGTTTTCATTTCATACACACCTCTGTGAATCGTGCAATAGTCTTTATCATAGAGTAAAACCTTCATATCTCCGCTAAAATTTTTATAAAAGCCCGTCTTTTATCAAGATTATTCTCACACAAAGAACCGTTAGGAATTTTAACTCGGAGAGAACACTTGCTTGACTTTGTTTTAATCTGGACTTTCTAGGCTTCTTAGCGAGCTTTGGGCCAATGCACCCAAACCAGTTGGCGTTAGGGCATTAGGTGTAGAAACACCCCAGCGGACTTAATTACTCAAGTTACCTAGGTCCAAAAACAAAAGACAGTTTGACGTGAAAATCATGATGATTCAATACGAACGGAGATATAACCGGCAGTTCAATTATTTTTTTGGATAAAAGACGTGTTTAGTGGGTTCGGTGTGTAATCATTCCAATCAAGTTTTAGATGGGTTATTTTTTCAGACTTAGTTCCAATTAAGGCATCAATAACATTCCTTCATATTCACTCACTTCATAAACTATTCTTGATATTACTTATTTCAGAACAAACCTATTTGATTATCAGAAAATCATTTATCCATTTAAAAGTTTTTAGACATAAGAAGACTTGTCATCTAATTTGCAAAACTCACGACACGTGTAGTGTGATGTAAAGACGTATATCAGCTATAGTTAACTTCAAAGGAGAGTTATCTTTCAGGTTTTCAAAATCTAAACATAAGATTTTGTTATTTATATTTTATCAAACAAAACTGTCGAAATGTTGAATCAGAGTCCTCCCACTAGCTAACTTGACAAAAAAAAGTTTTTATGTTTTGAGAAAATTTTCAGATTTTTATGGATTTTATGGATTTTAATATGCCGATGCAAAATATACATATGAATGCGAAGGTTAGAAATGCGTACCGAGCGTACCCCCAAACTTAAACTGGACAGTGTCCTCACTGTCATTGCATGAAGAGATCATTTGAAGGGTCAAAATTGTCGGTTAGCGATACACAATGTTTTTTTTGTTTTTGTTTTTAAAGAAAAGAAAAAGAAAAAGAATATCCACAAATATATACAAAATGGTTTATACATACCCCCAAACTTATTTGGAACAGTGTCCACTTGTTCTTGGCTGGATAACCGAAGTTTGGAGGTAGGCAGAGGAAGATTATGCAGGGTAGACCGGCTCCTGTAAGAACAGGAGTTCCTCTGTTGGTTCGGCGCTAAGGTACGGTTTAAGTCGGTGTCCGTTCACTTTGAAAAATGAACCGTCCTTTGGATTTTCCAAATCCACAGCGCCATGCGGATACACATTCCACACAAAATACGGCCCTTTCCAGCGAGATCTGAGCTTTCCTGGATGGAAGTGTAGTCGGGTGTCGTAAAGCAATACCTGTTGACCAGGTACGAAAGTTTTGCGCAAAAGGTGTTTATCGTGAAACACCTTCGTTCGGTTCTTAACGACAACCGCGTTATCGTAAGCCTCATCCCTAAGCTCGCTCAGTTCGTTCAACTGCAGCTTCCGATGGCTGCCCGCATCTTCGAGAGACAGATTCAACTCCTTTATCGCCCAAAATGCGCGATGCTTTATTTCGACAGGTAGGTGGCAGGCTTTTCCGTACATAAGCCGATAGGGAGACATGCCAAGGTCGGTCTTATAAGCGGTTCGAAATGCCCAAAGGGCATCAGTGAGTTTTACCGACCAATCCTTACGGTTCTTAGAAACCGTCTTCTCCAGTATCTGCTTGATTTGCCGATTTGAAACTTCGGCCTGCCCGCAGGTTTGGGGGTGGTAGGGCATGGATAGCTTATGATTAATGGAATATTTCCGCATCAAGGCCTCGAAAGTCTTATTACAGAAATGACTTCCATTGTCGCTAATGATCGATCGGGGGTGCCCAAACCGGGAGAAAATGTTTTCTTTAAGGAACCTAACGACAACCTTGTTGTCGTTAGTCTGGCTGGGCACAGCCTCGACCCATTTAGAGACGTAATCAACAGCGAGAAGGATGTACAAGTTCCCAAAAGAGCTGGGAAACGGCCCCATGAAATCTATCTCCCAAACATCGAAAATCTCCACAACCAAGATTGGTTGGAGCGGCATCTCGTTCCTCCGGGATATCCGGCCCAAGTGTTGGCACCGGGAGCAAGTCTTGCAATAGTCATGAGCGTCTTTGAAGAGTTGTGGCCAGTAGAAACCACATTGCAAGATCTTCTCAGCTGTCTTTCTGGGGCCAAAATGCCCGCCACACGCTTGATCGTGGCAAAATGACAGCACACTCTTGAATTCCTCGTCAGGGACACACCGACGAATAATCTGGTCGGGACAGTACTTGAACAGATAGGGTTCGTCCCAGTAAAAGTGTTTTACTTGGGATAAGAAGCGAAGTCTGTCCTGACTTGACCATTCAGTCGGTAGTAATCCCGTGGCCAAATAGTTCACAATATCTGCGAACCAGGGTTCGCAAGAAACTGTCAAGAGCTGTTCATCCGGGAAAACGTCATTGATCGGAATTGGAAGCGAAGGCGAAGAAGGAAGTCGTGAGAGATGGTCGGCAACTACGTTTTCACATCCTCGTTTGTCCTTAATGACAAGGTCAAACTCTTGAAGCAAGAGATCCAACGTATTAACCGAGATTTTGCATCTTTCTTCGCAAAAAGATGGCGCAGAGCAGAATGGTCTGTGTAGACAATGACTGGAGAGCCGATGAGGTAGGGCCTGAACTTTTCTAAAGCAAATACAACAGCCAAGAATTCCTTCTCAGTTGTTGTATAATTAGTTGGGCGTCGTTCAGGGTTCGGCTCGCATAATAGATTACGTGCGGCATCTTGTTGATGTATTGTCCAAGGACAGCACCGATGGCAAAGTCGGATGCATCGCACATAATCTCAAATGGGTGCGTCCAGTCAGGGGAAGAAAGAACGGGAGCAGAAGTGAGTGAGCGTTTCAATGACTCGAATGCAGTCACACAGCTCGAGTTGAAGTCGAATGGCGTATCCTTGGCCAGCAAAAGAGTCAAGGGCCTAGCAATCTTGCTAAAGTCCTTGATGAACCGTCTATAAAAACCGGCATGGCCAAGGAAGGCTCGGATGTCTCGGACGCATCTGGGAGGAGGTAGATTGGAAATGACCTCAATCTTTGCTTTGTCAACCTCTATGCTATTTTGCGAGATGATATGTCCTAAGACAATACCTTCGCGCACCATGAAGTGGCACTTCTCCCAATTCAAAGTGAGATTCTTGTCCTTACATCGGGTAAGGACAGCGTCAAGATGCAGCAAACACTCGTTGAAGGAATCGCCGAAGATGGAGAAATCATCCATGAAAATCTCCAGAAATTTTTCCACCATGTCTGAGAAGATTCCCATCATACACCGCTGGAAGGTAGCGGGCGCATTGCATAACCCAAAGGGCATGCAACGATATGCAAACGTGCCGAAAGGACAAGTGAAAGTGGTCTTGTCCTGGTCTTTTTCGGCGATGGGAATTTGATTATAGCCGGAGTAGCCATCAAGAAAGCAGTAGTACTCGTGTCCGGCCAATCGTTCAAGCATCTGGTCAATGAAAGGTAGCGGAAAGTGGTCTTTCCGCGTTGCGGCGTTGAGTTTTCGATAATCGATGCATACTCGCTACCCAGTTTGGATGCGAGTAGGGATTAACTCGTTCGCCTCATTGGTTATGACCGTGATGCCTGACTTCTTGGGGACAACGTGAATGGGGCTAACCCACTGGCTATCAGAGATAGGGTAAATGATACCACTATCTAGACATTTTACGATCTCCTTCTTCACAGCCTCTTTCATGACTGGATTGAGACGTCTTTGTGGATCCCGGGCTGGTTTGGCATCATCCATCAGATGAATGTGATGCTCAACGATCAGGGGACTAATCCCCTTGATGTCCGCCATGGACCAGCCAAAAGCTTGCCTGTTGCTGTGCAAGACCGCGAGAAGGGCTTTCTCTTGCTCTGGAGCCAGAGAAGCCGAGATGATGACAGGAAGGGTTCGTTCTCACCTAAGTAAGCATACTTAAGGTGAGACGGCAAAGGCTTGAGTTCGAGCGTTGGAGGTGAAATGATGGAAGGCAAGATTGGTGAAACGGTCTCGAACTCAAAAGATTCCAGCAAAGGTTCAAAACGAGTGTAAGCGACCGAGTCGGATGGTTCAGGTAACTCATCCGGAAATTCGAAGGATTCAAACTCGGGTTGCGAGCGGCTAAGATCGTTCAAGAATGTGAAACACTCGTATTCGTTGTCGGGCGTAGAAACAGCAGCAGGTTCGAGGAGGAACGCACTAGTGGCGTCAAGATTATCGTGATCAAACAGAAACTCCTCGAATTCACATTCTTCTGGGGTGATCTCCTGGATCGAGCAGACGTCCAGTATATGAGCATTAGGTTCGACGGGCTGATTCCCCAACCTAAAAATGTTGAGTTCAATCGTCATGTTTCCAAAAGAGAGGTTCATCGAACCATTGCGACAATTGATCACAGCATTTGAGGTTGCAAGGAATGGGCGACCGAGTATCACCGGAATTTGATTCCGGGGGTTAGCTACAGGCTGTGTGTCTAATACAATGAAGTCAACGGGGAATATGAAGTCTCCGACTTTTATTAACACATCCTCTAGCTCACCCCTAGGATGGGTGATCGATCGGTCGGCCATTTGGAGAGTGCAGTGTGTGGGTTTCAGCTCTCCTACGCCTAATTGCTCGTATACTGAGTACGGAAGCAGGTTAACACTGGCACCAAGATCTAATAGTGCGCGGTTGATGTTCTTATCCCCAATGGTAATAGAAATCGTAGGACAGCCAGGGTCCATCCGTTTTTGTGGTAAACATTGGGTAAGAGCATCACTCACAGCACTAGCCAAGAAAACTTTCTTTGGTACCTGAGACTTCCTCTTTTTCGTGCACAAGTCCTTTAAGATTTTCGCGTAGGACGGGACTTGTTGGACGGCATCTAAAAGAGGAATGTTAATGTTAACCTGCTTAAATAACTCCAGAATCTTCTCCATTTGAGGATTTTGTTTATTAGACCTCAACCGGTTTGGAAATGGGACATTTTTAAAATTGGTTGAGTCTAATGCTAGTGGAGGAGATTGTGGAGTCGGAACGGATCCCAGAACAGGTGTTTTCGTGGAGTGAGAGGCGGGTCCGTTCAGAGCAGAAGAAGAAGAAGGAGAAGAAGGAGAGCCTTTTGAAGAATGGAGAATAGGCTCAGAAGACGAAGAAGCAGGAGAAGAAGAAGAAGAAGAAGCGGCGGCCGGGGTGTCATCGTTGATCCGCGTGCCAATGTTGTTTTGCAGCATCCTTCCCGATCTCAATGTGGTCACGGCACTCACATTATGGTTCTGTTGTTCAAGAGCAACATGTACATTCTGTGGGTTACCGGGATTTGGGAGTGGTTGGGACGGGAGCTTCCCCTTCTCTCGCTCGCTTAAGGCCGCATTCAGCTGTGCAATCTGGGCCTCGATGGTTTTGATGCTTTGCCCGTGTGCGGCAGTGTGTTGCACTAAGGACTGAATGGAAGACTGGATGTTGGCAGTGGATTGTGTCGATTGTTTGACGAACGCCTCCAGACTTCGTTCGAGCGAGGAAACCTTATCGTTGTTTGACGGAAAAAAGTTGTTTGGTGGAAAAGAATTGTTGGGTGCAAAGTTGTTCGTCTGATTTTGAAAAGGTTGGGGTTGGAAGGGCTACTGAAATTGAGTTTGTTGTTGCGCTTGTTGTTGCGGCGGAGGGGGCCTTTGGAAATTGTTGCCTTGGAATTGATTCTGATTCTGATTCCAGGCGAAATTGGGGTGGTTCCTCCAACCGGGATTGTAGGTGGAAGAGTATGGATCATTCCTCGGTCTTTGCTGGAATGCAGCATTAACCTGATCCTGTCCTTGCGATGGTGGATTGTAAGGACACTCTTCGGTCAAGTGAGAAGGATCGGAACAACAAGCGCAAATGGTACGAAGGGGGAGAACAGGGGTAGGAGCAGGAGAAGAAAATTTGCTCTCTATCGCTTCAAGCTTTCTTGTTATTGCAGCCATTTCAGCTTTCATCGCAATAGAGAAATCAAGTTGGTGAATTCCTACCCTAGACTGACCGGTAGAAGTGGAGGTAGAAGAAGAAGAAGTCGGTCTGGTGCTCTCCCATTGTAGCGTTTGCTCCGCAAGGTCGTCAAAGAACTGCCACGCTTCCTCATCAGATTTCGATAGGAAGTGGCCCTGACAGATGGTTTCCAACAACTGCTTCGTTGCTGGGTTCAGGCCCTCGTATAAGGTTTGGCAAAGTTTCCATTTCTCTATACCGTGGTGAGGACACTGAACAAGAAGGTCTTTGTACCGGTCAAAGCACTTCCAGAAGGGTTCAGAAGGAAGCTGAGAGAATTGGTTGATTTCATTTCGGATCCTTGCGGTTTTATGATTCGGATAAAATTTCTTTAGAAACGCTTTTACAAACTCGTCCCAACTGGTTATGGAATGGGAAGCGGTGCTATACAGCCATTTTTCAGCAAGATCGCATAAAGTGAACGGAATGACCCGTAGACGTATAGCATCGTCCGACAGTTGGGTAGTTTTCATCATGGCACAGACGTTTTGAAATTTGTTGATGAAGATATAGGCATCTTCAGATTCAAGCCCATGAAATCGTGGAAGCATGTTGATGAAGTGGGGCTTAATTTCAAAATTATCCCCATTGGCCGGTGGAAGAGACAGGCAGGTGGGAAGTGCAGAACGGGTAGGATAGAAACGATCCTGGAGCGCGATTCGCTGCGGCGCTACAACAGGCGGTGGTGGTGGGTTATTGGTCTCCGTAGGAGGTGGAGCCAATCCAGGGGTAGTCAAAGAGATGTTCGGATTAAATCCTGACATCGCGGAAGAAGAGGTTGGTGAAGGTGAAGGTGAAGATGTATGAACAGAATTCCGGTCAACGTCGGAGTTGGCCGGCAAAGGTAAAGGTGAAAGAGGAGTGGACGGAGTTTCGACGTCTGAGTCGATCGCGTAGTCGGTAGCGACTAACGTAACGCGGACTAGGAGGGCGCTAGTGTCCCGAGTCTAAGCGGACATACACTAAACGAGTTTAGTATAGTCAAAGCGGAGAAGGTGAGGGTAAGAAAACGTCAATGGAGAAAGGCGATGGGTGGTGCGTAAAAAATGGATTTTGGCGACAAAGGGCAGTTTTTTTATAAAAGTTTTTGATTTTTTCCTTTTTTTTTTAGAAAGAGATTTACAGAAATATGTACGGATTTTCGGCTTTAAGCAATCACAAACAAGATATGCACAATCACACCTAGATCTAGGGTCACCTAGGTCTGCTAGACAGCTCCTAACTGTTCCAAAGAACTAGAAACAGGACCTCAAACCTCCTCTTCTCCGCCAATTGCGGCCAGATAAGTGCCAGGTAAGTGGGAGGTTGTCCAACGCTTTCGCGAAGTTCCTTAATTAAATAACCACTTGCCTTCGTCACACTTGTCTAGACACCGCAAAGTCAGGATAGGATAAACGGCCGATGCCTGTAATTAGTCCTCTGTCCTAATGAGCGCGAAGTCCTTAGGGCTGAGTCTAGTATTTTTTAATTTAACAATGGTCAATGCATATGCTTTTTGTGATTTCTGGGGTCCTGGGAAGGGTGACGAAATCCCCACCCAATCTGAATTGGTTTCAAGCCCCTTAAGTCCGTATTAATGAATGCAAAGCGATAACAAATCAACTGCAAACAATTTTTATTTTTAGCGCGGCGCAAAGAATCCTGCACAAGAACAGTTTATTAGAAGGGGGAAGAGAATTTGCGCAAAGAATGCTGCAGAAAACACAGTTTATTGGAGTCCAAAGGAGTGGGAAAGAGAAAAGGAGGACTTACAGAGATTTTTGCACACTGACTCCACCAAGTTGCCGCGGTTCCACGGCCTAAGCCAGCTTATGCCGCGGTTCCGCGGCGAGGTATTGGAGTTGGGGCTCTGAAATTTTTGGGTGTGCTGTAGTGGTTGTCCTCTTCTTGTCTGAATTTGCTGAATCTTGATTTTCTTACTGTAGCTGCTCCAGATTTTTACAGTAGACCATTTGCTTCGTTTTGATCCGTCGCGGTGTAGCCGCGAAATGTGGGTCTATCTACCCACGTCTTTGGCACTGAACTTGAATTTCCAATATCCCATGTCTTTGGCACTGAACTCGAATTCCGTATTATCCTGCACACTTGCACAAAAACTAATCAAAAATAAAAAAATGGTTTTTCTTTACAAAGTATATTTTTTTTTGTTTTGGTTATATTTATATTCACAAGTTAACCCGAAATTACACAAAGAAATAAACTACCGTTTCCCCGGCAACGGCGCCATTTGATTGGAAGAGATTCTGCGTATTCAAGTTTTAGTGAATTACCGCAATCAAGACGGTTTCGCTTGTAGCTAGCCGGTTGAGTACGGGTCGTCCGCAGGGAGATGGGAATCTTTTTCTATGTGTTTTAACGAGTTAAGTCCGAAGGTCCAGATTTTGTTTGTGATTATCTAAGTGGTAAAATGATATGTAAAGAGAGCTTGTTAGGGTTAGGATTAGGTTAGTTTGAGTTAGGAGTCTCCCACTTCTTTCGTTGCCCCTCTTAATGTCGGTGTTACGGTAATCGGCAACAACGGGGATTAGCACGACTAGGAAGGAACTTGCGAGTATAAGCTAGGCTTTCCAACGCTTAAGTTCTTCCTTTTCGTGCTTGTCCGTCCGTTCTTGGCTCTTAGCCATAACCTCCGGTTAATTCAACCACAACCGGTCTCACTACGGAATCACCGCTATCATGTAGGATAGGGTGCCGTAAGGAGCGGATTGTGGTTCAATTAACGGGAGTCGATTGAAGATGTTGGGCAAGGAAAGAGTGAGAGAGATTTCCTTCTCTCAAACTTCCCTTATCCTACCCTGACAAGTATGAAACTACTCACACATCATAATGAAAGAAAACAAAACAAAAGAGGAAGATAGAAAGAAAGAGATTAGAAGATAACAACTAGCTATTTGCGACCTCACCTTGGCAAGGATCAAGCGTAAGCATCATGGTTGTTTTAAGGATAAAGAAAAAGAGAGAAGAAAGAAACAACAAGAAATAACAACAACTAAGTTAACAAATGAAATTACAACAATTAACAAGTTAACTAAAGAACAAGACAAGCATGATAGGTAAAAGGTTCTTCTTTATTCAACATTCTTCACTCACAAAAGCTCACTACAAGATTTTCAATGGAGAAGAGATGAGAAGAGGAAGAAGAAACAAGTATTCTAAACCTAGAAAAATACAAGATTATGCACCCTTGGCTTCACAAGGTTCTGGGCTATTTATAGGCAGGGAAATGGAAATCTAGGGCAACATTCTGAACCAAGATGAAAAGACCAAACAACCCCTGAAATCCCATCAAGTGAGGCGCCAGTACGGCCGCGGATCCGCGGCCTAGACCCCCTATTGGCCGCGGATCCGCGGCCCTATGGTGGAGTTGGGCTGTCGGCTTTTGTGTGCTGCCCTGGTCTGCTATCCCCTTTTGTCTGGTACATGTTTTTTTTGATAATCTTTCCACATTTCTTCCAGAATTCTAGTGGATCAAAAGGTGATTGGACATGGATCTTTTGTAATGATTTTCTTGAGCTCCGCGTAGATTTCTTGGATCTTGTGTTGCCATGGAGCCTTGTGCATGAAAGTGACATCGATTTGCCATTTTGTCTCTTAAACTGGTGTGTGGCAACAGACGGATAAAGAGCGGAGACCCGTGTTTTATCTGTGGTTGGAAGGAACCCGGGTTTTTGTCGTGTTTTTCCATGAATTTCACCGTTTAGAGCCGAGAACCTGTATCCTGCAATTGACTAGCAAACACGGCTCAAGAGTACCTACCGATATGCAATGTGATAAAAATTTGGCGGTATGAAAATGCAAAAATCTGATATGAACATGGCAGTGACGGTTAGACAGGATTCGTCTCTCCCGGTATTGGGGGTTGACATCGCGCTGTGTCTAGGAGAGCCATTACACGAGTAGTCCCTGGCCAGGGCAAGCGAGATATACTGGTAGGTTTCCAGTATTATCTTAGGGTGTTCTGGGCTTCACTCCGACACGACTTGTACCGCTATTAGGGGACTGACGTTTACCGCCCCCTAGGCCCGCCATGCGATGTATCAGACGAACAGACCGGACTGTACGGAGACTGTCACATTCAGGCTCAGTAGGAGTTTAGATGGGTTTCACCTCGTCAGTCTTCTTGTCGGCATCTACCTGGCGACCGTTACGCACAGCTAGTGCCGCTTGCGGTCTGTGGTTAAACCCACTGCCAGCGTAGTGTCGAGTCTTTAGAGTCCCACACAGAAAGCTATTCTCCTTTAGGCAAAAGAGTAGAGGTCGCATAGTTTTACGACAGGTCGCATGGTTTTGCGACAAGGTTCGGTCACATCCGTGCACTTGTGCATGTTTAGTGTCCGGATAGTTAACACTAGCGGGCTTTGGTTTAAGCCAGATCCTAGTGTACGTTTTGGGATTGATTTTATCTCGTATGTATTCATGTTCCTCGGAACGCGGATGCGGGTGTGTATGCACAGTTGATGGAGAGACAAAGACAGAGGATTCTCATTATGGTTGTTGACTGTTGACCGTTGACCATTGAATTTTTGCTAAACCCTAATGAGAATATGATATATGATTAACAATAATATTGATTAAGTATTATGGTGACATGGTTGTTGAGAGATTGACTTTGTTGACTTGTTGACTTTGTTGATCGGTTGACTAGGTTGGACTAGTTGACCATCATGATGACAATGGCAATCATTTCATGGCAAAGACTTTTGCTTGCTTGTTTCTCTTGTGCAAAATGAGTGCATGAAATGATATGGCTATTGTAGCTTAAACCATCACATAATACTTGATTGCTATGATTTGTTACGATGGCTTTGGATTATGAGAGCCAAGAGAGAAAAGTCTTGCTCATTCTATCATTCCCATTCTCTCTCTTGGCTTGAGCTCTCATCCTCTTCCTCTTGCTCTCTCTCTCTCTCTAGTCTATGGTTTACTTGTCTCATGTGTTGAGAAGCAAGAACCATAGAGAAAAATCCCAACACACTCTCCTCTACTCACTTTAGTTCGTAAGGTTTAGCAAACCGAGTGAACTAGTTTCTTCAAAGTTCGAAGAAGAAGCCAAAGGTAGAAGCTTTCGGGTGGATCGATCTTCGACGCAAGGAGATGACGGGGTGAAGCCGATCCGTACACCATCGAGGCTTGAAGAAGAAGGAGTTCAAGAAAAGAAAGGTATAACCCCCTAACCGAGTAGTTAACAACTCCTAGTTAGGTTGTTAATTAGATAGTTTAACAAAGATCCGTTTTGAGTGCATGTTACCGCCTCTAGAAAATTGTTTTTCATCAAATTCCGCAACCCCGTAAGTACCGGGAGAGGTAGCATGGACATACAGTGGTATCAGAGACTAGTTAAACACTACCTAACATGTTAGCATAGTAACTAGAAATTCGATCGGAGAAAAAGTAGCAAAATACACCCGGATATCAAACTTGCTGTCGATTTTCAAAGTGCTGTAAAAGTAATAAATCATGCTTTAAAAATCGACTCAGGGTTTTTATAGTCTGCTGTAGAAAAACAGTCCAGAGATCCCACCAAACCACCGCGGAAACGCGGCAATAGCTTGCTATTGCCGCGGTTCCGCGGCCGATTAAGCTCCTCTCTGGATCGTCTTCACTGCAGTTTGTTCTATGGGGTATTTTAGGATTTTTGGTATATGTTTTTTCAGCCCAGATTTTCCAGAAAGAAAATTTTGTTTTGGGGGCTTTAAAAACCGTATTTTGATCGAGTTTCTAAAGACTGAGGCTGACGGGTTTATTTCTATGATGTGATATTTGTATTGAACGTCTGCTGATCGCTATATGTCGATTAGTGGGGGTTATACAAATCTGTGATCTGTAATGTTCCTGGAATGTGTATATGAATTCATTGGATTGTCGCGGGTGAATAGCCGGGGGTTGTGAGACGAGAGTTTTCTTTTCTTTCAATTCATGTAAATTTGTAAATTGATGTAATAATTATTTGTATGGCCGCACAACCGGGTCGGGGTTGTAGCCGTCATTGTATAATTTCTTTTTACTGTTTTTGCTCCTAGGATAGACCCATGGAGGGGGTGCACAAACTACCGGGTATCTCGAAGTGCCGAGTGGCCTACTCACGGTGTTGAGGGAGCTTGCTCCGCTTCGGGTACTTGGCGGGTAGTTTGCCGCACCCGTAAAGGTCATGGGTAGGGTATTGGCTATTCACCGTGACCGTGTAATCTGCTTTTTGTTACAGGCTCGTACGAATTGCGGGTTCCTAGTATATCCAATGTGTTCATCTGTGATCTGAAATAGATATCATTGCAATATATCTATATATGATATTATTTAGGCGTTGCTTATGTTTTACAGACGCGCTAGCCCAGCCCTCGCTCTGTCGTTAGTTAAGTAACCTAACGGGTAATGACGGGGCCCCGTGGCGAATGCGAATGGCATAAGCGTACGTCATATTTTGGTTGTTTTCTGCAATGGTAGGATTAAATGATGGGACGCATTAAAAGAACTAATGCAAGAAAAATATGCATTAAAAGAACTAATGCAAGAAAATAAACCAAGTAAAAGTGTTGGAACACTTTCGAAAAACCACTCGGTTCTATTCAAAACCAACTTTTAAATGCGAAGCTTGAGCCACTCCTTTTAAAAGCTATCTCGTTCCATCGATTATATCAAGTTCACTACATTCACGGTTTAGCCAAAACCATTCGCAGCCCTCCATCATTTCAGTTAAATATTCGGTAGTATTCAAGCTATGTATTTTGACCTCACGCCAAGGCATAGTGATTGGTAGCTGCCAGATATTTATCTGTTGCATAGATAGAATGCGTTGGTTTGGGACAGGTGTACTGCCATTTTGGCCTACGTCAAGGATAGGTACGGGTGGGTTCAAATCAACCTGGATAATGATGGGTAGAACTTGACATGTGACTTATGACATTTTGACCTCACGCCAAGGTCATAAGAGCATGGGGCAAAAATCCACATCGGGAGTTTCACAAGTACTGAAACTTGCTAGAGTTGCATACCATTGGGAGTGTGATGATTCTGGTAGGATTCCTTCAGTTTCGTCACGCGATGATATTTGGATCCCGATCCTACTGTGAGTATATGCTACTCCTCGGGAAATTTCTCACTTAACGATCAATGTTATAAACCAAGTAGGTGTCTAGAAAGGTGTTAGCGGGGCTACGCCTATAGGGAAAAGAGGTTATTTAATTAAGGAACTTCGCGAAAGCGTTGGAAAACCTCCCTCGAAGTACCGACACTGGCCTGGCTGAACGGTTAAGCAAGTATTGTACGGTGAGATTGATCCTGACTAATTCTTCCTTTATGGTTTGAGGAGGGATTCGAGAGACAGTGGGAGCCATCCTGTTTAGACAAACTAAAAACCACTCTAAACTTGCAAGTGCATCATGCTGAGTGTTTCTTCTCTCTCTCCTAATTGCAGCGACCAATCGACATGACCGGACTTAAGTTATTACTAGATAAAAACATACTGACAGGGCCAAACTACAGAGATTGGCTCAGGAATGTCAAGATGGCAATCACTTATGACAGGCTGGGGTATCATCTTACCACCAAAGCTCCCCCTGTCCCTGGTCCCAAAACCAGCGTCGCGGATAAGGAAATCCGTAAAACCTGGGAACTAGACTGCGCGAAGGCCAAGTGCCTCGTGCTTGCCTCTATGGACAACGAACATCAGAGGAGGCACGAGAATATGGACCTCGAATCCATATTTCTCCATACAAAAGAACTGTATGGAGAGCAATCTCGTATCGCAAGATACGAAGTGTCGAAGAAGTTATTTTCGGCAAGATTGGCCGTCGGATCATCGGTAGCGGAACACGTGCTTAAGATGATTGGCTACATTGAGGAGCTCGCGGACCTTGGGACCACGTTGGAGAATGAGCTCTATACGGATTTGATTCTCCAGTCCCTTCCTTCCACTAACGCCCAATTTATCCTGAACTTCAACTTACAAGAAAAGGAAGTTGAACTTTCAGAACTCCTCAACATGCTGAGGAGCGCAGAGGGCAACCTACAGAAAGGTAGGGAAACATCCACTTTGTTTGTAGAAGGATCTTCTTCTTCTAGGTCCAAGGCGAAAGCCAAGGGAAAGAAGAAGAAAGCCCCCGCCAAACCAAGGGGCGGTGTTAGTAAAGTGGATACGAAGGGAAAGGCAAAAGCAACAAAGAAAGTGGGGAAGCTTGTGGATAAAGAAGAATGCTTCTATTGTCATAAGAGTGGACACTGGAAGAAAGATTGCAGGGCTTGGAAGACCAGAACACAGGATCTGAAGCAGGTTGCGGCTTCAGCTTCAGGTGTGTATGTTATTGAAAACTGTCTTTCAATAAACTCTACTTCCTGGGTATTGGATACCGGATCAGGATTTCTTATTTGTAATTCTTTGCAGGCGTTGAGAAAACGTAGGGTTTTGAAAGCAGGTGACATGACCCTCAAAGTTGCAAACAGAGCTAGCATGGATGCTAAGGCCGTCGGGGACTATCACCTGGGAATGTCAGATGGACATGTTTTGGTTTTGCATAATTGCTATTTTGTACCCAACTTAACTTGTAATATCATTTCTGTATCTTTGGTTTCTAAAGAAGGTTATGAATTTGCGTTTGTAAGCAATGTTGTAAACATTCACCTTAATCAAGTTCTGATTGGGTCCGGTACATTGAGCAATGGTATATACGTATTAAACCAACCACGGATTTTCAATGTCCAGAATACACACAAAAGAAAGTCTCCAGAAATCAATCAGACTTTCTTATGGCATTGTAGACTGGGTCACATCAATGAGAGAAGGTTGACTAAGTTACATACAGAAGGATATTTGAATCCGTTCGAATATCAATCGTATGCCACTTGTCAATCCTGTCTCAAAGGAAAGATGACAAAGACCCCGCTCACGGGACACGGAGTAAGAGCGAGCGAGCTCTTGGGACTCGTACACAGCGACGTGTGCGGTCCAATGTCTACACATGCGCGAAGCGGTTTTTCTTACTTCATTACTTTTACGGATGATTTTTCAAGCTTCGGACATGTCTTCCTAATGAAACATAAATCCGAAGCCTTTGGAAAATTCCAGGAATATAAGAATGAGGTAGAAAAACAAACCGGCAAAAGTATCAAGACACTAAGATCTGATCGAGGTGGTGAATACTTGAGTGCCGAGTTCCTGGATTATTTAAAAGAGAATGGAATTCTCTCTCATCTTACTCCTCCATACACTCCGCAACATAACAGTGTATCGGAGAGATGGAACCGAACCCTATTGGATACGGTACGGTCCATGATGAGTAACGCTGAGTTACCGCGATCATTCTGGGGATATGCGTTAGAATCAGCCGCATACCTTTTGAACCGAGTTCCCACTAAGACTGTGCCTACCACACCATATGAGTTATGGAGTGGGAAGAAACCCTATCTTCAATATCTGAAGATCTGGAGATGTCCAGCATTTGTCAAAAAGCAGCATGCGGACAAACTCGAGGCACGCTCAGTACTGTGTAAGTTTGTGGGATACCCAAAGAACACCAGGGGGTATCTTTTCTACCACGCAGAGGAACAAAAGGTCTGTGTTTCTCGTAATGCCCACTTTCTAGAACACCAGTTCTTGGAAAAGGAAATTAGTGGGAGCGCAGTAGAACTGGAAGAAATTCCAGAACCACAGACTATTACTGAAAGCTTAGTGGAACCAGAGGGTTCAAAAGAACAGGACATTCCTACGCCGCTCCACAGGAGTAGTAGGCAGTCTCATCCGCCCGAGAGATACTACGGTTTTCTCATAGACGGGGATAGAGAGGATTGCATCATAGATTATGATGAGCCTACTAGCTTCCAACAGGCCGTTCTTAGCGTTGACTCGGTAAAAAGGCTGGATGCAATGCGGACCGAAATGGAGTCCATGTACACCAACAAAGTATGGACGTTGGACATTTCTCCAGACGGGGTAAAACCCGTAGGATGCAAGTGGATCTTCAAAAGGAAGATTGGTGTAGATGGACAGGTTGAGACCTATAAAGCTAGACTTGTTGCAAAGGGTTTTCGTCAAAGACCTGGTTTGGACTATGACGAAACCTTTTCTCCAGTGGCTATGCTGAAATCCATTCGGATCCTTCTTGCCATTGCTGCCTTTCACGATTATGAGATTTGGCAGATGGACGTAAAGACCGCTTTTCTAAATGGAAATTTAGAGGAGTGTGTCTATATGGACCAGCCAGAAGGTTTCATTCAGAGTGGGAGCAGCGGAAAGGTGTGCAAGTTGCTTAAGTCAATCTATGGACTAAAGCAGGCATCGCGGAGTTGGAACATCTGCTTTGATGAGACGGTCAAAGAATTTGGCTTTATCAAAAATCCAGATGAACCATGCATCTATAGTAGATTTATAGCGAGAACTGTAGTATTCCTCGTTTTATACGTGGATGACATTCTCTTAATAGGAAATGACATTCCTATGCTACAATCTGTCAAGGGGTTCTTGTCACACAGGTTCTCCATGAAAGACCTGGGTGATGCCTCATACATCCTGGGGATCCGGATCCATCGTGATAGATCCAAGAGGATATTAGGACTTTCACAGTCCAGGTACATCGACACCATACTGAAAAGATTCAGTATGGATGATTCCAAGCGCGGTAATCTACCGGCTTGTCACGGGATCACCCTTTCCAAAGAGATGTCTCCCAAGACTGATTTGGAGAGGGATCACATGTCTATTATACCCTACACTTCTACGGTAGGCTCTATAATGTATGCGATGTTGTGTACCAGACCGGATGTAGCTTATGCACTTAGTGTAGTAAGCCGGTATCAGTCAAACCCTGGGGAGAAACACTGGATAGCGGTAAAGAACATTCTCAAGTACCTAAGAAGAACTAAGGAGATGTTCTTGGTGTATGGCGGAAAAGACCTCCAGATCGAGGCCTTTGCTCACTCCAGCTTCCAGAGCGACAAGGATGATTCCAAGTCCATGTCGGGTTTTGTCTTTACCCTCAATGGAAGGGCGGTGTGTTGGAAGAGTTCCAAACAGGAAACCATTGTTGACTCGACTATGGAAGCGGAATACATCGCTGCATCTGATGCCGCAAAAGAAGCCGTCTGGATGAGGAAGTTCTTGAAAGAACTTCAGGTGGTTCCGTCCATTGTTGATCCAATACCTCTGTATTGCGACAACAACGGGGCTATAGTTTTAGCGAAGGAACCCATGTCCCATCAGAAATCCAGACACATCTTGAGGCGGTATCACCTGATCAGGGAGATCATGGATCGCTAGGAGATCGAGGTTCAAAGGGTTGCTTCAGAAGATAACACTGCAGATCCATTCACCAAGGCCTTGCCCCAGAATCAGTTCGAGCGGCTGATCGAGATGATAGGTCTTTGATACGCCAGTACATGGCCTTAGTGCAAGTGGGAGATTGTTAGTGTCTATGCCCTAGAGGCCATTACTGTATCATACTAGTATGTATATTACTTAATGGAAGCTTGGGATATTCACCTTGTATTGACAATCTTGCTCAAAATGGTAGTATGCAACTTGGTTTGTTTCTACTTTAATGTGTGCATGTGTTTATTTTATTATATCACCTATACGCATTAGTGGAGCCCTTAGGATCTTTTCTTGATTACCAGCGTTGTGATGGCAGTCACACTCGTGGGGGCTGGGTAATCCATAAGCACATCCTTATACAGGTCCCTAGTCGCAGGACTATCGAGACAGGGCATCAATACTCCGGAGTAGACTAGCGTATGCGCTTCTCATCCCAGTGTGGGAGACGGTCTGTCCCACAGCCGTCAGTACGTCGTGCTTGAGATAATATGCGGGTGCTCGTTAGGTTACGAGTACACTGGACAGGACTCGTCGGGAACTGATTGGTTGTTATTATACCTATCGTCAGTTATCAGTTCCCTGGTGACATGAGTACAGCTTAGTCCGCTGACTTGACACTGTCACTTCGCCTCGAGTATGTTCCCACTGTACTTTGATTACTACCCTACCACGGCTCAAAGGAGTCGTGCAAACAGGTAGTTTTTGGGTGCAGTCTCGAAGCACTTGGAGGCAGTGACGGTTAGACAGGATCCGTCTCTCCCGGTATTGGGGGTTGACATCGCGCTGTGTCTAGGAGAGCCATTACACGAGTAGTCCCTGGCCAGGGCAAGCGAGATATACTGGTAGGTTTCCAGTATTATCTCAGGGTGTTCTGGGCTTCACTCCGACATGACTTGTACCGCTATTAGGGGACTGACGTTTACCACCCCTAGGCCCGCCATGCGATGTATCAGACGAACAGACTGGACTGTACGGAGACTGTCACATTCAGGCTCAGTAGGAGTTCAGATGGGTTTCACCTCGTCAGTCTTCTTGTCGGCATCTACCTGGGGACCGTTACGCACAGCTAGTGCCGCTTGCGGTCTGTGGTTAAACCCACTGCCAGCGTAGTTTCGAGTCTTTAGAGTCCCACACAGAAAGTTATTCGCCTTTAGGCAAAAGAATAGAGGTCGCATGGTTTTGCGACAGGTCGCATGGTTTTGCGATAGGGTTCGGTCACATCCATGCACTTGTGCACGTTTAGTGTCCGGAAAGTTAACACTAGCAGGCTTTGGTTTAAGCCAGATCCTAGTGTACGTTTTGGGATTGATTTTATCTCGTATGTATTCGTGTTCCTCGGAACGCGGATGCGGGTGTGTATGCACAGTTGACGGAGAGACAGAGGCAGAGGATTCTCATTAGGGTTGTTGACTGTTGACTATTGACCATTGACTTTTTGCTAAACCCTAATGAGAATATGATATATGATTAACAATAATATTAATTAAGTATTATGGTGACATGGTTGTTGAGGGGTTGACTTTGTTGACCGGTTGACTAGGTTGGACTAGTTGACCATCATGATGACAATGGCTATCATTTCATGGCAAAGACTTTTGCTTGCTTGTTTCTCTTGTGCAAAATGAGTGCTTGAAATGATATGGCTATTGTAGCTTAAACCATCACATAATACTTGATTGCTATGATTTGTTATGATGGCTTTGGATTATGAGAGCCAAGAGAGAAAAGTCTTGCTCATTCTATCATTCCCATTCTCTCTCTTGGCTTGAGCTCTCATCCTCTTCCTCTTGCTCTCTCTCTCTCTAGTCTATGGTTCACTTGTCTCATGTGTTGAGAAGCAAGAACTATAGAGAAAAATCCCAACACACTCTCCTTTACTCACTCTAGTTCACAAGGTTTAGCAAACCGACTGAACTAGTTTCTTCAAAGTTCGAAGAAGAAGCCAAAGGTAGAAGCTTTCGGTGTTAGTTATGTATATGCCCTAGAGGCCATTGTTGTACATATGATGTATATTATAATGGATTCTTGGATATATATAGAGATGACTTTCTTGCTCTTCATGATAGTATGCTATTTGGTTTCACTTTATCTTAACATGTTGACTTGTATTGGTTTACTGTTTTACTCTCACATGTTGATAAAGCCCTTAGGATCTGTACTCGACTACTGGGACTATGATGAGATCATACTAGTGGGGCCACGGTAGTCGATGAGTACATCCTATAACTGTTCCTAGTCGAGGGTATATCGAGACAGGGCATCGATACACCAGAGTAGACTAGCGTATACGCATCTTGACCCATATGATGGGCGATGGATGATCCCATATCCATCGGTGTTTTGACATCAGAGATGGTGTACGGGTGCTCAGTGGAGACTGGGTACACTGGACGGACTCGCCGAGAACTCCCAGATGGTGATATACCACACGTCAGATGGCAGTTCTCCGGTGACACTGGTACAGGGTAGTCTGTAGACCCGAGATCGTCATAGAGTCTTGTGTGATTCCCACTGTACTTTGATTTCAACCTTACCACGTCCAAGAGGGCATGCAAAACGGTGGCTTTTGGGTACAGTCCCGAATCACATGGAGGCAAAGAGCGATAGGAGGGGATTCGTCTCTCCCGGTATAGGGAGTTGATGTTGTGCTGTGTTCGATTGGCTATAACTGGAAGTCCCTGGCCAGGGCTGATATAGAGATTTACTGGTAAGTGTTACTAGTAGTTTCTCGACCCGTTATGAGCCACACATCGACACGACTTATCGGTTACTGGGGTCTGACGTATACAACCCCTAGACTTGATATGCGACATATCAGGCGAACAGACCGGACTGTACGGGAGTGTTACTGATTGGATTCACAGGAGAACGCACAGGCTAGCTTGTTGATCTTCTGATCGCTCAATACCTGGGTGGCTGTTACGTTTAGCTGACCGCTTGCAGCTTGTGGGTGTTTGATATGATCATCACCTGCTACCGGCGTATTGACGATTCTTTAGAGTCCTACACAGAGGTTTCTTGGCTCAGGCGAAACGGAGTAGAGGCACATATATGATATGTGCAGGACCGAGAATAATGCGATATGAGATACCGTATTATATTCTCGCGATATTTAGATATGAACCGGGACATCGGATCAAGTGTTGATTCGATGAATCGGTACATGATATATTAGTCGGTAATATTCGATATAGCCGGATCGTCGGATCAAGTGTTGATTCGATGATTTAATGTATAATAATATATATGATATATTGTATTATATTATCTAATATTGGCTAGCTTTATTATTTCATTTTCTCATTGGATGATACATTGATATATATGCGATATATGTTAATTGTATTATTTTCTTTTGTTGCAAATATATAATATATATGTGATATATATTATTGTGACATGATATGATTAATTGTTAAACATGTTTAAGGATGATTAATTGAGGTTAGGGTTTGATTGGGGTTAGATGCTTCATGCACCTTCTAGAAGCTTTTTCTTTTGTCATTCTTAAGATATTTTAGGATGACACATTCTTTAACCCAACCAAACCCTAACTCTAGTTTATTCTCTACAGATCCTAGCCACTCATCCTTGATCATGGTTAATAAATCAATCATATAGCTTTCTTTCTATTCATCACAAAAGAAAATGATTCATTATCTTTTCCATTATCATCTTCTTCTCCCTTGAAGAAAGCTTACTATATTTTCTTTATGTGATGAATAAATATGAGAAAATGATTTAAAAAGAAAGCAAAAATACTACTCTCTCATCCTCATCTCATCTAGCCCATGAGATTAGTGTGTTCATCTCTTTAGAGTGAGAAAGCTTGAGTCTTTGCAACTTCGAGGTAGATCATCGGAGATTTGGAATACATCAAGCTAGCATGGATCGTTCGAGTCGTGGAGCCTCTCATGAGTCCGGGAGATCGTGGATCGCGGCAAAGGGACTTCTACTCGGAGCTTGTGAAGTGAAGGAGCGGACAACAAAGGTTGTAATCCCTCACACTTAGATAAAAAGTTATCATCTTGCATGTTTAACCCTAATAATCTAGCAAAGATCCCGGCTTTGGGTTGTTCGGCACGTCTAAATTTTTATTCGGGCATGTTTGATGCCTTATGAACCTTCACAAGAGTGCCTAGGAACCCTACAGTGGTATCAGAGCCTAGCTAGAGCATTAGGCGATGTGTTTACGAAGTTAAAACTCCGATCGAACCCGAAACGACAAAATTAGACCCCTCTCTGGAAATTTTTTAAATTTTGGGATTTTTCTGAATTAAAAATATGTAAAAAAATCAGCAGGGAATTCTAAGAATTACCATAAAACCCGAGCCCCCAATTCGACCAAACGGCGGCGGAACCGCGGCGCAAGCATGCTTGCGCGGCGGTTCCGCGGCGGATTCATCGATTGGCGACACGTGGCTTTTCTGGTAATATCCGTAGGTGCTTGTTGATGCTTCTGGATATTTTAAAAAGTGATTCCAGTGTTGTTTAAATCTGGGGTTTATTTTGTAATCGTTGATTCGATCGGAATATTTAAATTCGTTTTTCTTTCCGGATATTTAGAAACTGTTAAACTATTTGAACGGATATCATTAACTCACTGTTTCCCGGTACGGCAAACTTTCAAGTGTTGAAAATTTTATCGGGTTTAAATCTTTCGGAAAAATTGTACAAGTTAAGCGGTGGACCCTCTAGAAGACAACAAACCTTAACTCGATTATGTGACCGTCTTGAACTGCCTTTTGAACCTTCGGGTTTGGGGCAGTACGGCGTGCCACATGTGAGGCGTTGGCTTGACCCTTCTACGGCTGGATCACTGGTACTTTGACATGTTCTGGGATTATTTGAACTCTGCTCAAGAGTTGAGCACTTTGGGAAATCTTGGGTATTTGATTATCTGTTCAGAAAGTTTAATACTGTCTATTTATCTGGAATGTGATACAATATGTGGAATTCATAGAGTTAGGCATGAAATGCGAAGTATGTGATATTTCGGATTTACGATGTCTAAAGTGATTGTGGATTCCAAATGTTGTAGTTTTACACTTTCTTTTCTGTGACCGTAAGTGTAATATGTGATATCGCCGGTTTCGTTGCTATATGTCAACGACAATTGGGATGCGCATATTTACTTACGTTGATGATATGAGATATTATGTGTTGCTGTGATATATTATATTGGATCGTCGCGTTCAGAATAGCCGGGGGTTTTATGTGAGATGAGGGTTTTTATTTTCATTCATGTAAAATTCATTTGTAATGTAATATTCTTTTATTTGGGGCACTTCCAGGTTGCGGTTGTTGTCACCAGTGTATATTATTTACTTTTCCGCATTAGGTAGACCCAAGGAGGGGAGCACAAGTAACCGGGTTCTAGGGTCCAGTGGGAGGCCATCTCGAGGAGTCGAGACCGGGTCTTCTAACCCTAGAATTGGCAGTGTTACTTGCCGCTCTCGTAGGGGTCTTGGGATGTGGGTTTTGCTATTCGTCACGACCGTGGAATCCGTGTTTTATATAGGCTCGTATTGAAAACACGGACGTCCTAGTATATCCAATATTTCATATATGTTCTTCTGCTGCAATGTTCTGTGATGAGATCATATTACTGCCTGAGACGAATACTTATACTATATATATATGCTGATATATAAATATTACTGCTTTCGTTTCTTCTGTGATGCTTAGGAAGCATAAGCTGATGGGATATTTATTAATGAGATTAATAAAAGAAAAGAAACCTAAAGATGTTGTAAAATCAAAACTTTATAAAAAGGGGTAGCTACAGTTTTGCTTTGCACAGTGATATATATGATATATCCTGCACCTTATTCGATGAGGAAAGGGCCGACGATCCCTTCACCGGAAGTGACCCCTTTAGCAAAACTGGCAGATGCTACAAAACGCGGTTTGTCTTTTGAATGCTTTTAGTGTTTTGCTTTGCACAGTGGTATATATGATATATCCTGCACCTTATTCGATGAGGAAAGGGCCGACGATCCCTTCACCGGGAGTGACCCCTTTAGCGAAACTAAGAAAAGCCTCAAAAACACTCCTTTTCAAAACTTCACTCGATTCTACAACGATATCAAGTTCATTACGCTCGGGGTTTTCTGAAAACCTTTCGTAGCTCTCCGTCATTTTAGATAAATCCTACTTAGTATTCGTGCTGTGTTTGTTGACCTTGTCAAGGCACAGTGTACGGTAGCTAATTAGTGTTTATCTGCTAAAACATGAGATGTGATTGGATTAAGGTATTCGTACGGCCTTGTTGACCTTGTCAAGGGTCATGCGGGTGGGTTTAATTCAATCAGGAAATGACGGGTTGAACTTGACTTGCGATTTATGGTTTGTTGGCCTTGTCAAGGTCATAGATCGCTAGGAGCAAAATATTATCGGGAATTTCAAGTGTTGAAATTTGCAATGAGATTGCATACCTCCTATGAGATAGTTGGATCCCGATACCCACTGCGAGTAAGTGTTACTCCTGGGAGAGTTTTACACAGGACAATTAGTCATTCAAGTAGGTGTCTAGAAAAGTGTTAACGGGGTTACGTCTCTGGGAAAACGAGGTTTACTTTAATTAGGTCCGTGCGAAAGCACGGGGAACCTCCCTCAAAGTACCAACACTGATCTGGCTGAAAGAATGACAAAATTGTAGGGTGTAATTAATCCCGGCTAATCTTACCTTTTAGGGTTTGAAGGAAGATTTGATAAAAACAGTGGGAGACATCCTGATTAGATAAGATAATAACCAATCTAATCTTGCAAGAGCATACGCTAAAGTGTTTTCTTCTCTCTCTCTCCAGGTAGCGACCATGTCAGGCCATAATCAAGATAATAATATGGATATATTGACTGAACCCAATTATTGTACTGAGCTAGGGAATGTTGGACCCGTTCTTTCTTATAAGAGTTATAAGACTGAACAGGAAACAGGAGAATATCTAGATTCTCACACCGCCCAAAAGAACATACATGTTGATGCATCTTCTTCGGGTGTGTTAGTTATTGAGAACTGTTTCTCAGTTCACCCTACGTCCTGGGTATTAGATACCGGATCAGGATCCCACATATGTAAACAGTTACATGGGCTACGTAAAGGTAGAGAACTGGGAAAAGGTGATCATTCCGTTCAAGTAGGGAACGGTCCAAGTATTGTAGCCAAAGCAGTTGGCGAATATCACCTTGTATTACCAAGTCGTAACACACTGATTCTAAATGAGTGCTATTATATACCGAACATGATGTGCAACATTATATCAGTCTCCTTATTAAGTAAAGGAGGATATAATTTTGTAGTACAGGATAATGTTATGAACATATTCCTAGATCAAAAGTTGATTGCATCAGGCTCGTTACATAATGGCATATTCATTCTAAATCAGAATACAGTCCTGAATATACAAAACACACACAAGAGGAAAAGTTCGGATATGAACGAATCCTACTTGTGGCATTGTAGACTTGGTCATATCAATGCGACACGACTGGCTAAGTTACATAAAGATGGTTATTTGAATCCGTTCGAATTATCATCTTATGATACTTGCCATTCATGTCTCAAAGGAAAAATGACCAAAGCTCCGTTTAGTGGACACGGAGAAAGAGTTACTGAACTCTTAGGACTGATACATAGTGATGTATGCGGTCCCATGTCTACCCATGCCAGGAACGGTTCTTCCTACTTCATTACATTCACTGACGATCTCTCTAGATTCGGACATGTGTTCCTGATGAAACACAAGTCTGAAGCTTTTGAGAAATTCAGAGAATATAAGCACGAAGTAGAGAACCAAACGGGAAAAAGTATTAAGATTCTTCGATCTGATCGAGGAGGTGAATACTTAAGCAATGAGTTCCTAGATTATCTAAAAGAGAATGAGATTCTCTCTCAGCTTACTCCTCCTTATACACCACAGCACAACGGTGTATTGGAGCGGAGGAATCGCACCCTATTAGATATGGTACGCTCTATGATGAGTACAGCTGAGTTACCTATTTCCTTCTGGGGCTATGCGCTTGAGACAGCAGCATACCTATTGAATCAAGTTCCAACTAAATCTGTACCTACCACACCATATGAGATATGGAGTGGGAAGAGACCGTATCTTAAACGAGTTAACATATGGGGTTGTCCGGCCTATGTAAAAAGGCAAAATCCGGACAAACTCGAGGCACGGTCAGTTCTTTGCAAGTTTGTAGGATATCCGAAGAATTCTTATGGATATTTTTTCTATCACGGTGAGGAGCAAAAAGTGTTTGTTGCTCAACATGCCACCTTTTTAGAAAAGGAATTTCTTGCGAAAGAGATTAGTGGCTCTGAGGTAGAACTGGAAGAAGTTCCAGCAACACAAACTGCAACTGAAGATTTAGTGGAACCAGAGGATTCAGTAGTACCCAATGAACCCCAGCCTCTCCGCCGATCTAGCAGGGTTTCTCATCCACCTGAGAGATACTACGGTTTTCTCATTGATAGTGGAAGCGAGGATTGCATCATGGATGATGATGACCCGACTAGTTTCGAGCAGGCCATCACGAGTGGTGACTCTGTGAAATGGCTGGATGCAATGCGATCTGAGATGGAATCCATGTACACCAACAAAGTATGGACTTTGGAAAATGCTCCTGAAGGGGTAAAACCCATAGGGAGCAAGTGGATCTTTAAAAAGAAATTTGGTGTAGATGGAAAAGTTGAGACTTTCAAAGCTAGACTTGTAGCAAAGGGTTTTCGTCAACGACCAGGTGTGGATTATGACGAAACCTTTTCTCCAGTGGCTATGCTTAAGTCAATCCAGATCTTACTTGCCATTGCTGCATACCATAACTACGAAATCTGGCAAATGGATGTTAAGACCGCCTTTCTAAACGGTGATTTAGAAGAGAGCGTGTACATGACTCAGCCAGAGGGCTTCGTAGATAGTGGGAGCAGCGGAAAGGTGTGCAAGCTGCTTAAATCCATTTATGGGTTAAAGCAAGCATCGCGGAGTTGGAACATCTGTTTTGATGTTGTAGTCAAAGAGTTTGACTTCATCAAAAATATAGATGAACCTTGTATCTATAAGAAGGCAGCAGAAGGTAAGGTTGTCTTCTTCGTATTGTACGTGGATGGCATACTCTTGATAGGAAATGATATTCCTATGCTGCAATCAGTCAAGCTCTTCTTATCACAGAGATTCTCAATGAAAGATCTAGGTGATGCCTCCTGCATATTGGGAATCATGATCTATAGAGATAGATCTAAACGGATACTGGGATTGTCCCAATCCAGGTATATTGACACCATACTAAAGAGGTTTAGTATGGAAGAATCCAAGCGTGGGAACCAACCCACGATCTCTGGACTCACTCTCTCCAAAGAGATGTCTCCCAAGACTGATTTGGAGAGAGCTCGCATGCAAGGGATACCCTATGCTTCGGCAGTAGGCTCTATCATGTATGCGATGCTATGTACCAAACCCGATGTAGCATACTCACTAAGTGTAGTGAGTCGGTATCAAGCAGATCCTGGAGAGAGTCATTGGACAGCTGTGAAGAACATTCTCAAGTACTTACGAAGGACTAAGGAGATGTTCTTGGTGTATGGTAACGGAGAACTCCAGGTGGAGTCCTTTACCGATTCCAGCTTCCAAAGTGATAAGGACGACTCTAAGTCGCATTCGGGTTTTGTCTTTACCCTCAATGGAGGGGCGGTATGTTGGAAAAGTTCCAAACAGGATACAGTTGCAGACTCGACGATGGAGGCTGAATACATCGCTGCCAACGATGCTGCCAAGGAGGCTGTTTGGATAAAGAAGTTCATCAGTGAACTTGGTGTGGTTCCATCCATTGAGCATCCAATACCTCTGTATTGCGATAACAATGGAGCTGTGGCTTTGGCCAAGGAACCCAAGTCCCATCAGAAGTCCAGACATATTCTGAGGCGGTATCACCTGATCAGGGAGATAGTTGATCGCCGGGAGATCGAGGTCAGGAGAGTAGATACGAAGGACAACACTGCGGATCCATTAACGAAGGCTATTCCCCAGATACAGTTTGAGAGATTATTCGGGATGCTAGGTATGAGATACTACAGCAGCTGGCCTTAGTGCAAGTGGGAGATTGTTAGTTATGCATATACCCTAGAGGCCATTGTTGTACATATGATGTATATTATAATGGATGCTTGGATATATATAGAGATGACTTTCTTGCTCGTCATGATAGTATGCTATTTGGTTTCACTTTATCTTAACATGTTGACTTGTATTGGTTTACTGTTTTACTCTCACATGTTGATAAAGCCCTTAGGATCTGTACTCGACTACTGGGACTATGATGAGATCATACTAGTTGGGCCACGGTGGTCGATGAGTACATCCTATAACTGTTCCTAGTCGAGGGTATATCGAGACAGGGCATCGATACACCAGAGTAGACTAGCGTATACGCATCTTGACCCATATGATGGGCGATGGATGATCCCATATCCATCGGTGTTTTGATATCAGAGATGGTGTACGGGTGCTCAGTGGAGACTGGGTACACTGGACGGACTCGCCGAGAACTCCCAGATGGTGATATACCACACGTCAGATGGCAGTTCTCCGGTGACACTGGTACAGGGTAGTCTGTAGACCCGAGATCGTCATAGAGTCTTGTGTGATTCCCACTGTGCTTTGATTTCCACCTTACCACGTCCAAGAGGGCGTGCAAAACGGTGGCTTTTGGGTACAGTCCCGAATCACATGGAGACAATGAGCGATAGGAGGGGATTCATCTCTCCCGGTATAGGGAGTTGATGTTGTGCTGTGTTCGATTGGCTATAAGTGGAAGTCCCTGGCCAGGGCTGATATAGAGATTTACTGGTAAGTGTTACTAGTAGTTTCTCGACCCGTTATGAGCCATACATCGACACGACTTATCGGTTACTGGGATCTGACGTATACCACCCCTAGACTTGATATGCGACATATCAGACGAACAGACCGGACTGTACGGGAGTGTTACTGATTGGATTCACAGGAGAACGCACAGGCTAGCTTGTTGATCTTCTGATCGCTCAATACCTGGGTGGCTGTTACGTTTAGCTGACCGCTTGCAGCTTGTGGGTGTTTGATATGATCATCACCTGCTACCGGCGTATTGACGATTCTTTAGAGTCCTACACAGTGGTTTCTTGGCTCAGGCGAAACGGAGTAGAGGCACATATGTGATATGTGCAGGACCGAGAATAATGCGATATGAGATACCGTATTATATTCTCGCGATATTTAGATATGAACCGGGACATCGGATCAAGTGTTGATTCGATGAATCGGTACATGATATATTAGTCGGTAATATTCGATATAGCCGGATCGTCGGATCAAGTGTTGATTCGATGATTTAATGTATAATAATATATATGATATATTGTATTACATTATCTAATATTGGCTCGCTTTATTATTTCATTTTCTCATTGGATGATACATTGATATATATGCGATATATGTTAATTGTATTATTTTCTTTTGTTGCAAATATATAATATATATGTGATATATATTATTGTGACATGATATGATTAATTGTTAAACATGTTTAAGGATGATTAATTGAGGTTAGGGTTTGATTGGGGTTAGATGCTTCATGCACCTTCTAGAAGCTTTTTCTTTTGTCATTCTTAAGATATTTTAGGATGACACATTCTTTAACCCAACCAAACCCTAACTCTAGTTTATTCTCTACTAAATCCTAGCCACTCATCCTTGACCATGGTTAATAAATCAATCATATAGCTTTCTTTCGATTCATCACAAAAGAAAATGATTCATTATCTTTTCCATTATCATCTTCTTCTCTCTTGAAGAAAGCTTACTAGATTTTTTTTATGTGATGAATAAATATGAGAAAATGATTTAAAAAGAAAGCAAAAATACTACTCTCTCATCCTCATCTCATCTAGCCCATGAGATTAGTGTGTTCATCTCTTTAGAGTGAGAAAGCTTGAGTCATTGCAACTTCGAGGTAGATCATCGGAGATTTGGAATACTTCAAGCTAGCATGGATCGTTCGAGTCGTGGAGCCTCTCATGAGTCCGGGAGATCGTGGATCGCGGCAAAGGGACTTCTACTCGGAGCTTGTGAAGTGAAGGAGCGGACTACAAAGGTTGTAATCCCTCACACTTAGATAAAAAGTTATCATCTTGCATATTTAACCCTAATAATCTAGCAAAGATCCCGGCTTTGGGTTGTTCGGCACGTCTAAATTTTTATCCGGGCATGTTTGATGCCTTATGAACCTTCACAAGAGTGCCTAGGAACCCTACATTCGGGTGGATCGATCTTCGGCGCAAGGAGACGACGGGGTGAAGCCGATCCGTACACCATCGAGGCTTGAAGAAGAAAGAGTTCAAGAAAAGAAAGGTATAACCCCCTAACCGAGTAGTTAACAACTCCTAGTTAGGTTGTCAGGTAGATAGTTTAACAAAGATCCGTTTTGAGTCCATGTTACCGCCTCTAGAAAATTGTTTTTCATCGAATTCCGCAAGCCCGTAAGTACCGGGAGAGGTAGCATGGACTTACATTTCGAGACCCGATTCGAGGAGTTGGATAAACCGTTTCGGGTACATGGTGGACCCGGTAAGGTACCCCGGGGCAAGAAGCGCGTGGTGATGACGATGTGAGCCTGGCAGGGGAGCACTACCTGCTGGTGATTTTACCCGACGCGTCGGATATCCGGAGGATACCGTCGTGGTCTTGAGATTGATGGTAGGGGCTGGTCCGGACCGACGGCGCCCTAGATAGTGAGATTGAGACATTGAGATTTTGAGACATCGAGGTACTGAGATTGATGATCCAGGCCAGTCCGGATAGCCGGAGCCTGAGATATTGAGATATTGGGATTTATATTTTGTGTCGATGCTAGACACTGTTTATGCTGATTTCATTTATGATACCTCGTTTGGAAAATACAGAAATCTCACTAAATTATGAAAGCAGTTTCTTCATTTACATGTATTCTATTTTCATGCATTCATACCTCATCCATATGATATATTGCTACCTGAGGCACTGACACGAGTACTCGGTATTACCGTTGTTTAGAGGTATACCCTAGCCATTGTTATAGGCTGCATGTTATATATATTTGGGGATATATGATGATCGTATGACTTAGGATTGCATGGTTCATGCGATTCCTGTTCGTAGATGTATTCTATTCACGAGTTGGCAACTCACCCCCGTTGTGCCACAGTTTCTTGCAGGTTTTGCCGTACAGGTTTCATTACGGCTTTGCTGGCACTGCTTCTTTTTCGGGTGACTTGCTAGTAGGTGGGTTTACTTGTATCGTACCCATCATTATACCTTGTATATTATTATTCTGTTGTATCTAGAAGTTCCATCAACCAAACATGTATTAATTTCAGATAGAGACCAGTGTTATTTATTCTTTGGACCTTAGAGTCGCGCGTGTCATGCTGTTTTGAGTTTCCTTTTCTGCTGTGATCCTCGCCTTTCGGCGTTGTATATTATATTGCTTGCGTGGTTGTGACCGTCGTTTGACGAAGAGTCAGCTCCCGCTAGGGGTTGCCTTTTTGTTGTATTTCGTATACTATTCATGTTGTATCCCGTTTGGGGCCAGTATTTACAAAGGAGACTCTGCCGAAATTTTCAGAAAATACTTGAGATTTTAAAAATGCATATTTCGGCATAGGTTGTAAACTACTTAATTTAAATTGGTTTTCCTTCACTCTACTACTTTCTTCGTTTGGATTTCTGGGTTTTCGGCTTACTTAGATTACGTACGCCTCCAGACGTTTCGTAGTTTAAGTGTCGGTCATGTTCCGTACTTTCGGGTCATGATAAAGTTAGTATCAGAGCGTTATGTTTTACCTTCGGAGTGTAGGATGACCCTTGGTTGATGGAGTAGGTGACTAAAGTAGAGTGACGTACCGTGGGTATGTTCCGCGGCATACTTACGATACGCTATTCGACTTAAGAAGCCTTAGGATGTACATTTCTTTGTTCAGTATTATATTCATTCCTGATCTATCCTCATCGGTACCAGTTATGGTTTTGCTGCCACGATTACGGGCAGGGAGAGCTACGGCTAGAGTTACGGTCAGCACGAGCTCGTCACGAACGAGGACTGACCAGGGCGTAATTCCAACGACACACGATTGCAGAGATGTGTCTTTTTAGTGTGTTTTGCGCCACGAGCGTTCGATGGATCGATGTATGAGGTTACTCGGATGTACTGATCGGCACCAAAGGATTGAGCCACTGATAGAGGCCAGCCAGATTTTGATGACCGTTGATGTATTGCTTATTCATGATGATTGAGGCACTGTTCAGCATGCAGACGAGTGAGCCAGATGTTACTGCGAACGACGAGATATCGCCGAAGATGTTGGAGCTATTGCAGTACGAGTTGTACTTAGAGATGATAGCAGGTCGCTAGTCATCGAGGATGAATGACTAGGATATGTAGTTCGTTCGCTACCCCGATGCGAGGTCATCATATAGATTGATTCCAGCTAGAGACGACTTCACGCGGATACGTTGAGAGGCGATCGAATATCAGAAATCTATTATTCCAAGTTTAAAGTATTCGGAAAGACATGTAGGCAATTCTATGGACCCTCTAGAAGAATGAAACCCTAACTCAACATAATGACCGTGTGAAAGCCTTTGAACCTTAGGGTTTGCGGCAGTTCCGCGGCGCCATTAGTGAGGCTTGGGTTTGCCCTTCTACGGCTGGACCATCGATGCTGTGGTTTGTACTCGATACTATTAAACTGTACCCAAGATGTTGGGCTCTTGGGGGATTATGAGGTTTTGACGAATCGGTCGAATGGTTCGACTTCATTCGGATGCTATGCGATGGGATGCATTGCTTGGGAGACTCTAGATATGAGTATAGCCGTTGGAGCACAGTCCATGCAGCCACGACGAGACGAGTCTGAAGCAGTCGACATTAAAGAAAAGTGGAGTAAGAGGTTTGTACAAGATCTGGATAAGATGATGTTCCACTTCGCCGACATCAGAGATGTGATACGCATGTCGAGGCATTGTATTTGGATATACCTTCCTGAAGGAGTCGCGATGAGTATGCAGCCGTTCCGGAACAAGAAATTGCTTAGTAAAGGACGATGACTTCCGGACAGTTCGGCAGAGACGAGATTTGGGATAGACCTCGACAGGACTTTTCTGGAATAAATTATGTGAAGACTCGGACCCAGGAGTGGTCATGTTACGCACACCGGCAGGCCAGAGTTCAGGATCGTCGATGAGACATGCTATGAGTAACCACGACAGTTGGCCAGAGATTCTTGGAGGATGTGCTTGAGCGGGACTATTCCGCCATACTTGATTTTGGGTATTTTGGGGGATCTATTCGCATGATTGATTTTGATGATTGAGTTTCATGATATTTGTTTTCTTGGACCATGGTTGCACCTGCTGAGTATTTGCGATTTTTGCACAGTTGTTGCACTTGATATCGTTTTCGTGCCTTGGTTTCTCACGTTTATGATTTTATGGGTTTCATACGGTTGAGTTGATTTTGTGCGTATGTACGCATACGATTTGGTTTTTGCACTCGGTATGATTCACATATGCTTGCAGTGCAGTGATACGCATTGTGTGCACTTAGATGCACTGGACTTCGATTTCGATTGTGATGCTCGATGTTTGTTTTGTGCACCTTGTGCACCTGATTTGATTTTGCGCATGTTCGGCGCTTGATATTGGATTTCATGATTTCGTGCATGATGGATGCACCTGATTTGGATTTTCGCGCATGTTGAGCGCATGTTTTGGGATGCGATTTTGGTGCACACCAGATGCACTAAATCGAGATTCTTCGTGCGTGTCAGATGCACCTGTCTTTGCTGCCAGGCACACACGTTGCCTATGAAAGATGTTGTGTGCAGACCCGATGCACTTAGATGTTGTTTCTGTGCGCATGAATGGCACATATATGGATTTTGATTTTCGTGCGCACCAGACGCACGTAGTATCCATATGCATATTTTGGGATTGATTTCTTATAGAGCAGTACGATTTTATGATATTTGCTATGTGTTTTCATACTGAGCAGGACTAGTCAGAGGACAATACCAGAATGTATTCTGCATGCATTGATAGCTATCGAAGGGAATTCCAAAAAGCGGGCTATAGTCTCAGTATTTACCTACGTGTCTAATATGACACGAAACGTTTAAAATAAGGAAACCCTTCTAAATTGTTTTCAAAACGGCGGGACGTGTATGTTAAACAAAGGATATATATATGTATATATATAGTCATTTTCTTACGATAGAGGTCCGCCACGGTGCAGTGTTATGCGCATCGCACAGCGAATTAAAAGGGTTTGGCATGTATTTCCTTCAGATGTTTATATGTATAGTGTTGGTGTATATCTGCAGGGTTCCAAGGCACACTAATGAGGTCTCACAAGGCATCAACCATGCCAATTTAAAAAATTACAAGTGCCGAGAAACCCTAATACGGATCGTTAACTAGAATTTTAGGCGAAACAAGCAACTAGTTAACAACTTAACTAAGTGAACGGAAATACAACCTTTGTAGATCCGGTTCTCCACCTCCATAGCTCCATGATGAAGTCTCCTTGCTGTCCAAATCAAATACCGGGCTCTAGCGTCGGCTTCATCGGAGAAAAGGGCGGGCTAGGTTATCGACTACGATGCCGAAGATGATCTACGTCGAGGCATCACAAGATCAAGCTCCCACTTCACCAAGTCATGAAACTTGTGAAGAAAACACCCTATACTACTTGGCAAGAGGTAGAGGATGAATAAATAGGAGGTGGGTTCACTTTAGAATTGGATTTCTCACTCTTTTCATCAAATCACCATTGATGGAAGCAAGGTTTTCTTCTTTGAGGAAGAAAAAGAAGAAGATAATATTATGATAAGTTTTTTTAATCCAAAAGAAAATCCATACTTATCATAATACAACCATGGTCAAGTGTAGAGAATCAACTAGGGTTAAGTGGAGTGGTTAGGGTTAAGCATGAGACAAAATGGTCACTTAGTCAAAGCTTCATGAAGCTTCAAGATGCAAACAAAGAAAGCCACCATTTTCTCTTTATGCCATTTATTTTCCAAAGAGAATAAATAAATGAATAAATGAATAAGAAAACAAAACCCTAACTATTCATATAACCATGGTTTAATCTTTACACAAACCCAAGTAAACATGTATCATCAAACATGATACAATCAAGTGCACAAAAGTATATCACATATACAACTTGTGCAATGCAAGTGAGAAAATCCATTTAAAGTGAACCAATACTAGTTAATGCAAAGTAATATATCAAATATATAATTATGCATTAAATCATTAAATCAACACTTGATTTAACGATCCGGTCATATCGTATATAACCGACTAATATCCAATGTATCGACTTATCGAATCAATCCATGATTCGATAACTAGGTTATATCGCATACAACCATTCGATACATTCATCGCGAGAATGAAATATGGTATCACATACACGCATTATTCTCGGTCCCGTACATATCTCATATGCGCTCCTATTTCGTTTCGCTTGAGCCAGGAAACCTCTGTGTAGGACTCTAAAGACTCGTCAATACGCCGGCAGCAGGTGATGATCATATCAAACACCCACAAGCCGCAAGCGGTCTGCTAAACGTAACGGCCACCCGGGTATTGAGCGATCAGAAGATCGACGAGCAAGCCCGCTCACACTCCTGTGAATCCAACCAGTAACACTTATCGTACAGTCCGGTCTCGTCGTCTGATATGTCGCATATCTTGCCTAGGGGTGGTAAACGTCAGACCCCAATAGCTCGATAAGTCATGTCGATATGAGGTCTATAACATTTCGAGAAACTACCGGTAACACTTACCAGTAAATCTCAGCAACCCTGGCAAGGGATTTCCGGTTATAGCCAATCGAACACAGCGCAACATCAACTCCCTATACCAGGAGAGACGAATCCCCTCCTATCGCTCATTGGCTCCATATGATTCGGGACTGTACCCAAAAACCACCATTTTGCACGCCCTCTTGGACGTGGTAAGGTGGAAATCAAGGCACAGTGGGAACCACACAAGACTCTATAACGATCTCGGGTCAACAGACTACTCTGTACCAGTGTCACCAGAGAACTGCCATCTGACGTATGGTATAATACCATCTAGGAGTTCTCGGCGAGTCCATCCAGTGTACCCAGTCTCCACTGAGCACCCGTATATCATCTCTGATGTCAAACACCAATGGATATGGGATCATCCATCGCCCATCTGTATGGGTTGAGAAGGTATACGCTAGTCTACTCTGGTATATCGATGCCCTGTCTCGATACACCCACGACTAGGGACCTTGAAGGATAAACTTATGGACTACCCTGTCCCCACTAGTATGATCCGCATCATAGTCCAGATAGTCAAGTACACATCCTAAGGGCTTTACCAACATGTAACAGAGAGACAATCAGTGTACACGTTAAGGTAAAGAGCAACCAGATAGCATACTATCATGTCGAGCAAGAAAGTCCTCCCTATATATATCCCAGCATCCACTACAATGTACATCCAATGTACAGTAATGGCCTCTAGGGCATACATATAACTAACAATCTCCCACTTGCACTAGGGCCATCTGATAGCAGTAGTTGTAGTATCTCATACTCAACCATCCCATAAAAGTCTCTCTCTGGGAAAAGGCCTTTGTGAGTGGATCCGCCGTGTTGTCCTCTGAGTCTACTCTCCTAACCTCGATCACCCTGGAGATCAACTATCTCCATGATCAGGTGACACTGCCTTAGAATATGTCTGGATCACTGATGGGACCGGCGTTCCTTGGCATAAGCCACAACTCCATTGTCATACAATGGGAGGAACAAAGTTCATCTCATGAACCAATATACATCCAGACTGCCTCTTTGGTAGTATCTTAAGTAGCGATGTATCCTGCCTTTATCATCTAGTATGCCACGGTATCTAGCTTGGAACTCTTCCAACATACCGTCCCTTTACTGAGGGTAAAGACAATGCCTGTGACTGACATTCAGTCGTCCTCATCACCCTGGAACCCTTCCAGTGATTCTCCCCAGGATCGATTGATACCATCTCACTACAACTAGTAGGAATCCTAACATCCAATTAGATCTATCTCATAGATCTAAAACCCAGGATTTAGGAGGTATCACTTTTATCTTATATGGAGAATCATTGTGATAAACGGAGATTGACCGAGCGTAGCATAGGAAACTCCTTTCTTATCAAGAGCATGACATCCACGTACTCTACGAGGATCACCACCATACTCCCTACTACCTTTTTGTTTATACAAGGTTCATCTACCATTTTAATGATGTCAAACTCTTTGACTTATCCATCAAAACAGATGTTCTAACTCCGCGATGCCTGCTTTATCACATAAAACATCTTGCACACGTTTCCGCTGCTCCCACTGTCTACGAGGCACTCTGGCTGTGTACTTATAGACGCTCTATTCTAAAACATCATTTAAAAAAGCTGTCATGACACCCAACCACCAGATATCGTAGTCATGGTATGTAGCCGTGGTAAGTAGGATCTGGATGGACTTAAGCATAGCTCCTTAGAAAAAGGTTTCCTCATGATCCACACCTGGTCAATGATGCAAACCTTTAACAAGTCTAGCTTTGAAAGTCTCAACTTTTCCACGTACACCAAGTAATCTTCTCAAGATATACTTGCTCCTGATGGGGATTTAACTCTTCAGATATAGCAACCAAAGTCCATACTTTGTTGGTGTACATGGATTCCATCTCAGATCGCTAAGCATCCAGCCATTCTTATAGAGTCCCACTCCCGATGGCTAGCTCGAAACTAGTTGGATCATCATCTCATGATGCCATCCTCTCTCCCACTGTCATAGATAAACCGAAGTATCTCTCAGGTGGGTGAGGAACCCTACTAGATCGGCGGAGAGGCTGAGGTTCGTTGGAATCTACTGAATAGTTTGGTTCTTTCAAATCATCAGCTGCAGTTTGTATAGCTGGAACCTTTCCAGTTCTACATTACAGACTTTGCCTCAAGGTTGTCCGGATTTTGCTTTTAGACATAGGCCGATCAACCCCAAATCTTAACTAACTTAAGAGATGGGCTCTTCCCTTATCATATCAAATATGAAGTGGTAGGCAACTGATTTGATTGGAACCCAATTCAATTGGTATGCAGCTTCTCAAGGGCATAACTCCCACAAAAGGAAACAGGTAACTCAGTAGTACTCATCATAGAGCGCACCATATCGAATAGGGTGCAATTGCTCCGCCCCGATATACCATCGTGCTATGGTGTATACGGAGGAGTAATGCTGAGAGAGAATCTCATTCTCCTTTAGAATAGTCCAGGAATTCTGTGCTCAAGTATTCTCCTCCCTGATCGCATCAAAGGACATAATACTTATACTCGTGTTTTGGTTTTCTACTTCTAAATCATATTCTGTGAATATCTCAAAAGGTTCGGACTTGTGTTTCAACAAGAACATATGTCTGAATCTAAAGAGATTATCAGAGAATGTAATGAAGTATAAAGAACCGGTCTTGGCATGTGTAGACAGGGGACCTTACATACATCAACATGTATCATCCCAAGAGTTCATTAACTCTTTCTCTGTTTCCAATAAACAGAGCTGGTGTCATTATATCTTTGTGACATGACTGGCAAGTTTCACAAGATGTAAATTCAAACTGATTTAAATATGCATCTACAAGTAACTTCAGCTAGTCGGGTCGCATTGATATGACCTAGTCTACAATGCCTCAAGAAGGATTCGTTCATTTCTGAACTCTTCCTCTTGTGTGTGTTCCGTATACTATGAACTGTAGTTTGATTTAGAATATCAATGCTTTTAGATAACGTGCCTGAACCGATCAGCTTTTGATATAGGAAATGTTCAAAACATTATCCGACAATAAAAAATTATATCCTTTCTTTACTAATAAAGAGACTGATATGATTTTGTATATCAGGTTCGGTATCTAATAACATTCGTTTAGAATCAATGTATTGGTAATACAGAGTGACAATGACCAACAGATTTGGCTGCAACACTTGCCCCGTTTTCTGCCTCATGAAACTTATCACCCGTTCTCAGTTCTCTACCTTTCTGTAGCCCTATGTAACATATTACATATCTGGAATCCTGATCCGGTATCAAATACCCAGGACGTAGAGAATAGAGAAATAGTTCTGTATAAAGAACACACCTGAAGAAGATGCATCAGCATGCACTCTCTTCGTTTGGGTGGCACGGGAATTCTGGTAATCCCCTATTTCCTGCTCTGTCTTACAACAATTATAAGTTGGAGCGGGACCAACGTTCCCCAGCTCAGTATAACAAGCGGGTTCGGTCAATATCCGTATTATTATCTTGATTAAGGCGTGATATGGTCGCTACTTGGAGAGAGAGAGAAGAAAATACTCAGCGTATGCTCTTGCAAGATCAGATTGGTTATTATTTTATCTAATCAGGATGGCTCCCACTGTTTTTATCAAATCTTCCTTCAAACCCTAAAAGGAAAGACTAGCCGGGATTAATTACACACTACAAGTTCGCCAATCTTTCAGCCAGGCCAGTGTCGGTACTTTGAGGGAGGTCCCTCGTGCTTTCGCACGAACCTAATTATAGTAAACCTCGTTTTGCCAGAGGCGTAACCTCGTTAACACCTTTCTAGACACCTACTTGATCGGCTAATTGTAATGTGTAAAACTCTTCCAGGAGTAACAATTACTCGCAGCGGGTATCGGGATCCAACTATCTCATAGAAGGTATGCAATCTCATTGCAAATTTCAACACTTGAAATTCCCGATAATATTTTGCCCCTAGCCTCCTATGACCTTGACAAAGGCCAACAAACCATAGGCTGCTAGTCAAGTTCAACCCGTCATTTCTTGATTGAATTAAACCCACCCGCACGACCCTTGACAAAGGCCAACAAGGTCGCACGACTACCCTAACCCAATCTTCATCATATGCATAAGCAGATAAGCACCAGTTAGCTACTGCACACTGCGCCTTGACAAAGGCCAACAAACGCAGCATGAATACTAACTACTACTTATCTGAAATGACGGAGGGCTACGACAGGTTTTTCTGAAAACCTATTGCGTAATGAACTTGATATCGTTGTAGAATCAAATGATTTTAAAATGGAGTGTTTTTGAGGCTTTTCTAGTTTTGCTAAAGGAGTCACTCCCGGTGAAGGGATCGTCGGTCCTTTCCTCGTCGAATGAGGTGCGGGATATATCATATATATCACTGTGCAAAGCAAAAACTCTTAAGAGCAATCAAAAGACAAACCGAGTGTGTAGCATCTGCCAGTTATTGCTAAAGGAGTCACTCCCGGTGAAGGGATCTCGGTCCTTTCCTTATCGAATAAGGTGCAGGATATATCATATATACCGCTGTCCAAAACAAGAACTGTAGCTACCTGTTTTATTTTTGAAATTCGATTCTACAACATCTTTAGGTTTCTTTTATTTCATTAATCTCATTAATGAAGTCCCATCATTTAAGTACCTAAACATCACAGATAAATAGGACGTACACTTATGCCATCCGCATTCGCCTCGATGTCCCCTCGTGCACCGTTAGGTTAGGTAACTAACGGCAGAGCGGGGCAGGGCTAGCGCGAGTGCAAAACATAAGTAACGTCTATATAATATATCATATATACTATATACTGTATCCATCACAGAACATATCACATGATCACATCATAGATATCGCAGCAGAAAAAACATATGAAATATTGGATATACTAGGACGTCCGTATTTTCAATACGAGCCAGTATAAAACATGGATTCCACGGTCGCGATGAATAGCCAAACCCACACCCCTAGACCCCTACGAGAGCGGCAAGTAACCCTACCAATTCTAGAGTTAGGAGACCCGGACTCGACTCCTCGAGTTGGTCTCCCACTGGACTCCAGAACCCGGTTACTTGTGCCCTCCTCCTTGGGTCTATCCTAGTGCGGAAAAGTAAATAATATACAAAGGATGACATCTTCCGCAACCTGGAAGTGCCCCAAAAAAAAGAATATTACATACAAGTTTTTACATGAATGAAAATGAAAAACACTCATCTCACATAAAAACCCCCGGCTATTCAAACACGACGATCCAATATAACATATCCAGCAACACATAACATCACATGTCATCAACGTAAGTAAATATGTCCATCCCAATTGTCGTTGACATATAGCAACGAAACCGGCGATATCACATATTACACTTACGGTCACAGAAAAGAAAGTGTAAAACTACAACAATTGGAATCCGCAACCTCTTTAGACATCGCATGCCTAACAATTATAAACCCCGCATTTTAGTCTCAAAATCGAAAACACTTTTCAATATAAAGTCGGGCAATTCAACAAGATTCCCGACATCCTGATCGAATGCTCGTCGCAAACTTCAGTAGGCGGCCGCACCCCCGACGCCGTCGACAAAGTGCACCAAGGCGGAACACCGCTGCCGCGAGCACCCGAACGGATGCTTTCGGCGACGGGGTTCTCCTACAGTCACTTGGTCGGGGCTATGGAGTGAGGCTGTCTATTAAGTTTACCCGGCGAGTATCCGCGTATGCTACGTGATTGCGACGGACTTTTGATCACATCAAAATTCCGTCGCAACCGATCAAATGAGACTAAACTGCTATGTTTATAACATTCATTCAGTTATCTCATAACTTATTGTGAATTCCAATTATTGTATCACATTCCGGATAAATAGAAAATGTTAAACTTTCCGATCGAACAATCGAACACCCAAGTTTTCCCGATATAGCTCAACACATGAAATTAGTCTAAAAACATTCAGTTCGTGCCTCAGTACCAACGGTCCAGCCGTAGAAGGGTCAAGCCAACGCCTCACATGTGGCACGCCGTACTGCCCCAAACCCGAAGGTTCAAAGGGCAGTTCAAGACGGTCACATAATCGAGTTAAGGTTTGTTGTCTTCTAGAGGGACCATCGCGTTACTTGCACTACTTAGAACGTCTTTAAACCTCAGAAAAATCCAACACTTGGAAATTTTCCGGCAGGGGAAAAGTTGGGTATTTTTATATCCGGTCGAACTTTTTAACATATTCAAAAATTATCCGGAAAACACATAGACAAAGTTTGATAATCCGATCGAATCTACGAACTCCTAATACAACCCAGAAAATTCAACTCTTGAATAAATATTAAAAATTCCCAGGAAAACCAGTACTGCAAAATAAGAATTACTGTACAAAATTCAATGTAGGAGGAGACTAAAGGGCCGTGGAACCGCCGCATTAGCATGCTAATGCCGCGGTTCCGCTGCGCTTTGATAGAATTATGAGTACGGGCTCCACAGTAATTCTTCAAATTCCCTGCTGATTTTTCTGCATATTTTTAATATCGAAAAACTCCCGATTTTGGAAAAAGTCCAGAGAGCAATGTGGTTTTTAGGGTTTCGGGTCGATCGGGTTTCAAACGTCGTCTACACATCGCATTAGGCTCTAGCTAGGCTCTGATACTACTGTAGGGTTCCAAGGCACACTAATGAGGTCTCACAAGGCATCAACCATGCCAATTTAAAAAATTACAAGTGCCGAGAAACCCTAATACGGATCGTTAACTAGAATTTTAGGCGAAACAAGCAACTAGTTAACAACTTAACTAAGTGAACGGAAATACAACCTTTGTAGATCCGGTTCTCCACCTCCATAGCTCCATGATGAAGTCTCCTTGCTGTCCAAATCAAATCCCGGGCTCTAGCGTCGGCTTCATCAGAGAAAAGGGCGGGCTAGGTCATCGACTACGATGCCGAAGATGATCTACGTCGAGGCATCACAAGATCAAGCTCCCACTTCACCAATTCATGAAACTTGTGAAGAAAACACCCTATACTACTTGGCAAGAGATAGAGGATGAAGAAATAGGAGGTGGGTTCACTTTAGAATTGGATTTCTCACTCTTTTCATCAAATCACCATTGATGGAAGCAAGGTTTTCTTCTTTGAGGAAGAAGAAGAAGAAAATAATATTATGATAAGTTTTTTTAATCCAAAAGAAAATCCATACTTATCATAATACAACCATGGTCAAGTGTAGAGAATCAACTAGGGTTAAGTGGAGTGGTTAGGGTTAAGCATGAGACAAAATGGTCACTTAGTCAAAGCTTCATGAAGCTTCAAGATGCAAACAAAGAAAGCCACCATTTTCTCTTTATGCCATTTATTTTCCAAAAAGAATAAATAAATAAATAAATGAATAAGAAAACAAAACCCTAACCATTCATATAACCATGGTTTAATCTTTACACAAACCCAAGTAAACATGTATCATCAAACATGATACAATCAAGTGCACAAAAGTATATCACATATACAACTTGTGCAATGCAAGTGAGAAGATCCATTTAAAGTGAACCAATACTAGTTAATGCAAAGTAATATATCAAATATATAATTATGCATTAAATCATTAAATCAACACTTGATTTAACGATCCGGTCATATCGCATATAACCGACTAATATCCAATGTATCGACTTATCGAATCAATCCATGATTCGATAACTAGGTTATATCGCATACAACCATTCGATACATTCATCGCGAGAATGAAATACGGTATCACATACACGCATTATTCTCGGTCCCGCACATATCTCATATGCGCTCCTATTTCGTTTCGCTTGAGCCAGGAAACCTCTGTGTAGGACTCTAAAGACTCGTCAATACGCCGGCAGCAGGTGATGATCATATCAAACACCCATAAGCCGCAAGCGGTCTGCTAAACGTAACGGCCACCAGGGTATTGAGCGATCAGAAGATCGACGAGCAAGCCCGCTCACACTCCTGTGAATCCAACCAGTAACACTTACCGTACAGTCCGGTCTCGTCGTCTGATATGTCGCATATCTTGCCTAGGGGTGGTAAACGTCAGACCCCAATAGCTTGATAAGTCGTGTCGATATAAGGTCTATAACATTTCGAGAAACTCCCGGTAACACATACCAGTAAATCTCAGCAACCCTGGCCAGGGATTTCCGGTTATAGCCAATCGAACACAGCGCAACATCAACTCCCTATACCGGGAGAGACGAATCCCCTCCTATCGCTCATTACCTCCATGTTATTCGGGACTGTACCCAAAAACCACCATTTTGCACGCCCTCTTGGATGTGGTAAGGTGGAAATCAAAGCACAGTGGGAACCACACAAGACTCTATGACGATCTCGGGTCAACAGACTACTCTGTACCAGTGTCACCAGAGAACTGCCATCTGACGTAAGGTATAATACCATCTGGGAGTTCTCGGCGAGTCCGTCCAGTGTACCCAGTCTCCACTGAGCACCCGTATATCATCTTTGATGTCAAACACCAATGGATATGGGATCATCCATCGCCCATCTGTATGGGTCGAGAAGGTATACGCTAGTCTACTCTGGTATATCGATGCCCTGTCTCGATACACCCACGACTAGGGACCTTGAAGGATGTACTTATGGACTACCATGTCCCCACTAGTATGATCCGCATCATAGTCCAGGTAGTCAAGTACACATCCTAAGGGCTTTACCAACATGTAACAGAGAGACAATCAGTGTACACGTTAAGGTAAAGAGCAACCAGATAGCATACTATCATGTCGAGCAAGAAAGTCCTCCCTATATATATCCCAGCATTCACTACAATGTACATCCAATGTACAGTAATGGCCTCTAGGGCATACATATAACTAACAATATCATATTGGTTTTTGTATTGGATTTGGACATTGATATCTTCCCCATGACTCCGATGATTGCGGGATGCTTGACGGTGTTTTGATTTTGAGTTATACACTCTTTTCATGCGCATGCATTGCGCTACGATATATGTTTTATGTATTTATGATTTCGGAGCCCCGACGACTTGATTGTTTTGCTGAAACGTTTTAGTATTTGGGGGAGTTTTTAATTTAAATTCGGGGACCGAATTTCTTTAAGGGGGGAAGTCTATAACGTTTTGAAAATCGTTTCGATGAAATTTCGGAAAATCGGTAAAATAAGGGGGTTTTCTGTAAAAAGTCAAAATATAAATATATTTATTATAAAAATTAAACATACATATTCTAGCTATGTAATTGCTAGTATTTGGTGTTTATTGAGCTACTGGTAAAATTTCTAAATTTCTGAAAAAATTTCCGAAATTAATTATTTTAATATTATTTTAAGCCGTCAAAAATACATTCAATTAGGGGAAATTACAAATTGGAATGGGTTAATAAAAGTTTTTTTTGCATCATGGCATGTTAAACTAAATTTGTAACATGTTTCTTTTTCTCTTTTGTTTGCAAGGTTAGAAAGTTCAAGGGTTAAATAGAAAAAGGAAAATTTAATGAATATAATAAAGATGATGTGGTGCTAGTTTGACTTAGGAAATTATACAAACACATTCACTCACCCTTCTAGACCCATATGTGGTCGAGCCCCCTCCCAAATCAGCAGCCATCCCCTTTTCCCTACTTCATCTCTCAAAAACAAAAAGAATGAATGAAGGGAAACAATAAACAAGAGGTATGGGCTTTTATACTTGAGGTATGGTATTACTTTTGACTTGGACACAACTAAAACCCCACTCTCTCAATTTCTCTCCCTTGCTGGCCGAGCATATCCCAGCAGTCCCCTCCCCATTTTTCCCACTTGATTTCCATGTCAAATTTCCATTAAAAATCATCAAAATCCAAACAAAAGGTCACAAATTCAAAGCAATTTCTTCCTTCAACCTTTAACCATTCTTTCTTTGGCCAAACTAGCTTGGATCATGGAGAAAAGTTAGCAATTGGGAGGCTAGGGTTGCATGTTAGATCTACAAATCTTGAGGTATAAATCCTAACCCCATGTTTAATGAATTGCTAATTACTTCAATTTATTTAATTTTGATGTTTAATTTGGGTTCTAACTTCAAACTTGAAATTCAAGAAAAGGGAATTGTTACCAAGTGAGGGTTCTTATCATTGATCATGGTTTAATGGTGTATTTATCATGCTAAGCCATAGAAAAAACCCAATCTAGTTGCTGGTTTGCGATTTGTTAATTTAAAATCGTAATATTTAAGCTTTTTTAGCAAACTAGGTTTTTTGTAAGCTATGAAAATAATTAAGATAAAAATATAATTAGGGTATTCATGAATTATTAACATTTTAAATTGTAGTTTAATACTTTAGTATATGCAAAACCAAGCTTAACTGTAAAATTGTGAATTTTACTTTAAAAAGAGTTAAAATTGATATTTGTTGCAAAACTTGAATTTTGAGTTAATGATATTTAGTGAGATTAAAAATATGGAGGGTGATTTGTATGACCTACTTATGATATTAAGTGAGCATTTTTGGCCATTAGAATCATTAAAATATTTAGTTTGGGTAAAACATCAAGTTTTGAATCGAAATGGGAATTTGTGCTAACTAGGTTTTTTGGAAAATAAAACGATTTGTTTAATTTTATGGTTTTGATGAAGTAAACCCTATTTCTTATATAATTAGTGAGTTTTGAAATCACGATTGGTGTGGTTTGGTTTTCCTCGATGGTTTGACGTTTGTACATCGACATCGAGGGTTGGTTTGGATATTCTTGCATGCGTAGGCGATAGGTTTTGACCTATGCGTGCCGATTTGGTTTTCGTATGCCGTTTCGATTTCGGATTTGGTTTTTATGCGTTACGATACGTTGTGACATGTAGGTACCCCCATGTGGACTTCGAGACGACAAGCAAGCGTTGTGGCGACGTCGGCACCGGCGAGCGAGGACCAGGTGAGTAGATTTATATCTACGGGGAGAAGTCGGGTGGATGGCGTATAGCACCCCCGCAGTTCGTGGTGATGTATACGAATACGTATACACACATATATTTAGTATATATTGAATTGAGATTATTGATGATAAAGATGGACCTTTTGGTGTTCTGTGATTGGTTTAGTGTAGTTACGAAACCCTAGAGTAGGGGTTGCACCTATACACACACACGCACATACTTGCATACATCCTTTCTTTTACATGTACGTATATGGGATTATAATTTATGTGTTCACCATGGGTATGGGAATATATGTTCATATACTGGATTTGAGGATAGTACTTGGGATTTGAGATGAGTCGATGAGATTTGATTTGAGGCCGTGAGATCGGTGATTTAGCAGGGTTCGTATTTGAGATACGACATGACGTTGTAGCGGGTCCTTTTGACGTAGTGTTTCACACACGTGCATGCATACGTAGGGTGGTATCAGTATTTTACTAGACATAGATCAGTACCCCGGATTATGAGCTTTGATAAAGAGGATACCAAATGATTAATTTGATGAATGTGATTACTGACCTGTACCCAGATTTGGGACGCCGTACGGCGGATTTACGTACGAGCTATATATTGATGACAGATCCGCACTCTTGATTTGGGAATGTTTGATTATAGATATGGTATCGGATGTGATATTATTGAGGCGGGATCACCGAATAATATATATATGTATGTATGTATGTATCGACTCGGATGTTAGGCGGTTTTCTTACCTTCAATTAGCTTGTTAGTTCAGCCGTATAGTTTAGTGTAGTTGTTAGGACTAGGTTAGATTCTACCTATTTCAAAAACTAACGGATCGTGGGTATTTTAAAAAGACGGGTCAAGGGATTCTACGGATATTTCAAAAGACGTATCTTTTCTTAAAAACACCGTAGCCCTTATTTTCCAAAACCCCCACGATTCGTGTTATTTCAAATGGCACCACTGTGGAACTCATATTTTTATAAATGCAGATTAGTTATCATTGTGTTTAGTATTCAACTCCCGCACATTATTGTTGTTCGCTCCGCATCGCATACTTATTTTGTGATTCATATACCGTTATTGATATCATGCTGCTAGGACACACCAGCACCATTTCCGATGACGCATATGTACCACGTACACTTACTTGCCGGCTCACACACATCTTCATCGGTAATTGCCATGTCACGACCACTTTAAAAAATACTATTTCATTGACATAGTTTGTTAGCTAATAGTTTAGACATGATATTAGTGTACTTGCCTTATATGCTAGTTTAGACATTGTAGTTATTACTTGCTACTTTATGCATGTTATTATTCACTGTTATGCCCGCATTCATGGATTTTATGCCTATATTCACTGTTTACATGCTATTAAGGATTTGGATTCGGATTTTCATGAGATTTTCTGGATTTGGGGGAATACCGCAAAACTTATACAAACTTCTTCTCTCTTTTTAAATAAAAAGTGCAGTTTTCCCATGATGTATGAGTCGTCCACCATGGAGTTTGCTGATGGATTTTGAGACCCGATTCGAGGGGTTGGATGAATCGTTTCGGGGTACATGGTGGACCCCGGTAAAGGTACCCCAGGGCAAGAAGCGCGTGGTGATGACGATGTGAGCCTGGCAGGGGAGCACTACCTGCCGGTGATTTTACCCCGACGCGTCGGATTATCCGGAGGATACCGTCGTGGTCTTGAGATTGATGGTAGGGGCCGGTCCGGACAGACGGCGCCCTAGATAGTGAGATTGAGACATTGAGATTTTGAGATATCGAGGTACTGAGATTGATGATCCAGGCTAGTCCCGGATAGCCGGAGCCTGAGATATTGAGATATTGGGATTTATGTTTTGTGTCGATGCTAGACACTGTTTATGCTGATTTCATTTATTATACCTCGTTTGGAAAATACAGAAATCTCACTAAATTATGAAAGCAGTTTCTTCATTTACATGTATTCTATTTTCATGCATTCATACCTCATCCATATGATATATTGCTACCTGAGGCACTGACACGAGTACTCGGTATTACCGTTGTTTAGAGGTATACCCTAGCCATTGTTATAGGCTGCATGTTATATATATTAGGGGATATATTATGATCGTATGACTTAGGATTGCGTGGTTCATGCGATTCCTGTTCGTAGATGTATTCTATTCACGAGTTGGTAACTCACCCCCGTTGTGCCACAGTTTCTTGCAGGTTTTGCCGTACAGGTTTCATTACGGCTTTGCTGGCACTGCTTCTTTTTCGGGTGACTTGCTAGTAGGTGGGTTTACTTGTATCGTACCCATCATTATACCTTGTATATTATTATTCTGTTGTATCTAGAAGTTCCATCAACCAAACATGTATTTATTTCAGATAGAGACCGGTGTTATTTATTCTTTCGACCTTAGAGTCGCGCGTTATGTTTCTATAGATTTCATGCTGTTTTGAGTTTCCTTTACTGCTATGATCCTCACCTTTCGGCGTTGTATATTATATTGCTTGCGTGGTTGTGACCGTCGTTTGACGAAGAGCTAGCTCCGCTTGGGGATGCCTTTTTTTTGCATTTCGTATAATATTCTTGTTGTATCCCGTTTGGGGCCAGTATTTACAAAGGAGACTCTGCCGAAATTTTCAGAAAATACTTGAGATTTTAAAAATGCATATTTCGGCATAGGTTGCAAACTACTTGATTTAAATTGGTTTTCCTTCACTCTACTACTTTCTTGGTTTGGATTTCTGGGTTTTCGGGTTACTTAGATTACGTACGCCTCAAGACGTTTCATAGTTTAAGTACCGGTCATGTTTCGTACTTTTGGCTCGTGATAATTCTCAACTCATGAGAGGGTATGGGTGGAGGTTGAATAAGAAGCCATAGGTGAGAAAGTGTGAGGCAAAGCTTGGCAAAAGAAAAATGGCAAGTGAAGAAAAGGTTCTGCCATTTTCTTGAGTGGGTTTTTGCTTAGTGTTTTGTGTGTTATATTGTGAGCACTTGAAGAAAAAATCATCACCAAAATTGAGCAGCCATCTCACACAAAATATCTATCCCAAAACAAAACAACCCATGACCCAATATCATGACTCACCAAGTGCATATGTTACATCAATGCACAATGCCAAGACTTGCACTCACACTTTCTACCAATTAAACATTAAACTAAATGTTTAATCCAAGAAAAAGAAATGGCATCTACTAAAGTAATCTCGTAACGAATTACAAGAATACCCCTTATCCGTATATACATACCTGCATCCGTATTCCGACTGAATATGAATAAAACGAGATGAAAATTATCCAACAATATAATACTAGGATCCGGCTTAAACCAAAGCCCACTAGTATTATCCGTCCGATCATGATCCGTGCATAAGTGCGCATATATGATCGAACCCTGCCATAAAACCATACGGCATCTACAACGTTTCGCCTAAACCAGGGAAACCCTCTGTGTGGGACTCTAAAGACTCGTCAATACGCTGGCAGTGGGTTTAACCACAAGCACGTCAGTGGCACTAGCTGTACGTAACGGCTACCCAGGTATTGAGCGAAAGGGAGGCCGACGAGCAAACTCATCCTGAAACCCTACTGAGCCTGACAGTGACAATATCCGTATAGTCCGGTCCGTTCGTCTATGAGTATCGCATATCGAGTCTAGGGGGTGGATAAAGTCAGACCCCTAATAACATGACATTTAGTGTCGGCATGAAAACTATCACCAACTGAGAAACTACCGATCCTAGATCGGTAATTCTCGTCTACCCAGCCGAGGATTCCTGGTGATGGCCACCCGTGCACACCGCGACATCAATCCCTAATACTGGGAGAGACGAATCCCTTGACGATCCGCTCACTGCCTCCATGTGGCTGGGGACTGTACCCAACTAAACCTGTTTGAACGACTCCTTTGAGCTGTGGTAAGGTAGTAATCAAAGCACAGTGGGAACTCACACGAGACAAATGATGATCTCAGGTCGATAGACTAACTGTACACATGTCACCAGGGAACTGCTATCTAACAATAGGTATAATACAAACTAACATGTTCGCGTCGAGTCCGTCTGGTGTACTCATAACCCAATGAGCACCTGTATACATCTTAGGTGAACCAACTAACACTAATTGCTTGTGAGACCGGCCACCGCCCCTCGTCAGGATCTCGATCCGTATACACTAGTCTACTCTTGGAGTATCGATGCCCAGTCTCGAAACTCCCATGACTAGGGACACTTTAAGGATGTGCTTATAGACCACCTAACTCTCACGTATATGATCACCATCATACTGCTGGTAGTCAAGCAAGAATCCTATGGGCTCTATCAACATGTAATGGTAATCTGTAATGTCGCCTGAAGCATGTACACGATGATAAAGACAAACCAGATAGTATACTATCATCTCGAGTAAGACTGCTCTATCGGTATAGGTCCTCCCTCAATTATTGCAATCACGTGCCTGCGATCCAATAATTGACTTGAGGGCACTATAGCCAACAATCTCCCACTTGCACTTAAGGCTAATTATTATGGTGTCACATACTCACAGCCCGTGCGATACCGAACACCCAATTTCTCTACTAATCAGTTTCACGAAGCTCGTTTGTAAAACTATTGCATTCGAGAAATAGCCTCAGTGAGTGGATTCGCTCCAATGTTTCTTTCTACGTCTCTCTTTATCTCAAGTTCGTGGAGAAAGACATCTCCCGAAATGAGAAATAACTGTCCTAGAATATCTCTGGATATCTGATGGGACCCAGTTCACAAATGAACTCCAAATCCAGTAAACTTCTTAGACTGTATCGTCAACTGAATTTAATCAGTATCCTGCACCATGCCTCCCTCAGTATCCGCTTGGACCACCTGTCCAAACTACTGCCCCTCAAAAGAGGGAAAACTATAACTCTGACAGTCACTCTGTCATCTAGGTCACCTTGGAAGCCTGAAATGTTAACCGTCTCCCGAAGGAGGCTGTCGTTACCATATCCCTAGAACATCCATTTATGTTCAAAAACTGCTTCCGAACGTTTCTCCAGGAATGGATTAATATATCAACTTATTGCATTTAGTGCAAAAACAACATCTGGTGTGGTACTTGACATCTCATCATTGACTCAATTGCCTAAGAAAGTGATATGCCAATTATGCATATCCCTCTCCCTTTTAGTCTGTAAGATACCTTTAGAGAGGGTGACTCCATCACCTGCAGGTACACTGCCATGCCAGGAGTTGTCCATTCTAAAACACCTTTAGAATACTGTCTAGATACCCAGATTGGGAAACTACCCAAATCTAGATCTAAAACCATAGATCTAGTAACCAGAATGCCAGATATAATATCCATATCCTATGTGGAGAAACCACTGTGTAACAACCGCAGTATAACCGATTGTAGTATATGAATTTCACTTCCTACAAAGTGTATGTCATCCAAATACCAGGACATACCACCCTACTACCTTCTTAATAGATCCATCTCCTATTCTGATGAAGTCAAAGCCTATGACTGTCACATCAAAAATAGATGATCTATCTCCGATATACCTGCTTTAGTCTATAAATAGAAATAAGCAACTTGTCCACTATGCTTCCGCTGCTCCCACCGACTACAACAACCCTCTGGCAGAGTCATATACACGTGCACTTCTAAAGCTAGTTTAGAACGACGCTATACTCATTCTCATGCTGGGTCTCATAGTCTAGAACAGTAGTAATGGCAAGTCTGGGTAAACAAGAACCTCCCTGTCACCATCTTTGAGGATACCGAAGTACATCTCGGGCGCCTGAGGTTACCCACCATATCTGCGGAGTGGCTAATGGAATGTCAAACCCGATTGAATCTTTAGGTTCTATTAAATTTTCAGTAATCGTTTGTGGTTCTGGAATCACTTCCAGTTCTACCATACTCCAACTACTGTTTTCTGAAAAATTCCATTTTGCTAAAACTGTGGCGAGTCAAGTACAATATCACTATTGATCTTCCAGATGGTAGAAAGTTACCCCTCGTCATAGCCCGGGATAACCCACAAACTGCCATTACAGAAACGTGGCTTGAGTTATCCAGAGTCTGGTTTTAAGCATAAGCCGTACAACTCCACATACCTCAACATTGTTAAGATATGAACCATTCTATATACAATATAGAAACAGAGGCATTGATTTAATTGGAACCAGATTCAAATCATGCATCTGTCTCCAGTGCATGTCAACTAAATGGAGAGAGGTCGATCAGCATTACTCAACTAGGAGTGCATCCAGATATGAGTAACCTGAAAGAGACGCAAGTTCTCAGAACCATTACTATCAACTGAATACCAAACACAAGTATCTACATCTTCGATTACCTTGAATAATCCTGATACTTGCAACACATGGTTCTCTACTTTATTCTTGTATCTATAACTTCTCAAAACTTAGACCTTGTATTTCTGCGAAATACTTGTCTAAAACTGGAGAAGTCATAAGTAAATAAAATATAGTACGAGTACCATCCCCTCTGTCCTAATGGACACTGGACAACATACAATGCTTTGTATAAGTCCCCTGAGTTGAATAAATCAAACCCTGTGCGTCGTAGGTTGAAAACTGTACTTATGGTTAAGAAGAATTACACCGTTGTTTAATGCTCCTTACCCAATCATCAACTGATATAGGTAAATGTCATGGACATAATTTCAAAAAGTTATATCTCACTTTATAAAATAAACGTACAGATATATCAGTTTGAAATTGGGGCATAACAACGGATATTCAAAACCAAATATTTGCCGTTAGGCAAAACCCCAGGTGATTTCCTCAAATATCACCAATGACAATGAATTCCGATATAATGAGGATATAATCACCTAATTCCCAATAACTTACTCCCACTCATCATCTGTAAAACCATACAGATGTGAGAATTAAACCTGGTAAATACATACCCTAGAGCAAGGATCTAATTGGGAAATTAGTTTTCAATTAATAACGCATAGTGAAACTGAAACATGAAAATGTTTCGAAGGGGTAGCCGGGTATTCCTAGTAATGCCTCTTCCATTATCTATATTCCTGACTATAACCGTATATTTCCTTGCCATCTCCCTAAATCCCTTTATTTGTCTTTACTCATTACCCTCTGTACACCATCCTTAGGCTAAATAGTTTTCTTCCTTCCCTACCGTTCATCACCAGCCTATGGTTTGGAATAAGACTATCCAATAAGCGTAATAGACTCTCCTAATCCTAGGAGTACTCACAACTTGAGAGAATGTAAAGATAAAAGACAACTGAATAAACCTTATTCTATTTCTTCTGAACCAGAATCCATCCTCGAACTGGAACAAGTTCTTTCGAGTTCGTATATAACTATATGATGGATTATCCAATAAATGTGGATCTTCGTAGTGATACGGGGTGTTCTGGAGAAATTCAAAGGTGAAGTAGGAGTGGCGATGAAATACGCGGTTTGGTCATGAATGATAGCAGTCGCAATTTACTTTTCCATCTTTCTAATGCCTTTATTTGTCTTTATTTATTACCTTCTATACACTACACTTAGGCTAACTGGTTTTCTTCCTTCCCCACCTTTCGGCACCTGCCTATGGTTTGGAAGAAGACTATCCAATAAGCGGAATAGGTGTACCCTCTCCTACACCTAGGAGCCCTCACAACCTGAGAGAAGGTAAAAGGAAAAGAAAACTGAATAGTCCTATTCAATTTCTCCAGAACCGTAAACCATTCTCGAGTCTAAAACAAGTTTCTTCGAGTTCGTATGTAACTATATGATGGTCATATCCAATAAATGTGGATCCTCGTAGTGATACGGAATGTTTCGGAGAAATGCAAAGGGTAAAAGTAGGAGTGGCAATGATATATGCAACTCTGACAATCCAAAATTCAATGTGTTTTAAGAAGGTTCGGTTAACTTGGTTACTGAGTTATAGTCTAGGGTCGAGCCATGATCGCTGCCAAAGAGAGAGAGAAAAGAAACACTCAGCGTGCACTCTAATCTAGATCAGAATGGTCAATCACTTTATCTAATCAGGATGTCTCACACTGTATCCTCAAATTCTCCTCCAAACCTGAAAGAAGAATTAGTCGGGATCATCTAAAATCACCCGAGGAGTAAACCAACTCATCAGTGGGAATCGGGATCCAACTATCATAGCATGATAACCTGATGGAATCCACTCAAGTTATCACACTCCAGAAGGTATGCGCATGCCTGGCAAGTTTCCTGTATGTTTAAAACTCCCGATGTGATTTTTACCCCATGCTCTTATGACCTTGACGAAGGCCAGCATATCATAAGTCACATGTCAAGTTCTACCCGTCATTGTCCAAGTTAATTTGAACCCACCCGTACATACCCTTGACGAAGGCCAAAATAGTAGTACGACTGTCCCAAACCAACACATCTATCTATGAAACAGAAAAGTAACAAATAGCTACCATACACTATGCCATGACGAAGGCCAACAAACATAGCTTGATTACTAAGTGCTACCCGTCTAAAATGACGGAGGGCTATGAATGGTTTTTGGCGAAAAACCTTTAACGTAATGAACTTGATATCGTTTAAGGAACCGGATAGCTTTTTATAAATATATAGTGGCGAAAACCTTTGCTAAAGGGGTCACTCCCGGTGAAAGGATCTCGGCTCTTTCCTCATAGAATGAGGTGCAGGATATTCCAACTGAATACCTTGACGCAAAGCAAAAAAGTAATCGAGTATAGTGAAGTTATTACCCTGACGCAAATTTCTGCCCAAGAGGTCACTCCTGCTGAGGGGATCTTTGCTCTTGCCTCGTCGAATGAGGTGTTGGATATTCATAACCGAATACCGCTGTGCAAAACAAATGAAAACGCCCTTGTAATAACGGCTTTTTAAAATTGTTCCAACAACATCAATTAGGTCTGTTTTCCTTGCATTGATCTGAATCAACCCAGTCCCATCAATTAATCACACCACAAAAGAACGAAAATATGATGTACGTATATGCCATCTGCATTCGCCATTGTGCCCCTTCATCACCCGTTTGGTTACTTAACTAACGAGCGGGGGCTGGACTAGCGCGGGTGTAAAACATATACAACATCTACTAGTATATATATAGCAATATATAATAATCGCTCCAGGTATAATAAATGCAATATCACAGATAAGCAATAAGCATCACAGAACAATACAGATAATCTGAGAGCCCCGAGTTTCCTTTGAGCCGCAAGTGAAACCCGATGTTCCCCTGGTCGTATGGATAGCCTGTGCAATGAAAACCTAGACCCGTACGAGTGCGGCAAGTTACCCGCCAAAACCAGAAACGAGGCAGCCCCCTTCATCAAAGTGAATGGGCCACCCAGCACTTCACGGATTCTGGTAACTTGAGCACCCCTCCTTGGGTCAACCTGTACACCTTACGAGTGCGGCGAATAGCCTGCCAATTCTAGAGTGAGGCCCCCTCCTTCTCAACACCATGAGTTAAGGACCCGTTGCCTTCCAGAACTCGGCTATCCGTGCACTCCATCGCGGGGTAATCCTAGTACAGAAAAGAAAATATGTACAACGGTGACATCGACCTCAATACGGTCGTGCCCCAAACAAATAATATACAAGCAGGCAGTGACGGCAGTCCACATGTCGGACGCTCGCCCCACGATATCAAATGTACAAATAAAACTAAACTATAATAACATTACACCCAGGCTATCCACCACGATGATTCCGCAACAAACACAACACAACAAAGAACATCAACGTGAATGTCACGTTCGCAAACCCGTCTAAAAGAACTATAGCAAATAGACAGGTTGTATTGCTCTAATGACATTCACGGTCACAGATAGTAATGCAAGTACTGTAAACTTTAAATAGTATTAGAAATATCGACTTTGAAATAACCCCGAATAGCCCCAAACAACTAGATAAAACCATATCCAAACTGGGTTAAACTAGCAATACCACTGAACCAATTTCCAGAGACTAGACAATACCCAAAATCCCAAGTCCAAACACCGTCACAAAACCGGCCATGCCGGATTTTTACCTGATGTGGCCGGTCCAATACGGGTGGAATGGGTTCATATTTGGGGTGCGGTCTAGTAGTCATCAGAGTAGTCTTCTGCAGTTGCTAAAATAATTTTAGAAGACACAGAAAAAAAATGACAGAAACTAGAATATATCGGGTATTGTTTTGGAGTTGTTTCGGTTTCGATACTTTAACATCGTCTAAACCAACTAGTATGTGGTTAATGGGTTGGCTCTGATACCATGTAGGGTTACGACAGCGCCCCGGCCATCAATCCGTGGCTAAACGCGGAACAAAAACTTTTAAAACCCGGTGCTAACGGAACCCGATTCCCGGATCGAACCATTAACCTTATACTAGTTAATTGTAAAAGGAGTTTAGAGAGGTTATACCGATCGATCCGTGTCCTTCGGTCTTCAACCTCTGTCCCAAGCTCCCCGCGGCTTCCTCGATCAAGTTTGATCTCCGGTATCCCCACTTCAAAGAAGATCAACGTCGAGGATTAGTAATACGGGTTCCCGCTTCAAAACTGAAGTAACGCGGGCATCCAGTTTGCTAGCCTAGATACCCAAGATGAAGTAGAGAGTGTGTGTGAATACTTTGTCTCAAAATACCCAAGAATTCTCAACTCATGAAAGGGTATGGGTGGGGGTTGAAGAAGAAGCCATAGGTGAGAAAGTGTGAGGCAAAGCTTGGCAAAAGAAAAATGGCAAGTGAAGAAAAGGTTCTGCCATTTTCTTGAGTGGGTTTTTGCTTACTGTTTTGTGTGTTATATTGTGAGCACTTGAAGAAAACATCATCACCAAAATTGACCAGCCATCTCACAAGAATATCTCAAAAAAATAATTTGATGTATATTTATATATTTGATATATATATATATATATATATATATAAACTAATATTAAAGCTCACTTAACATTTTCTTCTCTTTATATACATTTATATATATGTGATATATATTTATATATGTATATCATATTGTATCATGGTTGATAATACATAGAACTAGGATGTATGAAAATCATACTTGAAGTGAGATGGGTAGATAATGATTTGATTAATGAATTAAAAAGGAAAGGAAATGAATCATATTCTAAGATGCTTGTAGAAGCCTTGAAAAGCCATGACTCATCACTTCTCTTTTTGGATTATTCATTGATATTTATCAGCATCTCATCTCATCTTATCACTTCACCTCATGGTTCATTCTCTCTCACATCCAAGTTCACCTCCCTCTTCATTCTCTCCTCTTTCTAGATTTTTCTTGAGTTGAGAAAAGAAAAGAAAAGAAGAAAAATTTGTGAGCAAAATTCCTACTTCATCAACCTACACTATCCTAGCCATTTAGTATAGGTTGCTTGCTTCACTAATACCTTGATTAGTGATAAGTGAGCTTGAGTGAAAAAGACTTCAAGGTGGATCATCTTCGGCCTCGAAGACAACAAGCAAAGCTCGTTCCTTTTTTCAAGTGGAGTCAAGGAAGAGTTCTAGGGACTACTAGTTGGAGTTTTAGAAGTGAAAGACCGGTCTACAAAAGTTGTAAACCCTCTTCACTTAGTGTAGAACTTGTTTTCTTTACTCAAAACCTTAATTCTCTAGTTCGATTCTTGTTTAGTATAACTTAGCACTCTAGACTTTTTTAAATTGCATACATGATGCTTGTATAAACCTAGTAGAGGTACTAAGACATATTTTCATGGTATCAGAGCCAAGCTAGAGTTTTAGGCGATGTCTAGACGACGTTAAAGTGTTCGTTCGAAGTTTCAAAAACCGATTTTTCATACTTTCTGTCCAATTTTTCAAAAGTCAAAATTATCCAGATTAAAAATTCTCATAAAATCATATAGGTAATTGTATGGTGCCCCAAGAAGTACGAGGGCCTAACTTCTTAATGTGGCCATGGAACCACCGCCTAAACTTTGTTTTGGCCACGGTTCCGCTGCCAACATGAAGAGTTGTGGACTCATTTTTCTTCTGCTGCTTCATTTCCTCATTTTGGACTTTCTGGGTATTTTTAGTGAGGTTCAAGTTGTTGAGGTCTCAGTGATTTGCTGGGATTTGAAATATCGTTCGAAATGTCTAACATCGTCTAGATAGTTTGGATATGTGATACAATTTTTGGAATCCACATTGATTAGTTTTGTGAAAACAAGTTATCGTTTTGTAAATCTCGCGTTTTAGTCTCAAGTGATGGATTGCCACGGAGTTTCGATTCGAATCAAAACTCTGTCGCAATCTCGTATTGTACGCGAATAGTCGCCGGGATATAGACAGCCACGCCCCATAGCCCCGACCAAGTGACTATAGAAGAACCCTATGGCCAAAATCATCCGCTCAGGTACTCGCGGCCGCGGTGTTCCACCCAAGTGCACTTCGTTGACGGCCTCGGAGGTGCGGCCATCTACTAAAGTTCCCAACGAGCATTCGATCTTATAATCGGGAATCTTGTTGAATTACCCGACTTATTTTGGAAAAGTGTTTTCGATTCGAGACTTAGATGCAAAGTTTATAAGGTTAGGCATGAAATCCGGAATATATGATAATCCGGGTTTATGATGTCTCAGGATGATGCGGATTCTAATTATTGTAGTTTTCATTTCTTTTCTGGGACCGTAAGTGTAATATGTGGCAGTATCCCCGATCTCGTTGCTATACATCAACGACATTAGGGATACGCATATTTACTTACGTTGAAGACATGTGATATTATTGTGTTGCTGGTTGATATGTTATATTGGATCGTCGTGATTGAATAGCCGGGGGGTTTTGCGTGAGATGAGAGTTTTTCAATTTTCATTCATGTAAATATTTGTATGTAATATTCTTTTATTGGGACACTACCGGGTTGAGATTGTTGTCTCCGTTTGATGCATATTATTTACTTTTCCGTGTTAGGATAGACCCAAGGCGGGGTGAACAAGTAACCGTGTTCTAGAGTCCAGTAGGATGCCATCTCGAGGAGTCGAGACCAGTCGCCTAACTCTAGAATTGACAGAGTTTCTTTTCTCTCTTGTAGGGGTCTAGGGATGTGGGCTTGGCTATTCATCACGACTGTCGAATCCGTGCTTTTCATTACTGGCTTAATCTAAGACACGGTCCTCCTAGTATATCATATATTTCATATGTCTGCTTCTGCTGATTCTGTGATATGATGTGATCATATAACTGCGTGAGACGAATGCTACTTATATATATGATATACTAGTAGAAACTATATATGTTTTGCATCCGCGCTAGTCCTGACCCCGCCCTGCCGTAATTTAAGTAACCTTACAGTGAAGACCCGGGTCCCTGTGGTGAATGCGGATGGCATAGATGTGTGTTTTATTTTCGTTTCTTCTGTGATGTTTAGGGAACATAAATGATGGGACATCATTAATGAGATTAATGAAAAGAAAAGAAACCTAAGGATGTTGTAGAATCAAATTTTTCAAAAAGGTAGCTCTAGTCCGTATACACCAGTATACAACGGTGTATCGGGACGGAGGTATCGCACCCTATGAGCTATGGTGCGCTCTATGATGAGTACTCCTGGGTTGCCTGTTTCCTTTTGGTGTAATGCACTTGAGAAGCTACATACCTATTGAATAGGGTTCCCACCAAATCAGTGCCTACCACTCCATATGAGATATGGAATGGGAAGAGACCATGTCTTAAACCTGTTAAGATATGGGGTTGTCTGGCCTATGTTGAAAAGCGAAATTCAGACAAACTTGAGGCAAGGTCAGTTCTGTATAAGTTTGTTGGATATCCCAAACATTCGCGAGGGAATATCTTCTACCACACTGAGGAGCAAAAGGTGTTTTGTTTCTCAGCATGGTACCTTTTTAGAAAAGGAATTTCTTATGGAAGAAATTAGTGGTCATGAGGTAGAACTGGAAGGAGTTCCAGCTAGACAAACTAAGAGCTGATGATTTTGTGAAACCGGAGGATTCAATAGTTCCCGACGAATCTCAGCCTCTCCGCAGATCTGGTAGGGTTCCTCATCCGCCTGAGAGATACTACGATTTCCTCAGTGACGGTGAGAGCGAGGATTGCATCATGGTTGATGATGACCCAACTAGTTTCTAGCAGGCCATCACAAGTGGGGACTCTGTGAAATGGCTGGATGCTATTCGATCTGAGATGGAATCCATGTACACCAACAAAATATGTCTTTGTATGTTGCACCTGAAGAGGTAAAACCCATCGGGAGCAAGTGGATCTTGAGAAGATTCTTGGTGTAAATAGAAAAGTTGAGACTTTCAAAGCTAGACTTGTAGTAAAAGGTTTTCGTCAATAACTAGGTGTGGATTATGATGAAACCTTTTCTCCAGTTGCTATGCTTAAGTCCATCAGGATTAAAGCAGGCATTGTGGAGTTGGAACATCTGATTTGATGTGGCAGTCAAAGAGTATGACTTCATCAAAAAGGTAGATGAACCTTGTATATACAAGAAGGTTGTAGAGAGTAAGGTTGTCTTCCTCGTATTGTACGTAGAAGGCATACTCTTGATAGGAAATGAGTTTCCTATGCTACACTCGGTCAAGCTCCTCTTATCACGAGGATTCTCCATGGATGATCTGGATGATACCTACTACATTTTGTGGATTATGATCCATAGTGATAGATCTAAGTGGATGTTTGGAGTGTCCCAAATCCAGGTACATTAACACCATTCTAAAGGGGTTTAGTATAGAGGATTCTAAGCGTGGTGGTTCGCACACTTACTCATGAATCACTATCTCTAAAAAGATGTCTCCCGAGACTGATTTGGAGAGAGCTCGCGTGCAAGGGATACCCTATGCTTCGGCAGTAGGCTCTATCATGTATGTGATGTTATGTACCAGACCAGATGTAGCTGACTCACTAGGAGTAGTGATCAGGAATCAATCGGATCTTGGGAGAATCACTGGACAGCTGTGAAGAACATTTTTAAGTACTTGAGAAGCACTGAAGAAATATTCTTGGTTTTTGGTAACGGTGAACTCCAGTGGAAATCCTTTACCAATTCGAGCTTCCAGAGTGATAAGGACCACTGAAAGTCAGTCTCAGGCTTTGTCTTTACCTTCAGAGGAGGGACGGTATGTTGGAAGGGTTCCAAGCTAGATACCGTAGCAAACTAGATGATAAAGGCTGAATACATCGCTACCAACGATGGTGCCAAAGTGACTGTCTGGATATTTCTTGTTCATAAGATGAATATGGTTCCTACCATTGAGCGTCTAATAACTTTTATTGTGACAACAATGGATTTGTGGCTTTGGCCTAAGAACGCCGGTCCCATCAGCGATCCAGACATATTCTGAGGCAGAATCACCTGATCAGGAAGATGGTTGATCTCTAAGGGATTGAGGATAGGAGAGTTGACGCGAAGGATAACACGGAGGATCCACTCACAAAAGCCTTTCCCTAGAGAGACTTTTATCGGACGTTGAGTATGAGATACTACAACAAATGGCCTTAGTGCAAGTGGGAGATTGTTAGTTGTATGTATGCCCTATAGGCCATTATTGTACATATGATGTATATTATAGTGGATGCTTGGATATATATAGGGAGGACTTTCTTGCTCGACATAATAGTATGCTTTCTGGTTACTTTTTATCTTAACATGTACACTTATTGTCTCTCTGTTACATGTTAATAAAGCCCTTAGGATGAGTACTTGACTACCGGGATTATGATGCAGATCATACCAGTGGGGCAAGAGTAGTCGGTAACTACATCCTTCAATTATTCCTAGTCGTGAGAGTATCGAGACGGGGCATCGATATTCCAGAGTAGACTAGCGTATACGCTTCTTGACCCATATGATGGGTGATGGATGATCCCATATCCATTGGTGTTTGACATCAAAGATGGTATACGCGTGCTCAGTGGAGACTAGGTACACTGAACAGGACTCGCCGAGAACTCCTAGATGGAATTATAGCTCACGTCAGATAGCAGTTCTCTGGTGATAGCGGTACAGGTTAGTCTGTAGACCCGAGATCGTCATAGAGTCTTGTTTGATTCCCACTGTACTTTGATTTCCACCTTACCACATTCAAGAGAACGTGCAAAACGGTGGTTTTTGGGTACAGTCCCGAGTCATATGAAGGCAATGAGCGATAGGAAGGGATTTCGTCTCTCCCGGTATTAGGGGTTGATGTTGCGCTATGCTCGATTGGCCATAACAGGAAATCCCTAGCCAAGGTTGCTGAGATTTACTAGTAAGTGTTATCAGTAGTTTCTCAAATCGTTATGGGCCTCACATCGGCATGACTTATCAAGCTATTGGGGTCTGACGTTTGCCACCCCCAGGCTGGATATGTGAGACGAAGAGACCAGACTGTACGGTAATGTTACTTATTGGATTCGCAGGAGTATGAGCTAGCTTGCTTGTTGATCTTCTGATCGCTCAATACCCGGGTAGCCGTTACGTCCAGCTAGTGCCGCTGACGGCTTGTGGGTGACTGATATGGTCATCACCTACTGTCGGCGTATTGACGAGTCTTTAGAGTCTTACACAGAGGTTTCCTGGATCAGGCTAAACGAAGTAGGAGCACATATGTGATATGTGCGGGACTGAGATTAATACGTGTATGTGATACCGTATTTTATTCTCGTGATATATGATATCGGTCGGTTATATGTGATATAGCCGGGTTATCGAATCAAGTGTTGATTCGATAAGTTGATACAAATAATATTAGTCGGTTGTATGAGATATAGCCGGATTATTAAATCAAGTGTTGATTTAATAATTTAATGTATGATTATATATTTGATATATTAATTTTACATTAACTAATATTAGCTCACTTAAGCATTTCTTTTTCTCACTAGTGTACACCTAATATATATATGATATATATTATTGTGTCATGCTTGTTGCTACATGCAACATGAGTGTATGAGACTCACACCATGCTTATGATAATCTGGGGTTTATTTATTTAAAGTAAATCAAAATTAGTTAGAAATTAGTCACATGGTTTAAGCTTAGTGGAAGCTTGTAGAACCATTGACTTAGTCCACTAATTTTGTTATTATTTGAGATATTTATTAACCCAACCATTACCTTAAGCCATGGTTAAGTCTCTACAAGAGTCAATATGAGATATTATCTCACCCATGGTTGCTATTCTCACTCATGGATTCATTCATGACATTCTCCACTTCATCTTCTTCTTCATCTCCAAGATCTCTCTAGGTTTTGAGGAGATGAAGAAAATTAGTGAGAAAAATATTTCTATAGTGAGCAAAATTCCTACTTCATCAACCTACTCTAGATTAGCCATTTAGTTTAGGTTGTTTGCTTCACTAATTACTAATTAGTGAAGAAGTAGCTTGAGTTAGTGTCTCCTCGACATAGATCATCTTCGGCCTCGAAGACTTCAAGCAAGTTTGTTCATTTCACCTTGTGGAGCCTTACTAGAGTCCGGGAGATCACTACTTGGAGCGAAGGGACTACTACACGGAGCTTTTGAAGTGAAGGACCGGTCTACAAAGGTTGTATTCCTTGTTCACTTAGATGTAAAGATCTTTACATTCTAGCATAATCCTAATTCTTTAGTCAAGATTCTAGGTTAGGGTTCTTTAGCGCGCCAAATTTTTGAAAACAGCATGGTTGATGCCTCCCGAAACCCAGTGGCGGTGCTAGGGAACCCAGCAATATATAACATATATATATATGTTATATATATGTTATATATATATATATTAACTAATATTGAATATTTTCCGGTTGTATGTGATATGACCGGATTATTGAATCAAGTGTTGATTTAATAATGTGATATACATATATATATATGATATTAGTCTGTTATATATGATATAACCGGATTATTGAATCAAGTGCTGATTTAATAATTTGATATATATTTATAAATTTGATATATATATATATATATATATTAACTAATATTAAAGCTCACTTAAGATTTTCTTCTCTTTATATACATTTATATATATGTGATATATATTTATATATGTATATGATAATGTATCATGGTTAATGATACATAGAACTAGGATGTATGAGAATCATACTTGAAGTGAGATGAGTAGATAATGATTTGATTAATGAATTAAAAAGAAAAGGAAATGAGTCATTTTCTAAGATGCTTGTAGAAGCCTTGAGAAGCCATGACTCATCACTTCTCTTTTTGGATTGTTCATTGATATTTATTGGTGAGTCTATGTCGCACACCCCGCAAGTTCGCGGGGAGGCGGAATACATCAAAAATGATTTTTCTCCATCAAAAGATCATGTTTGGCTTTGCAACATAGACTTTATCCACTTTAGGATCTTGATTAAACCTTAACTAGCATAACTGATCTACAAGAAGGCTCTTACTACTCGGTTGGAGTGTTATACCTTCATGTCAAGTCCTTCGGGTCTTCTAGTGGTTCTTGGCTCTATGGATCGAGCTTCAACTTTGAATTCCTCTTCTTGGCTCCTAGGTCGCTCCAAACGAACTCGGTTGTCGGTCTCCCTTGCATCGTAGAAGATCCATCCGAGGGCTTATGGTCAAGGTCCAACCTCAAGTGAGGTAACTTAGTGACCTAATTTTCTAAAGAAGACTACTAAGTAGATGTAGAGAAGATCTATGGATTAATTTATCTCAAAACTCAATGGATCACAACACATGTGAAGGTTTGAGCTTGAGGGGGAAGGAGAGGAAACCTAGGAGAGAGAATGAGCAAAATGATAATGAACTAGAGAATGAGATGAAAGAATGGCTAAGTCTCATGACAATAATTCAAGCATGGATTATTTTAGTCTCAAATAATCAACCATGCTTGAATAGGAACTACAAATGAATAAAACAAATAACAAAGCCATGCTTTCAACCCATTCCTCAAGTATCTCCTAATTTCCACCTCATTAATCCTTTAGCAAAAAAATGATAAATCAATAATGAGGTGTCTCCTTATAGAAGCTCATTCTTGTGAAATTACAAGAATGTCATCACCGTATATACATACCCGTATTCGTATTCTGAAAAATACGAATACAAAGAGACAAGTATAATCCAATAGTATAATACTAGGATCAGGTACATGTCGAAAAGGAGGCCGACGAGCGAACTCATCCGAACCCCTACTGAGCCTGTCCGTGACAATCTCCGTGCAGTCCGGTCTCTTCATCTGAGAGTATCGCATGTAAGGTCTAGGAAGGTGGAAAATGTCAGACCCCTAATAACCAAACAAGTCGTGTCGGTGTGGCTCAAGACCATTCGAGAATCTACTGGTCCAACCACCAGTAATTCTCAATCCGCCCTGGCCCGGGTCTTATGGTAATGACCAACCGATCACAGCGTGACATCAACTCCCTATACCGGGAGAGACGAATCCACAACAGTCTCTCACTGCCTCCATGTGGCTCGAGACTGTACCCAACTAAAACCTGTTTGCATGACTCCTTTGAGCCGTGGTAGGGTAGTAATCAATGCACAGTGGGAACTGACACGAGACAAATGACGACCTTAGGTCGACAGACTATGTGCACTCATGTCACCAGAGAACTGCTATCTGACGCTAGGTATAATGCCATCTAGTCAGTTCTCGGCGAGTCCTGTCCGGTGTACTCACATCCAGTGAGCACCTGTATACAATCATAGGTACACCTCACTAATGGCTGCGGGACCAATCCATCGCCCATCGTCAGGGTCTAGTTATGTATACACTAGTCTACTCTGGAGTAACGATCCACAGTCTCGATACTCCTACGACAAGGGATGCTTTTAAGGATGTGCCTATTGACTACCCAGCTCCCAATAGTATGATCGCCATCACAATGCAGGTAGTCAGGCAAAGATCCTACGGGCTTTATCAACATGTATACAAGATATGAAATACAAAGTAAAACACATCACATGTTAAGATAAAGACAAACCAAATAGCATTCTATCATACCAAGCAAGATTGTCCTGTACATATATATCCCTAGCATCCTGTACAATGAAGGCCTATAGGGCATACATATCTAATAATCTCCCACTTGCACTAAGGCCTGTAATTGGCGCAATGAGTACCCACTGTCTGCCCTAGACCCAGTAGCTGGCGTACCGCATGCCCAACATCTCGAACAGTCTCTCGAACTGGATTTGAGGGATGGACTTGGTGACTGGATCTGTCGTGTTGTCTTTTGTGTCCACTCTCCATACCTCGATCTCCTGGCGATCCACGATCTCCCTGACCAAGTGATACCGCCTCAAGATACGTTTGGATTTATGATAGGACTGTAGTTCCTTTGCCAAAGCCATGGCTCCATTGTTATCGCAATACAAAGGTATTGGATTAGCAATGGATGGAACCACCTGAAGTTCAGAAACGAACTTCCTGATCCAGACTGCCTCTTTTACGGCATCGCTCGCAGTGATATACTCAGTCTGCTACGGTATCCTGTTTGGAGCTTTTCCAATAGACCGCCCCTCCGTTGAGGGTAAACACATAACCCGAGACAGATTTAGAATCATCCATATAACTTTGGAAGCCAGTGTCGGTAAAACCCTCGATCTGGAGGTCCCCATTACCATATACCAGGAACATCTCTTTAGTCCTTCTCAGGTACTTAAGAATGTTCTTAACTGCTATCCAATGTTTCTCACCTGGGTTAGACTGATACCTGCTTACCATGCTAAGTGCGTAAGCTACATCTGGTCTAGTACATAACATCGCATACATTATTGACCCTACCGCCGAAGCGTAAGGTACTATGCTCATGCGAGCCCTCTCCTCGTCAGTCTTGGGAGACATGTCTTTGGAGAGGGTGATTCCATGACAAGCGGGCAAATTGCCGCGATTAGAATCTTCCATATTAAACCTTTTTAGTACGATGTTAATGTACTTGACTGTGAAAGTCCCAACATTCTTTTAGATCTATCACGATAGATCTTAATCCCCAGAATGTACGAAGCATCACCCAGGTTTTTCATAGAGAACCTCTGTGATAAGAACAGCTTGGCCGATTGTAGCATAGGAATGTCATTTCCTATCAGGAGAATGTCATCAACGTATAAAACGAGGAATACCACAGTTCTCCCTACAATATTCTTATAAATACAAAGTTCATCTACATTTTTGATAAAGTCAAATTCTCTGACTGTCTCATCAAAGCAGATGTTCCAACTCTGCGATGCCTGCTTCAATCCATAAATGGATTTGAGCAACTTGCACACCTTTCCGCTGCTCCCACTGTCTATGAAGCCCTTTGGCTGATCCATGAAAACACACTCTTCTAAACTTCCATTTAGAAAAGCGGTTTTAACATCCATCTGCCAGATCTCATAGTCATGGAAGGCAGCAACGGCAAGTAGGATCCGAATGGATTTAAGCATAGCCACTGGTGAAAATGTTTCGTCATAGTCCAATCCTGGTCTTTGAAAACTTTTAGCAACAAGTCTAGCTTTGTAGGTTTTTACCTGACCATCTACACCATTCTTCTTTTTGAAGATCCATTTGCATCCTACGGGTTTTATCCCAGTAGGAGAAAAATCCAAAGTCCAAACTTTGTTTGTGTACATGAATTCCATCTCGGTTCGCATAGCATCCAGCCACTTCACCGAGTCTTTACTCGTGATGGCTTACTGAAAACTAGTCGGCATCGTCGATGATGCAATCCTCTCAAACCCCGTCTACGAGAAAACCGTAGTATCTCTTGGGCGGATGAGACTGCCTACTAGATCTGCGGAGTGGCGTGGGTACGTCCTGTTCCATTAAAATCTCAGGTTCTACTAAGTTTTCGGTAACAGTTTGTGGTTCTGCAATTTCTTCCAGCTCTATCGCGCTCCCACTTATCTCTTTTTCGAGAAATTGAGTTTCCATGAAGCGGGCATGATGAGAAATGTTCAGTTGATAAAACTGCACATTATTATGACATTTTTCCTACTATTTCTATATAATAAAAGGTGTTTATTATAATATATGATACATATGAGGGTTTATCTGTAACAATACTATTTTCATGTGTTTATATATTATAATAAACATTTGGTAGGAAAAAGCAAGCATATAATATCCATGTAACATTTGGCCCATTTAATATGCTTACCTTATTAATACCTTTGACCAATACTTAATGGTTAAGTTAAATATCTCAATAAAACAAACTCTACTAATATTATTTGTTGAGTTATTGTGCAGAATTTGCAGGGCTGAAATCAAGGAAATCAAAGTTGTTAAAATAAACCTGCCTAATTAAGAAAGTAAACTAAAGAAATCAATTCTGGCAGTGACGTAGAAAAGATTTTCAGTTTCCAGAGATTCAAAAGATCACCACGTGTCACCATAAGAAGCCACAAGAAGAATGAGCCCAAGATTCCCCTACTTGGCCGTGGATCCACGGCCAAACCTACCTATTGGCCGCGGATCCGCCGCGGTTTTGATGAGTTGGGAGTTGGGATTTTGGTGGTTAGGATCTTAACCTCTGGCTTCCAAATTAGGCAGCTAGGGTTCTGGCTTTGGGACTATAAATAAGGACCGAGAGCCTCTTGGAAAAATTATCAAGCTGAAGAGATCACGAAGTCCAAGACAAGCTCACGCATCCAGGCTGATCATCAACTGTTCGTCTACCTCCTTAGAAGAGATCGAGAAGCAAACTAGCATTTGTAATCATTTTCTAAGGGAATAAAGTGTAAATGAATTTTATTGATTAATAAAGGTAGTTCTTTTTCTTATTCTATTTCTTTGTAGTTTCAATATGATTTCTCTCTCCATCTCTTCTTCTCCCAACATGCGCGAGTAATTCTTCGCTTGTTAGGGTTCATAGGATTAGGGTAGGTTAATGGATGATGAAGATCCTTAAACTCTTTTTAAGTCCTATAAAGCTTATAAACTTTATCAAAAGAATAGTTAACATCCTAATTGGGCGCGCTATCAATTCATTGATAATAGCGACCACGATTAGAGATTAGATCAACTATTGTTTTGGTAAAGGCTAGATATGAAAGGAGTTCCATGTCGAGATAGGGGTTAAGAGTGGGAACCCTTTTCCCTCCAAAAACCCTAATCTGCATGCATCACTGTCGTTCTAGTTTTAAATCTATTAAAGGATAAAAAGATTAATCTTTAATTAATCATCCATAACTACTAAATCCTAATTAACCCTACAAGCCCCCTTTTAATATTAAACTTACCTCCGTAGTTAATCTAGATCTATATCTTGCATCCTTGTTTAACGTAGATCTAGATCCTACAACCATTCTTCAACATTCTTTATTCTTCCTCCTTTCTTTCTCAACACGCCTAGAGTAAGAATGAAAGGTTCCACGTTTCCCAGAGAACGACCCGTACTCATCTCGATCTAGCTACATGCGACACCGTTATTGATTGCGGTTACTACAAACACTAAAATAGATCAATCAAATGGCGCCGTTGCCGGGGATACGTGCGTAATTTTTTATTCTTACTATTTGTGTTGAATTCTTATTCGATCTATATCATAATTAAAACAAAACTGCAAACTGTATATTTAACGAATTGTGTGAATTTTGCAAAAAGATCTGGAGTCACAGACTTGAGGAAACAGAAAGACAGAGACATTCATCGAGATCCAGAGGAGTACAGAAGGCCACAGAGAAAAATTTCATCAACTGATTCTTCCTTCTTGCGGCGGATCCACGGCAAATAAACCACTTTCGCGGCGGAAGCGCGGCGGGATTGAGGATCTAGGGTTCCTAACTTCTTTGGTAAGATTCGCAACTCTTTCTCTCCTCTGAAATCCAATAAAATATCTTTTCTGCAGGATTCTTTGCAAAATATCGCCGCTCAAAAATCTTTTTGCAAAGTTTTGTGATTGGTTTGTTTTGCATATTTTAATACGGACTTTATGGGGCAAATACCAAATCCAGATTAGGTGGGGATTTTATCACCCTTCCTAAGCCCCACAAATCACAAACCGAGCATCTGCATTAACCCTACATTAATTTAAAAAATATCTAGACAAGAGTCTAAGGACTGTCGCGCTCAATAAGGACAGAGAAAGGTCGTGGGTAATTTATTGCTTATCCGCATTACTTTAGTGGTGCCTAGGCAAGTGTGTCTAAGGCAAGTGGTTACTTAATTAGGCCCGCTATTTTCAGTGATTCGTATAGCGGATACCTCCCACTTACCTGGCACTTACCTGGCCACAAGAGTAGTAAAGAGGTGGTAGAGGATTGATCCTACGGCTTGTCCTATGGAAGTCTAAGAGCGGTCTAGAGACTTGACCTAGGTAACCTTAGTTCTAGGGTTGTTTGTGCATTTTTTTGTGATTTGTCCTAAAGTCCCATTTTTTCAAAACAAACCAATTTTAAATCACACACACGCTGCCTCTTGCGCTAAACCCGCTTAGTGCATGCTCGGCTGGACACGGGATTCTAGTGCCCGTCTTGTCCGCGTTCCTGCTATCGACTCCGAAGTCGGTGCTTCTTCATCTTCTTTTCCCCCACCACACACCACATCAACCGAGATGGACGGTGCTCCATCACACTTTAACACCACGCTGCCACCGCCCGTAGGTGAGCAGAATCCACCATGCATCTCTCTCCAAGAAAGATGTTATCCTATCCGTGGTCCACTTCCTACTTGTCTATCCATTCCACCAGCCAACGGGGATAATTTTGAAATTAAACCCCACTACATCAATCTCCTACTTGTCTATCCATTCCACCAGCCAACGGGGATAATTTTGAAATTAAACCCCACTACATCAATCTGCTGCCCAAATTTCATGGGCTTGAATCTGAAGACGCGTACGTTTTCATCACTAAATTCGAAAACGTATGCGCAATGATAGGTACGTCACAACTGTCTGTGGATGCTATGCGCTTGCGTCTTCTCCCATTCACTTTGTGCGACTTGGCAGAAAAATGGCTTTATAATACTGCCGCACACTCTATTTCCAATTGGGATGAATTCGTGATAGCATTCCTTAAGAAATTTTACCCAAATCATAAGACCGCCCATGTTAGGAGCGAGATCAACCAGTTCACCCAGCTTCCCAATGAACCATTTTGGAAGTGCTTTGAACGTTTCAAGGATCTGCTTGTCCAATGTCCTCATCATGGAATACAAAGATGGTATTTGTGCCGAATTATATATGAGGGCATTAATCCAGCGACAAAGCAGATGTTCGAAACAATGTGTCAATGCAATTTCATGTCCAAGGATGATGGTGAAGCTTGGAAATATCTGGAAGATCTCGCTGAAAACACTTTGCAGTGGGAAAGCATAAGACCACCTTCATCTAGGGGAGGTATTCATCAGCTCGATGTTTTCATCACAGTAAAAGCCGAAATGGCTGCGATGCAGAAGAAACTCGACGCTATTGAGAACAAATTCTCATCAGTCTCCCTAAATCAGGTAACGCTTCCCAAGACCGTGTGTAGTTGCTGTTCAGATCCTTCACACTTGACGGAAGAATGTCCTATGAATGCACCGTTTCAAAGTCACGAGCAAACTAATGCTGCTTTTCAGCAGCGACCTAGAAACGATCCTTATTCATCCACGTACAATCAAGGATGGAGGAATCATCCTAACTTTGCTTGGAACCAAAACCAACCCCAAAATCAAAACCAGTTCCAAAGCAATTATCAAAGACCTCCTCCACAACAACCACAACCACAAAGTCAGCACCCCTTTCAGTCATAAAATTTTCAAAATCCGGCAAACACTTCCGCACCGCAACTGGCCGGTACTGATAACTCTTCACTCGCACAAACTTTGGATTTGTTTATGAAATATTCCATTCAAATGTCGGCTGATATGAAGTCTTCTATTGATACCATAACGAAAGACTCCGCCTCCCACGGTAAGAGTATTAAATCAATAGAAAACCAAATTGCACAGTTGAATGCCGCAATGAGTGTGAGAGAGAAAGGTAAACTCTCATCTCAACCCCTACCGAATCCTGGCCATTCACAAAATCATAACATGAATGCCGTTACTACGTTGAGATCGGGAAAAGTGCTGAATAACCGAGTGGGTGAGCAATTTGATGATGTTAGTGACACCAATGATACCCCAGCTTCTACTTCTTCCCCTAATTCGTCTAATCTCCCACCTTCATCCAAGCCTATTCTCCGTTTTCCCCAAGGCTCGAACACTTCGCCCGATCTATCTAAGACGATTCTTACTCCAATTTTGGGATCGAATCCGTCCCCACAATATTCTCCATAAATTTTGGACCCAAAACTTATTAATCAAGCTCCATTTCCAAACAGATTAAGGGCCAACAGACCTAACCCACAAATGGAGAAGATTGTGGAAATGTTTAAATAAGTTAACGTAAATATTCCTCTCCTAGATTCTATTCAACAAGTCCCATCTTATGCAAGAATCCTTAAAGACTTGTGCACTACGAAGAGAAAAACTCAAGTGCCTAAAAAGGTTTTCATGACGAGTAATGTTAGCACAGCTTTTACCCAGCAAATACCAAAGAAACGTAAGGACCCTGGCTGTCCTACCATCTCTATTTCTATTGGGGGTAAAAATATTAATCGTGCTTTACTCGATCTTGGCGCTAGCGTTAACTTGTTTCCTTATTCGGTATACGAGCAGTTAGGGATTGGAGAGTTGAAACCCGCCCATTGTACTCTCCAGATGGCAGACCGATCAATCACCAAACCTCGGGGTGAACTAGAGGATGTGTTAATTAAAGTCGGGGATTTCATATTCCCTATGGACTTTATTGTTTTAGATACACAGCCTGTGGCAAACCCACGCAATCAAATCCCGGTGATACTCGGTCGACCCTTCCTAGCAACTTCCAATGCTGTAATTAATTGTCGTAACGGTTCTATGAACTTATCCTTCGGGAAGATGACAATTGAGCTTAATATTTACAAGCTAAGAAGTCAACCATCTGAACCTTCTGCTCATTTGCTTGATGTTTGTTCCATCCACGAGATAGCTCCCGAAAGCTGCATGGATGAGGAACTTTTCTTTGATGATCTCGACAACACTAGTGAGACATCGTTTGATCTTGCACAATTTCATAGTGAGGAAATGGTCGATGAGTCCACCCCTGAGTTTGAATTCGTTGACTCGTCGCAAAAGTCAGTAGCACTTTCCGAGTCAATATCCTATGCAAGTTTTGAACCTCTTAGGGAGTCCGAATATCATTCCCTTACCCCACCTTCTATTGTCTCTCCACCAATACTTGATCTCAAACCGCTACCTTCTCATCTTAAATATGCATATTTAGGTGAGAATGAGACTTTGCCAGTGATCATATCCGCTTCTCTTGCCTTAGAGCAAGAAAACGCACTTTTGGCAGTGTTGAGATCAAATCGGCAAGCATTTGGTTGGACAATGGCTGACATCAAAAGGATTAGTCCCTTAATTGTTGAATATTATATACATCTGATGGATGAAGCCAAACTAACCCGAGACCCACAAAGATGGTTAAATCCCATTATGAAGTAGGCGGTAAAGAAAGAAATCGTCAAGTGCCTTGATAGTGGTATAATTTACCCTATATCTGACAGCCAATGGGTAAGTCCAATTCACGTAGTCCCTAAAAAGTCTGGCATCACGGTCATAATTAATGAGGCTAATGAGTTAATCCAAACACGCACCCAAACTGGGTGGTGCGTATGTATTGATTACAGAAAACTCAATGCCGCGACAAGGAAAGATCACTTCCCTCTACCTTTCATTGACCAGATGTTAGAACGATTAGCTGGACACGAATATTATTGTTTCTTGGACGGATACTCTTGTTATAACCAGGTCCCCATCGCCGAAAAGGATCAAGACAAAACCACATTTACTTGTCCTTTTGGTACTTTTGCTTATAGACGCATGCCCTTTGGGTTATGCAACGCTCCCGCTACATTTCAGCGGTGTATGATGGGGATATTCTCAGACATGGTTGAGAATTTTCTGGAAATTTTTATGGACGATTTCTCCATTTTGGGGGACTCCTTTGAGGACTGCCTTCGTAATCTTGACGCGATTCTTACCCGCTGTAAGGATAAGAACTTAACTTTAAATTGGGGAAAATGTCATTTTATGGTCCAAGAAGGTATTGTCCTTAGACATATAATTTCACGAAAAGGCATTGAGGTTGACAGAGCTAAAATAGATGTCATTCATAATCTCGCTCGTCCCAAATGCGTCAAAGATATACGATCCTTCCTTGGTCATGCAGGATTTTATAGGAGATTTATTAAGGACTTTAGCAAGCTAGACCCTTAACCCTTCTATTGGCCAAGGATACTACATTTCACTTCGATTCGGATTGTGAGGCTGCTTTTGAATTGCTTAAAGGATCGCTCACTACAGCCCCCGTTCTATCATCTCCGGATTGGAACCACCCATTCGAGCTTATGTGTGATGCATCAGATTTTGCTATTGGTGCGGTCTTAGGACAGCACATTGATAAGATGCCACATGTAATTTACTATGCAAGTAGGACCATGAATGATGCACAAATAAATTACACAACTACCGAGAAAGAACTCTTGGCAGTTGTATTTGCATTAGAGAAATTCAGGCCCTACTTGATTGGCTCGCCAATAGTGGTTTACACTGATCACTCCGCCCTACGACATCTTTTATCGAAGAAGGATGCTAAGGACAGGCTAATACGTTGGATCCTATTGTTACAAGAATTTGATCTTGTTATCCGAGACAAGAGTGGATGTGAAAACGTTGTAGCCGACCATCTTTCACGCATCACTTCTTCACCAACTCTGACTATGCCAATAAATGACTCATTTCCTGACGAATAGCTCTTGACTGTATCCGACGAACCTTGGTTCGTGGATATTGTGAACTATCTTGCGACGCGACTTATTCCTAGCAATTGATCGAAACAAGACAAACTTCGATTTCTATCCCAAGTAAAACACTATTACTGCGATGAACCTTATCTATTTAAGTATTGTTTCGATCAAATCATTCGCAGGTGTGTCCCTAACGATGAATTCAAGAGTGTGTTATCATTTTGTCATGATCAGGCATGCGGCGGTCATTTTGGTCCTCAAAAAACGGCGGAGAAAGTTTTGCAATGTGGCTTTTATTGGCCAACATTATTTAAAGATGCATATGATCATTGCAAAACTTGTCCGCGATGTCAGCATTTGGGTCGGATTTCACGAAGAAACGAGATGCCGCTCCAACCGATATTGGTTGTGGAAATATTCGATGTTTGGGGTATTGATTTTATGGGCCCTTTTCCCAACTCTTTTGGGAATTTATATATCTTGTTAGCGGTTGATTATGTCTCGAAATGGGTGGTAGCAATACCGTGTCGCACTAATGACAACAAAGTTGTCATTAAGTTCCTTAAAGAAAATATCTTTTCGCGATTCGGACACCCTCGCGCTATAATTAGCGACAACGGGACACATTTCTGTAATCGGTCTTTCGAGGCCTTGATGCGGAAATATTCAATCACTCACAAACTTTTTACGCCCTATCATCCCCAAACAAGCGGGCAAGCTGAGATCTCAAATAGGCAGATCAAACAAATTTTGGAGAAGACGGTTTCTAAAAACCGTAAAGATTGGTCAACCAAATTGACGGATGCTCTTTGGGATTTCGCACCGCTTATAAGACCGATCTTGGTATGTCTCCATACCGCCTTGTGTTTAGGAAGGCATGCCACCTTCTTGTCGAGATCGAACATAAAGCAATGTAGGCTATTAAAGAGCTTAACTTCGATTTTGATCAAGCGTGCAGCTATCGGAAGCTGCAATTGAACGAGCTAAGCGAACTCCGTGATGAAGCTTACGATAATGCGGTGATAGTAAAGAACAGGACTAAAGTGTTCCACGATAAAAACCACTTTAGAAAAACCTTCACATCGGGGCAACAAGTCCTTCTTTACGATTCCCATCTCCATCTTCATCCGGGTAAGCTTAAATCTCGTTGGAAAGGACCTTTTGTAGTGCGGTATGTACACCCGCACGGGGCAGTAGAACTTGAAAATTTGAAAAACGGTTCAATTTTTAAAGTAAATGGGCATAGATTAAAACCGTATTTCTCTGCTGACCCAGCGGAGGAGCTCCTATTTTTACAGGAGCCGCTTTATCAGAACTGAATTTCCTCCGCCTCACCTCCATGTTTTGGTAACATTTGCCCATTTTAAGAATGGAGGTGAGTGAAAATGGACTTAACTGAATATTTGTGCGTGCCAAAGAACAAGTTTGGGGGTATTTTTCATTTAACTATTGTTTTACCCTTTTTGTCTCTCCCAAAGTATACAGGTCCATGCTTTCAAAAGACAATATCAGTGAGGACACTGCTGAAAACAGGTTTGGGGGAGGTTTGTATTCACTGAATTATCTTTGACACTGGCCATTCAAAATTTTTTTTAAATAAAAAAAGAGTAGAAAGTGAAAAATTATATTTAAAAGATAGGAATAGTTTAAGAAAACCAAGAAAATTAGAAGTTTTCTTAAACGAACTAGTAATAAGTAGTTATGAGCCGTTGTCCCAAGGGTTAGTAAAATGAAAGAAGTCACTAATCTGAGAATAAAAATAAGTCTGAAAAATAGTTCCTATTCTGGAAGCCAAACATTTGAACGTTGATACCCTAATATACACACTTACACACGTCTTGAAGCTCGGGATAGTAGAGCATACCTTGAAATGCTCTTGTCTAAAAGCCAAAGTATGAAGGAAGTAAAAAAAATGAATAAAAGATAAAATGGTGGAGAAAAATGAACACTGGTTTTGTTATCACCAAGGCAGCAATAAAAAATATAGCGTGGGTGCTTCATCACCTAGTGCCTTAGACCAACTGGTCTGGGAGTCACTGCTAAGCCTTAGGTGGTGCAAGACGAGGAAAATACGAATACACCTAATCAGCAAGCACATGAGTAATCGGTCGGTTAGTATCTCAAGAAGTATTAACAGTCGCATGAAAAATGTGCGAGCAAATCCATCCAAATATTCATCAAATTAAAAAGTACTGAGGTAGATGGATAAGAATATGATAGATTGAATTGAATTCTCTGAGTGTAGGGATGTTCTATACACACACGTAAGGGTATATGATCGATGTTTAGATGAAAGGTAGGAATGAAGAATAAAGACGATGTTTTATTGAGGGATGATGTGATTTCTAACATCTTTTCATGACTATTAAGATAGGGCTCATGACAACTGAAAAGCTAGTGTAGTTAGAAACTCTAAATTTTTAAAGTCTTTCTCTTATAGTTCTTATCTTTATATGTAACTTTCACTATCTCTCTTTTATTATAGGATTTTGTAGGTGTAATCCGCTGAAAACCCTCAGGAGATAACACTCCTCCTACTAGGGACACCTAGAGGTTTAACGGCTTGTTGCACGTGCTTAGTGCAATCGTGTTGCCTACGAAAGTGTGCTTAGCTTTCTCCTTTCTTTTACTCCTTCTCTTGAATAAACTAGTTTGCTCGGGATGATCAAAGATAAGTTTGGGGGTATTTGTTCAGTTGATAAAACTGCACATTTAATATGACTTTTTTCCTACTATTTCTATATAATAAAAGGTGTTTATTATAATATATGATACATATGAGAGTTTATCTATAAAAGTACTATTTTCATGTGTTTATATATTATAATAAACATTTGGTAGGAAAAAGCAAGCATATAATATCCATGTAACATTTGGCCCATTTAATATGCTTACCTTATTAATACCTTTGACCAATACCTAATGGTTAAGTTAAATATCTCAATAAAACAAACTCTACTAATATTATTTGTTGAGTTATTGTGCAGAATTTGCAGGGCTGAAATCAAGGAAATCAAAGTTGTTAAAACAAACTTGCCTAATTAAGAAAGTAAACTAAAGAAATCAATTCTGGCAGTGACGTAGAAAAGATTTTCAGTTTCCAGAGATTCAAAAGATCACCACGTGTCACCATAAGAAGCCACAAGAAGAATGAGCCTAAGATTCCCCTACTTGGCCGCGGATCCGTGGCCAAACCCACCTATTGGCCGCGGATCCGCCGCAGTTTTGAAGAGTTTGGAGTTAGGATTTTGGTGGTTAGGATCTTAACCTCTGGCTTCCAAATTAGGCAGCCAGGGTTCTGGCTTTGGGACAATAAATAAGGACCGAGAGCCTCTTGGAAAAATCATCAAACTGAAAAGATCATGAAGTCCAAGACAGGCTCACGCATCCAGGCTGATCATCAACTGTTCGTCTACTTCCTTAGAAGAGATCGAGAAGCAAACTAGCATCTGTAATCATTTTCTAAGGGAATAAAGTGTAAATGAATTTTGTTGATTAATAAAGGTAGTTCTTTTTCTTATTCTATTTCTTTGTAGTTTCAATATGATTTCTCTCTCCATCTCTTCTTCTCCCAACATGCGCGAGTAATTCTTCGCTTGTTAGGATTCATAGGATTAGGGTAGGTTAATGGATGATGAAAATCCTTAAACTCTTTTTAAGTCCTATAAAGTTAATAAACTTTATCAAAAGAATAGTTAACATCCTAATTGGGCGGGCTATCAATTCATTGATAATCGCGACCTTGATTAGAGATTAGATTAACTATTGTTTTGGTAAAGGCTAGATATGAACGGAGTTCCATGTCGAGATAGGGGTTAAGAGTGGGAACCCCTTTTCCTCCAAAAACCCTAATCTACATGCATCACTGTCATTCTAGTTTTAAATCTGTTAAAGGATAAAAAGAGTAATCTTTAATTAATCATCCATAACTACTAAATCCAAATGAACCCTACAAGCCCCCTTTTAATATTAAACTTACCTCCATAATTAATCTAGATCTATATTTTGCATCCTTATTTAACGTAGATCTAGATCCTACAACCATTCTTCAACATTCTTTATTCTTCCTCCTTTCTTTCTCAACACGCCTAGAGTAAGAATAAAAGGTTCCACGTTTCCCAGAGGACGACTCGTACTAATCTTGGTCTAGCTGCACGCGACACCGTTATTGATTGCGGTTACTACAAACACTAAAATAGATAAATCAAGAAACAAAGATCTTTTGTTCCTCAGTGATAGAAATAATACCCCTTAGAATTCTTGGGGTATCCCACAAACTTACACAGTACTGAACGTGCCTCGAGTTTGTCCGGATGAACCTTTTTGACAAAGGCAGGACAGCCCCATATCTTTAAATACTTAAGACAGGGTTTCTTCCCACTCCACATTTTATATGGAGTGGTAGGCACAGACTTAGTTGAAACTTTGTTCAACAGGTATGCAGCATATTCCAGTGCATAACCCAGAAGGATGGCGGCAACTCAACATTATGTTAGGAAAATGTATGCCCTAGAGGCCATTATTGTTGATATAGTGGATGCTTGGACATATATATAAAGGACTTTCTTGCTCGACATGATAATATGCTATCAGGTTACCTTTATCTTAACATGTAGACTAGTATTTATAAAGTTTGTCTCTTACATGTTGATAAAGCCCTTAGGATATGTACTTGACTACCAAGACTATGATGAGATCATACTAGTAGGGCCAGGGTGGTCCAAAAGTACATCCATTAATCAGTTCCTAGTCGAGGGAATATCGACACTAGGGCATCGATATTCCAGAGTAGACTAGTGTGGACGTCACGACCCAAAATTTGGCCCGTGACAGCCCTAGTACTACGCTGTTAGGTCCACGTTACCTCTCCCGGTACTTTCGGGGTTGCGGAAACGGTAAAACAAAAATTTTTATGGACTTGGCAACATGGACCGTAAGAGCCGGATCTTTACTAAACAATACACTAGCATCCTAACTAGAGATTTATCTGCTCGGTTAGGGGTTATACCTCAACTTGAACTCATTCTCTTCTTGTTGTTCTTCTCTTTGCTTGCTCGATGGTTGATCCGGACTTTGGTCACCTCCGCGGCCTCCTTGAGTCGAAGACGATCCACCCGAGAGATGTACACCGAGCTCCACCTCGAGCCGAGGTAACTAAGGCAAGGAGATTGCTAATCTAGAAGCCCTAGGTTGTGTAGAAGTGGTAGATGAATGGTTTTGTCTTTGTGGGATCTTTATCTCTCAACACATGAGATCAAAAGATAAATCAAGAGGAGGAAGAAGGAGGAGCTAGCTAACAACCATGGAGCTTCTCATTCCAAGAGAGAGAATGAAAATGAGCAAATGAAAAACTTAACCAAGAGAAAACACAACCATGGTTGCAATAATGCAAAAACATTATCATTACTAATCCCATCAAGATAAAGTTGATGGCTACAAATGACATGACCATTATCATCACAAAAGAAAAAGTAAACCAAAGAATACTTTAGATCTTTCAAGAAGATCCTAGTCAACTTTGGTCAAATGGTCAACAAAGTCAAGATGGTCAAATGGTCAATGTAATTAGCCATAACATAATTATCAATGAAAGGATTAGTAAATAATGTCCCCGGCTCATAATGGTTTTGACCAAACGAACTGTCAAAACCCGAATGAGCCTGCCACATAACGGTTTTGGCCGAACCAAATGCCAAAACCCTAATGAGGCACCTCCTCCTTCATCGCTCCGGAAAACTGTGCATACACCCCTGCATCTGTATTCCGTAGAATGCGGATGCACAGAAGACAAAAACAAATCCATCCGTGCAATACTAGGATCCGGCTTAAACCAAAGCCCACTAGTATTGCCTGCCCGAACACCACATGCACACAAGTGTACGTAAGTGATCGCAGCCCTGCCGTAAAACCATACGGCCTCTACACGTTTCGCTCAGTGCAGGGAAACTCTCTGTGTGGGACTCTAAAGACTCGACACTACGCTGGCAGTGGGTTTAACCACAGACCGCAAGCGGCACTAGCTGTACGTAACGGTCCCCAGGTAGATGTCGATAAGAAGGCCGATGAGGTAAACCAATCCGAACTCCTTCTGAGCCTGTATGTGACAATCTCCGTACAGTCCGGTCTGTTCGTCTGATACATCGCATGTCGGGCATAGGGGGGCGGTAAACGTCAGTCCCCTAAAAGCGGTACAAGTCGTGTCGGAGTGAAGCCCAATACACCCTGAGATAACACTGGAAACCCACCAGTATATCTCGCTTGCCCTGGCCAGGGACTACTCGTGTAATGGCTCTCCTAGACACAGCGCGATGTCAACCCCCAATACCGGGAGAGACGAATCCTGTCTAACCGTCACTGCCTCCAAGTGCTTCGGGACTGCACCTAACTACTACCTGTTTGCACGACTCAGTAGAGCCGTGGTAGGGTAGTAATCAAAGAACAGTGGGAACACACTCGAGGCGAAGTGACAGTATCAAGTCAGCGGACTAAGCTGTACTCATGTCACCTGGGAACTGATAACTGACGATAGGTATAATACCAACCATCAGTTCCCGACGAGTCCTGTCCAGTGTACTCGTAACCTGACGAGCACCCGTATACTATCTCAAGTACGACGTACTGACGACTGTGGGACAGACCGTCTCCCATGCTGGGATGAGAAGCGCATACGCTAGTCTACTCCGGAGTATCGATGCCCTATCTCGATACTCCCACGACTAGGGACGTGTATAAGGATGTGCTTGTAGATTACCCAGCCCCCACGAGTGTGATCGCTATCACAACGCCGGTAATCAAACAAAGATCCTAAGGGCTCTACTAATTGGTATAGGTGATATAATAAATAAACACACATGTACACATTAAAGCAGAGATAAACCAAGTAGCATACTACTATATTGAGCAAGATTGTCTGTGCAACTGTGAATATCCCAAGCTTCCATCAAGTAATATACATACTAGTATGATACAGTAATGGCCTCTAGGGCATATACACTAACAATCTCCCACTTGCACTAAGGCCATGTACTGGCGTATCGAAGACCTATCATCTCGATCAGCCGCTCGAACAGAGTCTGGGGTAAGGCCTTCGTGAATGGGTCCATTGAGTTGTCCTTTGTGTCCACTCTCCGCACCTCAATCTCCTGGCGATCAATGATCTCCCTGATCAGGTGATACCGCCTTAAGATATGCCTGGATTTCTGATGGGACCTTGGTTCCTTCGCTAAAGCTATAGCCCCATTGTTATCGCAATACAAAGGTATTGGGTCAACAATGGACGGAACCACCTGAAGTTCACTAATGAACTTCTTCATCCAGACCGCCTATTTTGCGGCATCGCTTGCAGCAATGTATTCAGCCTCCATCGTCGAGTCTGCGACGGTATCCTGTTTGGAACTCCTCCAACATACCGTCCCTCCGTTGAGGATAAACACAAAACCCGAGACAGACTTGCTGTTATCTTTGTCACTCTGGAAGCTTGAATCGGTAAAGGACTCGACCCTGAGGTCTCCATTACCGTAAACCAGGAACATCTCCTTAGTCCTTCTCAGGTACTTGAGAATGTTCTTCACTGCTGTCCAGTGGTCCTCCCCTGGGTCTGACTGATACCGGCTTACCGCGCTCAGCGCGTAAGCTACATCTGGTTTTGTACATAGCATCGCATACATTATAGATCCTACCGCCGAAGCGTAGAGCATAGTGCTCATGCGAACCCTCTCCTCGTCAGTCTTAGGAGACATCTTCTTGGAGAGGGTAATTCCGTGCAATGCGGGTATGTTACCGCGCTTGGAACCCTCCATACTAAATCTCTTTAGTACGGTCTCTATGTACCTGGACTGCGAAAGTCCCAATAGTTTCTTGGATCTATCTCTATAGATCTTGATCCCCAGAATGTACGAGGCATCCCCCAGGTCCTTCATGGAGAACCTTTGTGACAAAAATAGCTTGACCGATTGTTGCATAGGAATGTCATTTCCTATCAAAAGAATGTCGTCCACGTAGAAGACTAGGAATACGACAGTTCGTCCTACAATCTTCTTATAGACACAGGGTTCATCCTCGTTCTTGATGAAATCAAATTCCTTGATTGCCTCATCAAAACAGATGTTCCAGTTCCGCGATGCCTGCTTTAATCCATAAATGGATTTAAGCAACTTGCACACCTTCCCGCTGCTCCCACTGTCTACGAAACCTTCTGGTTGATCCATGTAAACGCACTCTTCCAAACAACCGTTTAGGAAAGCCGTTTTAACATCCATCTGCCAGATTTCATAGTCATGGAAGGCTGCAATGGCAAGTAGGATCCGAATGGATTTGAGCATAGCCACCGGAGAAAAAGTTTCATCATAGTCCAAATCAAGTCTTTGACGAAAACCTTTTGCAACAAGTCTAGCTTTATAGGTTTCCACCTGCCCATCTACACCAAGTTTCCTTTTGTAGATCCATTTGCATCCAACGGGTTTTACCCCAGGTGGAGCAATATCCAAGGTCCACACTTTATTGGCGTACATGGACTCCATTTCGGATTGCATTGCTTCCTGCCACTTATCAGAGTCCCTACTGATAATGGCCTGCCTGAAACTGGTAGGGTCATCTTCTTCCAAGATGCAATCCTCTCGATCCCCGTCAATGAGAAAACCGTAGTATCTCTCGAGCGGATGAGAAATCCTACCAGATCTGCGGAGTGGCTGAGGTTCGTTTGGGGTTATTGAATCTAGCGGTTCCTCCAAATTTTCAGTTACATTTTGTGGTCGCTGAATTTCTTCCAGTTCTACCGAACTCCCACTAGTTTCTTTTGCAAGAAACTCCCTTTCTAAGAAGGTAGCGTGGCGAGATACAAACACCTTCTGTTCCTCAGTGTGGTAGAACAGATATCCTAGTGAGTTTTTAGGATATCCTACAAATTTACACAGAACTGATCGTGCCTCTAACTTGTCCGGTTTCTGTGTTTTCACATAGGCCGGACAACCCCATATCTTAATAAACTTAAGACATGGTTTCTTACTGCTCCATATTTCATACGGAGTTTTAGGCACAGATTTGGATGGAACTTGATTCAAAAGGTATGCCGCTGTCTGAAGCGCATGTCCCCAGAATGAAAGAGGTAACTCAGCACTACTCATCATGGAGCGAACCATATCCAATAGGGTACGATTCCTCCGCTCCGATACACCGTTGTGCTGTGGTGTATAAGGAGGAGTAAGCTGAGAGAGAATACCATTCTCTTTTAAGTAATCTAGGAATTCCGTGCTTAAGTACTCCCCTCCTCTATCAGACCGGAGGATCTTGATACTTTTGCCAATCTGATTCTCTACTTCCTTTCTGAATTCCTTGAATTTCTCAAAAGTTTCAGATTTGTGTTTCATCAGATACACATATCCGAACCTAGAGAGATCGTCAGTGAATGTGATGAAGTAGGAGAACCCACCCCTTGCATGTGTAGACATCGGACCACATACATCACTGTGTATGAGTCCCAGGAGCTCTGCTGCTCTTTCTCCATGTCCGGTGAACGGAGATTTGGTCATCTTCCATTTGAGACAAGACTGACAAGTTTCATAAGATGAAAACTCGAACGCATTCAAGAGTCCATCTTTATGCAACTTACTCAGTCTTTTCTCTCCGACATGACCAAGTCTACAATGCCACAAGCAGGATTCATTCGTATCTGAATTCTTCCTCTTGCGTGTGTTTTGTACATTGAGAACTGTATTCTGATTTAGAACGTAGATACCATTACACAGTGTACCCTCTGCAACCAGTACCTTATGAAGGTAAATGTTCATGATATTCTTGTCAAGAACAAAGTTATATCCATCTTTATCGAGTAAAGAAACTGATATGATGTTGCAAACCATGGAGGGTACATAGTAGCAATCGTTCAAAATCATAGTCTTGCCATTTGGCAATACTAGGTGATATTCACCGACGGCTGCCGCATTAACTTGTGCTCCGTTCGCTACTCTGAGCGACATATCACCCGGTGCAACTTTCCTACTTTTTCTCAGTCCCTGCAATAAATTACAGATATGAGATCCTGATCCGGTATCAAGTACCCAGGAGGTAGGGCTGACCGTAAAACAGTTCTCAATTACAAGAACACCTGAAGTAGATGCAAAACCATGCTTCTTCTTCAACTGGGTATCTTGGGAATCCTTACTATCCCCTTTCCCTTTCTCATACTTATGACTGTTGTCACAAGTTAGAGCTGAACCAACGTTCCCCAGCCCCGAATAAGAATTCGGATCGGTCAAGCGATACATTTTATTATCTTGATTAGGGCGTGAAAAGGTTGCTACCTGGAGAGAGAGAAAAGAAACACTCAGCGTGCGCTCTTGCAAAATTAGATTGGTTTATTAGTTTATCTAACCAGGATGTCTCCCACTGTTTCCTCAAATTCTTCTTAAAACCTTTTAAAAGAAGAACTAGCCGGGATTTAATTCACGTCACAATACTTGCTTAACCTTTCAGCCAGGCTAGTGTCGGTTCTTCGAGGGAGGTTTTCCAACGCTTTCGCGAAGTTCCTTAATTTAAGAACCTCTTTTCCCTGGGGGCGTAGCCCCGCTAACACCTTTCTAGACACCTACTAGGTTTATAGCATTGATCATTAAGTGAAATAATCTCCCGAGAGTAAACCAACTCATCAATGGGATCGGGATCCAACTGTCATTGTGTGATAACATAGATGGAATCCACTCTAGTTACCACACTCCAGAAGGTATGCTAAATCTGCAAGTTTCAGTACTTTTGAAACTCCCGATGTGGTTTTTGCCCCTAGGACCCAAGTGACCTTGACGAATAATCAACAAATCAAAAGGTCCTAGTCAAGTTCAACTCGTCGTTATCCAGGATTGCATTAGACCCGCCCGCATGATCCTTGACGAATAATCAACAAAATCCTGCGACCGTCCTAACCAATCGCATCTATCAGTGCAACAGAGAATTATTACTCAGCTACTGTTCACTGTGTCTTGACGAATAATCAACAAACGCAGCACGAATGCTAAGTATTAATTATCTGAAACGACGGAGGGGTACGGCTGGGTTTTTGGCGAAAACCCCGTTAACGTAATGAACTTGATATTGTTGAAGGAACGTGATACACCTTTTTGAAAATATATAGGCAAAAACTTTTGCTAAAGAGGTCACTCCCCGTGAAGGGATCTCGGCTCTTTCCTCGTCGAATGAGGTGTAGGATATTCCAAACTGAATACCTCGATGTAAAGCAAGAATAATCGACTATAGTGAAGTTATTACCCTGACGCAAACTTTTGTCCAAGGGGTCACTCCCGATGAAGGGATCTCGGCCCTTGCCTCGTCGACTGAGGTGCTGGGCATTCATAACCGAATACCTCGATGCAAAACAAAAATTTAACGTCCTTGCAATAACAGCTTTTTGAAAAACATGTTCCAACAACGTCTTTTAGGTTTATTTTCTTGCATTAGTTCTTTTAATGCGTCCCATCATTTAAATCCTACCATTGCATAAAACAACCAAAATATGACGTACGCTTATGCCATTCGCATTCGCCACGGGGCCCCGTCATCACCCATTAGATTACTTAACTAACGACAGAGCGGGGGCTGGGCTAGCGCGGCTGTAAAACATAAGCAACGCCTAAATAGTTATTATATATAGATATACAGCAATGATAGCCAAACCAGATCACAGATGAACACTTTGGATATACTAGGAACCCGCGATTCGTTCGAGCCTGCAACGAAAAGCGGATTACACGGTCGCGATGAATAGCCAATACCCCACCCAAGACCCCTACGGGTGCGGCAAACTACCCGCCAAGTACCCGAAGCGAAGCAACCTCCCTCAATGCCATGAGTAGGCCACTCGGCACTTCGAGATACCCGGTAGTTTGTGCACCCCCTCCATGGGTCTATCCTAGGAGCAAAAACAGTAAAAAGAATTATACAATGACGGCTACAACCTCGACCCGGTTGTGCGGCCATACAAATAATATTACATCAATTTACAAATTTATTACATGAATGAAAGAAAAAGAAACTCTCATCTCACATCCACCCCGGCTATTCATCCGCGACAATCCAACGAGTTCATATACACAAACCATCAGCACCAATCACAGATCACAGATATGTAAAACCCCGACTAATCGACATATAGCGATTAGCCGACGTTCAATACATATGAACATCACAGATATAACCTTTATAGTCAAAGTGTATTGAAGTTCAGAAAAAATACGGATTTATAGGCCCTCAAAAATAAATTTCTATTCTGGAAAATCTGGGCACATACAAACCATCTTAAAAATCCTAAAACCAAGTCAGAAATACACTGCACCAAAATCGACCCAGTGACTCACCAAGATGGCCGCGGTTCCACGGCAATAGCTTGCTATTGCCGCGGAACCGCGGCTCTTTGGTCGAGTTGCTGGCTCGTTTTTGGTGGCTTTCTTCTAAAAACCCTGAGATGATTTTTGGAGTATGACAAATTTTGTTTTGACCAGAAAAATTTTTAACAGAAACTAAGGGTTTTCGAAACTCGGTTTTTCGATTTTTCCGTTTCGAACTTCGATACACTTCACTACCTAGCTAGTTTATGTTTAGTTAGGCTCTGATACCACTGTTAGGTCCACGTTACCTCTCCCGGTACTTTCGGGGTTGCGGAAACGGTAAAACAAAAAATTTTCTGGACTTGGCAACATGGACCGTAAAAGCCGGATCTTTACTAAACAATACACTAGCATCCTAACTAGAGATTTATCTACTCGGTTAGGGGTTATACCTCAACTTGAACTCCTTATCTTCTTGTTGTTCTTCTCTTTGCTTGCTCGATGGTTGATCCGGACTTTGGTCACCTCCGCGGCCTCCTTGAGTCGAAGACGATCCACCCGAGAGATGTACACCGAGCTCCACTTCGAGCCGAGGTAACTAAGGCAAGGAGATTGCTAATCTAGAAGCCCTAGGTTGTGTAGAAGTGGTAGATGAATAGTTTTGTCTTTGTGGGATCTTTATCTCTCAACACATGAGATCAAAAGATAAATCAAGAGGAGGAAGAAGGAGGAGCTAGCTAACAACCATGGAGCTTCTCATTCCAAGAGAGAGAATGAGAATGAGCAAATGAAAAACTTAACCAAGAGAAAACACAACCATGGTTGCAATAATGCAAAAACATTATCATTACTAATCCCATCAAGATAAAGTTGATGGCTACAAATGACATCACCATTATCGTCACAAAAAAAAAGAAAACCAAAGAATATTTTAGATCTTTCAAGAAGATCCTAGTCAACTTTGGTCAAATGGTCAAATGGTCAATGTAATTAGCCATAACATAATTATCAATGAAAGGATTAGTAAATAATGTCCCCGGCTCATAATGGTTTTGACCAAACGAACTGTCAAAACCCTAATGAGCCTGCCACATAACGGTTTTGGCCGAACCAACTGCCAAAACCCTAATGAGGCACCTCCTCCTTCATCGCTCCGGAAAACTGTGCATACACACCTGCATCCGTATTCCGTAGAATGCGGATGCACAGAAGACAAAAACAAATCCATCCGTGCAATACTAGGATCCGGCTTAAACTAAAGCCCACTAGTATTGCCTGCCCGAACACCACACGCACACAAGTGTACGTAAGTGATCGCAGCCCTGCCGTAAAACCATACGGCCTCTACACGTTTCGCTCAGTGCAGGGAAACTCTCTGTGTGAGACTCTAAAGACTCGACACTACGCTGGCAGTGGGTTTAACCACAGACCGCAAGCGGCACTAGCTGTACGTAACGATCCCCAGGTAGATGTCGATAAGAAGGCCGATGAGGTAAACCCATCCGAACTCCTACTGAGCCTGTATGTGACAATCTCCGTACAGTCCGGTCTGTTCGTCTGATACATCGCATGTCGGGCCTATCTGATACATCGCATGTCGGGCCTAGGGGGCGGTAAACGCCAGTCCCCTAAAAGCGGTACAAGTCGTGTTGGAGTGAAGCCCAATACACCCTGAGATAACACTGGAAACCCACCAGTATATCTCGCTTGCCTTGGCCAGGGACTACTCGTGTAATGGCTCTCCTAGACACAGCGCGATGTCAACCCCCAATACCGGGAGAGACGAATCCTGTCTAACCGTCACTGCCTCCAAGTGCTTCGGGACTGCACCCAACTACTACCTGTTTGCACGACTCAGTAGAGCCGTGGTAGGGTAGTAATCAAAGAACAGTGGGAACACACTCGAGGCGAAGTGACAGTGTCAAGTCAGCGGACTAAGCTGTACTCATGTCACCTGGGAACTGATAACTGACGATAGGTATAATACCAACCATCAGTTCCCGACGAGTCCTGTCCAGTGTACTCGTAACCTGACGACCACCCGTATACTATCTCAAGTACGACGTACTGACGGCTGTGGGACAGACCGTCTCCCATGCTGGGATGAGAAGCGCATACGCTAGTCTACTCCGGAGTATCGATGCCCTATCTCGATACTCCCACGACTAGGGACGTGTATAAGGATGTGCTTGTAGATTACCCAGCCCCCACGAGTGTGATCGCCATCACAACGCCGGTAATCAAGCAAAGATCCTAAGGGCTCTACTAATGCGTATAGGTGATATAATAAATAAACACACATGTACACATTAAAGCAGAGATAAACCAAGTAGCATACTACTATATTGAGCAAGATTGTCTGTACAACTGTGAATATCCCAAGCTTCCATCAAGTAATATACATACTAGTATGATACAGTAATGGCCTCTAGGGCATATACACTAACATACGCAACGCCCTAAGACGTAACGTAGTAAAAGAAAGCCAAAACCCAGAAATCTAAACCATAAAAATACGGGAAAAAAAATATAAGTTTTTGAAACATTTGAAATCGCAACCCAAATTCTTTAAAAGTCCTACTTTATTTCTTTAAACTTTTGGCAACACCCCCTTTTTGTAAAAACTAGCCAAGATGAATACAACACAAAAATATGACGCCGTAGCGAAAAAATGAAGACAATAGAGAGAAAGCTGTATATAAAAGACAACAAATCCACAAATAATATACAGTAACGTCCTCACCACGTCTCTAAGTCAACAACATAATAGTAGATGGAGAGTACAAGATACAACGAATGTATAATAAAAAATACAGATAACCACCAAAACCCACCTAAGCAAAATAGTACTGTGAGCCGATGCGGTATCTGTAGCAAAAGATGATAGCTGAATAGCGGAATAGCCTGCCTCGGCTACTCTGGGGAACAACCTGAAACACCTGTGGCACAACGGGGGTGAGTTGCCAACTCGTGAATAGTAGATAACATATGCAGGTAATCTCAGGAATGTACGTGCAGCATGAATCTAAGATATGTGATTACTGTAATAACATGTCATGCAAATGCAAAATAATGGAAAGTACACTAACGGGTACAATCAATATGTGAAGCAATAGTAACATGGCAATAATATGCAATAACCATGCAATAGGGATATGAAAATGTAAATATGCAACTATCATAAGGGTATACTAACAGGTACTACCAATATATGAAACTGTGTATAAAATAGATAAGTGTGAGGTATGGGGTGGAATATGTCATTTCCACGGAAACCTGATATCGTGGCAGGATCACAATCCATCAAGACACTCAAATCCACAATTTCCTCAAATCAGCCCCCAAACTGGGCTCTCACATCATATAAGTCTCACATCACCTCAATGTACAATATCGAATAGCTCTCCTATATCTCGAATGTACAAATCAACAATCTCATTCATATCCAATGTCAATGAATCACCTATATCCCAAGTCGAATCTCAAGTAAGTATCTAACATCCTAAAGGTATATATATATTTGCAGAAATAAATATGATGGGGGCAATACACATATATTAGCGTCCCATTCCACTAATATTGGTGTAAGGGTATATATAACAACGGCAAATCCCCTGTTATATATACAAAGGTATTAAAGGAAATATCATGAAAACAATGTGCCAAGCATCGACACAGAAATCCTGATAGGTATGTATCATACGCTGTCCCGAAAGCACGAGTGCCTAGCTCTGACCCTCGCCTTTCGACGTATGCATACGTGCATGACTCCCAACGGTATCTCCATGATCCCCGCCAAGTCATTGGTACTGTCACCGGATGGTATGGTTCCCCTGCCGGGCTCATCGGCTCATAGCACATCGACATCCCTTTCTTGCCCCGGGGTACCTCCGGGCCCCACCATGTACCCTCTACGGTCTCGACGCCTCCTCGTAGGGGTATATATAATCAGCACCGATAAAACCCATGGTGGATGCACAAATATCATATCAAGGAAACCGGGTTTTTCAATGTATGCATAATTTCATGAACTCCCGCGGTTCCCAAATCCAGAAAACATCATGTAAAATCCAAATAATAATGCGCAATCCAGGAATAAACATATACGATATATCTGAAATGCGAGCATATAAATGAGAATATGTAGCTGAAACCAGATGTATACGAAACCAATAAGGTACAGCTAAGTAACATCAGTAAAGGTAAATATGTAACTTCAACTGAATATGTGTGTAACATACAGGTGTAGCAATGTATAGTATCTACCTATAATAACTGATGTCGTATACCCCCTGGGTATAAGTAAAACATGTTGGATATTCCCCCGGTATAACTAAAATATGTGCAAGGTATACCTATAAGCTAGATGTCATGTGTGACAAGCAATAGTATCTATAATGGTTAGTGTGTGACATGGCAATTATTGACGGTGTGTGTAGCATACAATCCGTGCTCGTGCAAAATGAACCGTCAATAATATGTGCAGTGTCCTACGACTGCTAGTCACAGTATAACTATATCAAGGAAATAAAGTAAAGACGCAATTCTAACAATGACGTAGAATGTACGATAGGTATTTGAATCCTAGCCCAGACGCATAACGCCATGCGGGCGATTCCCCTGTAGATGTTAAATCTACTCACCTACACTCCACGCTAGGTGAATCCTACCATCTGCTCCTCCCTGTAGCAGTGCCCGTAGTCCCCGCCTGCAAACCTGCAAATAAGACATGGAAATCACATATAAGCCAAATATCTCGCAAAACGCGATATCGAACCCAAACGAGAAACTCGCGTCGCGAACTAAACGCGCGTGTGCACGATACGCTGAATCGTGTGTATACGCGTCTAAAACCATCGCGACACGCCGCGATACGCTGGATCACAGAACTCACTCACGTATCGCGCGTATCGCGCAAACACAACGGACATGAAAAACGGTATATGATCCCAGATTTTCCTACAGGTCAAATCTTACAAAACTAGACATGCCAAAACACTAGACAATACAGAAGACAACCCTAGCCAAGACCCCAGCACCTAACTCCTCTTCCTGGCCGCAATTTGCGGCCATATTGATTAAATTGGTGGCCGTGGTTGGGAATGGGTGGCTCGTGTTCATATAGTGTGTTCTATACCTAATAAGCATGCCCTAGTTTTCTCAATTTTTTTCTGAGGGATCCGAGTCAAAAGCAGATCACAGAAAGCCAATATATCGCATAAAAACGACAATTTTCGCTAAAAAGGAAACCCTAAGGTATTTTAGTGTAATCTGGGTTAATTCTCAGTTGAAGTGGCCCTAATAACACTTAAATAGGTAGGGTTAACCAACACAATCACCACATTGTCAAAGTTCCACACAAACCACCTTAATTAGCACTAAACTAGCTAATTTAACACTAATCGAAGCAAATTAGCACACAAGCTAAGCAAACTAGAGAAAGGGTTCAGAAATATACCCTAAAGAACCCTAGAGAGCAGGTGAAGAAGAAGATGAGGGGTTGCTACTGCTGCTGGGGCTCCTGCTGCTGCTAAGGCCTGTTGCTGCTACAGCTGCTTGCTGCTGATGCTGATGTTGTTTCTGCTGTTGTTGCTTCCTATGTGCTGCTGCTGCCACTGCTGCTGCTTCTCCTCCTTGTGCTGGGGCTGCTGTTGCAGGTGAGTGTGTGTGTGTGTGTGAGTGAGAGAATGAGAGAAAAGAGAATGAGAATGAGAAATGAGAGCAAGGCTAGAACCCCTCCCTCTCTCTTTCTCTCTCATCATTAAATGAGCATGGCCCCAACCATGTAGCACCATGCCTCACACACACACTCTCTCTCTCTCTCTGAAGGTCAACCATTCAAACAATATTAAAATTCCATTTCAAATTCATTTTCATTTTTAAAACAACCATAACTATTTAACCCAAAACACCTAACAATATTAACTTAAAGAGAATGGGTTAATCCATCATGCTTGCTAATCATGGTCTAACCCCATCTCTAAACCCTAGTTATCATGCACAAGTGTATGTGTGCCTAGAAAAATTCTAATAAAATACTCATAAAATAGGGTAAAATATTTAAAACTTAATTTGGTAAACTTTTTATTAAAATCCATACATTAAAATATAATTAGCTACAAAACACATTCTAAGGTATTACAATCTCCCCCCTTAAAAGAAATTCGTCCCCGAATTTAAAAATATACCGATACGCGTACCTTCAAAGAGAAGATTAAAATCCTCAAATCTCGCTCGCACCCTCCCAAGTGACTATCTCACTATACGGCTACGTCCAAGGAAACCTTCCACAGATAGCAAGACCCTTGACCGATGTTCCTCCACCTGCTGAGCCATTAACATAATTGGCTGCTGGTGAACGAAAGATCGCGTCTAAGCTAAATGGTCTGGTGCTAAATCATGTGAGAAAGGTCAAGAAGGTAATTGTAGAGTATCATCACAAGAAATACGGGGTGAAATTCAATAATTTGGGCGGAAGTGCCAAATTAAAGGCAACGAAACTAACTCGCTTATAGGATCTCAGAAAGACCTAAATCCTAGGACAAGCTTCCCAAAATCCAACACGTCATTCATTGGAAAGTCCGTAGGAATACATGATCTGTCCCTGCGAGCTCGAGTCTATGACCAACACAGTCGGCATAAGACCTCAGTTCGCAATGGACAATTCCCATCCTGACCTAACACAACTGGACTATCTCCGAAGTCTCTAGACTAGCTGTGGTCCAAGGTCCTACTTACGCAGAGTCAGAAAGACAACAGACTGGCGATCGACACGACCTAACCCCTAAACCTAAAGGTGGCCAATTAGAGTCTCTCCTGATAAAAGCTATCGAATGAGAACCCTAACGATGGCGAGTGACGATCCCAAACTGCTGACAACAATCAACACAACACACAACTTAACAAAAACAACTGAGCACATTGAGTATAACCGGACGACAAGAATCCGAATGGAGTCACACCTTGACTAAACTTGGGTAGAAACCATAACGAAATTCATGGAGATCTGCTCCCACTCCTACTTCGGAACGGTAAAAGATTGCAACTCTCCAGCCGGCCACAGATGCTCGACCCAAGCACTCAACAAGACAGACACCTTGAAACGAAACCTGAAACTTCTCTTTACATCTCTGTCCACCCGTAACTATCTCACAAGTCACGCTAAATGTTGGTGGAATTTGAATGCATCTAGAGAGTTGACTGATGTGCTTGCTCTAGGATTTCACGTCTCTACCCGATAACATCAGGTACACAAACGTGTCCCAAACACAGCACACCCTGTCATAAATCTGTAACGTTTTGAAAATCGTTTCGGTGAAATTTCGAAAAATCGGTAAAACAAGGGGGTTTTCTGTAAAAAGTCAAAATATAAATATCTTATTATAAAAATTAAATATACATATTCTAGCTATGTAATTGCTATTATTTGGTGTTTATTGAGCCGCTGGTGAAATTTCAAATTTTCTGAAAAAAATATTATTTTATTATTATTTAAGCCGTCACTAATACATTTAATTAGGGAAAATTACAAATTGGAATGAGTTGAAACAAATTTTGTGCATCATAAAACATTAAATAAAATTTTATCATGTGATTTTTGGAACGAAATCATTTGCCAAAACGGTTTAGAAATTTTTGAAGAAAAAAGGCTTTTTTTTAGCGTAAATGGATGTTTGGGGTATTATATTTATCATTTTTCATCACCCCACACCCGTACCCACATCCACACACTCCCATTTACTTCTCCCCTTGAAGAATTCAGCGGCCCCCATTTATTTTCCCCACTTGAATTTCAAAGGAAGGAAATGAAAGAAAAGAAAAGAAAATGGAGAAATGAGGTGGACCTTTGACCTTGAATTGACTTTGACTTCTTCCCCAACTTTCTCTACCTCCCTCTCTCTCCTCTCCCACTCCAATTCCAGCAGCCCCCCCTCTCCTACTGCAGCAACAGCCCCCCCCCCCCATTTCCCTTCTCTTTTCTCTTCAAAACTTCATCAAAAATTGCCCCAAAATCCATCAAAAAAATCCCAAAACCCAAATCCGACTCCTACCCATTTTAGCTTAGCCCGTATAGCATGGATCTTTATGAAAAGAGAGCATTTTGGGAGGCCATGGATGCTTGTGGATCTTCAAATGTTTTTGGGTATAATTCTAAAACATTTTTGCTTAATTTGTTACTAATTTCTTAAACCTAATTTAATTAAGTGTTAATTTGGTTTATGTGAGTTTAATTGCATGATTAAAGATTTCAAGTTAGGGTTTGTTGTGGAAATGAGTTGTGTTTGATTGTGTATGGTTTAGTGAGGTGGATTAACATATTTAGTTTTGTAGAAAACTAATCTAGTTGTTAATTACAAGTTGTTACTTGAAAAATGTCCAAATTAAGCTTTTTGTTGCAAACTAGTTTTTTTGATTTAATTCGAAATATGAGATTAAAAATATGGTTAGGCTTTTTATCATATTATTAACTTTATTAAGTGTAGTTTAACACTATAGTTCATGGAAATCCAACCTAAATTGTAGTTTGTGCATTTTTGCTATGAAATTGTTAAAAAGGGTATTTTGTAAACTAGAATATTAGGGTTTTTGGAATTTAATGAGATTAAATTCCGGAAATTGTTTCTATGACTTATTTAAGATATTTAATAAGTATATTGGCCTCTACATTCATTTAAACATCATGTTTTGTACAAAAACGGCGAATTGTGCTTGCTAGATTTTCGGAAAAATGACTTTTTAAGTGAAATTGGGGTTTTTGTGAGTTTTAACCTAGTTCATATTAAAATTAGTGTTCGTGAATGTGCAAATGAGTGTGATTGGATTTTTCTCGGTGGTTTGACGTTTGTACATCGACATCGAGGGTTGGTTTGACTATTCTTGCATGCGTAGGCGATGGGTTTGGACCTATACGTGATACGCGTGCCGATTTGATTTTCGTATGCCGTTTCGATTTCGAATTTAGTTTTAATGCGATATGGTGCGTTATGATATGTAGGTACCCCCATGTGGACTTCGAGACGACAAGCAAGCGCGTGGCGACATCGGCACTGGCTAGCGAGGATCAGGTGAGTAGATTTATATCTACGGGGAGAAGTCGGGTGGATGGCGTATAGCACCCCCGCAGTCCGTGGTGATGTATACGAATGCGTATACACACCAACAATTTATGATATGTTGTTAGGATTTATTATTGATGATTTTAGATGGATATTGGTGTTGGATTGGTGCATGGTTACGAAACCTTAGGTAGTGGGTGCACTACACTTACACATACACACATATACATACTTGCTTACATTCCTTATTTCATATGTGCGTGTATGGGAATATATATTTATGTGTTCACATGGGTATGAGACTATGTGTTCATATACTGGATTTGAGGATAGTATTTGGAATTTGAGATGAGTCGATGAGATTGGGCTTGAGGCCAGGAGATCGGTGATGTGATTTGGTTCGTATTGAGATACGACATGATGTTTTAGCGGGTCTTCTGACGTAGTAATTCTTACACACGCATGCATACATAGATGGCATCAATATTGTACTAGACGTAGGACATTATTCCGGATCATGATATTTGATAAAGAAGATACCAAATGAATAGTGTGATTGATGTGACTTTGACCCGTACCCAGATTTGGGGATGCCGTACGACGGATTTACGTACGAGCTATATATTGATGATTGATCCGCACTCTTGACTTGGGATGTCTGATTATAGATATGGTATCGGATATGATATTATTGAGGCGGGATCACCGACTAATATATATACAGGTATGTATATACATCGACTCAGATGTTAGGCGGTTTCCTTACCAGTAGTCCAGCTGGTTAGCTTAGCCCTTTAGTTTAGTTTAGTTGTTAGATTAGATTCGATTCTTACCTATTTCAAAAACTAACGAATCGTGGGTATTTTAAAAGACAGCCCAAGGGATCCTACGGAGATTTCAAAAGACGTATCTTTTCATAAAAACACCGTAGCCCCTATTTTCAAAACCCCATGATTCGTGTTATTTCAAAAGGCACTATTTGTAGGACTTATATTAGATTAATGCAGATTAGTTATAGTTGCGTCTAGTTTTCAGCTTCCGCTCATTATTGTGGTTCGCTTCGCTTCGCATCGCATGCTTATATTATGTTTCGTACTACATTATTGATATCATGCTGTTAGGACACCAGCACTATTACCGATGATGCGTATGTACCACGTTCACTTAATTGCCGGCTCACACACATCTTCATCAGTAATTGTCATGCCACGTACACTTTAGAAATACTATTGCATTGACATAGGTTGTTAGCTAATAATTTAGACATGATATTAGTGTACTCGCCTTATATGCTAGATTAGACATTGTAGATATTACTTGTTACTTCATGCATGTTAATATTCATTGTTATGCCGCATTCATGGATTTTTATGCCGATATGCACTGTTTACATGATATTGAGGATTGGATTCGGATTTCTATGAGATTTTCTGGTTTTGGGGGAAAACCGCAAAACTTATATAAGCTTCTTTCTCTCTTTAAAATAAAAAGTGCGGTTTTCCCATGCTGTATGAGTCGTCCACCATGAGTTTGCTGATGGATTTCGAGACCCGATTCGAGAAGGCGGATGAACCGTTTCGGGTACATGGTGGACCCGGTAAGGTATCCCGGGGCAAGAAGCGCGTGATGATGACGATGTGAGCCTGGCAGGGGAGCACAACCTACCGGTGATTTTACCCGATGCGTCGGATATCCGGAGGATACCGTCGTGGTCTTCAGATGGATAGTAGGGGCCGGTCTGGACTGACGGCACCCTAGATATTGTGATTGAGACATTGAGATTTCGAGATATTGAGGTACAGAGACTGTGATACAGAGATATCGGGATATTGGGATTACGTTTTGTGCCGATGCTAGGCACTGTTTTATGCTGATTTCATTATGATACCTCATTTTAAAAATACAAAGGAAATCTCACTAAATTATGGAAACAGTTCTTCATTTACATGTATTCTGTTTTCATGCATTCATACCTCATTCATATGATATATTGCTACCCTTGGGCACTGACACGGGTACATGAGATTACACTCGGGGTAGATATTTACCCTAGCCTTGTTATAGGCTGCTGGTTATTTATATTTGAGGATGTATATTGATCGTATGACCTAGGATTGCGTCATACATGCGATTTCTATTCGTAGATGTTTTTCTATTCACGAGTTGGAAACTCACCCCCGTTGTGCCCCAGTTTCTTGCAGGTTTTGCCGTACAGGTTTAATTACGGCTTTGCGGGCTCAGTTTCATTCGGGTGACTTGCTAGTAGGTGGGTTTTTCTTGTATCGTACCCATCATATTACCTTGTATAATATTATTCCGTTGTATCTAGTAAATTCCATCAACCAAACATGTATTTATTTTGAGATAGAGACCAGTGATGTTATTCCTTCGACCTTAGAGTCGCGCATTATTTTTCTGCGGTTTTCTTGTGGATTTGAGTTTCCTTTTGAATTTTGATCCTCGCCGTTGGCGTTGTATATTATATTGCTTGTGTGGTTGTGACCGTCGATTGACCAAAAGCTAGCTCCCGCTTGGGGATGCCTTTTTATTGATTTCGTATACTATTCATGTTGTATCCCGTTTGGGAGCCAGTATTTACAAAGGAGACTCTGCCGAAATTTTCAGTAAATTTTGATGTTCTTAAAATCCGCATAATTCGGCTTATGCTAATAAAACTACTTGTTTTAAATTGGTTTTCCTTCACTCTACTTCTTTTCTTGGTTTGGATTTCTGGGTTTTCGGTTTACTTAGATTACGTACGCCTCGAGACGGTTCGTAGTTTAAGTGCCGGTCATATTCCGTACTTTCGGGACGTGACAAAGTTGGTATCAGAGCGTTAGGTTTTAACCTTCGGAGCGTAGGATGACCCTTGGTTGATGGAATAGGTGACTAAAGTAGAGTGACGTACCGTTGATATGTTCCGCGGCATATTTACGACACGCCACTCCACTTAAGAAGCCTTAGAATGTACATTTCCTTGTTCAGTATTATATTCCTTCCTGATCTAGCCTTATCGTTACCAGTTTGGTTTTGCTGCCACGATTTCGGGCAGGGAGAGCTACGGCTAGAGTTGCGGTCAACAGGAGCTCGTCACAAACGAGGACTGACCAGGGCGTGATTCCGGCGACACCCAATTGCAGAGATGTGTCTTTTTACTGTGTTTCCGCGCCACGAGCGTTTGGCGGATCGCCTTTATGAGGTTACTCGGAGGTGCTGATCGACACTAGAGAATTGAGCCAATGATGGAGGCCAGCCAGATTTTGATGACCGTTGGTGTGTTGCTTACTCCTGATGATTGAGGCACGGTTCAGCATGCAGACGAGTGAGCCAGTTATTGCTGCGAACGACGAGATATCACCCCAGATGTTGGAGCTATTGCAGTATAAGTTGTACTAAGAGATGATAGAAGGTCGCTAGTCATCGATGATGAATGACTAGGACATGTGGATCGTTCGCCTACCCCGATGGGAGGTCATCAGATAGATTGATTCCAGCTAGAGACGACTTCACGCGGAGACGTTGGGAGTCGACAGAGACGATCGAATGTCAGAAACCTATTATTCCAAGTTTAGGGTAGTCGGAAAAACATGCAGGCAATTCTATGGTCCCTCTAGAAGAATGAAACCCTAACTCGACTTAATGACCGTGTGAAAGGCTTTGAACCTTAGGGTTTGCGGCAGTTCTGCGGCGCTATTAGTGAGGCTTGGGTTTGCCCTTCTACGGCTGGACCACCGATGCTGTGGTATGTACTCGATACTATTAAACTGTACCCAAGATGTTGAGCTCTTGGGGGATTATGAGATTTTGACGAATCGATTGGATGGCTCGACTTAATTCAGATGCTAGGTGGTGAGATGCATTTCTTGGGAGATTCCAGATACGAGGATAGCCGTTGGAGCTCAGTCCATGCAGCCACGACGAGACGAGTCCGAAGCAGTCGACATTAGAGAAAAAGTGGAGTAAGAGGTTCGTACATACCTGGATATGATGACGTTCCCCTCCGTCGACATCAGAGATGCGATGCGCATGCCGAGGCATTGTACTTGGATATACCTTCCAGAAGGAGTCGCGATGAGTATGCAGTCGTTCCAGAGCAAGATGCAGATATAGGAAAGGACAACGACTTCCGGACAGTTGGCAGAGACGAGGCATGGAATAGACCGTGAGCAGGATTCCTTCCAGGCCACTGATGCAATGATATTTGCACCCAGGATCAGATGTGTCACGTGCATTCAGAGAGCCAGAGGCCGACGCCAGTGATATGCTGCCTTGACAGGGCCGATGAGCCGATGGATTGTGAGATTGGTAATCTACGGAGAAGACTTGGACCCAGGAGTGGTCATGTTACGCACACCAGCAGGCCAGAGTTCATGATCATCGACGAGACGTCCCACTAGTGACCGCGACAGTTGGCCCGAGATTCTTAGAGGATGCACTTGAGCGGTACTGTTCCGCCATTATTGATTTCGATGTTTGGGTGATTTATTCGTATGATTTGATTTTGATGATTGATTACGATCTTTGCACAGTGTTGCACTTGATATCGTTTTCGTGCTTTAGTTTCACATGTTTGTGATTTTACGGTTTTAAACAGTTGAGTTGGTTTTGTGCGTATGCATGCACACGAATTGGTTCCTGCACTCTGTATAGTTATTATATGCTTGCAGTGTGCACTGGACTTCGATTTCGATTGTGATACTCGATATTTGTTTTGTGCACCTTGTGCACCTGATTGATTTTGCGCACGTTCGGCGCTTGATATTGGATTTCATGATTTCGTGCACGATGGATGCACCTGATTTGGATTTTCGCGCATGTTGGGCGCATGTTTTAAAGGGTGATTTTGGTGCACACCAGAGGCACTAAATTGAGAATTTTTCGTGCATGTCAGGTGCACCTGATTTTGCTGTCAGGCACACATGTTGCCGACGACAGATGTTTCGTGCACACCCGATGCACTTAGATGTTGTTTCTGTGCGCATGTATGGCACATTCATGGATTTTGATTTCCGTGCGCACCAGACGCACGTAGCATTCATGTGCATATTTTGGGATTGATTTCGTATAGAGCAGTACGTTTTTATGATATTGCTATGTGTTTTTGTACTGAGCAGGACTAGTCAGAGGACAGTACCTGAATATATTTTTGCATGCATTGATAGTTATTGAAGGGATTTCCAAAAAGCGAGCTATAGCCTCAGTATTTACCTACGTGTCTGATATGACACGAAATGTTTAAAACAAGGAGACCCTTCTAAATTGTTTCCAAAACGGCGGAACGTACATTTCAAACAAAGGTATATATGTATATAGTTATTTTCTTATGATAGACGTCCGCTACTGTGCAGTGTTATACGCGTTGCACAGCGACTTAAAGAGATTTGGCATGCATTTCCTTCAGATACTTACAGATATAGATTCGATATTTACATGTATAGTTTCGAGTTATGTCATATTGGTTTTGATTTGGATTTGGCATTGATGTCTTCTCCATGACTCCGATGATTGCGGGATGCTTGACGGAGTTTTGATTTGAGTTATATGCTCATTTTTCAAGCGCATGCGCTGCGCTACGATTTGTTTTATGTAGTTACAATTTCGGAGCCCCGACGACTTGATGGTTTTTCTTAGATGTTTTAGTATTTGGGGGAGTTTGAATTTAAATTCGGGGACCGAATTTCTTTAAGGGGGGAAGATTGTAACGTTTTGAAAATCGTTTCGGTGAAATTTCGAAAAATCGGTAAAATAAGGGGGTTTTCTGTAAAAAGTCAAAATACAAATATCTTATTATGAAAATTAAATATACATATTCTAGCTATGTAATTGCTATTATTTGGTGTTTATTGAGCCGCTGGTGAAATTTCAAATTTTCTGAAAAAAATATTATTTTATTATTATTTAAGCCGTCACTAATACATTTAATTAGGGAAAATTACAAATTGGAATGAGTTCAAACAAATTTTGTGCATCATAAAACATTAAATAAAATTTTATCATGTGATTTTTGGAACGAAATCATTTGCCAAAACGGTTTAGAAATTTTTGAAGAAAAAAGGCTTTTTTTTAGCGTAAATGGATGTTTGGGGTATTATATTTATCATTTTTCATCACCCCACACCCGTACCCACATCCACACACTCCCATTTACTTCTCCCCTTGAAGAATTCAGCGGCCCCCATTTATTTTCCCCACTTGAATTTCAAAGGAAGGAAATGAAAGAAAAGAAAAGAAAATGGAGAAATGAGGTGGACCTTTGACCTTGAATTGACTTTGACTTCTTCCCCCACTTTCTCTACCTCCCTCTCTCTCTTCTCCCACTCCAATTCCAGCAGCCCCCCCTCTCCTACTGCAGCAACAGCCCCCCCCCCCCATTTCCCTTCTCTTTTCTCTTCAAAACTTCATCAAAAATTTCCCCAAAATCCATCAAAAAAATCCCAAAACCCAAATCCGACTCCTACCCATTTTAGCTTAGCCCGTATAGCATGGATCTTTATGAAAAGAGAGCATTTTGGGAGGCCATGGATGCTTGTGGATTTTCAAATGTTTTTGGGTATAATTCTAAAACATTTTTGCTTAATTTGTTACTAATTTCTTAAAGCTAATTTAATTAAGTGTTAATTTGGTTTATGTGAGTTTAATTGCATGATTAAAGATTTCAAGTTAGGGTTTGTTGTGGAAATGAGTTGTGTTTGATTGTGTATAGTTTAGTGAGGTGGATTAACATATTTAGTTTTGTAGAAAACTAATCTAGTTGTTAATTACAAGTTGTTACTTGAAAAATGTCCAAATTAAGCTTTTTGTTGCAAACTAGTTTTTTTGATTTAATTCGAAATATGAGATTAAAAATATGGTTAGGGTTTTTATCATATTATTAACTTTATTAAGTTTAGTTTAACACTTTAGTTCAAGGAAATCCAACCTAAATGTAGTTTGTGCATTTTTGCTATGAAATTGTTAAAAAGGGTATTTTGTAAACTAGAATATTAGGGTTTTTGGAATTTAATGAGATTAAATTCCGGAAATTGTTTCTATGACTTATTAAAGATATTTAATAAGTATATTGGCCGCTACATTTATTTAAACATCATGTTTTGTACAAAAACGGCGAATTGTGCTTGCTAGATTTACGGAAAAATGACTTTTTAAGTGAAATTGGGGTTTTTGTTAGTTTAACCTAGTTCATATTAAAATTAGTGTTCGTGAATGAGAAAATGAGTGTGATTGGATTTTTCTCGGTGGTTTGACGTTTGTACATCGACATCGAGGGTTGGTTTGACTATTCTTGCATGCGTAGGCGATGGGTTTGGACCTATGCGTGATACGCGTGCCGATTTGATTTTCGTATGCCGTTTCGATTTCGAATTTAGTTTTAATGCGATATGGTGCGTTATGATATGTAGGTACCCCCATGTGGACTTCGAGACGAAAAGCAAGCGTGTGGCGACATCGGCACTGGCTAGCGAGGATCAGGTGAGTAGATTTATATCTACGGGGAGAAGTCGGGTGGATGGCGTATAGCACCCCCGCAGTCCGTGGTGATGTATACGAATGCGTATACACACCAACAATTTATGATATGTTGTTAGGATTTATTATTGATGATTTTAGATGGATATTGGTGTTGGATTGGTGCATGGTTACGAAACCTTAGGTAGTGGGTGCACTACACTTACACATACACACATATACATACTTGCATACATTCCTTATTTCATATGTGCGTGTATGGGAATATATATTTATGTGTTCACATGGGTATGCGACTATGTGTTCATATACTGGATTTGAGGATAGTATTTGGAATTTGAGATGAGTCGATGAGATTGGGCTTGAGGCCAGGAGATCGGTGATGTGATTTGGTTCGTATTGAGATACGACATGATGTTTTAGCGGGTCTTCTGACGTAGTAATTCTTACACCCGCATGCATACATAGATGGCATCAATATTGTACTAGACGTAGGACATTATTCCGGATCATGATATTTGATAAAGAAGATACCAAATGATAGTGTGATTGATGTGACTTTGACCCGTACCCAGATTTGGGGATGCCGTACGACGGATTTACGTACGAGCTATATATTGATGATTGATCCACACTCTTGACTTGGGATGTCTGATTATAGATATGGTATCGGATATGATATTATTGAGGCGGGATCACCGACTAATATATATACAGGTATGTATATACATCGACTCAGATGTTAGGCGGTTTCCTTACCTGTAGTCCAGCTGGTTAGCTTAGCCCTTTAGTTTAGTTTAGTTGTTAGATTAGATTCGATTCTTACCTATTTCAAAAACTAACGAATCGTGGGTATTTTAAAAGACAGCCCAAGGGATCCTACGGAGATTTCAAAAGACGTATCTTTTCATAAAAACACCGTAGCCCCTATTTTCAAAACCCCATGATTCGTGTTATTTCAAAAGGCACTATTTGTAGGACTTATATTAGATTAATGCAGATTAGTTATAGTTGCGTCTAGTTTTCAGCTTCCGCTCATTATTGTGGTTCACTTCGCATCGCATGCTTATATTATGTTTCGTACTACATTATTGATATCATGCTGTTAGGACACCCGCACCATTACCGATGATGCGTATGTACCACGTACACTTACTTGCCGGCTCACACACATCTTCATCGGTAATTGTCATGCTACGTACACTTTAGAAATACTATTGCATTGACATAGGTTGTTAGCTAATAATTTAGACATGATATTAGTGTACTCGCCTTATATGCTAGATTAGACATTGTAGATATTACTTGTTACTTCATGCATGTTAATATTCATTGTTATGCGGCATTCATGGAGTTTTATGCCGATATGCACTGTTTACATGCTATTGAGGATTGGATTCGGATTTCTATGAGATTTTCTGGTTTGGGGGGAAAACCGCAAAACTTATATAAGCTTCTTTCTCTCTTTAAAATAAAAAGTGCGGTTTTCCCATGCTGTATGAGTCGTCCACCATGAGTTTGCTGATGGATTTCGAGACCCGATTCGAGGAGGCGGATGAACCGTTTCGGGTACATGGTGGACCCGGTAAGGTACCCCGGGGCAAGAAGCGCGTGATGATAACGATGTGAGCCTGGCAGGGGAGCGCTACCTACCGGTGATTTTACCCGACGCGTCGGATATCCGGAGGATACCGTCGTGGTCTTGAGATGGATGGTAGGGGCCGGTCTGGACTGACGGCGCCCTAGATATTGTGATTGAGATATTGAGATTTCGAGATATTGAGGTACAGAGACTGTGATACAGAGATATCGGGATATTGGGATTACGTTTTGTGCCGATGCTAGGCACTGTTTTATGCTGATTTCATTATGATACCTCATTTTAAAAATACAAAGGAAATCTCACTAAATTATGGAAACAGTTCTTCATTTACATGTATTCTGTTTTCATGCATTCATACCTCATTCATATGATATATTGCTACCCTTGGGCACTGACACGGGTACATGAGATTACACTCGGGTTAGATATTTACCCTAGCCTTGTTATAAGCTGCTGGTTATTTATATTTGAGGATGTATATTGATCGTATGACCTAGGATTGCGTCATACATGCGATTTCTATTCGTAGATGTTTTTCTATTCACGAGTTGGCAACTCACCCCCGTTGTGCCCCAGTTTCTTGCAGGTTTTGCCGTACAGGTTTAATTACGGCTTTGCGGGCTCAGTTTCATTCGGGTGACTTGCTAGTAGGTGGGTTTTTCTTGTATCGTACCCATCATATTACCTTGTATAATATTATTCCGTTGTATCTAGTAAATTCCATCAACCAAACATGTATTTATTTTGAGATAGAGACCAGTGATGTTATTCCTTCGACCTTAGAGTCGCGCGTTATTTTTCTGCGGTTTTCTTGTGGATTTGAGTTTCCTTTTGAATTTTGATCCTCGCCGTTGGCGTTGTATATTATATTGCTTGTGTGGTTGTGACCGTCGATTGACGAAGAGCTAGCTCCCGCTTGGGGATGCCTTTTTATTGATTTCGTATACTATTCATGTTGTATCCCGTTTGGGAGCCAGTATTTATAAAGGAGACTCTGCCGAAATTTTCAGTAAATTTTGATGTTCTTAAAAACCGCATAATTCGGCTTATGCTAATAAAACTACTTGTTTTAAATTGGTTTTCCTTCACTCTACTTCTTTTCTTGGTTTGGATTTCTGGGTTTTCGGTTTACTTAGATTACGTACGCCTCGAGACGTTTCATAGTTTAAGTGTCGGTCATGTTCCGTACTTTCGGGACGTGACAAAATCAAGGACTCCAAATCATTACCCAGCCGAGTATGCTCAAGTATCACTGACGAACGAGCATCGACGGGCAGTGTCTCGCGAAAACGATTTAAGGAAAGTGGTCGGGCGCGGACATGAGCAAGCTGTCCCCTCCGTAGAGACGAACTTAAGCTGTACTCAACGATCACACAAGAACTGTAAATCTGCAAAAGACTAACACAACAATCAAAATCCGCTGCAGGAAGATGTTCATTAAGCTCTAGTGGTCCGTGGAAAATCTGGCACGACTCTCAAACAAGTAGTGTCCCTAAATCTCCAACACTAAACCACCGCGGCCATCTCCAGATCAAGAGTGGAATATCCTTCTCGTACTTCCTCCAATGTAGGGAAGCAAAAGCGATGACTCTGTAGTGTCACATCAGTACACACTCGAGCCCACTCAAGAAACATTACAGTTAAACAACAAAGTCGCCCGCACCAAAAGCAAAGAAAGAACTGATGCGGTTGTTAACCGAATCTCCAACTGCCGAAAACTCCGTACACATGCCTCAGTCCACAGAAAAGAAACCTCCCTTCTGGTCCATTCAGTCGACGGTGCAGCACTACTCTAGCAATCCTGTATGAAACGGCGGTAGAACCTGCTAAGCCCAAAAATCTGCGGATCTCCATCCTGCACACAAGTCTGGACCTAAGATGTACGGCCACGATCTCCCTCGGAACCATACGAAACCGTCTCCCGTGACTACAAGACCTAGGAGTCAAACAAAACAAGCCTGAAGAAACACTCCGAGAATCTAGCAAACTGCTGGTACTCTCCCAGTATCTGCACAACAAATCCTCAAGTGCTACTACTGTCCCTCAAGACACATTAGATAGACCAGAATATCGTAAATAACACAACAAAAACTGGTCGAGGAACGGCCTGAAGAAATCTGGTTCATCACATCTACGAATGCTGCTAGGGCATCAGTGAATCCAACGACTCACAAAAACACACAAAGCTCGTCGCACGCATAAGGCAGTCTTCGGAATGCCATCATCCCGAATCCGCAATAATGATGACCTGATCCCAAACAAACTTGGAAAATGTCTCGCACTCTGGAGCTGATCGAAGAAATCGTCACGGTGAGGTGAAGGATATCTATCCGCACCGTAAGCCGGTTCAATTAACGATCCGTCGATACGCAACCCTAAACTTCCGTCTTTCTCCTTGACGAACAGAAATAGGAGCCTCCTAATGCGAAGTACTCAGACGCACAAAACTCCCCAAACCACAACTCTGCCGCTGATCCTTAAGCTCCCCAAGCTTCGCAGGCTTATCCGGAACAACGTCGGAAAAACTCTCGCACGAAAGAAACCCGGTCCAACAATCCCACTGTGGCTCCGGTATCACGAATGAATGCCAAGAATCCACGACATCTCCTCAGTAGCCGACTAGCGAAAAAGGCTGAATTCAAGCTGTGAGAGGCGGCACAACTATCCACCTGCACAACAAGAACTGACGTGCCGGGAAAACAAACTTGACTGTTTTCTCACGGTAGTCCACAGACGCCTAGCACGTAGTTAACCAGTCTGTGCCCAAGAGAACGTCAAACCCAACATCTCTAGAAGGATCAAAACGACGGACGAATCTCTATCTCCTATCCGATTGGCACAGAACTGAATACGTGTCGCGCAACAAAAGAATCGCTAACAGAAGTTAAAACAACTACGACTAATCTACCCGAACACGGTACAAGCATGAAAACAAATGAATACATGAAAAGAACATATAAATCAAGGGTACCTGAAAACTCCACGAGCTGACTGCTGACCATCCTGGGGATGAGAGCTGAACGACTGTCCTCGCCCTAAGCCTCTGCTACTCCCGTGACGGCCACGAAACCTGTCTCGATGACCAAACCTCTGTCTCTGGGCTGGTACACTGGTACGAGTCCTCCACTGTCCTGGAACTCTCTGAGCCTCTGGAATATGCGCCTCATCAACTGGAGCTACAACCACTGGTGCTATGTAGGTGACGGACTGTTGCATGCTGATCGCAAGTGACAACTGAGTAACAGGGGTGACAACCTCCTGTCGTAGCTCCCGAACGACATCAACCAATGAACTCATAGTCTGGCGGAAGTCCTGCATCTCTACCAAAAGTCTATCAATAGTATAGGTCGTAGGCTGATCCGTCTGCATCTGTGCAACTAGAGTGCCATCCTGGTCAGTACTCGTCTCATCCGAGCCAACTCTGACCTCGGCCCTCGCTGCATCACTCTGAGTCCCCATAGTCATCGGCGGCAAGGCTATAAATAGATATAAGATTCAATGAGAATAAAGAATCGAATCTCAAGGATATGAATCATCAAGGAAGGAATTTCAAGTAAATTGTACTTAGGTCACTTAAGGCGAAGTACCGCATCGTGGGTATGCTGCAGACATACACACACTACGTTACTCTACTTAAGTTACCTACACCATCATACTAAGGTCATCCTACACTCCGAAAGGTAAAACCTAGCGCTCTGATACCAACTTTGTCATGACCCAAAATTTGGCCTGTGACGGCCCTAGTACTACGCAACGCCCTAAGACGTAACATAGTAAAAGAAAGCCAAAATCCAGAAATCTAGACCATAAAAATACGGAAAAGATAATATAAGTTTTTGAAACAATTAAAATCGCAACCCAAATTCTTTAAAAGTCCTACTTTATTTCTTTAAACTTTTGGCAACACCCCCTTTTTGTAAAAACTAGCCAAGATGAATACAACACAAAAATATGACGCTGTAGCGAAGAAATAAAGACAATAGAGAGAAAGCTGTATATAAAAGATAACAAATCCACAAATAATATACAGTAACGTCCTCACCACGTCTCTAAGTCAACAACATAATAGTAGATGGAGAGGACAAGATACAACGAATGTATAATACAAAATACAGATAACCACCAAAACCCACCTAAGCAAAATAGTACTGTGAGCTGATGCGGTATCTGTAGCAAAAGATGATAGCTGAATAGCGGAATAGCCTGCCTCGACTACTCTGGGGAACAACCTGAAACACCTGTGGCACAACGGGGGTGAGTTACCAACTCGTGAATAGTAGATAACATATGCAGGTAATCTCAGGAATGTACGTGCAGCATGAATCTAAGATATGCGATTACGGTAATAACATGTCATGCAAATGCAAAATAATGGAAAGTACACTAACAGGTACAATCAATATGTGAAGCAATAGTAACATGACAATAATATGCAATAACCATGCAATAGGGATATGAGAATGTAAATATGCAACTATCATAAGGGTACACTAACAGGTACTACCAATATATGAAACTGTGCATAAAATAGATAAGTGTGAGGTATGGGGTGGAATATGTCATTTCTACGGAAACCTGACATCGTGGCAGGATCACAATCCATCAAGACACTCAAATCCACAATTTCCTCAAATCAGCCCCCAAACTGGGCTCTCACATCATATAAGTCTCACATCACCTCAATGTACAATATCGAATAGCTCTCCTATATCTCGAATGTACAAATCAACAATCTCATTCATATCCAATGTCAATGAATCACCTATATCCTAAGTCGAATCTCAAGTAAGTTTCTAACATCCAAAAGGTATATATATATTTGCAGAAATAAATATGATGGGGGCAATACACATATATTAGCGTCCCATTCTACTAATATTGGTATAAGGGTATATATAACAACGACAAATCCCCTATTATATATACAAAGGTATTAAAAGAAATATCATGAAAACAATGTGCCAAGCATCGACACAGAAATCCTGATAGGTATGTATCATACGCTGTCCCGAAAGCACGAGTGCCTAGCTCTGACCCTCGCCTTTCGACGTATGCATACGTGCATGACTCCCAACGGTATCTCCATGATCCCCGCCGAGTCATTGGTACTGTCACCGGATAGTATGGTTCCCCTGCCGGGCTCATCGGCTCATAGCATATCGACATCCCTTTCTTGCCCCGGGGTACCTCCGGGCCCCACCATATACCCTCTACGGCCTCGACGCCTCCTCATAGGGGTATATATAATCAGCACCGATAAAACGCATGGTGGATGCGCAAATATCATATCAAGGAAACCGGGTTTTTCAATATATGCATAATTTCATGAACTCCCGCGGTTCCCAAATCCAGAAAACATCATGTAAAATCCAAATAATAATGCGTAATCCAGGAATAAACATATACGATATATCTGAAATGCGAGCATATAAATGAGAATATGTAGCTGAAACCAGATGTATGTGAAACCAATGAGGTACAGCTAAGTAACATCAGTAAAGGTAAATATGTAACTGCAACTGAATATGTGTGTAACATACAGGTGTAGCAATGTATAGGTATCTACCTATAAGAACTGATGTCGTATACCCCCCTGGGTATAAGTAAAATATGTAGGATATTCCCTCGGTATAACTAAAATATGTGCAAGGTATACCTATAAGCTAGATGTCATGTGTGACAAGCAATAGTATCTATAATGGTTAGTGTGTGACATGGCAATTATTGACGGTGTGTGTAGCATACAATCCGTGCTCGTGCAACATGAACCGTCAATAATATGTGCAGTGTCCTACGGCTGCTAGTCACAGTATAACTATATCAAGGAAATAAAGTAAAGGCGCAATTCTAACAATGACGTAGAATGTGCGATAGGTATTTGAATCCTAGCCCAGACGCATAACGCCATGCGGGCGATTCCCCTGTAGATATTAAATCTACCCACCTACACTCCACGCTAGGTGAATCCTACCATCTGCTCCTCCCTGTAGTAGTGCCCGTAGTCTCCGCCTGCAAACCTGCAAATAAGACATGGAAATCATATATAAGCCAAATATCTCTCAAAACGCGATATCGAACCCAAACGAGAAACTCGCGTCGCGAACTAAACGCGCGTGTGCACGATACGCTGAATCGTGTGTATAGGCGTCTAAAACCATCGCGACACGCCGCGATACGCTGGATCACAGAACTCAATCACGTATCGCGCGTATCGCGCAAACATAACGGACATGAAAAACGGTATATGATCCCGGATTTTCCTACAGGTCAAATCTTACAAAACTAGACATGCCAAAACGCTAGACAATACAGAAGACAACCCTAGCCAAGACCCCAGCACCTAACTCCTCTTCCTGGCCGCAATTTGCGGCCATATTGATTAAATTGGCGGCCGTGGTTGGGAATGGGTGGCTCGTATTCATGTGGTGTGTTCTATACCTAATAAGCATGCCCCAGTTTTCTCAATTTTGTTCTGAGAGATCCGGGTCAAAAGCATATCACAGAAAGCCAATATATCGCATAAAAACGACAATTTTCGCTAAAAAGGAAACCCTATGGTATTTTAGTGTAATCTGGGTTAATTCTCAGTTGAAGTGGCCCTAATAACACTTAAATAGGTAGGGTTAACCATCACAATCACCACATAGTCAAAGTTCCACACAAATCATCTTAATTAGCACTAAACTAGCTAATTTAACACTAATCGAAGCAAATTAACACACAAGCTAAGCAAACTAGGGAAAGGGTTCATAAATATACCCTAAAGAACCCTAGAGAGCAGGTGAAGAAGAAGATGAGGGGTTTCTACTGCTGCCGGGGCTCCTGCTGCTGCTAAGGCTGATGCTGTTGCTGCTACAGCTGCTTGCTGCTGATGCTGATGTTGTTTCTGTTGTTGTTGCTGCCTCTGGTGCTGCTGCTGCCACTGCTGCTGATTCTCCTCCTTATGCTGGGGCTGCTGCTGTAGGTGAGTGTGTGTGTGTGAGAGTGAGAGAATGAGAGAAAAGAGAATGAGAATGAGAAATGAGAGCAAGGCTAGAACCCCTCCCTCTCTCCTTCTCTCTCATCATTAAATGAGCATGGCCTCAACCATGTAGCACCATGCCTCACACACACACTCTCTCTCTCTCAAGGTCAACCATTCAAACAATATTAAAATTCCATTTCAAATTCATTTTCATTTTTAAAACAACCATAACTATTTAACCCAAAACACCTAACAATATTAACTTAAAGAGAATGGGTTAATCCATCATGCTTGCTAATTATGGTCTAACCCTATCTCTAAACCCTAGTTATCATGCACAAGTGTGTGTGTGCCTAGAAAAATTCTAATAAAATACTCATAAAATAGGGTAAAATATTTAAAACTTAATTTGGTAAACTTTTTATTAAAATCCATACATTAAAATATAATTAGCTACAAAACACATTCTAAGGTGTTACAGTTTCTTATCCTTTAGAGGGCGATGGTTGATCCCACAACCATTGGTGTGTGACATCAAAGATTGTACCCATGTACTCATTAGAGAATGGGTACACCGAACGGACTCGCCGAGGACTCCTATATGGTAGTATACCTATTGTCAAATAGCAGTCCTCTGGTGACACTGGTACAGGTTAGTCTGTAGACCCGAGATCGTCAAAGAGTCTTGTGTGTCTCCCACTGTGCTTTGATTTCCTCCCTACGTCGCTCAAAGGAGACGTGCAAACAGGTGGATTTTGGGTACAGTCCCGAGTCGCATGGAGGCAATGAGCGATAGGAGGGGTTTCGTCTCTCCCGGTATTGGAGATTGATGTTGCGCTATGCTCGATTGGCTATAACTGGAAGTCCCTGGCCAGGGCTGCTTTTGAGATTTACTGATAAGTGTTATCAATAGTTTCTCGAACCGTTACATGCCAGACATCTGCATGACTTATCACGTTACTGGGGTCTGATGTTTACCACCCCTAAACATGATATGCGACATATCAGACGAAGAGACCGGACTGTACGGTGGTGTTACTGATAGGCTTCATGGAGACTATGAACAAGCTTGCTTGTTGATCTTCATATCTCTCAATACCCGGGTAGCCGTTACGTCCAGCTAGTACCGCTGATGGCTTGTAGGTGAATGATGTGATCATCACCTACTGCTGGCGTATTGATGAGTCTTTAGAGTCCCACACAGAAGTACCCTGGTTCAAGCGAAACGAAGTAGGACACATATGTGATATGTGTGTAGGCCTGATTAAATACGTTTATGTGATACCGTATTGTAATCTGGCAGTTATCTGTTATCGGTTCGGTTATATGTGATATAACCAGATTGTCGAATCAAATGTTGATTTGATAATGTGATATACAGATATATGATATTAGTCGGTCATATATGATATAACCGGATTATTAAATCAAGTGTTGATTTAATAATGCGATATACATTATATTTGATATAATTATATCTTAACTAATATCATTAGCTCACTAATTATTCTTCATTATATATATTAATATATATGATATATATATATATATAATAATGAAGCATGGCTTGATTTTCTATTTTTGAGAAAAATAGAAATGAGGTGTAAATTGAGAGCATGGTTGCAAGCAAGGGAGTTATATTTGTTTATTCATCTTGACTCACTATTCTAGTATGGTTGCAATTTTATATTGCAAAATTCCATGCTTGAATGAGTGGGGATCAAGAGTTGCTATTCATTCTTTGCTCATTCTCAACACTTAGCCATTTTTCCTTAGTTGCTCCCATGGTTGCTCTCTAGATTTTTCATCTTCCCCATTGCCATTATTCAAGCTTCAACCCTCACATGAGATGTGAATCATGAAGCTTGAACACAAACATGTGATCTTTAACATCCCCTACTTCACCATCCTACACTTGACTAGCGATCGAGTGTAGCGTGTTTACTACGCTAAAGAGTTTAGTGTAGAGGTAGCTTGAGGTGGATGGACTTCGCGTGGATCATCTTTGGCATGAAGATCATTGGAGGAAGCTCGTCCAAAGCCTCAAGTGGAGCCTAGTGGAGTCGCGGGACTACTAAACGGAGCATGTGAAGTGAAGGACTCGATCTACGTTGGTATAACCTCCTTTCACTTTCTCTAGTTATTCACATCACAAAGGAAAACCCTAATAATCTAGTAAAGATCTTGTTAGCCTAGCTTAGCGCCTAATAAAAATTTGAATTTGGCATGCTTGATGCCTCTAGAACCTCATGGTGGTGCTAAAGTCGACTTTCACATTACTCATCATGGAACGCACCATATCTAGTAAGGTGCGATTCCGTCTTTCTGATACACCGTTGTGTTGTGGTGTGTATGGAGAAGTATGCTGAGAGAGAATTTCATTCTCTTTTAGGTATTCCAGGAACTCGGCACTTAAGTATTCTCCGCCCCTATCGGAACGGAGCATCTTGATACTTTTGCCGGTTTTCTTTTCCACTTCATTCTTATATTCTTGAAATTTCTCAAAGGCCTCGGATTTATGTTTCATTAAGAATACATGTCCATACCTAGAGAAATCATCTGTGAAAGTAATGAAGTAGGAATAGCCACTTCGTGCATGTGTTGAAATTGGCCCACACACGTCGCTGTGTATGAGTCCCGGGAGCTCAGTGGCTCTTTCTCCGTGTCCAGTGAACGGATTTTTTGTCATCTTTCCTATGATACAAGATTGACAAGTTGCATATGATTGATACTCAAACGAATCTAAGTATCCTTCTTTATGTAACTTAGTCAGTCGTGTTTCATTGATATCACTGAATCAACAATGCCATAAAAAAGCTTGGTTTGATTCTGGAGCTTTTCTTTTTAGTGTGTTTTGGACGTTGAAAACTTGATGTTGATTGAGAATGTATATTCCGTTGCTCAGTGTACCCGACCCAACCATTTCATGATTTAGGTGAATGTTGATAACATTGCTTACAAGTGCAAAATTATATCCTTCATTTGATAATATAAACACTGATATAATATTAAACACCATACTGGGTACATAAAAACAGTTATGTAACAACAAAATATGTCCACTCGCCAATCCAAGGTGATATTCCCCTACTACAACTGCGTCCACACTGGATCTATTGCCAACCTTGAGGGTCATATCATCTTTTCTCAAAACCCTACGGCTTCTCAGTGCCTGCAGAGAATTACATATGTGAGATCCTGATCCGGTATCCAATACCCAGGAAGTAGAGTTTATGGAAAAGCGGTTTTCAATCACGAACACACCTGAAGCCGAAGCCACAACCTGCTTCGTGTCCTTATTCTTGGCCTTTAGGGCCCTGCGGTCCTTCCTCCAATGACCCTTCTTCCGACAATAGAAGCACTCGTCCTTTGTGACTTCCCCTCCCATCTTTTTCTTTCCCTTTCCCTACACCTTCTGCACACCTCCCCTCGGTTTGGTAAGGGCCTTCTTCTTCTTCCCCTTGGCCTTGACCTTGGATCTAGAAGAAGAAGATCCTCCAACAAAAAGAGCGGGTGTTTCCTTGCTTTTGTTAAGGATGCCCTCTGCCATCCTCAATATGTTGAGGAGCTCAGGAAGTGAAACTTCCATACTGTTCATATTGAAATTCAATATGAACTTGGCATGGGTGGAGGGAAGGGACTGGAGGACCAAGTCGATGTACAACTCATTTTCCAACGTGGTTCCTAGGTCCGCGAGCTCTTCAATGAGAGAAATCATCTTCAGGACGTAGTCCCCGACAGATGATCCGATAGCCAACCTCTCCTGAAATAGTTTCTTCAAGGTCTCGTATCTTGCGATACGAGATTGCTCTCCATATAATTCTTTGGTATGGAGGAAAATGGAAGCAAGGTCTATCTTCTCGTGCCGCCTCTGATGTTCATTGTCCATGGAGGCCAACACGAGGCACTTGGCCTTCGCGCAATCAAGATCTCAGGTCATACGGACCTCAATGTCCACGACCGAGGATGCTAGACCGGGAACAGAGGGAGCTTTCGCCGTGAGGATGTATGCGACCTTATCATATGTAAGGGCCATTTGGACATTCCTCAGCCAGTCTTTATAGTTTGGCCCAGCGAGTTAATTTTTATCTAATATGAGCTTAAATCCGGTCATGGTTGCTGCAATTACGAGAGGAGAAAAGAAACACTCGGCATATGCTCTTGCAAATTTAGATTGGTTTTTAGTTTATCTAAACAGGATGGCTCCCACTGTTTCCTCGAATTCTTCTTCAAACCCTAAAAGAAGAATAAGTCAGGATTAATAGCACGTCACAATAATTGCTTAACCTTTCAGCCAGGCTAAGGTTGGTACTTCGAGGGAGGTTTTCCAACGCTTTCGCGAAGTTCCTTAATTATATAAGCTCTTTTCCCTGGAGGCGTAGCCCCGCTAACACTGTTCTAAACACCTACTTGGTTTATAGCATTGATTGTTAAGTGAAATTGTTTCCCGAAGAGTAGCGGGTACTCACAGTAGGATCAGGACCCAACTATCATTGTGTGATGAATCTGTAGGAAGCCTACCAAAAACACCACACTCAAGAAGGTATGCAACACCAGCAAGTTTCCTTTATGTTTGAAACTCCTGATGTGATTTTTGTCCCGTGCGCTTATAACCTTGATGAAGGCCAAAACATCATAAGTCGCAAGTCAAGTTCTACTTGTGATTATCCAGATTAACCTAGACCCATTCGTACAAGCCATTGGCGAAGGCCAAAACAGTTGTACGCCTGTCCTCGATTAATGCATCTAACTATGCCATAGATAAGCACCTACTAGCTGAAGGGTTACCTAGCACGACAGCAAGGTTTCGGGAGGCATCGTCCATGCCAATTTCAAATTTTTGCCATGCTAAACAACCTTAACCCTAGAATCTTAACTAGATATTTAGACGAAACAACAATGTAAACAACTTTACATCTAAGTGAACAGGGAATACAACCTTTGTAGACCGGTCCTTCACTTCTAAAGCTCCGTGTAGTAGTCTCTTCGCTCCAAGTAGTGAACACCCGAACTCTAGTAAGGGTTCACATGAAGAAATGAACAAGCTTGCTCGAAGTCTTCGAGGCCGAAGGTGATCTACGCCGAGGAGACTCAAGCTCATGCTACCTCTTCACTAATAGTAGATTAGTGAAGCAAACACCCTAATATAGTAGAAGATGATGAAGTAGGAATTAGGCTCACTTTAGATTAATGTTTCTCATAATATTTCATCACCTTGAGAAAAGCTAGAAAGCTTTATCATGAGGAAGAAGAAGATGAAGTGGAGATGAGAATGAAACTCATGAGGTGAGAATAGCAATCATGGGTGAGTTAGTGTCATACACTAACTCATGTAGAGAATAAACCATGGCTAACAATAATGGTTAGGTTAATAAATATCTACAAGTAAAACAAAATTAGTGGACTTGGTCAATGGTTCCACAAGCTTCTACAAGTTTCAACCATATGACTTAATTCCAACTAATTTGATTTACTTTAAATAAATAAAACCTTATCATTATTATAAGCATGGTGTGAGTCTCATACATCCATGTAGCATGTGGCATCAAGCATGACACAAAATAATGTACATTAATATATATCACATATATACCAAGTGTACACTAGTGAGAAAAAGAAATGTTAAATGAGCTAATATTAGTTAATATAAGTTAATATATCAAATATATAATTATACATTAAATTATTAAATCAACACTTGATTTAATAATCCGGCTATATCACATACAGCCGACTAATATCAAATGTATCAACCTGTTGAATCAACACTTGATTCGACAGCCCGGTTATATCACATATAACCGACCGATATCACATATCGCGAGAATAGAATACGGTATCACATACGCGTATTAATCTCGGTCCCGCACATATCACATATGTGCTCCTACTTTGTTTCGCATGAACCAGGAAACCTCTGTGTAGGACTCTAAAGACTAGTCAATACGCCGGCAGTAGGTGATGATCATATCAAACACCCACAAGCCGCAAGCGGTCTGCTAAACGTAACGGCGACCCGGGTATTGAGCGATCAGAAGATCAACAAGCAAGCCTCCTCATATTCCTACGAATCCAATCAGTAACACTACCGTACAATCCGGTCTCTTCGTCAGATATGTCGCATATCGAAGCATGGGGTGATATAACGTCAGACCCCAATAGCCTGATAAGTCATGCCGATGCAAGGTCCATAACGGTTCGAGAAACTACTGATAACACTTACCAGTAGATCTCAGCAAACCTGGCCAGGAATTTCCTGTTATGGCCAATCGAGCATAGCGCAACATCAACCCCCAATACCGGGAGAGACGAATCCCCTCTTATCGCTCATTGCCTCCATGTGACTCGGGAATGTACCCAAAAACCACCGTTTTACACGATCTCTTGAACGTGGTAAGGTGGAAATCAAAGCACAGTGGGAATCACACAAGACTCTATGACTATCTCGGGTCGACAGACTAACCTGTACTAGTGTCACCAGAGAACTGCTATCTGACGATAGGTATAATACCATCTAGGAGTTCTCGGTGAGTCCGTTCAGTGTACCCAGTCTCCACTGAGCACCCGTATACCATCTCTGATGTCAAACACCAATGGATATGGGATCATCCATCGCTCATCATATGGGTCGAGAAGCGTATACGCTAGACTACTCTGGAATATCGATGCCCCATCTCGATACTCCCATGACTAGGAACATTTGAAGGATGTACTTACCGACTACCTCTGCCCCACTAGTATGATCTGCATCATAATCCTGGTAGTCAAGTACTCATCATAAAGGCTTTATCAACATGTAATAGAGAGATAATATGTGTACATGTTAAGATAAAGTGAAACCAGATAGCATACTATCATGTCGAGCAAGAAAGTCCTCCCTACATATGTCCAAGCATCCACTACAATATACATCGCATGTACAGTAATGGCCTCTAGGGCATACATATAACTAACAATCTCCCACTTGCACTAAGGTCATTTATTGTAATATATCATACTCAACGTCCTATAGAAGTCTCTCTAGGGAAAGGCCTTTGTGAGTGGATCCACCGTGTTATCCTTCGCGTCAACTCTCCTGACCTCGATCCCTGGGAGATCAACCATCTCCCTGATCAGGTGATACTTTCCTCAGAATATGTCTGGATTGCTGATGGGACCGGCATTCCTAGGCCAAAGCCACAACTCCATTGTTGTCACAATAAAAGTTATTGGACGCTCAATGATAGGAACCATGTTCATCTCATGAACAAGAATTATCCAGACATCCACTTTGATAGCATCGTTGGTAGCGATGTATTCATCCTTTATCATCTAGATTGCCACGGTATCTAGCTTGAAACTCTTCCAACATACCGTCCCTCCACTGAAGGTAAAGACAAAGTCCGTGACTGACTTTCAGTCATCCTTATCACTCTGGGAGATGGAATTGGTAAAGGACTCCCACTGGAGTTCACCTTTACCAAATCCCAAGAATATTTCTTTAGTGCTTCTCAAGTACTTAAGAATGTCCTACACAGCTGTCCAGTGATTCTTCCAAGATCCGATTGATTCCTGATCACTACACCTAGTGAGTCAGCTACATCCGGTCTGGTACATAACATCGCATACATGATAGAGCCTACTGCCGAAGCATAGGGTATCCCTTGCATGCGAGCTCTCTCCAAATCAGTCTCGGGAGACATCTTTTTGGAGAGAGTGATTCATGAGTAAGTGGGCGAACCACCACGCTTAGAATCTTCCATACTAAACTCCTTTAGTACGGTGTTTAATGTACCTGGATTTGGGACACTCCCAACATCCACTTAGATCTATCACAATAGATCATAATCCATAAGATGTAGTAGGTATCATCCAGATCTTCCATGGAGAATCCTCGTGATAAGAGGAGCTTGACCGAATGTAGCATAGGAAACCATTTCCTATCAAGAGTATGCCATCTACGTACAATACATGTAAAACAACCTCACTCTCTACAACCTTCTTGTATATACAAGGTTCATCTACCATTTTGATGACGTCAAACTCTTTGACTGCCACATCAAAATAGACATTCCAACTCCGCGATACTTGCTTTAATCTTGATGGACTTAAGCATAGCTTTGAAAGTCTTAACTTTTCCATCTATACCAAGAATCTTCTCAAGATCCATTTGCTCCTGATGGGTTTTACCCCTTTAGATGCAACATTCAAAGCCATACTTTTTGGTGTACATGGATTTCATCTTTGATTGCATAGCATCCAGCCTTTTCACAGAGTCTCCACTCGTGATGGCCTGCCTGAACCTGGTTGGTTCATCATCTACCATGATGCAATCCTTGCTTCCACTGTCACCGAGAAGACCATAGTATCTCTCAAGTGGATGAGGAACCCTACCAGATTCGCGGAGAGGCTGAGGTTCGTTGGAGACTATTGAATCCTTTGATTTTACCAAATCATCAGCTGTTAGTTTGTCTTGCTGGAACTCCTTCTAGTTCTGCCTCATGACCACTAATTTCTTCACAAGAAATTCCTTTTCTAAAAAGGTAGCATGCTGAGAAACAAAACACATTTTGCTCCTCAGTTAGGTAGAAGATATACCCTCGTAAATGTTTGGGTTATCCTAACAAACTCATACAGAACTGACCTTGCCTCGAGCTTGTCCGGATTTTGCTTTTCAACATAGGTCGGACAACCCCATATCTTAACTCGTTTAAGACATGGTCTCTTCCCATTCCATATCTTATATGGAGTGGTAGGCACTGATTTGGATGGAACCCCATTCAATAGGTATGCAGCTTCTCAAGTGCATAACACTAAAAGGAAACAGGTAACTCAGCGGTACTCATCATATAGCGCACCATATCTCATAGGGTGCGATACCTCCGCCCCGATACACCGTTGTGTTGTGGTGTACTTTAAGGAGTAAGCTGAGAGAGAATCTCATTCTCCTTTTAGAAACTCCAGGAACTCCATGCGCAAGTATTCGCCTCCTTGATCTCATCGAAGGACTTAATACTTATACCCGTCTGGTTCTCAACTTCAAACTTATATTCCTTGAATTTCTCAAAAGTTTCAGACTTGTGTTTCAAAAGGAACATATGTCTGAATCCTGAGAGATGATCAGTGAATATAATGAAGTGCGTGTTGGAGATAGTTCCCTCAGAGTCAATTATTGGATTACAGGCACGTGATTGCAATGATTGAGGGAGGACCTATGTCGGTAGGACAGTCTTACTCAAGATGATAGTATGCTAAATGGTTTATCTTTATCATCGTGTATTGCTTTAGGTGACCTTACGAGTCGCTATTACACGTTGATAGAGCCCCTAGGATTCTTGCTTGACTACCAACAGTATGAGGGCGATCATATACGTGGGAGCTGGGGTCTATAAGCACATCCTTAAAAGGTCCCTAGTCGTGGGAGTTTCAAGATAGGGAATCGATACTCCAGAGTAGACTAGTGTATACAGTCGAGACCCCGACGAGGGGCGGTGGCCGGTCTCACAAGCCACTGGTGTCAGTTGGTTCACCTAAGATGTATACAGGTGCTCATTGGGTTATGAGTACACCGGACAGGACTCACCGGGAACCAGCTAGTTGGTATTATATCTGACGTCAGATAGCAGTTCCCTGGTGACATGTGTACAGGTTAGTTCATCGACCTGAGATCGTCATTTGTCTCGTGTGAGTTCCCACTGTGCTTTGATTACTACCCTACCATGCTCAAAAGAGACGTGCAAACAGGTTTTAGTTGGATACAGTCCCGAGCCACATGGAGGCAGTGAGCGGATCTGCAGGGGTTCGTCTCTCCCATTATTGGGGGTGAGGTCGCGCTGTGTCTAGGAGAGCCAGTACATGAAAAGTCCTTGGCCAAGGCAGGAGATTTACTGGAAGGTATTCCAGTAGTATCTCAGGGTGTTCTGGGCTACACTCCGACACGACTTGTACCGCTTTTGGGGGTCTGACTTTTACCAACCCCCTAAGCCCGCCATGCGATGCTCATAGACGAACGGACCGGACTATACGGATATTGTCACTGACAAGCTCAGTAAGGTGTCAGGATGAGTTCGCTCATCGATGTCCCTTTTGTTCAATAGCTGGTAGCCCGTCACGTATGGCTAATACCTCTGACGTGCTAGTGGTTAAATCCATAGCCATAGTATTGACGAGTCTTTAGAGTCCACCACACACAGTTACTCAGGTTTCGGGCGAAACGCTGTAGAGGCCGTATGGAGATTGTAGGGTTCCTAGACACTCTCAAGAGGTCTCACAAGGCATCAACCATGCCAATTTCAAATTTTACGGTGCCGAGAAACCCTAGACTAGATCGTTAACTAGAATTTTAGGCGAAACAATAAACTAGTTAACATCTTCACTAAAAGAAGAAAGCTACAACCTTTGTAGATCCGGTTATCCACTTCCTTAGCTCCATGTAGTCGTTCCCTCGCTGTCCATCTCGAATCCCGAACTCTCTTATCGGCTTCATCGGAGAAATGAGCGGACTTGTCGTCGGCTTCGATGCCGAAGATGATCTACGTCGAGGCTACACTGGATTAAGCTCCGACTTCACCTAGTTGTGAAACTTGTGAAGAAAACACCCAAAACCACTTGGCAAGAGGTAGAGGATGAAGAAATAGGAGGTGGGTTCACTTTAGAATTGGATTTCTCACTTTAGAACTCAAGATGCCATTGATGGAGTCTTGTTTTCTTTCTTGAAGAAGAAGGAGAAGATGAAGATAGAATATGATAAGTATTATATTAAAAATGAGAATAATATCATTACTTATCATATACTAACCATGGTGAAGTGTAGAGAGCAAACTAGGGTTAGGTGCATGGTTAGGTTAAGAGAAGAAAACAAAAATGGTCAAATATTCAACTCTTCATGAAGCTTCATGAAAGAAACAAATAAAGCCACCATTTTTCTTTTCCTTTCCAAAATGAATAATCAATAGAAATAAATGAATAAGTAAATAAAACCCTAACCATTCATATAACCATGGTTTAATCTTTACACAAGCACAAGTTAACATGTATCATCAAACATGATACAAACATGTGTACACAAAAATATATCACATATACAATGTGCACATCAAGTGAGAAAATCCTTTTAAAATTAACCAATACTAGTTAATGCAAAGTAATATATCAAATATACAATTATACATCAAATCATTAAATCAACACTTGATTCAATGATCCGGTCATGTCGCACATAACCGACTAGTATACAACGCATTGACTTATCGAATCAATCTTTGATTCGATAACTAGGTTATATCGCATATAACCAATCGAAACATTGATCGCGAGAATGGAATACGGTATCACATACACGCATTATTCTCGGTCCTGCACATATCTCATATGCGCTCCTATTTCGTTTCGCTTGAGCCAGGAAACCTCTGTGTAGGACTCTAAAGACTCGTCAATACGCCGGTAGCAGATGATGATCATATCAAGCACCCACAAGCCGCAAGTGGTCTGCTAAACGTAACGGCCATCCGGGTATTGAACGATCAGAAGATCGACGAGCAAGCCCGCTCACACTCCTGTGAATCCAACCAGTAACACATACAGTCCGGTCTGTTCGTCTGATATGTCGCATATCAAGTCTAGGGGTGGTAAACGTCAGACCCCAATAACCGATAAGTCGTGCCGATGTGAGGCTCATAACGGGTCGAGAAACTACTGGTAACACTTACCAGCAAATCTCTGATCAGCCCTGGCCAGGGACTTCCCTGTTACGGCCAATCGAGCACAGCGCAACATCAACCCCCAATACCGGGAGAGACGAAACCCCTCCTATCGCTCATTGCCTCCATGTGACTCGGGATTGTACCCAAAGACCACCGTTTTGCACGCCCTCATGGACGTGGTAAGGTGGAGATCAAAGCACAGTGGGAATCACACAAGACTCTATGACGATCTCGGGTCTACAGACTAACCTGTACAAGTGTCACCTGGGAACTGCCATCTGACGTGAGGTATAATACCATCTGGGAGTTCTCAGCGAGTCCGTCCAGTGTACCCAGTCTCCACTGAGCACCCTTATACCATCTCTGATGTCAAACACCAATGGATATAGGATCATCCATCGCCCATCTTATAGGTCGAGAAGCGTATACGCTAGTCTACACTGGTATATCGATGCCCCGTCTCGATACACCCACGACTAGGGACCATGAAGGATGTACTAATGGACTACCATGTCCCCACTAGTATGATCTGCATCATAGTCCAGGTAGTCAAGTACACATCCTAAGGGCTTTATCAACATGTAACTATAAGACAGTTTAAAGAGACTAGTGTACATGTTAAGATAAAGAGTAACCAGATAGCATACTATCATATCGAGCAAGAAAGTCATCTCTATATATGTCCAAGCATCCAATATAATATACATCATCTGTACAATACTGGCCTCTAGGGCATACATACAACTAACAATCTCCCACTTGCACTAGGGCCAGCTGCTGTAGTATCGCATACCGAGCATCCCGAAGAGTCTCTCAAACTGTATCTGGGGAATGGCCTTCGTGAGTGGATCCGCCGTGTTGTTTTTCGTGTCAACCCTCCTGATCTCCCGGCGATCAACTATCTCCCGGATCAGGTGATACCGCCTCAGAATATGCCTGGACCGCTGATGGGACCTGGGTTCCTTGGCCAAAGCCACCGCTCCATTGTTATCGCAATACAAAGGTATTGGATGCTCAATGGATGGAACCACTCCAAGTTCAGTAATGAACTTCTTGATCCAGACAGCCTCTTTGGCAGCATCGTTGGCAGCGATGTATTCAGCCTCTATCGTTGAGTCTGCTACGGTTTCCTGCTTGGAACTCTTCCAGCTAACCGCCCCTCCGTAAAGGGTAAAGACAAATCCCGACTGCGACTTAGAGTCGTCCTTATCACTCTGGAAGCTCGAATCGGTAAAGGACTCCACTTGGAGTTCTCCGTTACCATACACCAAGAGCATCTCTTTAGTCCTTCGTAAGTACTTGAGAATGCTCTTCACAGCCGTCCAGTGACTCTCTCCACGATCAGCTTGATACCTGCTCACTACACTTAGTGAGTATGCAACATCGGGTCTGGTACATAGCATCGCGTACATGATAGAGCCTACAGCCGAAGCATAGGGTATCCCTTGCATGCGAGCTCTCTCCAAATCAGTCTTGGGAGACATCTCTTTGGAGAGAGTGACTCCAGAGATCGTGGGTAAGTTCCCACGCTTGGATTCTTCCATACTAAACCTCTTTAGTATGGTGTCAATGTACCTGGATTGGGACAATCCCAAAATCCGTTTGGATCTATCTCTATAGATCCTAATTCCCAATATGCAGGGGGCATCACCAAGATCTTTCATTGAGAATCTTTGTGATAAGAAGAGCTTGACCGATTGCAGCATAGGAATATCATTTCCTATCAAGAGTATGTCGTCCACGTATAATACGAGGAAGACAACCTTACTCTCTGCCACCTTCTTGTAGATACAAGGTTCATCTGGATTTTTGACGAAATCAAACTCTTTGATAACGACATCAAAGCAGATGTTCCAACTCCGCGATGCTTGCTTTAATCCATAAATGGATTTAAGCAGCTTGCACACCTTCCCGCTGCTCCCACTGTCTACGAAGCCCTCTGGCTGAGTCATGTACACGCACTCTTCTAAATCACCATTTAGAAAGGCGGTCTTAACATCCATTTGCCAGATTTCGTAATCATTATATGCAGCGATGGTAAGCATGATCCGGATGGATTTAAGCATAACCACTGGAGAAAAGGTTTCGTCATAGTCTACACCTGGTCTTTGACGAAAACCCTTTGCTACAAGTCTAGCTTTGAAAGTCTCCACTTTCCCATCTACACCAAGTTTTTTCTTAAAGATCCACTTACTCCCGATGGGTTTTACCCCTTCAGGAGCAACATCCAAAGTCCATACTTTGTTGGTGTACATGGATTCCATCTCGGACCGCATAGCATCCAGCCATTTCACTGAGTCCCTACTCGTGATGGCCTGCTCGAAGCTAGTTGGGTCATCATCCTCCATGATGCAATCCTCGCTCCCACCATCCATGAGAAAACCGTAGTATCTCTCAGGTGGGCGAGGAACCCTACTAGATCGACGGAGAGGCTGAGGTTCATCGGGAACTACTGAATCCTCTGGTTCAACCAAATCTTCTGTTGTAGTTTGTATTGCTGGAACCTCTTCCAGTTCTACCTCCTTGCCACTAATCTCTTTTTCAAGAAATTCCTTTTCTAAAAAGGTGGCATGTCGAGAAACAAACACCTTTTGTTCCTCGGTGTGGTAGAAGATATACCCGCGCGAATATTTGGGATATCCAATAAACTTACACAAAATGGACCTTGCCGCGAGTTTGTCCGGATTTTGTGTTTTTACATATGCCGGACAACCCCATATCTTAACATAATTAAGACATGGTCTCTTTCCTTTCCATATCTCATATGGAGTGGTTGGCACGGTTTTGGTAGGAACCATATTCAATAGGTCTGCAGCTGTTTCCAGTGCATATCCCCAGAAGGAAATAGGTAACTCAGCTGTGCTCATCATAGAGCGCACCATATCTAATAGGGTGCGGTTCCTCCGTTCTGATACACCGTTGTGCTGTGGTGTATATGGAGGAGTCAGCTGAGAGAGAATCCCATTCTCTTTTAGGAAGTCCAGGAATTCATTGCTTAAGTATTCTCCTCCTCGATCAGATCGAAGGATTTTAATACTTTTTCTGGTTTGGTTCTCGAATTCTTGTTTATATTCTCTAAATTTCTCAAAAGCTTCTGATTTGTGTTTCATCAGGAACACATATCCGAATCTAGAGAGATCGTCAGTGAATGTAATGAAGTACAAAGAACCATCCCTGGCATGTGTAGACATGGGACCACATACATCACTATGTATAAGTCCCAAGAGTTCGGTAACTCTTTCTCCGTGTCCCGTAAATGGAGTTTTGGTCATCTTGCCTTTGAGACATGACTGGCAAGTGTCATAAGATGAAAATTCAAACGGATTTAAATATCCATCCTTATGCAACTTAGCTAGTCGTGTCGCATTGATGTGACCCAGTCTACAATGCCATAAGAAGGATTCGTTCAGTTCTGAACTCTTCCTCTTGTGTGTGTTTGCTATGCTCAGAACTGTTGATTGATTTAGAACATAAATGCCATTGCACAACGTGCCTGATCCAACCATTGGTTACGGAAAATGTTCATAACATTATCCTGTAATACAAAATTATATCCCTCTTTACTCAACAAAGAAACCGATATAATGTTGCATACAGGTTCGGCATGTAATAGCATTCGTTCAGAACCAATGTATTACCAGTTGGTAATACAAGGTGATATTCCCCGACAGTTTTGGCTGCAACAATTGCACCATTTCCAACTCTAATGTCTTTATCACCTTCTCCAAGCTCTCTACCTTTCCTAAGCCCATGTAACTGATTACATATATGGGATCCTGACCCGGTATCCAATACCCAGGACGTAGAGCAAATGGAGAAACAGTTCTCTGTAACGAACACACCCGAAGAAAATGCATCATCATGTACTTTCTTCATCCGGGTGGCATGGGAATCTTGGTATTCCCCTATATCCTGTTCAGTCCTATAACTCTTATAGGTAAGAACGGAACCAACGTTCCCCAGCACAGTATAACATGCGGGTTCGGTCAATACATCCATATTATTATCTTTATTAGGGCATGAAATGGTCGCTACCTTGAGAGAGAGAGAAGAAAACACTTTAGCGTAAGCTCGTGCAAGATCAGATTGGTTATTATCTTATCTAATCAGGATGGCTCCCACTGGTTTTTATCAAATCTTCCTTCAAACCCTAAAAGGAAAGACTAGCCGGGATTAATTACACACTACAAGTTCGCCAATCTTTCAGCCAGGCCAGTGTCGGTACTTTGAGGGAGGTCCCCCGTGCTTTCGCACGAACCTAATTAATGTAAACCTCGTTTTCCCAGAGGCGTAACCCCGTTGACATCTTTCTAGACACCTACTTGATCAGCTAATTGCAATGTGTAAAACTCTCCCAGGAGTAACTCTTACTCGCAGTGGGTATCGAGATCCAACTATCTCATAGAAGGTATGCAATCTCATTGCAAATTTCAACACTTGAAATTCCCGATAATATTTTGCCCCTAGCGTCCTATGACCTTGACGCAGGCCAACAAACCATAGTGCGCTAGTCAAGTTCAACCCGTCATTTCCTGATTGAATTAAACCCACCCGCACGACCCTTGACGCAGGCCAACAAAGTCGCACGACTACCCTAATCCAATCTGCATCAAATGCATAAGCAGATAAATACTAGTTAGCTACCGCACACTACGCCTTGACGCAGGCCAACAAACGTAGCACGAATACTAACTACTACTTATCTGAAATGACGGAGGGCTACGACAGGTTTTTCTGAAAACCTATTGCGTAATGAACTTGATATCGTTGTAGAATCAAATAAAGTTTTGAAATGGAGTGATTTTGAGGCTTTTCTAGTTTTGCTAAAGGGGTCACTCCCGGTGAAGGGATCGTTGGCCCTTTCCTCGTCGAATGAGGTGCGGGATATATCATATATATCGCTGTGCAAAGCAGAACTTTAAAAGTAATCAAAAGCAAACCGAGTGTGTAGCATCTGCCAGTTATTGCTAAAGGAGTCACTCCCGGTGAAGGGATCTCGGTCCTTTCCTCATCGAATAAGGTGCAGGATATATCACATATACCGCTGTGCAAAGCAAGAACTGTAGCTATCTGTTTTAATTTTTGAAATTCGATTCTACAACATCTTAGGTTTCTTTTATTTCATTAATCACATTAATGAAGTCCCATCATTTAAGTTACCTAAACATCACAGATAAATACTACGTACACTTATGCCATCCGCATTCGCCTGGATGTCCCCTCGTGCACCGTTAGGTTAGGTAACTAACGACAGAGCAGGGCAGGGCTAGTGCGGGTGCAAAACATAAGTAACGTCTATATAATATATCATATATACTATATACTGTATCTATCACAGAACATCACATGATCACATCACAGATAAAGCAGCAGAAGAAACATATGAAACATTGGATATACTAGGACGTCCGTGTTTTCAATACGAGCCAGTATAAAACACGGATTCCACGGTCGTGATAAATAGCCAATCCCACACCCCTAGACCCCTACGAGAGCGGCAAGCAACCCTACCAATTCTAGGGTTAGGAGATCGGGACTCGACTCCTCGAGATGGTCTCCCACTGAACCCTAGAACCCGGTTACTTGTGCTCCCCTCCTTGGGTCTATCCTAATGCGGAAAAGTAAATAATATACAAAGGGTGACATCTTCCGCAACCTGGAAGTGTCCCAATAAAAGAATATTACATACAAGTTTTTACATGAATGAAAAATGAAAAATACTCATCTCACATAAAAACCCCGGCTATTCAAACACGACGATCCAATATAACATATCCAGCAACACATAACATCACATGTCATCAACGTAAGTAAATATGCGCATCCCAATTGTCGTTGACATATAGCAACGAAACCGGCGATATCACATATTACACTTACGGTCACAGAAAAGAAAGTGTAAAACTACAATAGTTGGAATCCGCAACCTCTTTAGACATCGCATGCCTAATCAAATGAAATACTTAGACATCTCATGCCTAACAATTATAAACCCCGCATTTTAGTCCCATTATCGAAAACTCTTTTCAATATCAAATGAGACTAAACCGCTAGATTTATAACATTCATTCAGTTATCTCATAACTGTTTGTGAATTCCAATTATTGTATCCCATTCCGGATAAATATAAAATATTAAACTTTCCGATCGAACATTCGAACACCCAAGTTTTCCCGAAACTGTTCAACACATGAAATAGGTTCAAAGATATTCACTTCATGCCTCAGTACCAACGGTCCAGCCGTAGAAGGGTCAAGCCAACGCCTCACATGTGGCACGCCGTACTGCCCCAAACCCGAAGGTTCAAAGGGCAGTTCAAGACGGTCACATAATCGAGTTAAGGTTTGTTGTCTTCTAGAGGGACCATCGCGTTACTTGCACTAATTAGAACGTCTTTAAACCACAGAAAAATCCATCACATGGAAATTTTTCGGCAGGGGAAAAGCTGGGTATTTATATCCGGTCGAACTTTTTAACATATTCTAAAATTATCCGGAAATCATATAGACAAAATCTGATAACCCGATCGAATAATCGAATCCCCAAAACAACCCCAGAAAATTCAACTCTTGAATAAATATTAAAAATTCCCATAAAACTCAGCACTGTGAATTAGGAATTACTGTGCAAATTAGGATGGCTGAAGTCATCAGAGAGCCGCGGAACCGCCGCAGAAGCTAGGCTTCTGCCGCGGTTCCGCCGCATGTTAGTGGTATCGTTTGATATTTTTTGCACCGTAATTCATATAATTCCCTGCTGAATTTTTTAAGAATTTTTAATCTGGAAAAAACCCAGTTTTTAGAAAAAGTCCAGAGAGCGTGGAAAATTTAGGGTTTCGGTTCGATCGGGTTTCAAACGTTGTCTACACTTCGCCTAAGGCTCTAGCTAGGCTCTGATACCACTGTAGGGTTCCTAGGCACTCTCAAGAGGTCTCACAAGGCATCAACCATGCCAATTTCAAATTTTACGGTGCCGAGAAACCCTAGACTAGATCGTTAACTAAAATTTTAGGCGAAACAATAAACTAGTTAACATCTTAACTAAATGAAGAAAGCTACAACCTTTGTAGATCCGGTTATCCACTTCCTTAGCTCCATGTATTCGTTCCCTCGCTGTCCATCTCGAATCCCGAACTCTCTCATCGGCTTCATCGGAGAAATGAGCGGACTTGTCGTCGGCTTCGATGCCGAAGATGATCTACGTCGAGGCTACACTGGATCAAGCTCCGACTTCACCTAGTTGTGAAACTTGTGAAGAAAACACCCAAAACCACTTGGCAAGAGGTAGAGGATGAAGAAATAGGAGGTGGGTTCGCTTTAGAATTGGATTTCTCACTTTAGAACTCAAGATGCCATTGATGGAGTCTTGTTTTCTTTCTTAAAGAAGAAGGAGAAGATGAAGATAGAATATGATAAGTATTATCTTAAAAATGAGAATAATATCATTACTTATCATATACTAACCATGGTGAAGTGTAGAGAGCAAACTAGGGTTAGGTGCATGGTTAGGTTAAGAGAAGAAAACAAAAATGGTCAACTATTCAACTCTTCATGAAGCTTCATGAAAGAAACAAATAAAGCCACCATTTTTCTTTTCCTTTCCAAAATGAATAATCAATAGAAATAAATGAATAAGTAAATAAAACCCTAACCATTCATATAACCATGGTTTAATCTTTACACAAGCACAAGTTAACATGTATCATCAAACATGATACAAACATGTGTACACAAAAATATATCACATATACAATGTGCACATCAAGTGAGAAAATCCTTTTAAAATGAACCAATACTAGTTAATGCAAAGTAATATATCAAATATACAATTATACATCAAATCATTAAATCAACACTTGATTCAATGATCCGGTCATGTCGCACATAACCGACTAGTATACAACGCATCGACTTATCGAATCAATCTTTGATTCGATAACTAGGTTATATCGCATATAACCAATCGAAACAATGATCGCGAGAATGGAATACGATATCACATACACGCATTATTCTCGGTCCTGCACATATCTCATATGCGCTCCTATTTCGTTTCGCTTGAGCCAGGAAACCTCTGTGTAGGACTCTAAAGACTCGTCAATACGCCGGTAGCAGATGATGATCATATCAAGCACCCACAAGCCGCAAGCGGTCTGCTAAACGTAACGGCCATCCGGGTATTGAACGATCAGAAGATCGACGAGCAAGCCCGCTCACACTCCTGTGAATCCAACCAGTAACACGTACAGTCCGGTCTGTTCGTCTGATATGTCGCATATCAAGTCTAGGGGTGGTAAACGTCAGACCCCAATAACCGATAAGTCGTGCCGATGTGAGGCTCATAACGGGTCGAGAAACTACTGGTAACACTTACCAGCAAATCTCTGATCAGCCCTGGCCAGGGACTTCCCTGTTACGGCCAATCGAGCACAGCGCAACATCAACCCCCAATACCGGGAGAGACGAAACCCCTCCTATCGCTCATTGCCTCCATGTGACTCGGGACTGTACCCAAAGACCACCGTTTTGAACACCCTCATGGACGTGGTAAGGTGGAGATCAAAGCACAGTGGGAATCACACAAGACTCTATGACGATCTCGGGTCTACAGACTAACCTGTACAAGTGTCACCTGAGAACTGCCATCTGACGTAAGGTATAATACCATCTGGGAGTTCTCGGCGAGTCCGTCCAGTGTACCCAGTCTCCACTGAGCACCCGTATACCATCTCTGATGTCAAACACCAATGGATATGGGATCGTCCATTGCCCATCTCATGGGTCGAGAAGCGTATACACTAGTCTACACTGGTATATCGATGCCCCGTCTCGATACACCCACGACTAGGGACCATGAAGGATGTACTTATGGACTACCATGTCCCCACTAGTATGATCTGCATCATAGTCCAGGTAGTCAAGTACACATCCTAAGGGCTTTATCAACATGTAACTATAAGACAGTTTAAAGAGACTAGTGTACATGTTAAGATAAAGAGTAACCAGATAGCATACTATCATATCGAGCAAGAAAGTCATCTCTATATATGTCCAAGCATCCAATATAATATACATCATCTGTACAATACTGGCCTCTAGGACATACATACAACTAACAGAGATATGGCAGGATTCGATCAGATACGTGCGGTATTGCACGGATCGTGATCGGACGGATTTTACTAGCGCGCTTTGGTTTAAGCCGGATCCTAGTATTAGTGTCACGACCCGAAAGTACGGAACATGACCGGCACTTAGGCTACGAACGTCTCAAGGCGTACGTGCGCTAAGTAAGCCGAGCCCAGAAATCCAAACCAAGAAAAGTAGTGGAGTGAATGAAAACCATATCTAAATCAACCAGTTTGCAACATAATATACAACGCCTAAAGGCGAGGATCACAACAGAAAGGAAACTCCAACAGCAAGAAATCCACAGAAATATAACGTGCGACTCTAAGGTCGAAAGAATAAACACCACCGGTCTCTATCTCAAATAAGTACATGTTTGGTTGATGGAACTTCTGGATACAACTGAATATAATATACAATGTATAATGATGGGTACGATACAAATAACCCACCTACTAGCAAGTCACCTGAAGGAAGTTGTGCCCGCAAAGCCGTAATGAAACCCGTACGGCAACACCTGCAAGAAACTGGGGCACAACGGGGGTGAGTTGCCAACTCGTGAGTAGAAAGAGATCTACGAACAGAAATCGCATGTATGACGCAATCCTAGGTCATACGATCAATATATATAAACCTCAAATATATATAACCAGCAACCTATAACCATGGGTAGTGTAAATATCTAACCCAAGTATAAATCCATGTACCTGTGTCAGTGCATCAGGTGGCAATGTATAAATGGATGATGTATGAATGCATGAAAAGTATGATGAAGTTTTTAAAATGATATCAATATACATATATTAGCGTCCCATTCCACTAATATTGGTGTAAGGGTATATATAACAGCGCCCTCATACCCTGTTATATATACAAATGAAGTATGATCAATGTAATCATGCATGTAAATATGAGGATATAGTCAAAATCATGGAAAAACATCATGAAACCTGTGCCCAGCATCGGCACAAAACATAAATCCCAATATCTCGATATCTCTGTATCACAATCTCTGTACCTCAATATCTCAATCATAAAATCCAGGGCGCCGTCAGTCCAGATCGGCCCCTACCATCCATCTCATGACTACGACGGTATCCTCCGGATATCCGACATGTCGGGTAAAATCACCGGTCGGTCGTGCTCCCCTGCATAGGCTCAACGCCATCATCTGCGATCCTCTTGCCCCGGGGTACCGCACCGGGCCCACCATGTACCCGAAACGGTTCCTCCACTCCTCGAATCGGGTCTCGAAATCCATCAGCAAACTCATGGTGGACGACTCATACATCATGGGAAAACCGCATTTTTATTTAAAAAGAGTGAAAGCAGTTTATATATGTTTTGCGGTTTTCCTCCAAATCCAGGAAATATCATGGAAATCCGAATCATCAATAGCATGTAAACCATGAATATAAGCATGAGAATCCATGAATGCAGCATATAATGAATAACAGTATGCATGATGTGACAAGTAATAACTACAATGTCAAGCTGGCGTATAAGGCAAGCATACTAATATCATGTCATTACTAGCTAGCAAGCTAAATCAAGCAATAATATTTTCTAAGTGTGCGTGACATGGCAATTACCGATGAAGATGTGTGTGCGCCGGCAAATAAGTGTACGTGGTACATACGCATCATCGGTAATGGTGCTGGTGTCCTAACAGCAGGATATCAATAATGAAATATGAATCACAACAGTATGCGATGCAGAGCAACAATGATAAAGTGCGGGAGCTGAATACTAACACATATCTATATAGAATCCCATAACCACATATGAACAAGGATGTATGCAAGTATGTATGTGTGTATATGTATGTGTAGTGCACCCACTATTCTAGGTTTTCGCGACTCTAAATCATCCAAGTCCACCAATTATCCATCCTAAACGTCAAATAATTTCCAAACAACAATAATAATTGTAGGTGTGTATACGCATCCGTATACATCACCTCGGACTGCGGGGGTGCTATACGCCATCCACCCGACTTCTCCCCGTAGATATAAATCTACTCACCTTGTTCATGTGTGCCGGTGCCGATGTCGCCATCTGCATCTCCAACGCTTCGACGTCACGTGAGTACCTACAAGAATATCACATGCTAAAACACATGAAAACCATATCGGAAGCCAAAATGGTGCACGCTACGCCCATAGGTAAAAACCTGTGGCCTCGTGTGCAAACACCGCCAATATCCACTGTCGTTGACGTCCAAACGCCACCCGACAGAAAGGAACCATCGAATACCAAAATCCATACGAAAACAAGTCGTAAATCATACGCCAACTCAAGAAAATCAACCTAGATTTTACCCTAACTGGAATCAGTCAAAACTAAATATACCAGGAGTCAAGTTTACATGAAATAGGGCTGTGCACGCAAAACGAGGCAGTTCCCTCCTGCTCTGGCCGCAAATTGCGACCAGAAGGAATAAAACGGCGGCCAGGATATGGAGTTGGGGGCTAGGGTTTTGTGGGATGGTTCCAGGGTGCCTGCACAGCTTATTGCCAAGTCAATTTTATTTTAGGATTCCCGGGGTGAAAGCAGATCTCAGAAAGGTCACAAAATCGACAAAAACGCTAATTTACACCAAGTCGAACAACTCTGGTATTTGGGTGAAATCTGGAACAATCTTGGGTTAACTGGTCTCACACACTCCTAATAAGACTATACTAACATTCAAAACCAACACTTGGTCAAGTCTCATTCAAATCACCTAAAACTAGTACTAGATCACAATATAAACGTTGAATTCCAGTTTAACAACTATAACTTAACAAGATAGGAGTTTGGATTGCAAGATTATACCTCAAGGGGGTCCTAGGATGTAGGAGAAGGGAAGGAGGAAGTGAAGAGGAGTGAGTTGCTGCTACTGAGCTCCTGTAGCAGCCTCAAGTGTATGGTTGCTGGTACTGCTGCTGTTGTTTCCACTGCAGCTGATGCTGCTGTTTTCACTTGAATGTGTGTTGCTGTTGTTTTTGGGTGTTGTGGTAGTGTTTGGGTTGGAATAAAGTTGCTGCTGCTGTGGCTGATAAAAATATGGCTGAGAATGTGCTGATATTGTTTTATTGGTGTTGTGTTGGTGTGTTTATGATGGTGTGGTGTGAGTTGTGAGGGATGTAGCTGCTGATGTGCTGATATGGGTTGATGGTGTTGCAGCTGATGTAATGAAAATTGGGCTGATGTTTGTGCAACAGCTGATGTTTCTGATGGGTTGCTTTGGGGGGGCTGAAGTGTGCTGATGTGAGTGTGTAGGTATTGGGCTATGGTGTTAGGGCTGGTGTGTGTGCTATGATGTCATATGGCTGTGTAGGGTTGGCTGATGCAATGTTTCCTGCTGCTGGTTATCGTTAAGGGGTGTGTTGTTGTGTGAGGGTGAGAGGGAGAGATGTGAGGGAAGCATGAGATTTGAAATGAGATGGAACATAACCCATCCTAGAGCCACCTCTCTCTCTCTCTCCTTAATGTTAGCACACACAAGCCATCAAATCCTCTCTCTCTACACAAGGTCAACTAACCCTAATCACCCTTAGACAAGGCCAAATCCCTTGGTCAAACCAAATCAACATAACCAAAAGGTTTAAACCATCAAGCCCAACTCTAGGCTACCATGACCAAAACATGAAACAAGTGTAACAAGTGTAGAAAATGTCATGTGCACATTTTTGCACAAAAGCCAAAAATCCAATTAGCGATTTTTAATCGCGATTAACACCAAAATAGCATTTACGTAACCATAAAAGCTTAAAAATGATATATTTCCACAAAATACCCTATTTTAGAGCTTCCAAAATTATCTCCGGAATTTTCACCGTTTATCGGTATTTAATTATACCGACTATTAAAATATTCATTAAAATTAATATTAAATTATGAAAATTCCCAAAAATAATATTTTATTTTTTTGAAATGTTACAATCTTCCCCGCTTAAAGAAATTCGGTCCCCGAATTTAAATTTAAACCCCCAAATTCTAAAACATTTCAATAAAATGTCCAAGTCAACGGGGCTCCGAAATCATTAATACATAAAACACACCGTAGCGCAATACATGCGCATGAGTAACGAGCAGGTAACTCGTAAACAAAACTCCATCAAGCATCTCGCAATCATCGGAGTCAAGATGAAAACACGAATGCCAAATCCAAGGTAAAACCGATAGGTTAGAAATCGGAACTATACATGTAAATATATGAAGGAAATGCATGCCAAATCCCTTAAATCGAGGTGCAATGCGTATAATACTGCACAGTGGTGGACGTCTCTATAAGAAAATAGCCATATACGTATATATCTTTTGTTTAGTATGTATGATCCGCCGTTTTGAAAATAATTTAGAAGGGTTCCCTCGTTTTAAACGTTTCGTGTCGTACCGGACACGTAGGTAAATAATGAGACTATAGCTCGCTTTTAGAAATCCCTTTTGAAATCTATCAGTGCATACAAAATATATCCAGGCACTGTCCTCTGACTAGTCCTGCTCAGTACGAAAACAAATCACATCAACACAAAAAATGTACTGCTCCATAAGAAATCAATCCCAAAGGTGTATACGAAAACCCTGTGCGTCCGGTGCGCACGGAAATCAAAATCCAAATATGTGCCAAGCAGGTGTACAAAATGACATCAAGGTCCAACGGTTGTGCATACAACGTCGGTCATAGGCAACGTGCGTGCCTGACCGCAAAATCAGGTGCATCTGACATGCACGAAAATCCCGATTTAGTGCATCTGGTGTACACCAAATCGCATCTCATAACTTGCGCCCAACATGTGCTAAAAATCCAAATCCGGTGCATCCATCATGCACGAAATCATGAAAACCCAATATCAAGTGCCGAACACGCGCAAAATCCAATCAGGTGCATAAAGTGCACAAAACAAATATCGAGCATCACCATCGAATCGAAATCCAGTGCATCCAAGTGCACAAAATACATGTCACTGCACTGCAAGCATATATGAACTATACCGAGGGCAAAAACCAATTGTGTGCGTGCATACGCACAAAATCAACTCAATGTCTAAACCCCATAAAATCACAAACATCTGAAACCAAGGCACGAAAACGATATCATGTGCAACAACTGGGCGAAAATCGTAAACACTCAGTAAATGCAACCATGGTGCATGAAAACAAATATCATGAAGCCCAATCATCAAATCAGTCATGCGAATAGGTCGCCCAAAACATCGAAAACAAGTATGGTGGAATAGTCCCGCTCAAGCGCATCCTCCAAGAATCTCTGGCCAACTGTCGTGATTACTCAAAGCATATCTCGTCGACGATCCTGAACTCTGGCCTACTGGTGTGCGTAACAATGACCACTCCTGGGTCCCGTCTTCTCTATGGATTACCAATCTCACGATCCATCGGCTCATCGGCCTTGTCAGATGTGCTAACGGGGACGATTCCGTTTTGGCACTTCTTTGGTCATCTCTCGGTCAATCATCGCGACCACTCGTAAAGCAGCATGTCACTGGCGTCGGCCTATGGCTCTCTGAATGCACGTGACACATCTGATCCTGGGTGCAAATATCATTGCAGCAGTGTCCTGGAAGGAATCCTGCTCAAGGTCTCTTCCAAGTCTCATCTCTGTCGAACTATCCGGAAATCATCATCCTTTACTATATCTGTTTCTTGCTCCGGAACGGCTGCATACTCAACGCGACTCCTTCTGTAAGGTATATCTAGCACTATGCCTCGGCATGCGCATCGCATCTCTAATGTCGGCGGAGTGGAACGTCATCACATCTAGATCTGGTACGAACTTCTTACTCCACTTTCTCTAATGTCGACTGCTTCGGACTCGTCTCGTCGTGGCTGCATGGACTGAGCCCCAACGGTTATCCTCGTATCTGGAGTCTCCCATGAAATGCATCTCACCACCTAGCATCCGAATTAAGTCGAGCCATCCGATCGATTTGTCAAGACCTCATAATCCCCAAGAGCTCAACATCTTGGGTACAGTATAATAGTATCGAGTACATACCACAGCATCGGTGGTCTAGCCATAGAAGGGCAAACCCAAGCCTCACTAATGGTGCCGCAGAACTGCCACAAACCCTAAGGTTCAAAGGCTTTCACACGGTCATTATGTCGAGTTAGGGTTTCATTCTTCTAGAGGGACCATAGAATTGCCTGCATGTCTTTCCGAATACTTTAAACTTGGAATAATAGGTTTCTGACATTCGATCGTCTCTGTCAACTCCCAACGTCTCCGCGTGAAGTCGTCTCTAGCTGGCATCAATCTATCTGATGACCTCGCATCGGGTAGAGAACAAACCACATGTCCTAGTCATTCACCCTCGGTGACTAGCAACCTTCTATAATCTCTTAGTACAATCTTGTACTGCAATAGCTCCAACGTCTGGGCGATATCTCGTCGTTTGCAACAATAGCTGGCTCACTCGTCTGCACGCTGGACAGTGCCTCAATCCTCATGAATAAGCCATACGTAAACGGTCATCAAAATCTGGCTGGCCTCTGTCAGTGGCTCAATTCACTGGTTCTGATCTGCACGTCCGAGTAATCTCATACAGCGATCCATCCAACGCTCGTGGCGCGAAAATACAGTAAAAAGACACATCTCTACAATCGTGTGTCGCCGGAATCACGCCCTGGTCAGTCCTCGTTCGTGACGAGCTCATGCTGACCGCAACTCTAGCCGTAGCTCTCCCTGCCCGTAATCGTAGCAGCAAAACCATACTGGTACCGATGAGGCTAGATCAGGAATAAATATGATACTGAACAAAGAAATGTACATCCTGAGGCTTCTTAAGTGGAGTGGCGTATCGTAAATATGCCGCGGAACATACCAACGGTACGTCACTCTACTTTAGTCACCTATTCCATCAACCAGGGACATCCTACGCTCCGAAGGTAAAACCTAACGCTCTGATACCAACTTTGTCACGACCCGAAAGTACGGAACATGACCGGCACTTAGGCTACGAACGTCTCAAGGCGTACGTGCGCTAAGTAAACCGAGCCCAGAAATCCAAACCATGAAAAGTAGTGGAGTGAAGGAAAACCATATGTAAATCAACCAGTTTGCAACATAATATACAACGCCTAAAGGCGAGGATCACAACAGAAAGGAAACTCCAACAGCAAGAAATCCACAGAAATATAACGTGCGACTCTAAGGTCGAAAGAATAAACACCACCTGTCTTTATCTCAAATAAGTACATGTTTGGTTGATGGAACTTCTGGATACAACTGAATATAATATACAATGTATAATGAAGGGTACGATACAAATAACCCACCTACTAGCAAGTCACCTGAAGGAAGCTGTGTCCGCAAAGCCGTAATGAAACCCGTACGGCAACACCTGCAAGAAACTGGGGCACAACGGGGGTGAGTTGCCAACTCGTGAGTAGAAAGAAATCTACGAACAGAAATCGCATGTATGACGCAATCCTAGGTCATACGATCAATATATATATAAAACTCAAATATATATAACCAGCAACCTATAACCATGGCTAGTGTAAATATTTAACCCAAGTATAAACCCATGTGCCTGTGTCAGTGCATCAGGTGGCAATGTATAAATGGATGATGTATGAATGCATGAAAAGTATGATGAAGTTTTTAAAATGATATCAATACACATATATCAGTGTCACATTCCACTAATATTGGTGTAAGGGTATATATAACAACGTCCTCATACCCTGTTATATATACAAATGAAGTATGATCAATGTAATCATGCATGTAAATATGAGGATATAGTCAAAATCATGGAAAAACATCATGAAACCTGTGCCCAGCATCGGCACAAAACATAAATCCCAATATCTCGATATCTCTGTATCACAATCTCTGTACCTCAATATCTCAATCATAAAATCCAGGGCGCCGTCAGTCCAGATCGGCCCCTACCATCTATCTCATGACTACGACGGTATCCTCAGGATATCCGACGTGTCGGGTAAAATCACCGGTCGGTCGTGCTCCCCTGCACAGGCTCAATGCCATCATCTGCGATCCTCTTGCCCCGGGGTACCGCACCGGGCCCACCATGTACCCGAAACGGTTCCTCCACTCCTCGAATCAGGTCTCGAAATCCATCAGCAAACTCATGGTGGACGACTCATACATCATGGGAAAACCGCATTTTTATTTAAAAAGAGTGAAAGCAGTTTATATATGTTTTGCGGTTTTCCTCCAAATCCAGGAAATATCATGGAAATCCGAATCATCAATAGCATGTAAACCATGAATATAAGCATGAGAATCCATGAATGCAGCATATAATGAATAACAGTATGCATGATGTGACAAGTAATAACTATAATGTCAAGCTGGCATATAAGGCAAGCATACTAATATCATGTCATTACTAGCTAGCAAGCTAAATCAAGCAATAATATTTTCTAAGTGTGCGTGACATGGCAATTACCGATGAAGATGTGTGTGCGCCGGCAAATAAGTGTACGTGGTACATACGCATCATCGGTAATGGTGCTGGTGTCCTTACAGCAGGATATCAATAATGAAATATGAATCACAACAGTATGCGATGCAGAGCAACAATGATAAAGTGCGGGAGCTGAATACTAACACAATGATGGCTGAACTGCATCTAATGTCATAAGAGTCCTATAGCTACACCACTATAAGGCTGAGCTAAAGCTAACAGTAGGTAAGGGAAACCGCCTAACCTCTGAGTCGGTACATATATATACATATATATATAGTCGGTGATCCCGCCTCGATAATATCACATCCGATAACATATCTCTATAATCAGTTATTCTCAAATCAAGAGTGCGGATCAAACATCAATTATAGCTCGTACGTAAATCCGTCGTACGGCATCCCCAAATCTGGGTACGGGTCAATATCACATCGGTCATATCATTCATCTAGTATTCTCTTTATCAAGATCATTATCTGGGGTACTGACCTATGTCTAGTACAATGCTAACATCATCACTATAATCAAGATCAGACTACTGATCGACAGTCTAGTATAAATCAATATCATCATCACATATCATCACAAGGAGTAAACATCGCCGAATGCGGCCTATCATAATTTTCTGGTCATATCATATCATATCTCATAACCTAATCACGTGTCGATCACTTAATATATATGTCACCATTCCTATGGCATCATCATCCCCAAAATCCTCTAAAGCATCAAGACGTATCTTAATTATGAATTTTATCATATCACCGATATCATAATCTCAGCTCAACTCATCGACTCATCTCAACCCATGTATCATCCTCAAATCCGTATGTGAACACGTGGTCCCATACCTATATGAACACATATCTATATAGAATCCCATAACCACATATGAACAAGGATGTATGCAAGTATGTATGTGTGTATATGTATGTGTAGTGCACCCACTATTCTAGGTTTTCGCGACTCTAAATCATCCAAGTCCACCAATTATCCATCCTAAGCATCAAATAATTCCCAAACAACAATAAAAATTGTAGGTGTGTATACGCATCCGTATACATCACTTCGGACTGCGGGGGTGCTATACGCCATCCACCCGACTTCTTCCCGTAGATATAAATCTACTCACCTTGTTCATGTGTGCCGGTGCCGATGTCGCCATCTGCATCTCCAACGCTTCGACGTCACGTGAGTACCTACAAGAATATCACATACTAAAACACATGAAAACCATATCGGAAGCCAAAATGGTGCACGCTACACCCATAGGTAAAAACCTGTGGCCTCATGTGCAAACACCGCCAATATTCACTGTCGTTGACGTCCAAACGCCACCCGACAGAAACGAATCATCGAATACCAAAATCCATACGAAAACAAGTCGTAAATCATATGCCAACTCAAGAAAATCAACCCAGATTTTACCCTAACTGGAATCAGTCAAAACATGACATACCAGGGGTCAAGTTTACATGAAATAGGGCTGTGCACGCAAAACGAGGTAGTTCCCTCCTGCTCTAGCCGCAAATTGCGGCCAGAAGGAATAAAACTGCGGCCAGGAAATGGAGTTGGGGGCTAGGGTTTTGTGGGATGGTTCCTGGGTGCCTGCACAGCTTACTGCCAAGTCAATTTTATTTTAGGGTTCCCGGGGTGAAAGCAGATCTCAAAAAGGTCACAAAATCGACAAAAACTCTAATTTACACCAAGTCGAACAACTCTGGTATTTGGGTGAAATCTGGAACAATCTTGGATTAACTGGTCTCACACACTCCTAATAAGACTATACTAACATTCAAAACCAACACTTGGTCAAGTCTCACTCAAATCACCTAAAACTAGCACTAGATCACAATATAAACGCTGAATTCCAGTTTAACAACTATAACTTAACAAGATAGGAGTTTGGGTTGCAAGATTATACCTCAAGGGGGTCCTAGGATGTAGGAGAATGGAAGGAGGAAGTGAAGAGGAGTGAGTTGCTGCTACTAAGCACCTGTAGCGGCCTCAAGTGTATGGTTGCTGCTACTGCTTCTGCTGTTTCCACTGCAGCTGATGCTGCTGTTTTCACTTGAATGTGTGTTGCTGTTGTTTTTGGGTGTTGTGGTAGTGTTTGGGTTGGAATAAAGTTGTTGCTGCTGTGGCTGATAAAAATATGACTGAGAATGTGCTGATATTGTTTTATTGGTGTTGTGTTGGTGTGTTTATGATGGTGTGGTGTGAGTTGTGAGGGATGTAGCTGCTGATGTGCTGATATGGGCTGATGGTGTTGCAGCTGATGTGATGAAAATTGGGCTGATGTTTGTGCAGCAACTGATGTTTCTGATGGGTTGCTTTGGGGGGGCAGAAGTGTGCTGATGTGAGTGTGTAGGTATGTAGCGTTTTGAAAATCGTTTCGGTGAAATTTCGAAAAATCGGTAAAATAAAGGGGTTTTCTGTAAAAAGTCAAAATACAAATATCTTATTATAAAAATTAAATATACATATTCTAGCTATGTAATTGCTATTATTTGGTGTTTATTGTGCCGCTGTTGAAATTTCAAATTTTCTGAAAAAAATATTATTTTATTATTATTTTAAGCCGTCACTAATACATTTAATTAGGGAAAATTAAAAATTGGAATGAGTTGAAACAAATTTTGTGCATCATAAAACTTTAAATAAAAATTTATCATGTGGTTTTTGGAACGAAATCATTTGCCAAAACTGTTTAGAAATTATTGAAGAAAAAAAGGCTTTTTTTAGCGTAAATGGATGTTTGGGGTATTGTATTTATCATTTTTCATCACCCCACACCCGTGCCCACACCCACACACCCCCACTTACTTCTCCCCTTAGCTAAATTCAGCAGCCCCCATTTTTTCCCCACTTGAATTTCAAAGGAAAAGAAATGAAAGAAAAGAAAAGAAAATGGATAAATTAGTTAGACTTTTGACCTTGAATTGACTTTGACTTTCTCCCCATTTTTCTCCACCTCCCTCTCTCTCCTCCCCCACTCATTTTCTGGCCAAAATCTGAACCCCAACAGCCCTTCATTCTTCATCTCCTTCTCTTTAAAAAAAGTTCTTCAAAAATGCTTGAAAAATCCACAAAAAATCAAGCAAAAATCCAAATCCAAATCCACCTCCTACCCATTTTCCCTTGGCTACCATAGCATGGATCTAGGGATTTAGATTTCAATTTGGGAGGCTAAGTGTGCTTGTGGGTTCTTCAAATTATTTGGGTATAAATTCTAACCTTTTTGCTTAATGTGTTGTTAATTGCTTAGGTTAGCTTAATTAATTGTTTAATTAGGTTTTTAATTAGTTTTAGGTCCATGATTTAAAATTCAAGAGAGGGGTTTGATTTTAAATTGGTATTTTGTGTTGTGAGATTTAGTTTATGTAATATAATTGACATATTAATGTTATGCTAAATCCAATTTAAGTTGCTAGTTTGCATATTTGTTAATTTAAAAGTGATAATTATATAATTGGTAAACTAGGTTTTTTAAATAATTATATTCTTATGAGATAAAATTCAAATTTAGGTTTCATGTCATTATAAAGATTATATTGAGTGGTTTAATGCTTTTTGTTCATGGAAATCCAACATAAATTGTAGTTTGTGCATTTTTTTTTGCTTTGAAATTGTTAAAAAGGGTATTTTGTAAACTAGAATATTAGGATTTTTGGAATTTAATGAGATTAAATTCCGGAAATTATTTCTATGACTTATTTAAGATATTTAATAAATTTATTGGCCTCTACATTCATTTAAACAACATGTTTTGTACAAAAACGGTGAATTGTGCTCGCTAGATTTTCGGAAAAATGACTTTTTGAGTGAAATTGGCGTTTTTGTGAGTTTCAACCTAGTTTATATTAAAATTAGTGTTCGTGAATGTGCAAATGAGTGTATTTGGGTTTTTCTCGATGGTTTGGCGTTTGTACGCCGACGTCGAGGGTTTTTGGGTTGATTTGTGAAAGCAACCATAGGTTTTGACCTATGTGGGATTCGTGCGTCGTTTTGATCATGAGTCGGATTTTAATGAGATATGGTGCATTATGATATGTAGGTACCCCCATGTGGACTTCGAGACGACAAGCAAGTGCGTGGCGACGTCGGCACCGGCTAGCGAGGACCAGGTGAGTAGATTTATATCTACGGGGAGAAGTCGGGTGGATGGCGTATAGCACCCCCGCAGTCCGTGGTGGTGTATACAGATGCGTATACACACCAACATTTATTATATGTTATTTAGGATTAATAACGATACTTAGGATGGATATTGGTGTGTTGGACTATTTTTAGTGTTGTGAACCCTAGGGTAGTGTTGCACTACACATACACACATACATACTTGCATACATTCCTATTGATATGTGCTCATGGGATTCTTTATAGTTATGTGTTCACATGGGTATGGGACTATGTGTTCACATACGGATTGAGGATGATACTTGGGATTTAGCTGAGTCGATGAGATTTGATTTGAGGCCGTGAGATCGGTAATATAGCAGGGTTCGTATCTTAGATACGACATGACGTTGTAGCGGGTCCTTGACGTAGTGTTTCACACATGTCCATGCACACGTAGGCGGTATCAGTATGGTACCAGACGTAGATCAGTACCCCGATCATGATATTTGATAAAGAGGATACCAGGTGAATAGTATGATGAATGTGATATTGACCCGTACCCAGATTGGGATGCCGTACGACGGATTTACGTACGAGCTATATTGATGATTGATCCGCACTCTTGACTTGGGATGCCTGATTATAGATATGGTATCGGATATGATATTATTGAGGCGGGATCACCGACTATACATATACAGGTATGTATATGTATCGACTCAAATGTTAGGCGGTTTCCTTACCTGTAGTTCAGCTTGTTAGTTCAGCCGTATAGTTTAGTGTAGTTGTTAGATTAGATTAGACTTCTTATCTATTTCAAAAACTAACGAATCGTGGGCATTTTTAAAGACAGCTCAAGGGAATCTACGGATATTTCAAAAACGACGTATCTTTTCATAAAAACACCGTAGCCCCTATTTTCAAAACCCCATGATTCGTGTTATTTCAAAAGGCACCATTTGTAGGACTTATATTAGATTATTGCAGATTAGTTATCGTTGTGTCTAGTATTCAGCTCCCGCACATTATTGCTGTTCGCTCTGCCTCGCATACTTATTGTGCTGCATATTCCATTATTGATATCATGCTGTTAGGACACCAGCACCATTACCGATGATGCGTATGTACCACGTACACCTACTTGCCGGCTCACACACATCTTCATCGGTAATTGCCATGTCACGTACACTTTAGAGAATATATTTGCTTGACTTAGCTTGTTAGCTAGTAGTTTTGACATGATATTAGTGTACTTTCCTTATATGCCATATTAGACATTTCAGTTATTACTTGCTACTTCATGCATATTGTTATTCATTGTTATACCGTACACATGGATTCTCATGCCTTTATTCACTAGTTTATGTGCTATTGAGGTTTTGGACTCGGATTTCCTTGATATTTCTGGATTTAGGAACCGTGGAGATTTCAAAAGAGAATATGTAATTGTTTTAAAAACCCGGTTACCCTGGATATGATATTTCAGTGCGTCCACCATGTGTTTTCTCGGTGCTGAGAGCGACATGTGAGACCCGAGTTCGAGGAGTGGAGGAACCGTTTCGGGTACATGGTGGACCCGGTAAGGTACCCCGGGGCAAGAAGCTCGTGGTGATGACGATGAGCCTGACAGGGGGAGACTACTTACCGGTGATATTACCCGACGCGTCGGATATCCGGAGGATACCGTCGTGGTCTTGAGATGGATGGTAGGGGCCGGTCTGGACTGGCGGCGCCCTAGATATTGTGATTTAGATATTGAGATTTTGAGACATTAAGATTTATGTTTTGTGTCGATGCTAGACACCGTTGGTGCTGATTTCAGTTATGATACCTCACTTGAAAAAAATACAAAGGAAATCTCACTAATTTATGAAAACAGTTTCTTCATTTACATGTATGCTGTTTTCATGCATTCATACCTCACTCATATGATATATTGCTACCTGAGGCACTGACACGGGCACATGTGATTACACTCGGGTTAGATATTACCCTAGACATTGTCATAGGCTGCCTGTTATACATATATTTGAGGATATATTATGATCATTGACCTAGGATTGCGTTATTTATGCGATTTCTGTGCGTAGATGTTCTTCTATTCACGAGTTGGCAACTCACCCCCGTTGTGCCCCAGTTTCTTACAGGTTTTGCCGTACAGGTTTCATTACGGCTTTGCATGCTCAGTTTCATTCGGGTGACTTGCTAGTAGGTGGGTTTTTCTTGTATCGTACCCATCATATTACCTTGTATAATATTATTCAGTTGTATCTAGTAAATTCCATCAACCAAACATGTATTTATTGAGATAGAGACCAGTATTGTTTATTCTTTCGACCTTAGAGTCGCTCGTTACATTTCTGGTGGTTTTGAGTTTCCTTTTTGAGTTTTGATCCTCGCCGTTGGCGTTGTATATTATATTGCTTGTGTGGTTATGACCGTCGATTGACGAAGAGCTAGCTCCCGCTTGGGGATGCCTTTTTCTTGATTTCGTATACTATTCATGTTGTATCCCGTTTGGGGGCCAGTATTTACAAAGGAGACTCTGCCGAAATTTTCAGTAAATTTTTGATGTTTTTAAAAACCGCATAATTCGGCTTATGCTATTGAAACTACTTGCTTTAAGTTGGTTTTTCCTGCACTTTACTACTTTTCTTGGTTTGGATTTCTGGGTTTTCGGTTTACTTAGATTACGTACGCCTCGAGACGTTCGTAGTTTAAGTGCCGGTCATGTTCCATACTTTCGGATCGTGACAAAGTTGGTATCAGAGCGTTAGGTTTTACCTTCGGAGCGTAGGATGACCCTTGGTTGATGGAATAGGTGACTAAAGTAGAGTGACGTACCGTTGGTATGTTCCGTGGCATATTTACGATACGCTACTCCACTTATGAAGCCTTAGGATGTACATTTCCTTGTTCAGTATTATATTCCTTCCTGATCTAGCCTCATCGGTACCAGTTTGGTTTTGCTGCTACGGTTACGGGAAGGGAGAGCTACGGCTAGAGTTGCGGTCAGCACAAGCTCGTCACGAACGAGGACTGACCAGGGCGAAATTCCGGCGACACACGATTGCAGAGATGTGTCTTTTTACTGTGTTTCCGCGCCACGAGCGATTGGCGGATCGCCTTTATGAGGTTACTCGGAGGTGCTGATCGACACTAGAGGATTGAGCCAATGATAGAGGCCAGCCAGATTTTGATGACCGTTGGTGTGTTGCTTACTCCTGATGATTGAGGCACCGTTCAGCATGCAGACGAGTGAGCCAGTTGTTGCTGCGAGCGACGAGATATCGCCCCATATATTGGAGCTATTGCAGTACAGATTGTACTAAGAGATGATAGAAGGTCGCTAGTCACCCGAGGATGAATGACTAGGACATGTGGTTCGTTCGTCTACCCGATGAGAGGTCATCAGATAGATTGATTCCAGCTAGAAACGACTTCACGCAGAGACGTGAGGGTCGACAGAGATGATCGAATGTCGGAAACCTATTATTCCAAGTTTAAAGTAGTCGGAAAGACATGCAGGCAATTCTATGGTCCCTCTAGAAGAATGAAACCCTAACTCGACTTAATGACCGTGTGAAAGCCTTTGAACCTTCGGGTTTGCGGCAGTTCTACGGCGCCATTAGTGAGGCTTGGGTTTGCCCTTCTACGGCTGGACCACCGATGCTGTGGTATGTATTCGATACTATTAAACTGTACCAAGATGTTGAGCTCTTGGGGGATTATGAGGTTTTGACGAATCGATCGAATGGTTCGACTTAATTCGGATGCTAGGTGGTGAGATGCATTCTTGGGAGACTCCAGATACGAGGATAGCCGTTGGAGCTCAGTCCATGCAGCCACGATGAGACGAGTCCGAAGCGGTCGACATTAGAGAAAAGTGGAGTAAAAGGTTCGCACCAGATCTAGATGAGATGACGTTCCACTCTGCCGACATCAGAGATGCGATGCGCATGCCGAGGCATGGTACTTGGACTTACCTTCCGGAAGGAGTCGCGATAGGTATGCAGCCGTTCCAGAGCAAGATGCAGATATAGGAAAGGACGATGACTTCCGGACAGTTGGCAGAGACGAGGCATGGAGTAGACCGTGAGCAGGATTCCTTCCAGGACACTGCTGCAATGATACTTGCACCCAGGATCAGATGTGTCATGTACATTCAGAGAGCCAGAGGCCGACGCCAGTGATATGCTGTCTTACGAGTGGTCATGATGATTGACCGGGAGATGACAAGAGATGTGCAAGAACTGGATCATCCCCGTTAGCACACCTGACAGGGCCGATGAGCCGATGGACCGAGAGATTGGTAATTCACAGTGAAGACCTTGACCCAGGAGTGGTCATAGTTACGCACACCAGCAGGACAGAGTTCATGATCATCGACGAGACGTCCCACTAGTGACCGTGACAGTTGGCCGAGATTCTTAGAGGATGCGCTTGAGCAGTACTATTCCGCCATTATTGATTACGATGTTTTGGGTGATTTATTCGTATGATTTGATTTTGATGATTGAGGATTTACGATCTTTGCACAGTGTTGCACTTGATATCGTTTTCGTGCTTTAGTTTCACATGTTTGTGATTTTACGGTTTTAAACGGTTGAGTTGGTTTTGTGCGTATGCATGCACACGATTTCGTTCCTACACTCGGTATAGTTTATATATGCTTGCAGTGCAGTGATACGCCTTTTGTGTACTTAGATGCACTGGACTTCGATTTCGATTGTGATACTCGATATTTGTTTTGTGCACCTTGTGCACCTGATTGATTTTGCGCACGTTCGGCGCTTGATATTGGATTTCATGATTTCGTGCACGATGGATGCACTTGATTTGGATTTTCGCGCATGTTGGGCGCATGTTTTGAAGGGTGATTTTGGTGCACACCCGAGGCACTAAATCGAGATTTTTTTCGTGCATGTCAGATGCACTTGATTTTGCTGTCAGGCACACATGTTGCCTACGAAAGATGTTTCGTGCACACCCGATGCACTTAGATATTGTTTCTGTGCGCATGTATGGCACATTCATGGATTTTGATTTTCGTACGCACCAGACGCACGTAGTATTCATGTGCATATTTTGGGATTGATTTCTTATAGAGCAGTACATTTTTATGATATTGCTATATGTTTTCGTACTGAGCAGGACTAGTCAGAGGACAGTACCTGAATATATTTTGCATGCATTGATAGTTATTGAAGGGATTTCCAAAAAGCGAGCTATAGCCTTAGTATTTACCTACGTGTCTGATATGACACGAAATGTTTAAAACAAGGAGACCTTTCTAAATTGTTTCCAAAACGGCGGAACGTACATTTCAAAAAAAGGTATATATGTATATAGCTATTTTCTTATGATAGACGTCCGCCACTGTGCAGTGTTATACGCGTTGCACAGCGACTTAAGAGATTTGGCATGCATTTCCTTCAGATACTTACAGATATAGATTCGATGTTTACATGTATAGTTTCGAGTTATATCATATTGGTTTGATTTGGATTTGGCATTGATGTCTTCTCTATGACTCCGATGATTGCGGGATGCTTGACGGAGTATTGATTTGAGTTATATACTCATTTTTTTTTCAAGCGCATGCACTGCGCTACGATTTGTTTTATGTATTTACAGTTTCGGAGCCCCGACGACTTGATGGTTTTTCTTAGATGTTTTAGTATTTGGGGAAGTTTGAATTTAAATTCGGGGACCGAATTTCTTTAAGGGGGGAAGATTGTAGCGTTTTGAAAATCGTTTCGGTGAAATTTCGAAAAATCGGTAAAATAAAGGGGTTTTCTGTAAAAAGTCAAAATACAAATATCTTATTATAAAAATTAAATATACATATTCTAGCTAAGTAATTGCTATTATTTGGTGTTTATTGAGCCGCTGGTGAAATTTCAAATTTTCTGAAAAAAATATTATTTTATTATTATTTTAAGCCGTCACTAATACATTTAATTAGGGAAAATTACAAATTGGAATGAGTTGAAACAAATTTTTTGCATCATAAAACTTTAAACAAAAATTTATCATGTGGTTTTTGGAACGAAATCATTTGCCAAAACGGTTTAGAAATTATTGAAGAAAAAAGGCTTTTTTTTAGCGTAAATGGATGTTTGGAGTATTGTATTTATCATTTTTCATCACCCCACACCCGTGCCCACACCCACACACCCCCACTTACTTCTCCCCTTAGCTAAATTCAGCAGCCCCCATTTTTTCCCCACTTGAATTTCAAAGGAAAAGAAATGAAAGAAAAGAAAAGAAAATGGATAAATTAGTTAGACTTTTGACCTTGAATTGACTTTGACTTTCTCCCCATTTTTCTCCACCTCCCTCTCTCTCCTCCCCCACTCATTTTCTGGCCAAAATCTGAACCCCAACAGCCCTTCATTCTTCATCTCCTTCTCTTTAAAAAAAGTTCTTCAAAAATGCTTGAAAAATCCAAAAAAAATCAAGCAAAAATCCAAATCAAAATCCACCTCCTACCCATTTTCCCTTGGCTACCATAGCATGGATCTAGGGATTTAGATTTCAATTTGGAAGGCTAAGTGTGCTTGTGGGTTCTTCAAATTATTTGGGTATAAATTCTAACCTTTTTGCTTAATGTGTTGTTAATTGCTTAGGTTAGCTTAATTAATTGTTTAATTAGGTTTTTAATTAGTTTTAGGTGCATGATTTAAAATTCAAGAGAGGGGTTTGATTTTAAATTGGTATTTTGTGTTGTGAGATTTAGTTTATGTGATATAATTGACATATTAATATTATGCTAAATCCAATTTAAGTTGCTAGTTTGCATATTTGTTAATTTAAAAGTGATAATTATATAATTGGTAAACTAGGTTTTTTAAATAATTATATTCTTATGAGATAAAATTCAAATTTAGGTTTCATGTCATTATAAAGATTATATTGAGTGGTTTAATGCTTTTTGTTCATGGAAATCCAACATAAATTGTAGTTTGTGCATTTTTTTTTGCTTTGAAATTGTTAAAAAGGGTATTTTGTAAACTAGAATATTAGGGTTTTTGGAATTTAATGAGATTAAATTCCGGAAATTGTTTCTATGACTTATTTAAGATATTTAATAAATTTATTGGCCTCTACATTCATTTAAACAACATGTTTTGTACAAAAACGGTGAATTGTGCTCGCTAGATTTTCGGAAAAATGAATTTTTGAGTGAAATTGGCGTTTTTGTGAGTTTCAACCTAGTTTATATTAAAATTAGTGTTCGTGAATGTGCAAATGAGTGTATTTGGGGTTTTCTCGATGGTTTGGCGTTTGTACGCCGACGTCGAGGGTTTTTGGGTTGATTTGTGAAAGCAACCATAGGTTTTGACCTATGTGGGATTCGTGCGTCGTTTTGATCATGAGTCAGATTTTAATGAGATATGGTGCATTATGATATGTAGGTACCCCCATGTGGACTTCGAGACGACAAGCAAGTGCGTGGCGACGTCGGTACCGGCTAGCGAGGACCAGGTGAGTAGATTTATATCTACGGGGAGAAGTCGGGTGGATGGCGTATAGCACCCCCGCAGTCCGTGGTGGTGTATACGGATGCGTATACACACCAACATTTATTATATGTTATTTAGGATTAATAACGATGCTTAGGATGGATATTGGTGTGTTGGACTATTTTTAGTGTTGTGAACCCTAGGGTAGTGTTGCACTACACATACACACATACATACTTGCATACATTCCTATTGATATGTGCTCATGGGATTCTTTATAGTTATGTGTTCACATGGGTATGGGACTATGTGTTCACATACGGATTGAGGATGATACTTGGGATTTAGCTGAGTCGATGAGATTTGATTTGAGGCCGTGAGATCGGTAATATAGCAGGGTTCGTATCTTAGATACGACATGACGTTGTAGCGGGTCCTTGACGTAGTGTTTCACACATGTCCATGCACACGTAGGCGGTATCAGTATGGTACCAGACGTAGATCAGTACCCCGATCATGATATTTGATAAAGAGGATACCAGGTGAATAGTATGATGAATGTGATATTGACCCGTACCCAGATTGGGATTCCGTACGACGGATTTACGTACGAGCTATATTGATGATTGATCCGCACTCTTGACTTGGGATGCCTGATTATAGATATGGTATCGGATATGATATTATTGAGGCGGGATCACCGACTATACATATACAGGTATGTATATGTATCGACTCAGATGATAGGCGGTTTCCTTACCTGTAGTTCAGCTTGTTAGTTCAGCCGTATAGTTTAGTGTAGTTGTTAGATTAGATTAGACTTCTTACCTATTTCAAAAACTAACGAATCGTGGGCATTTTTAAAGACAGCTCAAGGGAATCTACGGATATTTCAAAAACGACGTATCTTTTCATAAAAACACCGTAGCCCCTATTTTCAAAACCCTATGATTCGTGTTATTTCAAAAGGCACCATTTGTAGGACTTATATTAGATTATTGCAGATTAGTTATCGTTGTGTCTAGTATTCAGCTCCCGCACATTATTGCTGTTCGCTCTGCCTCGCATACTTATTGTGCTGCATATTCCATTATTGATATCATGCTGTTAGGACACCAGCACCATTACCGATGATGCGTATGTACCACGTACACCTACTTGCCGGCTCACACACATCTTCATCGGTAATTGCCATGTCACGTACACTTTAGAGAATATATTTGCTTGACTTAGCTTGTTAGCTAGTAGTTTTGACATGATATTAGTGTACTTTCCTTATATGCCATATTAGACATTTCAGTTATTACTTGCTACTTCATGCATATTGTTATTCATTGTTATACCGCACACATGGATTCTCATGCCTTTATTCACTAGTTTATGTGCTATTGAGGTTTTAGACTCGGATTTCCTTGATATTTCTGGATTTGGGAACCGTGGAGATTTCAAAAGAGAATATGTAATTGTTTTAAAAACCCGGTTACCCTGGATATGATATTTCAGTGCGTCCACCATGTGTTTTCTCGGTGCTGAGAGCGACATGTGAGACCCGAGTTCGAGGAGTGGAGGAACCGTTTCGGGTACATGGTGGACCCGGTAAGGTACCCCGGGGCAAGAAGCTCGTGGTGATGACGATGAGCCTGGCAGGGGGAGACTACCTACCGGTGATATTACCCGACGCGTCGGATATCCGGAGGATACCGTCGTGGTCTTGAGATGGATGGTAGGGGCCGGTCTGGACTGGCGGCGCCCTAGATATTGTGATTTAGATATTGAGATTTTGAGACATTAAGATTTATGTTTTGTGTCGATGCTAGACACCGTTGGTGCTGATTTCAGTTATGATACCTCACTTGAAAAAAATACAAAGGAAATCTCACTAATTTATGAAAACAGTTTCTTCATTTACATGTATGCTGTTTTCATGCATTCATACCTCACTCATATGATATATTGCTACCTGAGGCACTAACACGGGCACATGTGATTACACTCGGGTTAGATATTACCCTAGACATTGTCATAGGCTTCCTGTTATACATATATTTGAGGATATATTATGATCATTGACCTAGGATTGCGTTATTTATGTTGTGCCACGGCAGCGCCCCGGCCGTCTTACTCGAGGCCAAATTGCGGAATCAAAAATTTTCCTTACTCGGAAACCGGCGCTACCGCGGACAAAGAAAACCCGGATCGTTAACCATTAACCTACGCTAGCTAACTAGAGATGGGTTGAGAAGTATACCGAGTGATCCGAGTCCTCCGGTCTTCTCATCATCGCCCCGATCTCCCGCGGAAAGTGTAGTCTCCATATCGTCGTCTCCTCGCCGGAAAGGGCACCACATCGCCTTCGTCTTTTACGGGCTCCCGCCTCAATACCGAGGCAACTCGAGCATGAAGCCGGCAACTCGACATGCTCAAGATGTGCTGTAGGAAGTGTAGTAGATAATGCTAATCTCATTTGGGGTTTGTAGTTGCCATGATGGAGGATTGGGGTTAAGAAAAATGGTGCTTTCATTTTTCTAAAACAAGAAGAAGAAGGAGATGAAGAATTCCTCACATAAGCAAGATGAACTCTCTCATTCTTTTTCTTTCTCTCTTTCTTTTTCTTCCTCTCTCTCTTTTTCTTCCTCTCTCTTTTCTTATAACCATGAAAGACTTTTTTCAAGTGAGAATGAGAATGGTGGAGGAATCAATATCATAACACAAAGGGAGGTGAGTGTAGGAGCTAAAGAAAGGTGACCACATCCTAGACAAGAAAACATTCAACCATGCTTCTTCTCCTATTCACTCCATAACCCTTCAAATCACAATAAAGCAAGCATGGTTGAAAGATAAGAAAGCTATCATAATCAATCATTATGCAAGAAAACCCTCCACTAAGAGTTATTTGCAAAACTGCAAATAACCCCCTCCATCGGAAAAGTCCGGCCGGGAAAGAACAAAGGAAAACCGGCCGGAACGGAATGCAAACTGGCAACTCCAGAAAACTGGTCCCGTAATAAATTACAGGAAAACCCCGACACTGTGCATACACACCCGCATCTGTATTCCGACCGGATACAAATGCAATGAGACAAAATCTACACTGTACTAGACTAGGACCGGCTTAAGCCAAAGCCGGCTAGTAAAATCCGTTCGATCCTGATCCGTGCAATACCGTACGTATCAGATCAAACCCTGCCATATAGCTATACGGCCACTAGTACAAAACTGTCCGATCCTGATCCGTGCAATACCGCACGTATCTGATCGGACCCTGCCATATCTCCATACGGCCTCTACAGCGTTTCGCCCGAAAGCTGAGTAACTGAAAGTGTGGTGGACTCTAAAGACTCGTCAATACTATGGCTGTGGATTTAACCACTAGCACGTCAGAGGTATAAGCCAATACGTGACGGGCCACCAGCTATCGACCAAAAGGGACGTCGATGAGGAAGCTCACCCCGACACCCTACTGAGCCTGTCAGTGACAATATCCGTACAGTCCGGTCCGTTCGTCTATGAGTATCGCATGGCGGGCCTAGGGGGTTGGTAAAAGTCAGACCCCCAAAAGCGGTACAAGTCGTGTCGGAGTGTAGCCCAGAACGCCCTGAGATACTACTGGAATACCTACCAGTAAATCTCCTGCCTCGGCCGAGGGCTTTGCGTAATGGCTCTCCTAGACACAGCGCGACCTCACCCCCAATACCGGGAGAAACGAACCCCTGAAGATCCGCTCACTGCCTCCATGTGGCTCGGGACTGTACCCAACTAAAACCTGTTTGCACGACTCCTTTGAGCCGTGGTAGGGTAGTAATCAAAGTACAGTGGGAACTCACACGAGACAAATGACGATCCTCAGGTCGATGAACTAACCTGTACACATGTCACCAGGGAACTGCTATCTGACGTCTGGTATAAGACCAACTGGCAGGTTCCCGGCGAGTCCTGTCCGGTGTACTCATAACCCAATGAGCACCTGTATACATCTTAGGTGAACCAACTGACACCAGTGGCTTGTGAGACCGGCCACCGCCCCTCGTCGGGGTCTCGACTGTATACACTAGTCTACTAATGGAGTATCGATGCCCAGTCTCGAAACTCCCACGACTAGGGACCTTTTAAGGATGTGCTTATAGACCCCAGCTCCCACGTATATGATCGCCATCATACTGCTGGTCGTCAAGCAAGAATCCTAGGGGCTCTATCAACGTGTAATAGCGACATGTCAGGTCACCTAAAGCAGTACACGATGATGAAGATAAACCAGATAGCATACTATCATCTCGAGTAAGACTGTCCTACCGGGATAGGTCTTCCCTCAATCATTGCAATCACGTGCCTGTGATCCAATAATTGACTCTGAGGGCACTATCTCCAACAATCTCCCACTTGCACTCAAGGCTAATTATTGCGATGTCGCATACTCACAGCCCGTGTGATACCGAACACCCAACTCCTCTACTAGTCAGTCTCACAAAGCTCGTTTGCGAAACTATTGCGTTCGAGGAATAGCCTCAGTGAGTGGATCCGCTGTAATGTTTCTTTCTATATCTCTCTATATCTCAAGTTCGCGGAGAAAGCCATCTCCCGAAATGAGCAATACCTGTCTTAGAATGTCTGGATGTCTGATGGGACCTAGCTCATAAATGAACTCCAAATCCAAACTTCTTAGACTATATCGTCAACTGAACTTAATCAGTATCCTGCACCATGCCACCCTCAGTATTGCCTTGGACCACCTGTCCAAAATACTGCCCCTCATCAAAAGGAAAACTATAACTCTGACAACCTCCTTGTCGTCCATGTCACCTTGGAAGCCTGGAATGATAACTGTCTCCCAAATGAGGCTGTCGTTATCATATCCCTAGAACATCAGCTTATGTTCTAAAACTGCCTCCGACTGTTTCTCCAGGATTGGATCAATATCAACTTATTGCATCTAGTGCAAGAACAACATCTGGTGTGGTACTTGACATCTCATGATTGACTCAATTGCCTAAGCAAGTGATCTGCCAATCAAGAGTATTCCTCTCCCCTTTAGTCTATAAGACACCTTTAGAGAGGGTGACACCATTAACTGCAGGTATACTACCGTGCCTGGAGTCGTCCATTCTAAATACTCATAGAATGCTGTCAAGGTACCCAGATTGGGAAACTACCCAAATCTAGATCTAAAACCATAGATCTAGTAACCAGTATGTCTGATATAATATCCAAGTCCCATGTGGAGAAACCACTGTGTGACGACCAAAGTATAACAGATTGTAGTAAAGGAATATCACTTCCTACTACCTTCTCAACAGATCTATCCCCTATTCTGATGACGTCAAACCTATGACTGTCACATCAGAAACAGATGATCTATCTCCGCTATCTCTGCTTTAGTCTATAAATAGACATAAGCCTGATGTCCACCAATGCTTCCGCTGCTCCCACTGACTACGACAACCCTCTGGCAGAGTCATATAGACGTGCACTTCCAAAGCTAGTTTAGAACGACGCTATACTCATCCTCCTGCCGGGTCTCGCATCCTGGAACAACAGCAATGGCAAGTGTGGGTAAACAAGAACTTCCCTGTCACCGTCCTTGAGAATACCGGAGTACCTCTCAGGTGCCTGAAGTTACCCACCGTATCTGCGGAGTGGCCAATGGAATGTCAAAACAGATTGAATCTTTAGGTTCCTTATCAAATCTTCAGTAATCGTTTGTGGTTCTGGAATTACTTCCAGTTCTACCATACTCCCACTACTGTTTTCTGAAAAAATCCATTTTTAATAAAACTGTGGCGAGTCTAGAACAATATTGCTATTGTTCATCCAGATGGTAGAAAATCAACCCTCGTCATAGCCTGGGTCAACCCACAAACAGCTATTACAGAAACGTGCCTTGAGTTATCCGGAGTCTGGTTTTAAGCATAAGCCGGACAACTCCCCGTACCTTAACATCGTTAAGATATGAACTGTTCTATATCCAATATAGAACCAGAGGCACTGATTTAATTGAACCAGATTCAAATCATGCAGCTGTCTCCAGTGCATGTCAACTAAATGGAAGGAGGCCGATCAGCGTTACTCAACTTAGGAATGCTTCCAATTATGAGTAACCTGAAAGAGAAGCAATTTCTCTTTATCATTACTATCAACTGAATACCATACACAAGTATCTACATCTTCGATCACTTTGAAGAATCCCGATACTTGCTACACCTGGTTCTCTACTCTATTCAAATACCTATAACTCCTCAAAACTTAGACCCTGTGTTTCCACGAAACATATGTCTAAGAACTAGAGAAGTTAAAAGTAAACAGAATATAGTATGAGGACCAACCCCTCTGTCCTGATGGACACTGGACAACATACAATACTCTGTATAAGTCCTCTGAGTCTAACAACTCTTTCACTGTGTGTCGTAGGTTGAAAACTGTACTTATGGTTAAGAAGAATTACACCGCTGTTTGATGCTCCTTACCTAACCATCCACTGATATAGGTAAATGTCATCGACATAATATCAAAAGGTATATCTCACTCTATGAAAATAGACGTACAGATATATCAATTTGAAATTGGTGCACAACAGCGGATATTCAAAACCAAATATTTGCCGACCGGCAAACAGCCCAGATGATCTCCTCAAATATCACCGATTACAACGAATCCCGATATAATGAGGATGATCACCCTATTCCCAATAACTTACTCCCACTCAGCATCTGTAAAACCATACAGATGTGAGAATCATACCTGGTAAATACATACCCTGGAGCAAGTGTCCAACTGGGAAATCAGTTTTCCATTAACAGTACACGGTGAAACTGAAACATTGAAATGTTTCGTCGGGGTTATTCTGGTATTCTTAGTAATGCCTCTTCCATTATCCAGATTCACAACTGTAACCGTATATCTCTTTGCCATCTGTCCAAATCCCTTTATATGTCTTTAGTCATTACCGTCTGCACACCCCTTTAGGCCAATTGGTTTTCTTCCTTCCCTACCGTTCGGCACCAGCCTATGGTTTGGAAGAAGACTATCCAATAAGCATAAAGGGTGTACCGTCCTAATCCTAGGAGCACTCGCAAAGCGAGAGAAGGTGAAGATAAAAGACAACCGAATAAACCTTATTCCTATTTCTCCTGGACCAGAATCCATCCCCGAACTGGAACAAGTTCCTTTCGAGTTCGTATATAACCATACGATGGATTATCCAATAAAATGGGATCTTCGTAGTGATACGGAGTGTCCTGGAGAAATACAAAGGTGATTTTAGGATTGGCGAAGAAATACTTGGTTTGGTCGTGAATATCAGTCGCAATTTACTTTGCCCTCCTACTGATCCCTTGCTTTGTCTGAACTTAATACCTTCTGTACACCGTTTTAGGCTAACTGGTTTTCTTCATTCCCTACCGGTCGGCACCAGCCTATGGTTTGGAAGAAGACTATCCAATTTGCGTAATAGGTGTACTATCTCCTAAACCAAGGAGTACTCGTAATGAGAGAAGGTGAAAAGAAAAGACAACTGAATAATCCTATTCGTTTTCTCCAGAACCAGAAACCATCCTCGAAGTCCTTCGAGTTCGTATCTAACCATACGATGGTTTTGTCCAATGGAAGTGGACGTTCGTAGTAATACGGGGTGTCCTGGAGAAAAGGGTAAAAGTAGGAGTGGCAATGAGGTCTGCAACTCTGACAATCCAAAAGCCAGTGTTAAGAAGGTTCGGTCAACTTGGTCACTGAGTCATAGTCCAGGGTCGGGTCAATGGTCGCTGCCAGAGAGAGAGAAAAGAAACACTCAGCGTGCACTCTATCCTAGATCAGAATGGTTATCACTTTGTCTAATCTGGAAACCTCCCACTGTACCTCAAATTCTCCTCCAAACCTGAAAGAAGAATTAGTCGGGATCACCCGAGGAGTAAACCAACTCATCAGTGGGAATCGGGGTCCAACTATCATCGCATGATAACTTGACGGAATCCACTCAAGTCACCACACTCCAGAAGGTATGCGCATGCTTGGCAAGTTTCAGTTCTTTTGAAACTCCCGATGTGATTTTTACCCCAAGCGGTTTATGACCTTGACTAGGTCAACAAACCATAAACCGCCAGTCAAGTTCAACCCGTCATTATTCTGGATTGCATTAAACCCACCCGTACGTGCCCTTGACTAGGTCAACAAGGCCGCACGACTGTCTTAATCAATCCCACTTATGCAACAAACAAGTACCACTCAGCTACCGAACACTACGTCTTGACTAGGTCAACAAACGCAGCACGAATACCAAATAATACCTGTAGGAAATGACGGAGGGCTACGGCTGGTTTTTGGCGAAAAACCTTTAACGTAAAGAACTTGATATCGTTGAAGGAACTGCATAGCCTTTTATAAAATATAGTGACGAAAACCTTTACTAAAGAGGTCACTCCCGGTGAAGGGATCTCGGCTCTTTCCCCGTAGAATGAGGTGCAGGATATTCCAACTGAATACCACGATGCAAAGCAAAAGTAATCGGCTATAGTGAAGTTATTGCCCTGACGCAAACTTCTGTCCAAGGGGTCACTCCCGGTGAAGGGATCTCGGCCCTTGCCTCGTCGACTGAGGAGCAGGATATTCCAAATGAATACCACGATGCAAAACAAAAGTGAACGTCCTTGCAATAACAGCTTTTTGAAAAGTGTTCCAACAACATCATAATTAGGTTTGTTTAAACTTGCATTGATCCGAATCAATGCAGTCCCATCAATTGATCACACCACAAAGAACGAAAATATACTGACGTACGTATATGCCATCCGCATTCGCCACTGGGTCCCGTCATCACCCGTTAGGTTAGCTAACTAACGGCAGAGCGGGGACTGGACTAGCGCGGGTGTAAAACATATACAACATCTACTAATATATAGTATTTCGCTCAAGGCGTGAATAAAATGCAACATCACAGAAATGTACAGCATCACAGAACAATACAGATATCTGGAAGCCCCGGGTTTCACAGAGCCGCTGCTGAAACCCGACGTTCCCCTGGTCGTGTGGATAGCCTGTGCAATGAAATCCTAGACCCCTACGGGCGCGGCAAGTCACCCGCCAAAACCTGAAGCGAGGCAGCCCCCTCCAGCACCGTGAATGGACCACCCAGCACTTCACGGAATCCGGTAACTTGGGCACCCCTCCTGGGTCAACCTGTACCCCCTACGAGTGCGGCGAATAGCCCGCCAATCCTGGACTGAAGCCCCCTCCGTCTCAATGCCCTAAGATACGGGCCCGTTGCCCTCCAGAACCCGGCTATCCGTGCACCCCACCGCGGGGCAAACCTAGTACAGAATGTAAAATATACATACACCGGGTACATCGACCGCAACCAGGTCGTGCCCCAAAAAAATAATACAAACAGGCAGTGACGGCAGTCCACATGTCGGACGCTCGCCCCGCAATATCAAATGTACATAATACAACAGCACTGTACTAGCATTGCATCCAGGCTATCCCCACGACCGATCCGCAGCAACACAGCATAAACACAGAACATCAACGTGAAAATCACGTTCGCAAATCCGTCTAACCGGGCTATAGCAGTTAGACCGGATTTACCGATCGAGTGACATTCACGGTCGCAGATATAATGTAAATACTGTGAAAAATGTGTTTAAAAATTTCCGATTGACCAAAAATTAACAAGTGGGCCCCCAATCAAAACTGTAGCACTCACAGAAAACCTGGGCCCAATTTTAACATTCCAAAACCCCTAATTTCATCCCATAAGCCCACTGAAAAAAAATGAAGCAATGAACCCACAAACTTGCGGCGGAAGGGCGGCAGAAATGGGGTTCGTGCCGCGCTTCCGCGCTCTACCTTGAGGTTCACTGTCTCGTTTTTTCCCAGAGTTCTTAGAACTTCCTGCACATCTTTCTGAGACTACCTGAAAAAATTTTAGACTTCAAAAAATTTCAACAGAAACTGATGTGCTAGAAAAATACGGTTTTTGGAAATTTTGGTCGATCGGAAACGCAAACACATCAAACGAAGCTAGGTAAGATTAATGGCGTGGCTCTGATACCATGTTGTGCCACGGCAGCGCCCCGGCCGTCTTACTCGAGGCCAAATTGCGGAATCAAAAATTTTCCTTACTCGGAAACCGGCGCTACCGCGGACAAAGAAAACCCGGATCGTTAACCATTAACCTACGCTAGCTAACTAGAGATGGGGTGAGAAGTATACCGAGTGATCCGAGTCCTCCGGTCTTCTCATCATCGCCCCGATCTCCCGCGGAAAGTGTAGTCTCCATATCGTCGCCTCCTCGCCGGAAAGGGCACCACATCGCCTTCGTCTTTTACGGGCTCCCGCCTCAATACCGAGGCAACTCGAGCATGAAGCCGGCAACTCGACATGCTCAAGATGTGCTGTAGGAAGTGTAGTAGATAATGCTAATCTCATTTGGGGTTTGTAGTTGCCATGATGGAGGATTGGGGTTAAGAAAAATGGTGCTTTCATTTTTCTAAAACAAGAAGAAGAAGGAGATGAAGAATTCCTCACATAAGCAAGATGAACTCTCTCATTCTTTTTCTTTCTCTCTTTCTTTTTCTTCCTCTCTCTCTTTTTCTTCCTCTCTCTTTTCTTATAACCATGAAAGACTTTTTTCAAGTGAGAATGAGAATGGTGGAGGAATCAATATCATAACACAAAGGGAGGTGAGTGTAGGAGCTAAAGAAAGGTGACCACATCCTAGACAAGAAAACATTCAACCATGCTTCTTCTCCTATTCACTCCATAACCCTTCAAATCACAATAAAGCAAGCATGGTTGAAAGATAAGAAAGCTATCATAATCAATCATTATGCAAGAAAACCCTCCACTAAGAGTTATTTGCAAAACTGCAAATAACCCCCTCCATCGGAAAAGTCCGGCCGGGAAAGAACAAAGGAAAACCGGCCGGAACGGAATGCAAACTGGCAACTCCAGAAAACTGGTCCCGTAATAAATTACAGGAAAACCCCGACACTGTGCATACACACCCGCATCTGTATTCCGACCGGATACAAATGCAATGAGACAAAATCTACACTGTACTAGACTAGGACCGGCTTAAGCCAAAGCCGGCTAGTAAAATCCGTTCGATCCTGATCCGTGCAATACCGTACGTATCAGATCAAACCCTGCCATATAGCTATACGGCCACTAGTACAAAACTGTCCGATCCTGATCCGTGCAATACCGCACGTATCTGATCGGACCCTGCCATATCTCCATACGGCCTCTACAGCGTTTCGCCCGAAAGCTGAGTAACTGAAAGTGTGGTGGACTCTAAAGACTCGTCAATACTATGGCTGTGGATTTAACCACTAGCACGTCAGAGGTATAAGCCAATACGTGACGGGCCACCAGCTATCGACCAAAAGGGACGTCGATGAGGAAGCTCACCCCGACACCCTACTGAGCCTGTCAGTGACAATATCCGTACAGTCCGGTCCGTTCGTCTATGAGTATCGCATGGCGGGCCTAGGGGGTTGGTAAAAGTCAGACCCCCAAAAGCGGTACAAGTCGTGTCGGAGTGTAGCCCAGAACGCCCTGAGATACTACTGGAATACCTACCAGTAAATCTCCTGCCTCGGCCGAGGGCTTTGCGTAATGGCTCTCCTAGACACAGCGCGACCTCACCCCCAATACCGGGAGAAACGAACCCCTGAAGATCCGCTCACTGCCTCCATGTGGCTCGGGACTGTACCCAACTAAAACCTGTTTGCACGACTCCTTTGAGCCGTGGTAGGGTAGTAATCAAAGTACAGTGGGAACTCACACGAGACAAATGACGATCCTCAGGTCGATGAACTAACCTGTACACATGTCACCAGGGAACTGCTATCTGACGTCTGGTATAAGACCAACTGGCAGGTTCCCGGCGAGTCCTGTCCGGTGTACTCATAACCCAATGAGCACCTGTATACATCTTAGGTGAACCAACTGACACCAGTGGCTTGTGAGACCGGCCACCGCCCCTCGTCGGGGTCTCGACTGTATACACTAGTCTACTAATGGAGTATCGATGCCCAGTCTCGAAACTCCCACGACTAGGGACCTTTTAAGGATGTGCTTATAGACCCCAGCTCCCACGTATATGATCGCCATCATACTGCTGGTCGTCAAGCAAGAATCCAAGGGCCTCTATCAACGTGTAATAGCGACATGTCAGGTCACCTAAAGCAGTACACGATGATGAAGATAAACCAGATAGCATACTATCATCTCGAGTAAGACTGTCCTACCGGGATAGGTCCTCCCTCAATCATTGCAATCACGTGCCTGTGATCCAATAATTGACTCTGAGGGCACTATCTCCAACAATTTATGCGATTTCTGTGTGTAGATGTTCTTCTATTCACGAGTTGGCAACTCACCCCCGTTGTGCCCCAGTTTCTTGCACGTTTTGCCGTACAGGTTTCATTACGGCTTTGCATGCTCAGTTTCATTCGGGTGACTTGCTAGTAGGTGGGTTTTTCTTGTATCGTACCCATCATATTACCTTGTATAATATTATTCAGTTGTATCTAGTAAATTCCATCAACCAAACATGTATTTATTGAGATAGAGACCAGTATTGTTTATTCTTTCGACCTTAGAGTCGCTCGTTACATTTCTGGTGGTTTTGAGTTTCCTTTTTGAGTTTTGATCCTCGCCGTTGGCGTTGTATATTATATTGCTTGTGTGGTTGTAACCGTCGATTGACGAAGAGCTAGCTCCCGCTTGGGGATGCCTTTTTCTTGATTTCGTATACTATTCATGTTGTATCCCGTTTGGGGGCCAGTATTTACAAAGGAGACTCTGCCGAAATTTTCAGTAAATTTTTGATGTTTTTAAAAACCGCATAATTCGGCTTATGCTATTGAAACTACTTTCTTTAAGTTGGTTTTTCCTGCACTCTACTACTTTTCTTGGTTTGGATTTCTGGGTTTTCGGTTTACTTAGATTACGTACGCCTCGAGACGTTCGTAGTTTAAGTGCCGGTCATGTTCCATACTTTCGGATCGTGACAAGGTATTGGGCTATGGTGTTAGGGCTGGTGTGTGTGCTATGATGTCATGTGGCTGTGTAGGGTTGGCTGATGCAATGTTTCCTCCTGCTGGTTATCATTAAGGGGTATGTTGTTGTGTGAGGGTGAGAGGGAGAGATGTGAGGGAAGCATGAGATTTGAAATGAGATGGAACACGACCCATCCAAGAGCCACCTCTCTCTCTCTCTCCCCTTAATGTTAGCACACACAAGCCATCAAATCCTCTCTCTCTACACAAGGTCAACAAACCCTAATCACCCTTAGACAAGACCAAGTCCCTTGGTCAAACCAAATCAACATAACCAAAAGGTTTAAACCATCAAGCCCAATTAGACATGGTTAACCCTAGGCTACCATGACCAAAACATGAAACAAGTGTAGAAAATGTCATGTGCACATTTTTGCAAAAAAGCCAAAAATCCAATTAGCGATTTTTAATCGCGGTTAACACCAAAATAGCATTTACGTAACCATAAAAGCTTAAAAATGATATATTTCCACAAAATACCCTATTTTAGAGCTTCCAAAATTATATCCGGAATTTTCACCGTTTATCGGTATTTAATTATACCGACTATTAAAATATTCATTAAAATTAATATTAAATTATGAAAATTCCCAAAAATAATATTTTATTTTTTTGAAATGTTACAATTAGACAGTGTAGATTTTGTCTCTTTGCATTTGTATTCAGTAGGAATACAAATGCGGGTTTGTATATACAGTCGCGGGGTTTTCCTGTAATTTATTACGGGATCAGTTTTCTGAAGTTTCCAGTTTGCATTCTGTTCCGGCCAGTTTTTCTTTGTTTCTTCACGGCCGGACTTTCCGTTGGGCTAATTTGCAAGTTCGCAAATTAGCATTAGTGGAGGGGGTATTTGTGAAATGAAAGATTATGATAGAATCTTTTGATTCCATTCTTTTCTTTCATCATTTCTTGCATTAATAAGATTAGAGTTGATTAGAAATTGAGATGATATTGTTATCATCACTTTTGGATGTGGTCACCCTTTGCTTTTCCTACACTCACCTCCCTTCTTGTTTTTGATTTTTCCCTCCACCATTTGATGATTAGGGGCCGGCCACTTGAGAGAAATGGAGAGGGTTCATTTTTTCTGTGTGGCATTTTTCCTCATCTCATTCATTGCAAAAATGAGAGCACCACTATTTCTCCAAAGTTCTTCTCTCATTCCTCCATCATGGCAACTTCATAAACCCCAAAGAGGCTACCATTCTACACTACACCTACAGTACCCTTGGACGCGTCGGCTTGCCAACTTCGCGCCCGAGTTGCCTCGGTCCAGAGGTGGGAGCCTGTAAAAGAATTTGGCTACGTGGTGCCCTTTCCGACGAGGACGTGACGAACGGAGATTCCGCGGGAGATCGGGATGACGATGAGAAGACCGAAGGACACGGATCGCTCGGTATATCTCACTACCCATCTTTTTGTTTGCTATTAGTTAGGTTAATGGCCCGATCCGGGTTAAAAGTGCGCGGTGGTGCCGGTTTGCAAGTTTCGCAAAGTTTTTCGTTTCCGCATTTCCAGTGTCAGATTGACGGCCGGGGCGCCGCCGTGCACTTACATTGGTATCAGAGCCACGCCATTAACCTAGTCTAGCTTGCTCTAGTATGTTTAGAACTCGATCGAACAAAATTCCCAAAAACCGTATTTTCTTACATCAGGTTTCTGTCGAAATTTTTTTAGCTCCAAAAATTTTTCAGGGTGTTGCAGAAATATGTGCAGGGTGTTCTAAGACTTCTGGAAAAATTTGGTGGCATGATTCGAATTTTCCACCACGGAACCGCGGCCAAACACATGCATTAGCCGCGGTTCCGCGACCATAATGACCCCTTGTTGCACCATTTTTTTCCAGTGGGTCTTAGTCTGTGAAATGGGGGTTTTGGAATATTATTTTTGGGCCCAGATTTTTTGTGAGTGCTACAGTAGTGCTTGGGGCCCACTTCAGTGAATTTGTTCGATCGGAAATTTTAAACATGTTAGTTCACGGTATTTACATTATATCTGCGACCGTGAATGTCACTTGATCGGTAAATCCTGTCTAACTGCTACAGCCCTTTTAGACGGATTTGCGAACGTGACATTCACGTTGATGTTCTGTGTTGTGCTGTGATGTTGCGGATTGGTCGTGGGGGATAGCCTGGATGCGATGTTAGTACAGTTTTGTTTTATATGTACATTTGATATTGCGGGGCGAGCGTCCGACATATGGACTGCCGTCGCTGCCTGTTTGTATTATTCTTTTGGGGCACGACCGGGTCGAGGTCGATGTACCCGTTGTATGTATATTTTACTTTCTGTACTAGGATTACCCCACGGAGGGGTGCACGGATAGCCGGGTTCTAGAGGGCAACGGGCCCGCATCTCATGGCATTGAGAAGGAGGGGGCTTCACTCTAGAATTGGCGGGCTATTCGCCGCACTCGTAGGGGTATAGGTTAACCCAGGAGGGGTGCCCAAGTTACCGGATTCCATGAAGTGCTGGGTGGTCCATTCACGTTGCTGAAGAGGGCTGCCTCGCTTCAGCTTTTGGCGGGTAACTTGCCGCGCCCTTAATGGTCTAGGATTCCATTGCACAGGCTATCCATACGACCAGGGGAACTGTTGGATATATGTATGCCCTAGAGGCCATTATGTGATAGTGGATGTATCTATACATGTTTATATATTCAGTATGCATTCTTGCTCGACATGATAGTATGCTATCTGGTTCTTCTTTATCTGACATGTTGATTTGATCATGCTTATTATTCACTCATACATGCTAATAAAGCCCTGAGGATATTGGCTTGACTGCTCTGATTATGATGAAGATCATACTAGTGGGACATCTGTAGTCTATAAGCATATACTGGAAAGTCCCTAGTCGTAGGTATATCGAGATGGGGCATTGATATACCAGAGTAGACTAGCGTATATGATACTAGACCCATACGATGGGCGATGAATGTTCCCACATTCATCGATGTTTGACATCAAGATCATATACGGGTGCTCAGTGGTGACTGGGTACACTGGACGGACTCACCGAGAACTCCTATATGGAATTATATCTATCGTCGGATAGCAGTTCTCAGGCGACACTGGTACAGGTTAGTCTGTAGACCCGAGATCGTCATGGAGTCTTGTGTGTTCTCCCACAGTACTTTGATTGCCACCTACCACGGCTCTACTGAGTCGTGCAAACAGGTGGCCGTTGGGTACAGTCCCGAGACACACGAAGGCAATGAGCGATAGGAAGGGGTTTCGTCTCTCCCGGTATTGGGAGTTGATGCTGTACTGTGCCCGACTGGTTATATCAGTAAGTCCCTGGCCAGGGCTGCTGAGAATTGCTGATAAGTGTTATCAGTAGTTTCTCGATCTGTTATAGACCATTCACCGGCACGACTTATTGAGTTATTAGGGTCGACGTGACCATCCCTAGGCTCGATATGCAGCATATCTGACGAAGAGACCGGACTGTACGGTAGTGTTGCCGGTTGGCTCGACGGGAGTTGTAGCAGGTTCGCTTGTTTTCTTCTGATCGCTCAATACCCGGGTGGCCGTTACGTTTAGCTGACCGCTTGCGGCTTGAGGGTACCTGATATGATCATCACTCTCTGCCGGCGTATTGACGAGTCTTAGAGTCCCACAATGGAGTTAGCCAGTCCAGACGAAATGTTGTGGTGCGCGTATGCGATATGCGCATGCACCCGATTAAATTGCGCGTATAGGATACCCAACATTGATCGGGCGGCTTGCTTTTGGTGGGGTCATATGTGATATGGCCGGATTGATGAATCAAGTGTTGATTTATCATTTAACCATTAGTTTTCTCACTTAAAACCTTTCTAGTATATGATGGATGTATGCATGCATGCATGTGTTTCTTTCTTTCATTCTAGTTTCATGCACATGTGGATGTGCATACATGCATACATACATACACCCATCTATCATGGTTGTTAGCACATGGAAATGGTGGCAATATAAGACTCACACCATGGATTAAATGATGGATTATTATTTGATTTTGTGTTTAAAACCAAAATTGAAAAGAAAAGGATAATCTTCACTAGCTTCTACATTCTTCTTCTAACCTAACCAAGCTCACCTACCTCTAACCTTGAGTTATCCTTCTCTTTATCATTTAAAACTCAAGTTAAATTATGTCTCCATCACTTAACCATGGTTGGTCATGAGAAGAAATAAAATATATATAGATATATTTCATTTCTTTTCTAGGTAATCATAGAAACCCTTGTTAAATGAAAGCCTCCATCTTCATCCTCCTTCTTCCTTTTGCTCTCTAGTTTTTTCTAGTGAGTAATACACACTTAAAGAAAGGTTTTTGAAGTGAGATTCTAAACCACAACTTCATTCTACACAAGTTTAGCCGACTTGTTTAGAGTGTTCTCTTCGGTTTTACGAAGTTGCGAGCTTGGACGGAGAACTCCGTGGTGGATCGTCGTGGACGCGAGAGGACTTCAAGAGGACCTCCATTCAACACCCAAGACACCAAGGAGTCCAGCAATAGGGAGCTACAAAGGTTGTAGTCTCGAAACCCTAACTTTATAAGTCTTAAGTTTCGAAACCCTAATTTTCTAGGATCGATTCCTTTGCATGCTTGTTTAGCACCATCAAAATTAAAACTTTAAGGCATGTGATGTTTCAAAACTCTTCATAGGGTGCTAGACAAACCTCACATTGGTATCAGAGCCGACCTAGAACATTAGGCGACCTTTTTACGAAGTTAAAACTCCGATCGAACCGAAATACGCCATTTTAGAGTGCTCTCTGGAAATTTTCTAAAATTTGACATTTTTCAGAATTAAAAATATGTAAAAAATTCAGCAGGTAAAAATAAGGATTACGGTACAAAATTTATTCCATGAACAGTAATTGTTGCCGCGGAAATGCGGCCTAAGCTTGCTTAGGCCGCGGTTCCGCGGCCGTATACATCAATTCATGAATAATTTGTTTACAGTAATTCTGGAATCTGCTTGTATATTTTTTTGGGTATTTTTAATCTGTATTTAGTTTTGAAAAATTCTGGAGATAGTTTTGGACTCGTCGATTCGATCGGAATTTTGATTTCGTGGTTTTTCCGGGTAAAGTAGAAAGTATTGAAGTGTTTGAACGAGTATCATTTGCTCACTATTCACGGGGTTTAAATACTTTGGAGATGCGTGCAAGTCTTTTTGTGGTGGACCCTCTAGAAGACAACAAAGCTTAACTCGATTATGTGACCGTCTTGAACTGCCCTTTGAACCTTAGGGTTTGGGGCAGTACGGCGTGCCACATGTGAGGCGTTCGCTTGACCCTTCTACGGCTGGACCGCTACTACTGTGTCACACTCCGGATTTTTGAACCCTGCTCAAGTGTTGAGCTTTAGTGAATCTTGGGTACTTGATCATTCGTTCGAAAACTTTAATACTGTCTGTTTATCTGGAATGTGATACAATATGTGGAATTCATATAGTTTAGGCATGAAATACGAAATATGTGATATTTCGCATTTATGATGTCTAAAGAGAATGCGGATTCCAAATATTGTAGTTTTACACTTTCTTTTCTGTGACCGTAAGTGTAGTATGTACGATATCGCCGGTTTCGTTGCTATACATCAACGACAATTGGCGTATGCATACTTACTTACGTTGATGATATGAGATATTATGTGTTGCTGAGATATGATGTGCAGGATTGTCGCGATTGAATAGCCGGGGGGGTTTTATGTGAGATGAGAGTTTTATATTTTCATTCATGTAAATTCAAATGTAATGTAATATTCTTTTATTTGGGGCACTCACGGGTTGAGGTTGTGTCACCAGTGTTGTATATTATTTACTTTTCCGCATTAGGATGGACCCAAGGAGGGGAGCACAGGTGACCGGGTTCTGGGGTTCAGTGGGAGGCCATCTCGAGGAGTCGAGACCGGGTCTCCTAAACTCCAGAATTGGTAGGGTCACTTTCCGCTTTCGTAGGGGTCCAAGGTGTGGGCTTGGCTATTCATCGCGACTATGGAATCCGTATTTTCTATTCTGGCTACATACTAAATACGGACGTCCTAGTATATCCCACGTTATATCTATATTTCTGCTGCCTGTGTTCTGTGATATCTGAGACGAATGACATATTATATATATGATATATAGTAGACGTTGCTTATGTTTTACACCCGCGCTAGTCCCGTCCCGGTATGCCGTTAGTTAAGTAACCTAACGGTGCATAACGGAACATTGCGGCGAATGCGGATGGCATAAGCGTACGTGTTATTTTCGTTTCTTTTCTGTGATTGGCTTAAGGACTTAAATGATGGGATTACATTAATGTGATTAATGTAAAGAAAATAAACCTAAAAAGATGTTGTAGAATCGGATTTGAAAACTACTCGGCTATTTATGAAAAAGCTATATTTCAAAACTGCGGAGCTTAAGCCACTCCTTTTGAAAACCATTTGATTCTACAACGATATCAAGTTCAAAACGTTAAAGATTTTCTTAAAAATCATCTGCAACCCTCCATCATTTTAGGAAGTAGAGTACTTAGTATTCGTGCTACGTTTGTTGACTATAGTTAAGGCGTAGTGTACGGTAGCTAAGTGATGTCTTCCTACATTGCATATGATGCAGATTAATTAGGACATTCTTATGACTTTGTTGACCTTAGTTAAGGGTCATATGAGTGGGTCTAATTAATTAAGAAATGACGGGTAGAACTTGACTGGTACTTATGATTTGTTGACCGTAGTTAAGGTCATAAGTGCCAGGGGTAAAAACCACATCGGGAATTTCAATAGTTGAAATTTGCAATGAGATTGCTTACCTTCCATGTGATGGTTGGATCCCGATCCCACTGTAGGCAATAGTTGCTCCTAGGAGAGTTTTACAATTTACAATTAGCTAACTCATTAGGTGTCTAGAAAGGTGTTAACGGGGCTCCGCCTCTGGGAAAACTAGGTTTACTCTAATTAGGTCCGTGCGAAAGCACGGGGAACCTCCCTCAAGTACCGACGCTGGCCTGGCTGAACGGTTAGCGAAGTTGTAGACTGTAATTAATCCTGGCTAGTTTTTCTTTTTAAGGTTTGAAAGAAAAACTCGATAAAAGCAGTGGGAAATATCGATTAGACAAGATAATAACCAATCTAATCTATGCAAGAGCTTTCGCTGAGTGTATTCTTTTCTCTCTCTTAATGGCAGATACCCATGACTGGACTCAAGCTTCTACTAGATAAAAACAAACTGAATGGGACCAACTATAAAGACTGGCTGAGGAATCTGAAAATCGCCTTGACTTATGATAAAGTTTCATATGTCCTCACGGCTTCAGCCCCGCCCGTCCCTGGTCCAAAATCCTCAGTTGCGGACATTGAAGTCCGCAAGACATGGGACGCTGACTGTGCCACGGCCAAATGCCTCGCGCTTGCATCGATGGACAACACACATCAAAAGCAGCATGAGGACATGGACATTCACGGTATATTGCTCCATACAAAGGAGTTGTATAGGGAGCAATCCCGCGTATTACGATACGAAGCATCAAGGAAATTGTTTCAGATGCGGATGGCCCCTGGCACACCAGTAGGAGACCATGTTCTGAAAATGATAGCTCTCATAGAAGAGCTTGAGGACCTTGGATGGACGATGGACAATGAACAATATATAGATATTATTCTGCAGTCCCTCCCCTCCACCTTTGCTCAGTTCATAGTGAACTTCAACATGCATGGAAAGGAGAAGGAACTCCCTGAACTCCTTAATATGTTAAGGAGTGCAGAGAGCACTATGAAGTTAGCAAAAATTCCCGTTATGACTATTGGACAGTCTTCCTCTTCTCGCCCGAAAGCTAAGGCCAAGGGAAAGAAAAAGAAGAAACCCACTAATCCTAAGGGCGGAGTTAAAAAGGCGAAGGGAAAAGGAAAGTCCAAGGCTGGAGACTCAGGGAAGGGCGAATGTTTTCATTGCCACAAGACAAGACATTGGAAGCGCAATTGCACGGAGTATTTAAGTCTCAAGAAGAAGCATGGTGATGCTTTTGCTTCAGGTGCGTTTGTGACTGAAAACTGTTTTTCAATAAACTCTGCTTCCTGGGTATTAGATACCGGTTCAGGTTCTCACATTTGCAATTCTATGCAGGGGCTGAGAAATAGCAAGGTTTTGAAGACAGGTGACCATACTCTCCGTGTTGGAAATGGTTCCAATGTACATACAGTCGCAGTGGGAGAGTATCACTTGGGGTTACCATCTGGATGTATTTTGGTTTTGAATCCATGTTATTTTGTACCAAGTATGCTTTGTAATATAATATCCATTTCTTTGTTGGACAATGAAGGATATAATTTTGTGTTGCAGAACAATGTTATGAACATTAACCTGAATCAAATGTTGGTTGGGTATGGTACGCTTAATAACGGTATATATGTCCTAAATCAACACACAGTTTTCAGTATACAACAAACTAATAAAAGAAAACTTTCAGAATTAAATGAAGCTTTTCTTTGGCACTGTAGACTTGGTCATATTAACGAAACAAGACTAAACAAGTTACACAAAGATGGATATTTAAATTCTTTTGAATATAAATCTTATGCGACTTTCCAGTCTTGTATCAAGGGTAAAATGACCAAAACTCCGTTTACCGGACACGGAGAAAGAGCTACTCAACTCCTGGGCCTCATACATAGTGATGTATGTGGGCCTATGTCTACACAGGCTAGAGGCGGTTTTTCATACTTCATTACATTCACTGACGATTTCTCAAGATTCGGTCATGTATTTTTATTAAAACACAAGTCCGAAGCTTTCGAGAAATTCATTGAATATAAACAAGAAGTAGAAAAACAAACCGGCTTGAGTATCAAGATGCTTCGATCAGATCGAGGTGGTGAGTATCTCAGTGCAGAATTTGCAAACTTCTTAAAAGAGAATGGGATTCTCTCTCAGCTCACTCCTCCTTACACACCACAGCACAACGGTGTGTCAGAACGAAGGAATAGGACCCTATTAGATATGGTCCGGTCCATGATGAGTGACGCTGAGTTACCCGTCTCGTTTTGGGGGCATGCATTGGAGACTGCAGCATTTCTGCTAAACAGAGTTCCAACCAAAACCGTGTCCACCACACCATATGAGATATGGCATGGAAAGAGACCATCTCTTAAAAGAATTAAGATTTGGGGTTGCCCGGCCTATGTTAAAAAGCAGAATCCGAACAAACTCGAGACACGGTCAGTCATGTGTAACTTTGTAGGATATCCAAAGAATTCTTATGGATATCTATTCTACCACAAAGAGGAACAAAAAGTGTTCGTTTCTCAGTATGCCACATTCTTAGAAAAAGAGTTTTTCACAAATAAAGATGATGGCAAGGTGGTAGATCTAGAAGAGGTTCTAGAGACACAAACTACAAATGACGATTTGGTTGAACCGGCTGTTGCAGCAGAAACTGAAGAACCTCGGCCACTCCGTAGGTCTGGTAGGACTTCTCGCCCACCGGAGAGGTACTACGGTTTCCTCATTGATGGTAACGGAGAAGATTGCATCATGGATGATGATGATCCTACCAGTTTTCAGCAAGCTATCACGAGTAAAGACTCTGTGAAGTGGCTGGATGCCATGAGATCCGAAATGGAGTCTATATACACCAACAAAGTATGGACTTTGGACGTTGTGCCCCCTGGGGTAAAACCTGTGGGGTGCAAATGGATCTTTAAAAGAAAGATTGGTGTAGATGGGCAGGTAGAGACCTATAAGGCAAGACTTGTGGCGAAGGGTTTTCGTCAAAGACCAGATTTGGACTATGACGAGACTTTTTCTCCCGTAGCCATGCTTAAATCCATTCGGATCCTACTTGCTATTGCTGCTCACTACGACTATGAAATCTGGCAGATGGACGTTAAAACCGCATTTCTAAATGGAAATTTAGAAGAATGCGTTTATATGGATCAGCCAGAGGGCTTCATTGACAGTGGGAGCAGCGGGAAAGCATGTAAATTGCTTAAATCCATATATGGGTTAAAGCAGGCATCACGGAGTTGGAACATCTGTTTCGATGATGTCATCAAAGAGTTTGATTTCATCAAAAATCCAGATGAACCTTGTGTTTATAAGAAGGCTGTAGGGAGAGCTGTCACATTCCTCGTATTGTACGTGAACGACATTCTTCTGATAGGAAATGATATTCCTATGCTACAGTCGGTCAAATATTTCTTATCACTGAGGTTCTCCATGAAGGACCTGGGTGATACCACATACATTCTGGGCATAAGGATCTATAGGGATAGATCCAAAAGGTTATTGGGATTGTCCCAAACCAGGTACATTGACACCATCCTAAAAAGGTTTCGTATGGAAGACTCCAAACGGGGTGCCTTACCTGCTTGCCATGGGTCATTCTCTCCAAGGATTCTTGCCCAAAGACCGATGAAGAGAGAGCTCGCATGAGTATTATACCCTATGCTTCGGCAGTAGGATCTATAATGTATGCGATGTTATGTACACGCCCAGATGTAGCTTATGCACTTAGTGTTGTAAGCAGGTATCAATCCAACCCAGGGGAGAATCACTGGACAGCTGTGAAGAACATTCTTAAGTACTTGCGAAGGACTAAAGAATTGTTCTTGGTGTATGGTAATGGAGATCTCCAAATGGAGGCCTTTACCGATTCGAGCTTTCAGAGCGATAAGGACGACGGCAAATCTATCTCTGGGTTTGTATTTACCCTCAATGGAGGGGCGGTGAGTTGGAAGAGTTCCAAACAAGATACCGTTGCAGACTCTACGATGGAAGCTGAGTATATTGCTGCAAATGATGCCGCCAAGGAAGCCGTCTGGATGAAGAAGTTCGTCTCGGAGCTAGGAGTAGTTCCAAACATTATTGATCCAATACCTCTGTATTGTGACAATAATGGGGCTATGGCGTTAGCCAAGGAGCCCAGATCCCATCAGCGGTCCAGACACATCCTGAGGCGTTTTCATTTGATCCGGGAGATTGCAGATCGCCGCGAGATCGAGATTAGGAGGGTAGACACAAAGAATAACGCCGCGGATCCATTCACCAAGGCCCTCCCTCAGCCGCAGCATGAACGACTTTTTGAGATGTTGGGTATTAGATACGCCAATAATTGGCCTTAGTGCAAGTGGGAGATTGTTGGATATATGTATGCCCTAGAGGCCATTATGTGATAGTGGATGTATCTATACATGTATATATATTCAGTATGCATTCTTGCTCGACATGATAGTATGCTATCTGGTTCTTCTTTATCTGACATGTTGATTTGATCATGCTTATTATTCACTCATACATGCTAATAAAGCCCTGAGGATATTGGCTTAACTGCTCTGATTATGATGAAGATCATACTAGTGGGACATCTGTAGTCTATAAGCATATACTGGAAAGTCCCTAGTCGTAGGTATATCGAGACGGGGCATTGATATACCAGAGTAGACTAGCGTATATGATACTAGACCCATACGATGGGCGATGAATGTTCCCACATTCATCGATGTTTGACATCAAGATCATATACGGGTGCTCAGTGGTGACTGGGTACACTGGACGGACTCACCGAGAACTCCTATATGGAATTATATCTATCGTCGGATAGCAGTTCTCAGGTGACACTGGTACAGGTTAGTCTGTAGACCCGAGATCGTCATGGAGTCTTGTGTGTTCTCCCATTGTACTTTGATTGCCACCCTACCACGGCTCTACTGAGTCGTGCAAACAGGTGGCCATTGGGTACAGTCCCGAGACACACGAAGGCAATGAGCGATAGGAAGGGGTTTCGTCTCTCCCGGTATTGGGAGTTGATGCTGTATTGTGCCCGACTGGTTATATCAGTAAGTCCCTGGCCAGGGCTGCTGAGAATTGCTGATAAGTGTTATCAGTAGTTTCTCGATCTGTTATAGACCATTCACTGGCACTACTTATTGAGTTATTAGGGTCGACGTGACCATCCCTAGGCTCGATATGCAGCATATCTGACGAAGAGACCGGACTGTACGGTAGTGTTGCCGGTTGGCTCGACGGGAGTTGTAGCAGGTTCGCTTGTTTTCTTCTGATCGCTCAATACCCGGGTGGCCGTTACGTTTAGCTGACCGCTTGCGGCTTGAGGGTACCTGATATGATCATCACCCTCTGCCGGCGTATTGACGAGTCTTAGAGTCCCATAAAGGAGTTAGCCAGTCCAGACGAAATGTTGTGGTGCGCGTATGCGATATGCGCATGCACCCGATTAAATTGCGCGTATAGGATACCCAACATTGATCGGGCGGCTTGCTTTTGGTGGGGTCATATGTGATATGGCCGGATTGATGAATCAAGTGTTGATTTATCATTTAACCATTAGTTTTCTCACTTAAAACCTTTCTAGTATATGATGGATGTATGCATGCATGCATGTGTTTCTTTCTTTCATTCTAGTTTCATGCATATGTGGATGTGCATACATGCATACATACATACACCCATCTATCATGGTTGTTAGCACATGGAAATGGTGGCAATATAAGACTCACACCATGGATTAAATGATGGATTATTATTTGATTTTGTGTTTAAAACCAAAATTGAAAAGAAAAGGATAATCTTCACTAGCTTCTACATTCTTCTTCTAACCTAACCAAGCTCACCTACCTCTAACCTTGAGTTATCCTTCTCTTTATCATTTAAAACTCAAGTTAAATTATGTCTCCATCACTTAACCATGGTTGGTCATGAGAAGAAATAAAATATATATAGATATATTTCATTTCTTTTCTAGGTAATCATAGAAACCCTTGTTAAATGAAAGCCTCCATCTTCATCCTCCTTCTTCCTTTTGCTCTCTAGTTTTTTCTAGTGAGTAATACACACTTAAAGAAAGGTTTTTGAAGTGAGATTCTAAACCACAACTTCATTCTACACAAGTTTAGCCGACTTGTTTAGAGTGTTCTCTTCGGTTTTACGAAGTTGCGAGCTTGGACGGAGAACTCCGTGGTGGATCGTCGTGGACGCGAGAGGACTTCAAGAGGACCTCCATTCAACACCCAAGACACCAAGGAGTCCAGCAATAGGGAGCTACAAAGGTTGTAGTCTCGAAACCCTAACTTTATAAGTCTTAAGTTTCGAAACCCTAATTTTCTAGGATCGATTCCTTTGCATGCTTGTTTAGCACCATCAAAATTAAAACTTTAAGGCATGTGATGTTTCAAAACTCTTCATAGGGTGCTAGACAAACCTCACAGGAACGTCGGGTTTCAGTAGCGGCTCTATGAAACCCGGCGATCCCAGATATCTGTATTGTTCTGTGATGCTGTACATTTCTGTGTTGTTGCATTTTATCACGCCTTGAGCGATATTATATATTGATATATATACTAGTAGATGTCGTATATGTTTTGCATCCGCGCTAGTCCAGTCCCCGCTCTGTCGTTAGTTAAGTAACCTAACGGGTGATGAGGGACCCAGTGGCGAATGCGGATGGCATATACGTACATCATTATTTTTGTTCTTTATTGGTGTGATCAATTGATGGGACTGCGTTGATTCGGATCAATGCAAGATAAACAAACCTATTCTGATGTTGTTGGAACATTTTTCAAAAAGCTGTTATTGCAAGGACGTTCACTTTTGTTTTGCACAGTGGTATTCGGTTGGAATATCCTGCTCCTCAGTCGACGAGCCAAGGGCCGAGATCCCTTCACCGGGAGTGACCCCTTGGACAGAAGTTTGCGCCAGGGCAATGACTTCACTATAGCCGTTTACTTTAGCTTTGCATCGTGATATTCAGTTCGAATATCCTGCACCTCATTCTACGGGGAAAGAGCCGAGATCCCTTCACCGGGAGTGGCCTCTTTAGTAAAGGTTTTCGTCACTATATTTTTACAAAGCTATCCAGTTCCTTCAACGATATCAAGTTCATTACGTTAAAGGTTTTCGCCAGAAACCATTCGTAGCCCTCCGTCATTTCAGACGGGTAGCACGTAGTATTCATGCTATGTTTGTTGGCCTTAGTCAAGGCATAGTGTATGGTAGCTGCTTGTTACCTTTCTGCTGCATAGAAAGATGCGTTGGTTTGGGACAGTCGTATAGCCTTGTTGGCCCTAGTCAAGGGCTTGTACGGGTGGGTTCAAATTAACCTGGACAATGACGGGTAGAACTTGACATGTGACTTATGATTTGTTGGCCTTAGTCAAGCTCATAAGAGCATGGGGCAAAAAATCCACATCGGGAGTTTCTAAAGAAACTGAAACTTGCCAGATATGCGCATACCTTCTGGAGTGTGATAACGTGAGCGGATTCCGTCACGTTATCATGCGATGAGAGTTGGATCCTGATTCCCACTGATGAGTTGGTTTACTCCTCGGGTTATCCCAACTAATTCTTCTTTTAGGTTTGGAGAAGAATTTGACGTTACAGTGGGAGGTTTCCAGATTAGATAAAGTGATAACCATTCTGATCTAGGTTAGATTGCACGCTTAGTGTTTCTTTTCTCTCTCTCTTTGGCAGCGACCATTGACCCGACCCTTGACTATGACTCAGTGACCAAAATTAACCGAACCTTCTTAAACACTGGCTTTTGGATTGTCAGAGTTGCAAACCTCATTGCCACTCCTACTTTTACCCTTTTCTCCAGGACACCCCGTATTACTACGAACGTCCACTTCCATTGGACAAAACCATCGTATGGTTATATATGAACTCGAAGGAATTTATTCGAGGATGGTTTCTGGTTCTGGAGAAAACGAATAGGACTATTCAGTTGTCTTTTCCTTTTACCTTCTCTCAGGTTGCGAGTGCTCCTTGGATTAGGACAGTACACCTATTACGCAAATTGGATAGTCTTCTTCTAAACCATAGGCTGGTGCCGACCGGTAGGGAATGAAGAAAACCAATTAGCATAACGATGGTGTACAGAAGGTATCAAGTAAAGACATAGAAAGGGATTTGAAGGAGGGCAAAGTAAATTGCGACTGATATTCACGACCAAACCAAGTTTTTCATTAGCACTCCCATTTCACCTTTGTATTTCTCCAGGACACTCCGTATCACTACGAAGATCCACAGTTTATTGGATACTCCATCGTATGGTTATATACGAACTCGAAAGGAACTTGTTCCAGTTCGGGGATGGATTCTGGTTCAGGAGAAATAGGAATAAGCTTTATTCGGTTGTCTTTTATCTTCACCTTCTCTCACATTACGAGTGCACCTGGGATTAGGACGGTACACCCATTATGCTTATTGGATAGTCTTCTTCCAAACCATAAGCTGGTGCCGAACGGTAGGAAAGGAAGAAAACCATTTGGCCTATAGGGGTATACAGAAGATAATGACTAAAGACATATAAAGGGATTTGGAGAGATGGCAAAGAATTATACGGTTACAGTTGTGAATCTGGATAATGGAAGAGGCATTACTAGGAATACCAGGATACCCTTACGAAACATTACAATATTTCAGTTTCACTGTGTACTGTTAAAAGAAAACTGATTTCCCAATTAGACACTTGCTCCAGGGTATGTATTTACCAGGAATGATTCTCACATCTGTATGGTTTTACAGATGATGAGTGGGAGTAAGTTATTGGGAATTAGGTGATCATCCTCATTATATCGGAATTCGTTGTAATTGGTGATATTTGAAGAAGTCTCCTGGGTTGTTTGCCGGGCGGCAAATATTTGGTTTTGAATATCCGTTGTTATGCACCAATTTCAAATTGATATATCTGTACGTCTATTTTTATAGAGTGAGATATACCTTTTTTTGAAATTATGTCTATGACATTTACCTATACCAGTGGATGGTTAGGTAAGGAGTATTGAACAGCGGTGTAATTCTTCTTAACCATAAGTGCAGTTTTCAACCTACGACACACAGTGAATGAGTTATTAGACTCAGGGGACTTGTACAGAGTATTGTATGTTGTCCAGTATCCATCAGGACAGAGGGGTAGGTACTCGTACTATATTCTGTTTACTTGTGACTTCTCTAGTTCTTAGACAGATGTTTCGTAGAAACACAAGGTCTGAGTTTTGAGAAGTTATGGGTATATGAATAAAGTAGAGAACCAGGTATTGCAAATATCGGGATTCTTCAAGGTGATTGAAAATGTAGATACTTGTGTATGGTATTTAGTTGATAGTAATGATTAAGAGAATTTGCTTCTCTTTCAGGTTACTCATAATTGAAAGTACTCCTAAGTTGAGTAATGTTGATCGGCCTCTTTCCATTTAGTTGACATGCACTGAAGAAAGCTGCATGATTTGAATCCGGTTCAATTAAATCAGTGCCTCTGTTTCTATATTGGATATAGAACAGTTCATATCTTGACATTGTTAAGGTACGGGGAGTTGTCCGGCTTATGCTTAAAACCAGACTCTGGATAACTCAAGGCACGTTTCTGTAATGGCTGTTTGTGGGTTGACCCGGGCTATGACGAGGGTTGATTTTCTACCATCTGGAAGATCAATAGTGATATTGTTCTTGACTCGCCACAGTTTTAATAAAAATGGATTTTTTCAGAAAATAGTAGTGGGAGTATGGTAGAACTGGAAGTGATTCCAGAACCGCAAACGATTACTGAAGATTTGATAAGAACCTAAAGATTCAATCTGGTTTGACATTCCATTGGCCACTCCGCAGATATGGTGGGTAACCTCAGGCACCCGAGAGGTACTTCGGTATGCTCAAGGACGGTGGCAGGGAGGTTCTTGTTTACCCAGACTTGTCATTGCTGTTGTTCCAGACTGTGAGACCCAGCAGGAGGATGAGTATAGCGTCGTTCTGAACTGGCTTCAGAAGTATACGTGTAAATGACTCTGCCAGAGGGTTGTCGTAGTCAGTGGGAGCAGCGGAAGCATGGTGGACAAGTGGCTTATGTCTATTTATAGACTAAAGCAGATATAGCGGAGATAGATCATCTATTTCTGATGTGACAGTCATAGGTTTGACTTCATCAGAATATGGGATGGATCTGTTACGAAGGTAGTAGGGTGTGATGTCCTAGTATTTGGATGACATACACAGAGTAGGAAGTGAAATTCCTATACTACGATCGGTTATTCTTTGGTTGTCACACAGTGGTTTCTCCACATAGGACTTGGATATTATATCAGACATTCTGGTTACTAGATCTATGGTTTTAGATCTAGATTTTGGTAGTTTCCCAATCTGGGTACTTAGACAGCATTCTATGAGTATTTAGAATGAACGACTCCTGGCACGGTAGTGTACCTGCAGGTGATGGAGTCACCCTCTCTAAAGGTGTCTTACAGACTAAAGGGGAGAGGGATGTGCATGATTGGCAGATCACTTGCTTAGGCAATTGAGTCAATCATGAGATGTCAAGTACCACACCAGATGTTGTTTTTACAGGAGATGCAATAAGTTGATATTGATCCAATCCTGGAGAAACAGTCGGAAGCAGTTTTAGAACATAAGTTGATGTTCTAGGGATATGATACCAGCATTCTCCTTCGGGAGACAGTTATCATTCCAGGCTTCCAAGATGACCTGGATGGCAGAGTGGCTGTCAGAGTTATAGTTTTCCCTCTGACGAGGGGCAGTATTTTGGACAGGTGGTCCAGGTGGATACTGAGGGAAGGATGGCGCAGGATACTGATTAAGTTCAGTTGACGATACAATCTAAGAAGTTTGGATTTGAAGTTCATTTATGAGCTAGGTCCCATCAGACATCCAGACACATTCTAAGACAGGTATTGCTCATTTCGGGAGATGGCCTTCTCCGCGAACTTGAGATATAGAAAGACATAGAAAGAAACATCACAGTGGATCTACTCACTGAGGCTATTTCTCGAACGCAATAGTTTCGCAAACGAGCTTTGTGAGACTAACTAGTAGAGGAGTTGGGTGTTCGGTATCACACGGGCTGTGAGTATGCGACATCGCAATAATTAGCCTTGAGTGCAAGTGGGAGATTGTTGGAGATAGTGCCCTCAGAGTCAATTATTGGATCACAGGCACGTGATTGCAATGATTGAGGGAGGACCTATGCCGGTAGGACAGTCTTACTCAAGATGATAGTATGCTGTCTGGTTTATCTTTATTATCGTGTACTGCTTTAGGTGACCTTACGAATCGCTATTACACGTTGATAGAGCCCCTAGGATTCTTGCTTGACTACCAGCAGTATGAGGGCGATCATATACGTGGGAGCTGGGGTCTATAAGCACATCCTTAAAAGGTCCCTAGTCGTGGGTGTTTCGAGACAGGGCATCGATACTCCATAGTAGACTAGTGTATACAGTCGAGACCCCGACGAGGGGCGGTGGCCGGTCTCATAAGCCACTGGTGTCAGTTGGTTCACCTAAGATGTATACAGGTGCTCATTGGGTTTTGAGTACACCGGACAGGACTCGCCGGGAACCTGCTAGTTGGTATTATATCTGACGTCAGATAGCAGTTCCCTGGTGACATGTGTACAGGTCAGTTCATCGACCTGAGATCGTCATTTGTCTCGTGTGAGTTCCCACTGTGCTTTGATTACTACCCTACCACGCTCAAAGGAGACGTGCAAACAAGTTTTAGTTGGGTACAGTCCCGAGCCACATGGAGGCAGTGAGCGGATCTGCAGGGGTTCGTCTCTCCCTGTATTGGGAGTGAGGTCGCGCTGTGTCTAGGAGAGCCAGTACATGAAAAGTCCTTGGCCAAGGCAGGAGATTTACTGGTAGGTATTCCAGTAGTATCTTAGGGTGTTCTGGGTGTAGGGTTCCTAGGCACACTCAAGAGGTTCCACAAGGCATCAACCATGCCAAAATCAAATTTTTCTAGGTGCCGAGAAACCCTAAGCAAGATCGTTAACTAGATATTAGGCGAAACAATAAGCTACTAAACTGCTTTAGTACTAAGTGAATGGAAATACAACCTTTGTAGATCCATTCCACCACTTCTTTAGCTCCGTGATGACGTCCCTCCGCTGCGATCATCGGATCCCGGACTCTGGCGGTGGTTTCATCGAAGAAGAAATGATCGGGCTAGGTCGATGACTTCGATGCCAAAGATGATCTACGTCGAGGCGACTCTAACTCGAGCTCCATCTTCACCAAGTCATGAAACTTGTGAAGAAAACACCCTATACTACATGGCAAGTGGTAGAGGATGAAGAAATAGGAAGTGGGTTCACTTTGGATTTGGATTTCTCACTTGGATTCATCACTTGTAATTTTCAAGTAAGCTTTCTTCACCTCTTGAAGAAGATGAAGAAGAAGAAAAAGAATATATGAAGATTAATAATAAAATCAATTGATCTTATCATAATGCAACCTTGGGTTAGTTTAACAAGTGTAGAGAATAAACTATGGTTTAGGTGAATGGTTAGGTTTAGGAAAGAAACAAAAATGGTCAAAGCTTCATGAAGCTTCAACAAAAGAACAAAAGAAGCAACCATTTTGTTTCTTGCCCTAAAGTAAATAAATAAAATAAATAATTAAGAAAATATAAAAAAAAACCTAACCATTCACTTAAACATGGTTTAAAGTAAACATATACCCAAGTTTGCATGTATCATCAAACATGATACAAACTAGTGCACAAAACTATATCATATATACAATTTGCACATCAAGTGAGAAAATCTATCTTAAGTGAACCAATACTAGGTAATGCAAAGTAATATATCAAATATATAATTATACATTAAATCATTAAATCAACACTTGATTTAACGATCCGGTCATATCGCATATGGCCGACTAATATCCAATGTATCGACTTATCGAATCAATCCTCGATTCGATAACTAGGTTATATCGCATACAACCAATCGATACATTCATCGCGAGAATAGAATACGGTATCACATACACGCATCATTCTCGGTCCCGCACATTTCTCATATGCGCTCCTATTTCGTTTCGCTTGAGCCAGGAAACCTCTGTGTAGGACTCTAAAGACTCGTTAATACGCCGGCAGCAGGTGATGATCATATCAAACACCCACAAGCCGCAAGCAGTCTGCTAAACGACGGCCACCTGGGTATTGAGCGATCAGAAGATCAACGAGCAAGCCCGCTCACACTCCTGTGAATCCAACCAGTAACACTTACCGTACAGTCCGGTCTCGTCGTCTGATATGTCGCATATCTCGCCTAGGGGTGGTAAACATCAGACCCCAGTAGCTCGATAAGTCGTGTCGATATGAGGTCTATAACAGTTCGAGAAACTACTGGTAACACTTACCAGTAAATCTCAGCAACCCTGGCCAGGGATTTCTGGTTATAGCCAATCGAACACAGCGCAACATCAACTCCCTATACCGGGAGAGACAAATCACCTCCTATCGCTCATTGCCTCCATGTGATTCGGGACTGTACCCAAAAGCCACCGTTTTTCACGCCCTCTTGGACGTGGTAAGGTGGAAATCAAAGCACGGTGGGAATCATACAAGACTCTATGACGATCTCGGGTCTACAGACTACTCTATACCAGTGTCACCAGAGAACTGCCATCTGACGTAAGGTATAATACCATCTGGGAGTTCTCGGCGAGTCCGTCCAGTGTACCCTGTCTCCACTGAGCACCCGTATATCATCTCCGATGTCAAACACCAATGGATATGGGATCATCCATCGCCTATCGGTATGGGTCGAGAAGGTATACGCTAGTCTACACTGGTATATCGATGCCCCGTCTCGATACACCCACGACTAGGGACCTTGAAGGATGTACTTATGGACTACCATGTCCCCACTAGTATGATCCGCATCATAGTCAAGGTAGTCAAGTATACATCCTAAGGGCTTTACCAACATGTAACAGAGAGACAATCAGTGTACAAGTTAAGGTAAAGAGCAACCAGATAGCATACTATCATGTCGAGCAAGAAAGTCCTCCCTATATATGTCCAAGCATCCACTACAATATACATCCTATGTATAGTAATGGCCTCTAGGGCATACATATAACTAACACTGGGCTACACTCCGACACGACCTGTACCGCTTTTGGGGGTCTGACTTTTACCAACCCCCTAGGCCCGCCATGCGATGCTCATAGACGAACGGACCGGACTGTACGGATATTGTCACTGATAGGCTCAGTAGGGTGTCAGGATGAGTTCGCTCATCGACGTCCCTTTTGGTCAATAGCTGGTAGCCCGTCACGTATGGCTAATACCTCTGACGTGCTAGTGGTTAAATCCACAGCCATAGTATTGACGAGTATTTAGAGTCCACCACACACAGTTACTCAGGTTTCGGGCGAAACGTTGTAGAGGCCGTATGGAGATATGGCAGGGTTCAATCAGATACGTGCGATATTGCACGGATCGTGATCGGACGGATTTTACTAGCGGGCTTTGGTTTAAGCCGGATTCTAGTATTAGACAGTGTAGATTTTGTCTCTTTGCATTTGTATTCAGTGGGAATACAAATGCTGGTATGTATATACAGTCGCGGGGTTTTCCTGTAATTTATTACGGGATCAGTTTTCTGAAGTTGCCAGTTTGCATTCTGTTCCGGCCAGTTTTCCTTTGTTCCTTCAAGGCCAGACTTTCCGTTGGGCTAATTTGCAAGTTCGCAAATTAGCATTAGTGGAGGGGGTATTTGTGAAATGAAAGATTATGATAGCATCTTTTGATTCCATTCTTTTCTTTCATCATTTCTTGCAATAATGAGATTAGAGTTGATTAGAAATTGAGATGATATTGTTATCATCACTTTTGGATGTGGTCACCCTTTGCTTTTCCTACACTCACCTCCCTTCTTGTTTTGATTTTTCCCTCCACCATTTGATGATTAGGGGCCGGCCACTTGAGAGAAATGGAGAGGGTTCATTTTTGATGTGTGGCATTTTTCCTCATCTCATTCCTTTCAAAAATGATAGCACCACTATTTCTCCAAAGTTCTTCTCTCATTCCTCCATCATGGCAACTTCATAAACCCTAAAGAGGCTACCATTCTACACTACACCTACAGTACCCTTGGACGCGTCGGCTTGCCAACTTCGCGCCCGAGTTGCCTCGGTCCAGAGGTGGGAGCTCGTAAAAGAATTTGGCTACGTGGTGCCCTTTCCGACGAGGAGGTGCCGAACGGAGATTCCGCGGGAGATCGGGACGACGACAAGAAGACCGAAGGACATGGATCGCTCGGTATATCTCTCTACCCATCTTTTTGTTTGCTAGTAGTTAGGTTAATGGCCTGATCCGGGTTAAAAGTGTGCGGTGGTGCCGGTTTCTAGTTGTTAGAAAATTTTCGTTTCCGCATTTCCGGCGTCGGATCGACGGCCGGGGCACCGCCGTGCACTTACAGTACCAAGAACCAACCTTGGCATTTGTAGACATAAGACCGTATACATCATCATGTATCCGTCCCAAGAGTTCAGTAACTCTTTCTCTGTTTCCAATAAACGGAGTATTGGTCATTTTACCTTTGAGACAAGACTGGAAAGTATCATAAGATGAAAATTCGAACAGATTCTTATATTCATCCTTATGTAACTTAGCTGGTCGTGTCGCATTGATATGACCTAGTCTACAATGCCACAAGAAGGATTCGTTCATTTCTGAACTACTCCTCTTGTGTGTGTTCTATATACTTTGAACTGTGGTTTGATTTAGAACTTATATTCCATTACATAACGTGCCTGATCGAATCAACTCTTGATTCAGGAAAATGTTCATAATATTATCCTCCAATACAGAATTATATACTTCTTTAACTGAATAAAGAAACTGATGTAATGTTGTATATTAGGTTCATCATGTAATAACATATGTTCAGAATCAATGTATCCACTATTTGGTAATACAAGGTGATATTTGCCAACTGATTTGGCTGTAACAATTGCACCATCCTCTAACACTTAGAGATATATCACACAATCTCAGTTCTCTACCTTTCAGCAGCCCATGTAACTCTTACATATGTGAGATCCTGTTCCGGTATCTTATACCTAGGACATAGAGTGTACTGAGAAACAGTTCTCGGTAATCAGCACACCCGAAGAATATGCATCAACATGCTTATTCCTCGATTGGGTCGCGTGGAAATCCGAATATTCCCCTATTTCCTGCTCGTACTTATAACAATTTTAAGTTGGAGCGGAACCAACGTTCCCTAGCTCAGTATAATAAGCAGGTTCGGTCAATGCATCCATATTATTATCTTGATTAATGTTAGTTATATGTATGCCGTAGAGGCCATTACTATACATAGGATGTATATTGTAGTGGATGCTTGGACATATATAGGGAGGACTTTCTTGATCGACATGATAGTATGCAATCTGGTTGCTCTTTACCTTAACGTGTACACTGATTGTCTCTCTGTTACATGTTGGAAAAGCCCTTAGGATGTGTACTTGACTACCTGGACTATGATGCGGATCATACTAGTGGGGACATGGTAGTCCATAAGTACATCCTTCAAGGTCCCTAGTCGTGGGTGTATCGAGACGGGGCATCGATATACCAGGGTAGACTAGCGTATACCTTCTCGATCCATACAGATGGGCGATGGATGATCCCATATCCATTGGTGTTTGACATCAGAGATGATATACGGGTGCTCAGTGGAGACTGGGTACACTGGACGGACTCGCCGAGAACTCCCAGATGGTATTATACCTTACGTCAGATAGCAGTTCTCTGGTGACACTGATACAGGTTAGTCTGTAGACCCGAGATCGTCATAGAGTCTTGTGAGATTCCCACTGTGCTTTGATTTCCACCTTACCACGTCCAAGAGAGCATGCAAAACGGTGGTTTTTGGGTACATTCCCGAATCACATGGAGGCAATGAGCGATAGGAGGGGATTCGTCTCTCCCGGTATGGGGATTTGATGTTGTGCTGTGTTCGATTGGCTATAACCGGAAATCCCTGGCCAGGGTTGCTGAGATTTACTGGTAAGTGTTATCAGTAGTATCTCGAGCTGTTATAGACCACATATCGACACGACTTATCAAGCTACTGGGGTCTGACGTTTACCACCCCTAGGGAGATATGCGACATATCAGACGAACAGACCGGGCTGTACGGTAAGTGTTACTGATTGGATTCACAGGAGTGTGAGCTGGCTTGCTCGTTGATCTTCTGATCGCTCAATACCCGGGTGGCCGTTACGTTTAGCAGACCTCTTGCGGCTTGTGGGTGTTTGATATGATCACCACCTGCTGCCGGCATATTGACGAGTCTTTAGAGTCCTACACAGAGGTTTCCTGGCTCAAGCGAAACGAAATAGGAGCGCATATGAGATATGTGCGGGACCGAGAATAATACCAGTATGTGATACTGAATTCTATTCTCGCGATTTGTATCATCGGACGGTTATACAAGATATAGCCGGGTTACCGAATCAAGTGTTGATTCGATACATTGATACACTAGATATTAGTCGGTTATATGCAGTATGACCGGATCATTAAATCAAGTGTTGATTTAATGATTTAATGTATAATTATATATTTAATATATTACTTTACATTAACTAGTATTGGTTCACTTAAGATTATTTTTCTCACTAGATTGTGCACATTGTATATATGATATATGTGTGTGCACTAGTTTGTATCATGTTTGATGATACATGCAAACTTGGGTGTGTGTTTGGATAACACTATGTTTAGGTTAATGGTTAGGGTTTTATTCATTTTATTTATTTATTTTTAGTGAAATAAAATGGTGGCTCTCTTTGTCTTCATTTGAAGCTTCATGATGCTTCATGCATCTTTGAAAAGTCTAACCATTTTGTTTTGCTCTTTAACCTAACCATTACCTAAACCCTAGTTTAGTCTCTACAAAGGTTAACTTCACCCATGGTTGCAATATGATAAGGCTTCACTTGATTTTCTATTTTGATAATTCATTTTCATTTCCTTCTTCTTCTTCATCATGAAGAAAAGAAAAGCTTGCTAGAAAATTCCAAGTGATGAAATTAAGTGAGAAATCCAAATCCAAAGTGAACCCACTTCCTATTTCTTCATCCTCTACCAATTGCCATGTTGTATAGGGTGTTTTTTCTTCACAAGGTTCAAGACCAAGTGAAGATGGAGCTAGAGTTTGAGTCGCCTCGACGTAGATCATCTTCGGCATCGAAGTCAACGACCTAGCCCGATCATTTCTCCGATGAAACCAACGCTAGAGTCCGGGATCCGGTTGATCGCAGCGGAGGGACGTCATCACAGAGCTAAAGAAGTAGAGGACCGGATCTACAAAGGTTGTAGTCCCTTTCACTTATTAGTAAAGTTGTTTGCTTGCTTGTTTTTTCGCCTAATCTCTAGTTAACGATCTGCATTAGGGTTTCTCGGCACATAAATTTTTGAATTTGTCATGGTAGATGCCTTGTGGAACCTCTTGAGTGTGTCTAGGAACCCTACAGTGGTATCAGAGCCTAGCTAGAGCTTTAGGCGAAGTGTAGACGATGTTAGAAATCCGATCGAGTCCCGAAACCCTAACCAAGACCCCTCTCTGTACATTTTCTAAAACTATGATTTTTCCTTAATTAAAAATAGCCAAAAAATTCATCAGGGATTTTTAGAAGTTACTGTGCAACACGTGCGTCTAAGTCGTTCAAAGTGCCGCGGAACCGCGGCATGAGCATGGCTCGTGCGGCGGTTCCACGGCCGTACCATCACTTCATTCTTTGCAGTTTGCACAGTAATGTCCTAATGTGATTCCTGTGTTTTCTGGGAATTTTTAATTTGCACTCAAGAGTTGAGTTTTCTGAGTTGTATTGGGAATCGATGATTCGATCGGAAATTTTAATTTCGTCTATGTGTTTTTCCGGGTAAATTTAGAACATGTTAAAAGGTTCGACCGGATATAAATACCCAATTTTTCCTCTGCCGGGAAATTTCCAAGTGTTTGATTTTTCCGTAGTTTGAGAACGTTCTAAGTAGTGCAAGTAACGCGATGGACCCTCTAGAAGACAACAAACCTTAACTCGATTATGTGACCGTATTGAACTGCCCTTTGAACCTTAGGGTTTGGGGCAGTACGGCGTGCCACATGTGAGGCGTTGGCTTGACCCTTCTACGGCTGGACCATTGGTACTGTGGCATGAAATGAATGTTTTTAAACTTATTTCTTGTGTTGATCTGTTTCGGGAAAACTTGGGTGTTTGATTGTTCGATCGGAAAGTTTAACATTTTCTATTTATCTGGAATGTGATACAATATTTGGAATCCACAAGTAGTTATGAGATAACTGATTTGAATGTTATAAATATAGCAGTTTAGTCTCATTTGATCGGTTGCCACAGAATTTTGATGTGATCAAAAGTCCGTCGCAATCACGTTGCGTACGCGGATACTCGCCGGTAAACTTAATAGACAGCTACACCCCATAGCCCCGACCAAGTGACTGTAGGAGAACCCCGTCGCCAGAAGCATCCGTTCGGGTGCTCGCGGCAGCGGCGTTCCGCCTCAGTGCACTTCATCGACGGTATCGGGGGTGCGGCCGTCCACTAAACTTTGCGACGAGCATTTGTTCAGGATGTCGAGAATCTTGTTGAATTGCCCGACTTGATATTGAAAAGAGTTTTCGATAATGAGACTAAAATGCGGGGTTTATAATTGTTAGGCATGCGATGTCTAAGGAATTCATTTGGTTAGGTATGCGATGTCTATGCAGGTTGCGGATTCCAACTGTTGTGGTTTTACACTTTCATTTCTGCGACCGTAAGTGTAATATGTGATATCGCCGGTTTCGTTGCTATATGTCAACGACAATTGGGATGGGCATATTTACTTACATTGATGACATGTGATGTTATGTGTTGCTGGATATGTTATATTGGATCGTCGCGTTATGAATAGCCGGGGGTTTTTATGTGAGATGAGTGTTTTTCATTTTCATTCATGTAAAAAATTATTGTATGTAATATTCTTTTATTGGGGCACTTCCAGGTTGCGGATGATGTCACCATTGTATATTATTTACTTTTCCGCATTAGGATAGACCCAAGGAGAGGAGCACAAGTAATCGGGTTCTAGGGTCCAGTGGGAGACCATCTCGAGGAGTCGAGTTCGGGTCTCCTAACTCTAGAATTGGTAGGGTTGCTTGCCGCTCTCGTAGGGGTCTAGGGGTATGGGTTTGGCTATTCATCGCGACCGTGGAATCCGTGTTTTATACTGGCTCGTATTGAAAACACGGACGTCCTAGTATATCCAATGTTTCATAAGTTTCTTCTGCTGCGATATCTGTGATGTGATCATTTGATATGTTGTGATAGATACTGTATATAGTATATACGATATATTATACAGACGTTACTTATGTTTTACACCCGCACTAGCCCTGCCTCGCTCTGGCGTTAGTTACCTAACCTAACAGTGCAGACGGGACATCGAGGCGAATGCGGATGACATAAGTGTACGTCGTATTTATCTGTGATGTTTAGGTGATTTAAATGATGGGACTTTATTAATGTGATTAATGAAAGAAAAGAAACCTAAGATGTTGTGGAATCGAATTTTCAAAAACAAGTAGCTACAGTTCTTGCTTTGCATCGCGGTGTTCCTTGTAAAACATCCTGCACCTTATTCGATAAGGAAAGGGCCGAGATCCCTTCACCGGGAGTGACCCCTTTAGCAATAACTGGCAGATGCTACAACCCTCGGTTTGTCTTTTGATTGCTTTGCACAGCGGTATATATGATATATCATGCACCTTATTCGATGAGGAAAGGGCCGACGATCCCTTCACCGGGAAACCCCTTTAGCAAAACTTGAAAAGCCTCAAAAACACTCCATTTCAAAATTCATTCGATTCTACAACGATATCAAGTTCATTACGCAATGGGTTTTCAGATAAACCTGTCGTAGCCCTCCGTCATTTCAAATAAGTTGTATATAGTATTCGTGCTACATTTGTTGGCTTTCGTCAAGGTGTAGTGTGCGGTAGCTATATGCTGCTTATCTGCTGCATATGATGCGATTGGATTAGGGTAGTCGTGCGGCTTTGTTGGCTTTCGTCAAGGGTCGTGCAGGTGGGTTTAATTCAATCAAGAAATGACGAGTTGAACTAGACTAGCGGGCTATGGTTTGTTGGCTTTCGTCAAGGTCATAGCACGTTAGGGGCAAAATATTATCGGGAATTTCAAGTGTTGAAATTTGCAATGAGATTGCATACCTTCTATGAGATAGTTGGATCCCGATACCCGCTGTGAGTAAGAGTTACTCCTAGGAGAGTTTTACACATTGCAATTAGCCGATCAAGTAGGTGTCTAGAAAGGTGTTAACGAGGTTACGCCTCTGGGAAAACGAGGTTTACTTTAATTAGGTTCGTGCGAAAGCACGGGGGACCTCTCTCAAAGTACCGACACTGGCCTGGCTGAAAGATTGGCGAACTTGTAGCGTGTAATTAATCCCGGCTAGTCTTTCCTTTTAGGGTTTGAAGGAAGATTTGATAAAAACAGTAGGAGCCATCCTGATTAGATAAAATAATAACCAATCTGATCTTGCAAGAGCGCACGCAGAGTGTTTTCTTCTCTCTCTCTCCAGGTAGCGACCATATCACGCCTTAATCAAGATAATAAAACGGATATATTGACCGAACCCGCTTGTTATACTGAGCTGGGGATCGTTGGTCCCGCTCCAACTTATAATTGTTATAAGACAGAGCAGGAAATTGGGGAATACCAGATTTCCCGTGCCGCCCAAACGAAGAAAGTGCATGCTGATGCATCATCTTCGGGTGTGTTCATTACAGAGAACTATTTCTCAGTATCCTTTACGTCCTGGGTATGTGATACCGGATCAGGATTCCGCATATGTAATCTGTTACATGGGCTACAGATAGGTAGAGAACTGAGAACGGGTGATAAGTTTCATGAGACAGAAAACGGTGTAAGTGTTGCAGCCAAGTCTGTTGGTCACTGTCACCCTGTATTACCAGAATACATTGATTCTGAACAAATGTTATTAGATACCGAACCTGATATACAACATCATATCACTTTCTTTTTTAGTAAAGAAAGGATATAATTTTGTATTGTTGGATAATGCTTTGAACATTTCCTATATCAAGAGTTGATCAGTTCAGGCACGTTATCTAAAAGCATTGACGTTCTAAATCAAACTACAGTTCTTAGTATACAGAACACACACAAGAGGAAGAGTTCAGAAATGAACGAATCCTTCTTGAGGTATTGTAGACTAGGTCATATCAATGCGACCCGGCTAGCTGAAATTACATTTAGATGCATATTTAAATTAGTTTGAATTTACATCTTATGAAACTTGCCGGTCATGTCACAAAGATAAAATGACCACAGCTCTGTTTATTGGAAACAGAGAAAGAGTTAGTGAACTCTTGGGACTGATACATGATGATGTATGTAAGGTCTCCTGTCTACACATGCCAGGACCGGTTCTTTGTACTTCATTACATTCTTTGATAATCTCTCAAGATTCAGACATATGTTCCTGTTGAAACAAAAGTCCGAAACTTTTGAGATATTCACAGAATATAAGTTAGAAGTAGAGAACCAAAATACGGATATAAGTATTATGTCCTATGATAAGATCAGGGAGGAGAATACTTGTGCATAGAATTCCTGGACTATTCTAAGGGAGAATGAGATTCTCTCTCAGTGTTACTCCTCTGTATACACCACAGCACAACGGTGTATCGGGGCGGAGCAATCACACCCTATATGATATGGTGCACTCTATGATGAGTACTACTGAGTTATCTATTTCCTTTTGGGGGTTGTGCACTTGAGAAGCTGCATACCTATTGAATTAGGTTCGAATCAGATCACTGCCTACCATTCCATATGAGATATGGTATGGGAAGAACCTATCTCTTAAGAAAGTTAAGATTTGGGGTTGTCCGGCCCATGTCAAAAGCAAAATCCGGACAAGATCGAGGCAAGGTCAGCTATGTAGACCTGGAAAGGTTCCAGCTATACAAACTGCAGCTGATGATTTGGTAGAACCAAAGGATTCAATAGATTCTAACGAACCTCAGCCTCTCCGCCGATCTAGTAGGGTTCCTCACCCACCTGAGAGATACTTTGGTTTCTCTATGACAGTGGGAGCGAGGATTGCATCATGAGATAATGACCCAACTAGTTTCGAGCTGGCCATCAGGAGTGGGACTCTGTAAGAATGGCTGGATGCTTATAAATCTAAGATGGAATCCATGTACACCAACAAAGTATGGACTTTGGTTGCTATATCTGAAGGGTTAAATTCCCATCAAGAGCAAGTATATCTTGAGAAGATTACTTGGTGTAGATGGAAAAGTTGAGACTTTCAAAGCTAGACTTGTTAAAGGTTTTCATCATCGACCAGGCGTAGATAATGATGAAACCTTTTCCAGTGGCTATTCTTAAGTCCATCCGGATCCTACTTGCCATTGCTACATACCATGACTACGATATCAGGTGGTTGGGTGCCATGACTACTTTTCTAAATAATGATTTAGAAGAGAACGTCTATAAGAATACAGCCAGAGGGCTTCGTAGACAGTGGGAGCAGCGGAAACGTGTGCAAGATGTTTTATGTGATAAAACAGGCATCGCGGAGTTGGAACATCTGTTTTGATGTGGTAGTAAAAGAGTTTGACTTCATCAAAAATGGTAGATGAACCTTGTATATACAAAAAGGTAGTAGGGAGTATGGTGATGATCCTCGTAGAGTACGTGGATGACATGCTCTTGATAGGGAAGGAGTTTCCTATGCTACGCTCGGTCAATCTCCGCTTATCACAATGATTCTCCATATAGGATCAAAGTGATACCTCCTAAATCCTGGGTTTTGGATCTATGAGATAGATCTAATTGGATGTTAGGATACTCACTAGTTGTAGTGAGAAGGTATCAATGGATCCTGGGGAGAATCACTGGAAAAGTTCCAAGGTGATAAGGACGAATAAATATCAGTCGCAGGCATTGTCTTTACCCTCAGTGGAGGGACGGTATGTTGGAAGAGTTCCAAGCTAGATACCGTGACATACTAGACGATTAAAGGCATGATACATCGTTACCAAAGATGCTACCAAAGAGACAGTCTGGATATATATAAGTTCATGAGATGAACTTCATTCCTACCATTGTGTGACAATGGAGTTGTGGCTTTAGCCAAGGAACGTCCGTCCCATCAGTGATCCAGACATATTCTAAGGCAGTATCACCTGATCATGGAGATGGTTGATCTCCAAGAAGATCAAGGTTAGGAGAGTAGACACAGAGGACAACACGGCGGATCCAGTCACAAAGGCCTTTTCCCAGAGAGAGACTTTTATGAGATGGTTGAGTATGAAATACTACAACCACTGCTATCAGATGGCCCTAGTGCAAGTGGGAGATTGTTAGTTATATGTATGCCCTAAAGGCCATTACTATACATAGGATGTATATTGTAGTGGATGCTTGGACATATATAGGAAGGACTTTCTTGCTCGACATGATAGTATGCTATCTGGTTGCTCTTTACCTTAACGTGTACACTGATTGTCTCTCTGTTACATGTTGGTAAATCCCTTAGGATGTGTACTTGACTACCTGTACTATGATGCGGATCATACTAGTGGGGACATGGTAGTCCATAAGTACATCCTTCAAGGTCCCTAGACGTGGGTATATCGAGACGGGGCATCGATATACCAGAGTAGACTAGCGTATACCTTCTCGACCCATACAGATGGGCGATGGATGATCCTATATCCAATGGTGTTTGACATCAAAGATGATATACGGGTGCTCAGTGGAGACTGGGTACACTGGACGGACTCGCCGAGAACTCCCAGATGGTATTATACCTTACGTCAGATGGCAGTTCTCTGGTGACACTGGTACAGGTTAGTCTGTAAACCCGAGATTGTCATAGAGTCTTGTGTGATTCCCACTGTGCTTTGATTTCCACCTTACCACGTCCAAGAGAGCGTGCAAAATAGTGGTTTTTGGGTACAGTCCCGAATCACATGGAGGCAATGAGCGATAGGAGGGGATTCGTCTCTCCCGGTATGGGGAGTTGATGTTGCTCTGTGTTCGATTGGCTATAACCGGAAATCCCTGGCCTGGGTTGCTGAGATTTACTTGTAAGTGTTATCAATAGTATCTCGAACTGTTATAGACCACATATCGACACGACTTATCAAGCTACTGGGGTCTGACGTTTACCACCCCTAGGCGAGATATGCGATATATCAGACGAACAGACCGGACTGTACGGTAAGTGTTACTGGTTGGATTCACAGGAGTGTGAGCGGGCTTGCTCGTTGATCTTCTGATCGCACAATACCCGGGTGGCCGTTACGTTTAGCAGACCGCTTGCGGCTTGTGGGTGTTTGATATGATCACCACCTGCTGCCGGCGTATTGACGAATCTTTAGAGTCCTACACAGAGGTTTCCTGGCTCAAGCGAAACGAAATAGGAGCGCATATGAGATATGTGCGGGACCGAGAATAATACCAGTATGTGATACTGAATTCTATTCTCGCGATTTGTATCATCGGACTGTTATATAAGATATAACCGGGTTACCGAATCAAGTGTTGATTCGATACATTGATACAATAGATATTAGTCGGTTATATGCAGTATGACCGGGTCATTAAATCAAGTGTTGATTTAATGATTTAATGTATAATTATATATTTGATATATTACTTTACATTAACTAGTATTGGTTCACTTAAGATTATTTTTCTCACTAGATTGTGCACATTGTATATATGATATATGTTTGTGCACTAGTTTGTATCATGTTTGATGATACATGCAAACTTGGGTGTGTGTTTGGATAACACTATGTTTAGCTTAATGGTTAGGGTTTTATTCATTTTATTTATTTATTTTTAGTGAAATAAAATGGTGGCTCTCTTTGTCTTCATTTGAAGCTTCATGATGCTTCATGTATCTTTGAAAAGTCTAACCATTTTGTTTTGCTCTTTAACTTAACCATTACCTAAACCCTAGTTTAGTCTCTACAAAGGTTAACCTCACCCATGATTGCAATATGATAAGGCTTCACTTGATTTTCTATTTTGATAATTCATTTTCATTTCCTTCTTCTTCTTCTTCTTCATAAAGAAAAGAAAAGCTTGCTAGAAAATTCCAAGTGATGAAATTAAGTGAGAAATCCAAATCCAAAGTGAACCCACTTCCTATTTCTTCATCATCCACCACTTGCCATATTGTATAGGGTGTTTTCTTCACAAGGTTCATGACCAAGCGAAGATGGAGCTTGAGTTTGAGTCGCCTCGACGTAGATCATCTTCGGCGTCGAAGTCAACGACCTAGCCCGATCATTTCTTCGATGAAACCAACGCTAGAGTCCGGGATCCGGTTGATCGCAGCGGAGGGACGTCATCACGGAGCTAATGAAGTGGAGGACCGGATCTACAAAGGTTGTAGTCCCTTTCACTTATTAGTAAAGTTGTTTGCTAGCTTGTTTTTTCGCCTAATCTCTAGTTAACGATCTGCATTAGGGTTTCTCGGTACATAAATTTTTGAATTTGGCATGGTAGATGCCTTGTGGAACCTCTTGAGTGTGCCTAGGAACCCTACAATTAAAGCATGTTACGGTCGCTACCAGGAGAGAGAGAGAAGAAAACACTCTGCGTGCGCTCTTACAAGATAAGATTGCTTATTTATTTTATCTAATCAGGATGGCTCCCACTGTTTTTATCAAATCTTCCTTCAAACCCTAAAAAGTAAGACTAGCCGGGATTAATTATACCCTACAAGTTCGCCAATCTTTCGGCCAGGCCAGTGTCGGTACTTTGAGAGAGGTTCCCCGTGCTTTCGCACAGACCTAATTAAAATAAACCTCGTTTTCCCAGGGGTGTAACCCTGTTAACACCTTTCTAGACACCTACTTGATCGGCTAATTGTAATGTGTAAAAGTCTACCAGGAGTAATTCTTACTCGCAGTGGGTATCAGGATCCAACTATCTCATAGAAGGTATGCAATCCCATTCCAAATTTCAACACTTGAAATTCCGGATAATATTTTGCCCCTAGCAACTTATGACCTTAACATGGTCAACAAATCATAAGCGCTAGCCAAGTTCAACCCGTTATTTCCTGATTGAATTAAACCCACCCGTACGACCCTTAACATGGCCAACAAAGTCGTACGGCTACCCTAATCCAATCGCATCATATGCTTTAGCAAATAAGCACTAATTAGCTACCACACACTACGCCTTAACATGGTCAAAAAACGTAGCACGAATACTAAGTATTACTTATCTGAAATGATGGAGGGCTACGACAGGTTTTTAAGAAAACTTTTTGTGTAATGAACTTGATATCGTTGCGGAATCGAGTGATTTTGAAAAGGAGTGTTTTTTAGGCTTTTACTAGTTTTGCTAAAGAGGTCACTCCCGGTGAAGGGATCTCGGCTCTTTCCTTATCGAATAAGGTGCAGGATATTTCACAAATACCACTATGCAAAGCAAGAACTAAAAAATCAGTCAAAAGACAAAACCGAGTGTGTTGTAGCATCTGCTAGTTTCGCTAAAGAGGTCACTCCCGGGGGATCTCGGCTCTTTCCTTATCGAATAAGGTGCTGGATATTCTATAAGGAATACCTCTATGCAAAGCAAAAACTAGAGTTACTAGTTTTTAAAACAAGATTCTGCAACATCTTTAGGTTTCTTTTTATTTCATTAATCTCATTAATAAAGTCCCATCAAATATGCTTCCTAAGCATCACATAAGAAACGAAAGCATCAATATTTATTATATCTCATATATATAATATAAGCATTCGTCTCATCATATAAAGTGATCACATCACAGAATATCAGCAGCAAAAGAACACATATGAAATATTGGATATACTAGGAATTCCGTGTTTAAAATTAAGCCAGTATAAAACACAGATTCCACGGTAGCGATGAATAGCCAAACCCGCATCCCTAGACCCCTAAGAGAGCGGCAAGCAACCCTTCCAATTCTAGAGTTAGGAGACCTGGTCTCGACTCCTCAAGATGGTCTCCTACTGGACCATAGAACCCGGTTACTTGTGCTCTCCACCTTGGATCTATCCTAATGCGGAAAAGTAAATAATATACATCAATGGTGACATCATCCTCAACCCGGAAGTGCTCCAACAAAAGAATATTACATACAAGCTTTTACATGAATGAAAATGAAAAACTCTCATCTCACATAAAAACCCCGGCTATTGAAAACACGATGATCCAATATTACATATCACAACAACACATAACATCACATGTCATCAACGTTAGTAAATATGCGTATCCCAATTGTCGTTGACATATAGCAACAAAACCGGCGATACACCACATATTACACTTACGGTTGCAGAAAAGAAAGTGAAAAACTACAACAATTGGAATCCGCAACCACCTTAGACATCATAAACCCAATATATCACATACTTTGGATTTCATGCCTTACCAAATGAATTCCTTAGATATCACATGCCTAACAATTATAAACCCCGCATTTTAGTCTCGATATTGAAAACACTTTCCAATAACCAGTCGGGTAATTCAACAAGATTCCCAACAACCTGATCGAATGCTCGTCGGAAACTTTAGTAGACGGCCGCACACCCGATGCCGTCGACGAAGTGCACTTAGGCGGAACACCGCGGCCGCGAGCACCCGAACGGATGCTTTTAGCGACGGGGTTCTCCTACAGTCACTTGGTCGAGGCTATGGGGCATGGCTATCTAATAAGGCTACCCGGCGAGTATCCGCGTACGCTACGTGATTGCGACGGACTTTTGATCCACATCAAAATTTCGTGGCAACCGATCAAATGAGACTAATTATAAAATTCAAACTAGTTATCACATAACTAATTATTGTGGATTCCAAATATTGTATCACAATCACAGATAGCTAAACGATATTAAACTTTTCGATCGAATTAACAAACACCCAAAATTTCCCAAAGAGATCAACAATTGAGCGAAGTTTAAAAAGTACCCAGAACATGCCACAGCACCTATGGACCAACCGTAGAAGGGTCAACCCTTGCCTCACCTGTGGTGCCGCGGAACTGCCACAAACCCTATGGTATGACCGCGGTTCCGTGATCTAAAAAGTCGAGTTTGGGTATCGTTCTTCTAGAGGGTCCACAGAATCGCTTGCATGATTTTTTGAAGATTTTAAACTTAGAAAAAATTCAACTCTTGGAAAATTTCCAGCGAGGAAAAATATGAGTTATTGATATCCGTTCGAACTTTTTAACGTCGTCTAAATAATACGAATAGATGTTAGAATTATGACTACGAAACACACCGAATTGCCTTTGCACAAACATTACATCACATGCAAATTTAGCAAAAACAAGCAATACCTGAAATACCAAAACCCAGAGACCGGAACACAGAAAAAATTTGAAGCCAAAACACCACACTAAAACCGGCCTGCTCGGAATTTCTAGGCATGTGGCCGACTAAAAACCGGTGGGAAGTGTTCAAATTTCTACTGTGTTCATGTTATATCTCATGCAACATTCTGCAACTGCATAAAAAAAATTTAGAGGCCATTTAAAAATCGACAGAAACTAGATTTCAATGTTTCAAGTTTCGGAGTAGTTTCGGTTTCGTAATCTAACAAACATCGTCTAATTCTCTAGCTTAGCTCTGATACCACTGAAGGGTTACCTAGCACGAAAGCAAGGTTTCAGGAGGTATCGTCCATGCCAATTTCAAAATTTTGCCATGCTAAACAACCCTAACTCTAGAATCTTAACTAGAGATTTAGACGAAACAATAATGTAAACAACTTTACATCTAAGTGAACATGGAATACAACCTTTGTAGACCGGTCCTTCACTTCTAAAGGACCGTGTAGTAGTCCTTTCGCTCCAAGTAGTGAACACCCGAACTCTAGTAAGGGTTCACATGAAGAAATGGACAAGCTTGCTCGAAGTCTACGAGGCCGAAGATGATCTACGTCAATGAGACTCAAGCTCATGCTACCTCTTCACTAATGGTAAATTGGTGAAGCAAACACCCTAAACTAAATGGCTAATATAGTAGAGGATGATGAAGTAGGAATTGGACTCACTTTAGATTAATTTTTCTCACAATATTTCATCACCTTGAGAAAAGCTAGAAAGCTTTCTCATGAGGAAGAAGAAGATGAAGTGGAGATGAGAATGAAACTCATGAGGTGAGAATAGCAACCATGGGTGAGTTAGTGTCATACACTAACTCATGTAGAGAATAAACCATGGCTAACAATAATGGTTAGGTTAATAAATATCTACAAATAAAACAAAATTAGTGAACTTGGTCAATGGTTCCACAAGCTTCTACAAGCTTCAATCATGTGACTTAATTCTAACTAATTTGATTTACTTTAAATAAATAAAACCTTATCATTATTATAAGCATGGTGTGAGTCTCATACACCCATGTAGCATGTTGCATCAAGCATTACACAAAATAATGTACATTAATATATATCACATATATACTAAGTGTACACTAGTGAGAAAAAGAAATGTTAAGTGAGCTAATATTAGTTAATGTAAGTTAACATACCAAATATATAATTATACATTAAATTATTAAATCAACAATTGATTTAATAATCCGGCTATATCACATAAAACCGACAAATATCAAATGTATCAACCTGTCGAATCAACACTTGATTCGACAGCCCGGTTATATCACATATAACCGACCGATATCACATATCGCAAGAATAGAATAAGGTATCACATATGCGTATTAATCTCGGTCCCGAACATATCACATATGTTCTCATACTTCGTTTCTCATGAACCAGGAAACCTCTGTGTAGGACTGTAAAGACTCGTCAATACGCCGGCTGTAGGTGATGATCATATCAAACACCCACAAGCCGCAAGCGATCTGCTAAACGTAACGGCCACCTGGGTATTAAGCGATCAGAAGATCAACAAGCAAGCCTGCTCATACTCCTGTGAATCCAATCAGTAACACTATCGTACAGTCCGGTCTCTTCGTCAGATATGTCGCATATCGCAGCCTGGGGACGGTATAACGTCAGACCCCAATAGCCTGATAAGTCATGCCGATGCAAGGTCCATAACGGTTTGAGAAACTACTGATAACACTTACCAATAGATCTCAGCAACCCTGGCCAAGGATTTCCTGTTATGGCCATTCGAGCATAGCGCAACATCAACCCCAAATACCGGGAGAGACGAATCCCCTCCTATCGCTCATTGCCTCCATGTGACTCGGCACTGTACCTAAAAACCACCGTTTTGCACGATCTCTTGAACGTGGTAAGGTGGAAATCAAAGCACAGTGGGAATCACACAAGACTCTATGACGATCTCGGGTCGACAGACTAACATGTACCAGTGTCACCAGAGAACTGCTATCTGACGATAGGTATAATACCATCTAGGAGTTTTCGGCGAGTCCGTTCAGTGTACCCAGTCTCCACTAAGCACCCGTATACCATCTCTGATATCAAACACCAATGGATATGGGATCATCCATTGCCCATCATATGGGTCGAGAAGCGTATACGTCAGTCTACTCTGGAATATCGATTCCCCATCTCGATACTCCCACGACTAGGAAAATTTAAAGGATGTACTTACCGACTACCTCTGCCCCACTAGTATGATCTGCATCATAATCCTGGTAGTCAAGTACTCATCCTAAGGGCTTTATCAACATGTAATAGAGAGACAATAAGTGTACATGTTAAGATAAAGTGCAACCAGATAGCATACTATCTTGTCGAGAAAGAAAGTCCTCCCAATATATGTCCAAGCATCCACTATAATATACATCGCATGTACAGTAATGGCCTCTACGGCATACATATAACTAACTCTGGCTACCAAACACTATGCCTTGGCGATGGTCAAAACACATAGCATGAATACTAATAAATACTTATCTGAAATGATGGAGGTCTACGGCTGGTTTTCTGGCAAAGAAACCGTTAACGTATAGAACTTGATATAGTCGAAGGAACCTGATATCTTTTGAAAAGGAGTGGTTTAAGCCCGGCTTTTTAAAATGCTTTTTGAAGAAAACCGAGTGGTTTTGTAATTGTTCCAACGACATCAGATTTTAGGTTTATTTCCTTGCATTAATTAAAATTAATGAGGTCCCATTATTTAACCTTATCATTGCAGCAAAAGAAACGAAAAATAGAATGTACGCTTATGCCATCCGCATTCGCCACGGGGCCCCGTCTTACACCGTTAGGTTACTTAACTAACGCCAGAGCGGGGGCTGGACTAGCGCGGGTGAAAAACATAAGGAACGTTTATTATATATAACCATTCGTCCCACGCAATAATAAGCATTCCAGATCACAGAATCATAGATGAATACATTAGATATACTATCATTTCCGTGCATCGTTTAAGCCTGTAACGAAACACGGATTCCACGGTCATGATGAATAGCTAAAACCCCCACCCTAGACCCATACGGGTGCGGCAAGCCACCCGCCAAATTCCAGAAGTGAAGCAACCTCCCTCAATAAAATGAGTAGGCCACTCGGCACATCAAGAACCCGGCAGTTTATGCACCCCACCTTGGGTCTATCCTAGGGGCAAAAACAGTAAAAAGAAATAATACAACGGTGGCTACAACCTCAACCTGGATGTGCCCCACAAAAATAATATTACATCAATTTACAAATTGTACATGAATGACAGAAAAGAAAAATACTCTTCTCACATCCCTCGGCTATTCATTCACGACGATCCAACAATCCATATACGCAAACCATCACAGATCATAATCACATAAATGTACAACCCCCACTAATCAACATATAGCAATTAGCGGACATTTCGAAACACATTTATACAAACACAGAAAACCCGATTAACCAAATAACATAGAATTTCGATCGAACAACAAATTTTTGTTTATCCCATGAACAATTCAGAACACAAATAACTTTGGACAGAAAACAAGATATTCCAGAAATCATATTCCACAAAATAAGACCCACAGAAGAAATTTGGGGTGACTCGGCCCCGTCTCAGCGGTGGTTCGGCGACCAAACACTGAGTTTGGACGCGGTTCCACGGTGGTCTGGAGCGATCACTTCCTCAAATTTCCTCTGTGTTCTTACAAAACCCTGCTTGTATTTTTAAGACCTATGAAAATATTTTTTGAGCAGTTTAAAAATTCGACAGCAAGAATGGTTCTGAAATTTGATTTCGGGCAAAAATCTTTCGATCGAACTTATAACAATTTGCTAACAAGCTATTTAAGGTTTAAGTGGCTCTGATGCCTGTGTAAGTCTATGTCGCACACCTCGCGAGTCCGCGGGGAGGCGGAATACATCAAAAACGATTTTTCTCCATCAAAAGATCATGTTTGGCTTTGCAAAATAGAATTTATCCACTTTAAAATCTTGATTAAACCTTAACTAGCATAACTGATCTACAAGAAAGCTCTAACTACTCGGTTGTTGTGTTATACCTCGTGTCAAGTCGTTCTGGTCTTCTAGTGGTTCTTGGCTCCTTGGATCGAGCATCAACTTTGAACTCCTGTTCTTGGCTCCTAGGTTGCTCCAAGCGAACTCGGTTGCCGGTCTCCTTCGCATCGTAGAAGATCCACCCGAGGGCCTATGGTCAAGCTCCAACCTTAAGTGAGATAACTTAGTGATCTAATTTTCTAAAGAAGACTACTAAATAGATGTAGAGAAGATCTATGGATTAATTTGTCTCAAAGCTCAATGGAACACAACACATATGAAGGTTTGAGCTTGAGGGAGGAGGAGAGGAAACCTAGGAGAGAGAATGAGCAAAATGATAATGAACTAGAGAATGAAATGAGAGAATGACTAAGTCTCATGACAATAATTCAAGCATGGATTATTTTAGTCTCAAATAATCAACCATGCTTGAATAGGAACTACAAATGAATAAAACAAATAACAAAGCCATGCTTCTAACCTATTCCTCAAGTGTCTCCTAATTTCCACCTCATTAATCTTTTAGCAAAAAAAGGATAAATCAATAACGAGGTGTCTCCTTCTAGAAGCTCATTCTTGTTAAATTACAAGAATGTCATCACCGTATATACATACTGTTAGTGTATATGCCCTAGAGGCCATTACTGTATCATACTAGTTTGTATATTACTTAATGGATGCTTGGGATATTCACATTGTATATACAATCTTGCTCAAAATAGTAGTATGCTACTTGGTTTGTTTCTACTTCAATGTGTACATGTGTTTATTTTTGTATATCGCCTATACACATTAGTAGAGCCCTTAGGATCTTTGCTTGATTACCAGCGATGTGATGGCCGTCACACTAGTGGGGCTGGGTAATCTATAAGCACATCCTTATGCAGGTCCCTGGTCGCAGGACTATCGAGACAGGGCATCGATACTCCGGAGTAGACCAGCGCATGCGCTTCTCATCCCAGTGTGGGAGACGGTCTGTCCCACAGCCGTCAGTACGTCGTACTTGAGATAGTATGCGGGTGCTCGTTAGGTTACGGGTACACTGGACAGGACTCGTCGGGAACTGACTAGTTGGTATTATACCTATCGTCAGTTATCAGTTCCCAGGTGACATGAGTACAGCTTAGTCTGCTGACTTGACACTGTCACTCCGCCTCGAGTGTGTTCCCACTGTACTTTGATCACTACCCTACCACGGCTGAAAGGAGTCGTGCAAACAGGTAGTGGTTGGGTGCAGTCCCGAAGCACTTGGAGGCAGTGACGGTTAGACAGGATTCGTCTCTCCCGGTATTGGGGGTTGACATCGCGCTGTGTCTAGGAGAGCCATTACACGAGTAGTCCCTGGCCAGGGCAAACGAGATATACTGGTAGGTTTCCAGTGTTATCTCAGGGTGTTTTGGGCTTCGCTCCGGCACGACTTGTACCGCTATTGGGGGACTGACGTTTACCGCCCCCTAGGCCCGCCATGCGATGTATCAGACGAACAGACCGGACTGTACGGAGAATGTCACACTCAGGCTCAGTAGGAGTTCAGATGGGTTTCGCCTCGTCGGTCTTCTTGTCGGCATTACCTGGGGACCGTTACGCACAGCTAGTGCCGCTTGCGGTCTGTGGTTAAACCCACTGCCAGCGTAGTGTCGAGTCTTTAGAGTCCCACACAGAAAGCTTTTCGCCTTTAGGCAAAAGAGTAGAGGTCGCATGGTATTGCGACAGGTCGCATGGTTTTGCGACAGGGTTCGGTCACATCCGTGCACTTGTGCACGTACAGTGTCCGGACAGTTTACACTAGCGGGCTTTGGTTTCAGCCAGATCCTAGTGTACCTTATGGGATTGGATTTATCCAGTTTGCATTCGTGTTCCTCGGAACGCGGATGCGGGTGTGTATGCACAGTTGACAGGGAGACAGAGGCAGCGGATTCTCATTAGGGTTGTTGACAGTTGACCGTTGACTATTTGACTTTATGCTCAACCCTAATGAGAATATGATATGTGATTAACTATTATATTAATTAAGTATTATGGTGATATGGTTGTTGACTTGTTGACTTTTGTTGACTTGTTGACTTTGTTGACTTGTTGACTTTTGTTGACTTGTTGACCGGTTGACTAGGCTTGACTAGTTGACCATCATGATAACCATAGCCATCATTTCATGGCAAAGACTTTTGTTTACTTGCTCATTTGTGTAAAATGAGTGCATGAAATGATATGGTTGTGGTTGCTTCTAACCATCACATAAGACTTTTGTTAATATGATGAGTTATCATTGCTTTGGATTATGAGAGGGTGAGAGACAAAATACTTGCTCATTCTTTCTTGCTCATTCTCTCTCTTGTTCTTGAGCTCTCCTCTTGCTCTCACCCTCAACCTCTTGCTCCCTCTCTTGATCTATGGTTCTCTTGTCTCATGAGTTGAGAATCAAGAACCATAGATAAAATCCCATTCTATTTCTTCTCTACTCATTCTAGTTCACTAGGTTTAGCAAACCAAGTGAACTAGTTTCTTCAAAGAACGAAGAAGGAGCTAAAGGTTGGAGCTTTCAGGTGGATCTATCTTCGGCGTACGGAGACGACGAGAAGAAGCCATCGGACCACCATCGGAGCTTTGAAGACGAAGGAGTTCAAGACAAGCAAGGTATAACCCCCTAACCGAGTAGCTAAAACTCATAGTTAGGTTGTTAGATAGATGTTTAACCAAGATCCGGGTTTTAGGTCCATGTTACCATCTTTAAGAAAATCGTTTTCTACCAAATTCCGCATTCCCGAAAGTACCGGGAGAGGTAGCATGGACTTACAGTGGTATCAGAGCCTAGTTAAACTCTATCTAACATGTTAGCAAGTAACTAGAAGATCGATCAACGAAAAAGTCCCGAAACGAACCCCGGAATTTTAAACTTTCTGTCGATTTTAAAAGTGCTGGAAAACTTTTTTAATATACACCAAAAATCGACTCAGGCTTTTTTAAAGAAACTGCAAAAATTTGGGCCCATGACTCGATCAAATCGCCGCGGTTCCGCGGCGGGAGCACGCTCCCGCCGCGGAACCGCGGCCGAGTTGACTCGGTCATGGGTTTTATTTTTTGCAGTTTGCTAATTGGGGTATTTTGGGATTTTTAGTATATGTATTTTCAACCCAGATTTTCCAGAACGAAAATTTTATTTTGGGGTCCCGAAAATCCGTATTTTTGATCGAACTTCTAAAAGACTTGAGCTAACGGGTTTTTCTGTAATGTGATATTTGTATTGAACGTCTACTAATCGCTATATGTCGATTAGTGGGGGTTATGCAAATCTGTGATCTGTAATGTGCTGGAATGTGTATATAAATATGTTGGATTGTCGCGGGTGAATAGCCGGGGGTTGTGAGACGAGAGTTTTCTTTTCTTGCTATTCATGTAAATTTATAAATTGATGTAATAATTATTTGTATGGCCGCACAACCGGGTCGGGGTTGTAGCCGTCATTGTATAATTTCTTTTTACTGTTTTTGCTCCTAGGATAGACCCATGGAGGGGTGCACAAACTACCGGGTATGCCGAAGTGTCGAGTGGCCTACTCATGGAGATGAGGGAGGTTGCTACGCTTCGGGTACTTGGCGGGTAGTTTGCCGCACCCGTAGGGGTCTTGGGTGGGGTATTGGCTATTCACCGCGACCGTGTAATCTGTTTTTGTTACAGGCTCGTACAAATTACAGATTCCTAGTATATCCAATGTATTTATCTGTGATCTGAAATGTTTATCATTGCAGTATATCTATATATGATATTATTTAGGCGTTGCTTATGTTTTACAGACGCGCTAGCCCAGCCCCCGCTCTGTCGTTAGTTAAGTAACCTAACGGGTAATGACGGGGCCCCGTGGCGAATGCGAATGGCATAAGCGTACGTCATATTTTGGTTGTTTTCTGCAATGGTAGGATTAAATGATGGGACGCATTAAAAGAACTAATGCAAGAATATCACGCATTAAAAGAACTAATGCAAGATAATAAACCAAGTTAAAGTCGTTGGAACACTTTCGAAAAACCACTCGGTTCTTTTCAAAACAACTTTTAAATACGGAGCTTGAGCCACTCCTTTTAAAAGCTATCTCGTTCCATCGACCATATCAAGTTCACTACGTTCACGGTTTTGCCAAAACCATCCGTAGCCTTCCGTCGTTTCACATGAGTAGTCAATAGTATTCAAGCTGTGTATGTTGGCCAAAGTCAAGGCACAGTGATTGGTAGCTATTGGGTGTTCATGTGTAGCATAGATAGATGCGTTGGTTTGGGACAGTCGTACTGCCATTTTGGCCAAAGTCAAGGGTAGGTACGGATGGATCCAAATTAACCTGGATAATGACGGGTAGAACTTGACATGTGACTTATGATATTTTGGCCAAAGTCAAGGTCATAAGAGCATGGGGCAAAAATCCACATCGGGAGTTTCATAAGTACTGAAACTTGCTAGATTTGCATACCATTTGGAGTGTGATGATTCTGGTAGGATTCCTTCAGTTTCGTCACGCAATGATATTTGGATCCCGATCCTACTGTGAGTATATGCTACTCCTCGGGAAATTTCTCACTTAACGATCAATGCTATAAACCTAGTAGGTGCCTAGAAAGGTGTTAGCGGGGCTACGCCCCCAGGGAAAAGAGGTTCTTTAATTAAGGAACTTCGCGAAAGCGTTGGAAAACCTCCCTCGAAGTACCGAGACCGGCCTGGCTGAACGGTTAAGCAAGTATTGTGCGGTGGGATTGATCCCGGCTAATTCTTCCTTTATGGTTTGAGGAGGGATTCGAGAAACAGTGGGAGCCATCCTGTTTAGACAAACTAAAAACCACTCTAAACTTGCAAGAGCATCATGCTGAGTGTTTCTTCTTCTCTCTCCTAATTGCAGCGACCTATCAACATGACTGGACTTAAGTTACTCCTAGATAAAAACAAACTGACAGGGCCAAACTACAAAGATTGGCTCAGGAATGTCAAGATAGCAATCACTTATGACAAGCTGGGGTATCTTCTTACCACCAAAGCTCCCCCTGTCCCTGGTCCAACTTCCAGTGTCGCGGATAAGGAAATCCGCAAGACTTGGGAGATTGATAGCGCGAAGGCCAAGTGCCTCCTGCTTGCCTCGATGGACAACGAACATCAGAGGAGGCATGAGAATATGGACATGGAGTCCATATTGCTCCATACAAAAGAACTGTATGGAGAGCAATCACGTATCGCAAGATACGAAGCGTCGAAAAAGTTATTTTCGACAAGAATGGCCGTCGGATCATCAGTAGCCGAGCACGTGCTAAAGATGATCGGCTTCATTGAGGAGCTCGCTGACCTAGGGATCACATTGGAGAGTGAGCTATATACGGATATAGTTCTCCAGTCCCTTCCTTCCACTTACGCCCAGTTTATACTGAACTTCAACCTACAGGAAAAAGAGGTTGAACTTTCAGAGCTCCTCAACATGCTGAGGAGCGCAGAGGGCACCCTACAGAAAGGTAAGGAAACATCCACTTTGTTTGTAGGAGGATCATCTTCTTCTAGGTCCAAGGCGAAAGCCAAGGGAAAGAAGAAGAAGGCCCCCGCCAAACCAAGGGGCGGTGTTAGTAAAGTGGATACGAAGGGAAAAGGTAAAGCAACAAAGATAGCGGGGAAGCTTGTGAATAAGGAAGAATGCTTCTATTGTCATAAGAAAGGACACTGGAAGAATGATTGCAGGGCCTGAAAGGCCAGAACACAGGAATTGAAGCAGGTTGCAGCTTCAGCTTCAGGTGTGTATGTTATTGAAAACTGTCTTTCAATAAACTCTACTTCCTGGGTATTGGATACCGGATCAGGATCTCATATCTGTAATTCTTTGCAGGCGTTGAGAAACCGTAGGGTTTTGAAGGCAGGTGACATGACCCTCAGAGTTGCGAACGGAGCTAGCATGGATGCTAAAGCCGTGGGGGACTATCACCTGGGAATGTCAGATGGACATGTTTTGGTTTTGCGTAATTGCTTTTTTGTACCCAACGCAACTTGTAATATCATTTCTGTATCTTTAGTTTCTAAAGAAGGTTATGAATTTGCGTTTGTAAGTAATGTTGTAAACATTCACCTTAATCAAGTTCTGATTGGGTCAGGTACATTGAGTAATGGTATATACATGTTAAACCAACCACAGATTTTTAATGTCCAGAATACACACAAAAGAAAGTCTCCAGAAATAAATCAGACTTTCTTATGGCATTATAGATTGGGTCACATCAATGAGAGAAGGTTGACTAAGTTACATACAGAAGGATATTTGAATGCGTTCGAATATCAATCGTATGCCACTTGTCAATCTTGTCTCAAAGGAAAGATGACAAAGACTCCGTTTACTGGACATGGAGTAAGAGCGAGCGAGCTCTTGGGACTCGTACACAGTGACGTGTGCGGTCCAATGTCTACACATGCCCGAAGCGGACATTCTTACTTCATTACTTTTACAGATGACTTCTCAAGGTACGGTTATGTCTTCTTGATGAAACATAAGTCCGAGGCCTTTGGAAAATTCCAGGAGTATAAGAATGAAGTAGAGAAACAGACCGGCAAAAGTATTAAGATTCTAAGATCGGATCGAGGTGGAGAATACTTAAGTGCCGAGTTCCTGGACTATTTAAAAGAGAACGGAATTCTCTCTCAGCTTACTCCTCCATACACCCCGCAACATAACGGTGTATCGGAGAGACGGAACCGCACCCTATTGGATATGGTGCGATCCATGATGAGTAACGCTGAGTTACCGCGATCATTCTGGGGATATGCGCTAGAATCAGCCGCATACCTTTTGAACCGAGTTCCCACTAAGACTGTGCCTACTACGCCATTTGAGATGTGGTGTGGGAAGAGACCCCATCTTAATCACATTAAGATATGGGGAAGTCCAGCTTTTGTCAAAAAGCAGCATGCGGACAAGCTCGAGGCACGCTCAGTACTGTGCAAGTTTGTGGGATATCCAAAGAATTCCAAGGGATATTTCTTCTACTGTGAAGAGGAACAAAAAGTTCTTGTTTTTCGTCATGCCCACTTTCTAGAACACCAGTTCATAGAAAAAGAAATAAGTGGGAGCGCAGTAGAACTGGAAGAAATTCCAGAACCACGGACTATTACTGAAAGTTTAGTGGAACCAGAGGGTTCAACAGAACAGGACATTCCTGCGCCGCTCCGCAGAAGTAGTAGGCAGACTCATCCGCCCGAGAGATACTACGGTTTTCTCATTGACGGGGATAGAGAGGATTGCATCATAGATTATGATGAGCCTACTAGCTTCCAGCAGGCCGTTCAGAGCGTTGACTCAGTGAAATGGCTGGATGCAATGCGGACCGAAATGGAGTCCATGTACACCAACAAGGTATGGACGTTGGACATTGCTCCAGACGGGGTAAAACCCGTAGGATGCAAGTGGATCTTCAAAAGGAAGATTGGTGTAGATGGACAGGTTGAGACCTATAAAGCTAGGCTGGTAGCAAAGGGTTTTCGTCAAAGACCTGGCTTGGACTATGACGAAACCTTTTCTCCAGTAGCCATGCTGAAATCCATTCGGATCCTTCTTGCCATTGCTGCCTTCCACGATTATGAGATCTGGCAAATGGACGTAAAGACAGCTTTTCTAAATGGAAATTTAGAGGAGTGTGTCTATATGGACCAGCCAGAGGGTTTCATTCAGAGTGGGAGCAGCGGAAAGGTGTGCAAGTTGCTTAAGTCCATCTATGGACTAAAGCAGGCGTCGCGGAGTTGGAACATCTGCTTTGATGAGACGGTCAAAGAATTTGGCTTTATCAAAAATCCAGATGAACCATGCATCTATAGTAGATTTGTAGCGAGAACTGTAGTATTCCTCATTTTATACGTGGATGACATTCTCTTAATAGGAAATGACATTCCTATGCTACAATCTGTCAAGGGGTTCTTGTCACACAGGTTCTCCATGAAAGACCTGGGTGATGCCTCATACATTCTGGGTATCCGGATCTACCGTGACAGATCCAAGAGGATATTAGGACTTTCTCAGTCCAGGTACATCGACACCGTGCTGAAAAGATTCAGTATGGAAGATTCCAAGCGCGGTAACCTGCCGGCTTGTCACGGGATCACCCTCTCTAAAGAGATGTCTCTCAAGACTGATTTGGAGAGGGATCGCATGTCTATTATACCCTACGCTTCTGCGGTAGGCTCTATAATGTATGCGATGTTGTGTACCAGACCGGATGTAGCTTATGCACTGAGTGTGGTAAGCCGGTATCAGTCAAACCCTGGGGAGAAACACTGGATAGCGGTAAAGAACATTCTCAAGTACCTGAGAAGGACTAAGGAGATGTTCTTAGTGTATGGCGGAAAAGACCTCCAGATCGAGGCCTTTGCTGACTCCAGCTTCCAGAGTGACAAGGATGATTCCAAGTCCATGTCGGGTTTTGTCTTTACCCTCAATGGAGGGGCGGTGTGTTGGAAGAGTTCCAAACAGGAAACCATTGCAGACTCGACGATGGAAGCGGAATACATCGCTGCATCTGATGCCGCAAAAGAAGCTGTCTGGATGAGGAAGTTCTTGAAAGAACTTCAGGTGGTTCCGTCCATTGTTGATCCAATACCTCTGTATTGCGACAACAACGGGGCTATAGCTTTAGCGAAGGAACCCAGGTCCCATCAGAAATCCAGGCACATCTTAAGGCGGTATCACCTGATCAGGGAGATCGTGGATCGCCAGGAGATCGAGGTTCGGAGAGTCGCTTCAGAAGATAACACTGCAGATCCATTCACCAAGGCCCTGCCCCAGACTCAGTTCGAGCGGCTGATCGAGATGATAGGTCTTCGATACGCCAGTACATGGCCTTAGTGCAAGTGGGAGATTGTTAGTGTATATGCCCTAGAGGCCATTACTGTATCATACTAGTTTGTATATTACTTAATGGATGCTTTGGATATTCACCTTGTATATACAATCTTGCTCAAAATAGTAGTATGCTACTTGGTTTGTTTCTACTTCAATGTGTATATGTGTTTATTTTTGTATATCGCCTATACACATTAGTAGAGCCCTTAGGATCTTTGCTTGATTACCAGCGATGTGATGGCCGTCACACTAGTGGGGCTGGGTAATCTATAAGCACATCCTTATGCAGGTCCCTGGTCGCAGGACTATCGAGACAGGGCATCGATACTCCGGAGTAGACCAGCGCATGTGCTTCTCATCCCAGTATGGGAGACGGTCTGTCCCACAGCCGTCAGTACGTCGTACTTGAGATAGTATGCGGGTGCTCGTTAGGTTACGGGTACACTGGACAGGACTCGTCGGGAACTGACTAGTTGGTATTATACCTATCGTCAGTTATTAGTTCCCAGGTGACATGAGTACAGCTTAGTCTGCTGAGTTGACACTGTCACTCCGCCTCGAGTGTGTTCCCACTGTACTTTGATCACTACCCTACCACGGCTGAAAGGAGTCGTGCAAACAGGTAGTGGTTGGGTGCAGTCCCGAAGCACTTGGAGGCAGTGACGGTTAGACAGGATTCGTCTCTCCCGGTATTGGGGGTTGACATCGCGCTGTGTCTAGGAGAGCCATTACACGAGTAGTCCCTGGCCAGGGCAAACGAGATATACTGGTAGGTTTCCAGTGTTATCTCAGGGTGTTTTGGGCTTCGCTCCGGCACGACTTGTACCGCTATTGGGGGACTGACGTTTACCGCCCCCTAGGCCCGCCATGCGATGTATCAGACGAACAGACCGGACTGTACGGAGAATGTCACACTCAGGCTCAGTAGGAGTTCAGATGGGTTTCGCCTCGTCGGTCTTCTTGTCGGCATTACCTGGGGACCGTTACGCACAGCTAGTGCCGCTTGCGGTCTGTGGTTAAACCCACTGCCAGCGTAGTGTCGAGTCTTTAGAGTCCCACACAGAAAGCTTTTCGCCTTTAGGCAAAAGAGTAGAGGTCGCATGGTATTGCGACAGGTCGCATGGTTTTGCGACAGGGTTCGGTCACATCCGTGCACTTGTGCACGTACAGTGTCCGGACAGTTTACACTAGCGGGCTTTGGTTTCAGCCAGATCCTAGTGTACCTTATGGGATTGGATTTATCCAGTTTGCATTCGTGTTCCTCGGAACGCGGATGCGGGTGTGTATGCACAGTTGACAGGGAGACAGAGGCAGCGGATTCTCATTAGGGTTGTTGACAGTTGACCGTTGACTATTTGACTTTATGCTCAATCCTAATGAGAATATGATATGTGATTAACTATTATATTAATTAAGTATTATGGTGATATGGTTGTTGACTTGTTGACTTTTGTTGACTTGTTGACTTTGTTGACTTGTTGACTTTTGTTGACTTGTTGACCGGTTGACTAGGCTTGACTAGTTGACCATCATGATAACCATAGCCATCATTTCATGGCAAAGACTTTTGTTTACTTGCTCATTTGTGTAAAATGAGTGCATGAAATGATATGGTTGTGGTTGCTTCTAACCATCACATAAGACTTTTGTTAATATGATGAGTTATCATTGCTTTGGATTATGAGAGGGTGAGAGACAAAATACTTGCTCATTCTTTCTTGCTCATTCTCTCTCTTGTTCTTGAGCTCTCCTCTTGCTCTCACCCTCAACCTCTTGCTCCCTCTCTTGATCTATGGTTCTCTTGTCTCATGAGTTGAGAATCAAGAACCATAGATAAAATCCCATTCTATTTCTTCTCTACTCATTCTAGTTCACTAGGTTTAGCAAACCAAGTGAACTAGTTTCTTCAAAGAACGAAGAAGGAGCTAAAGGTTGGAGCTTTCAGGTGGATCTATCTTCGGCGTACGGAGACGACGAGAAGAAGCCATCGGACCACCATCGGAGCTTTGAAGACGAAGGAGTTCAAGACAAGCAAGGTATAACCCCCTAACCGAGTAGCTAAAACTCATAGTTAGGTTGTTAGATAGATGTTTAACCAAGATCCGGGTTTTAGGTCCATGTTACCATCTTTAAGAAAATCGTTTTCTACCAAATTCCGCATTCCCGAAAGTACCGGGAGAGGTAGCATGGACTTACACATACCCGTATTCGTATTCTGAAAAATACGCATACAAAGAGACAAGTATAATCCAATAGTATAATACTAGGATCCGGCTTAAACCAAAGCCCACCGGTATTATCCGTTCGAACATCATCCGTGTAGACAGTACACGTATGTGATCGAAACCCTGCCGTAAAATCATATGGCCTCTACATCGTCTCGCCTGATCCAGGAAAAACCTCTATGTGGGACATTAAAGACTCGACAGTATGCTGGCAGTGGGTTTAACCACAAGTCGTCAGCGGTACTAGTTGTACGTAACGACAACCAACGTACATGTCGAAAAGGAGGCCGACGAGAGAACTCATCCAAACCCCTGCTGAGCCTGTCCGTGACAATCTCCGTGCAGTCCGGTCTCTTCGTCTGAGAGTATCGCATGTAAGGTCTAGGAAGGTGGAAAATGCCAGACCCCTAATAACCAAACAAGTCGTGTCGGTGTGGCTCAAGACCATTCGAGAATCTACTGGTCTGACCACCAGTAATTCTCAATCCGCCCTGGCCAGGGTCTTATGGTAATGACCAACTGATCACAGCGCGACATCGACTCCCTATACCGGGAGAGACGAATCCACAACAGTCGCTCACTGCCTCCATGTGGCTCGAGACTGTACCCAACTAAAACCTGTTTGCACGACTCCTTTGAGCCGTGGTAGGGTAGTAATCAAAGCACAGTGGGAACTGACACGAGACAAATGACAACCTCAGGTCGACAGACTATCTGCACTCATGTCACCAGAGAACTGCTATCTGACGCTAGGTATAATACCATCTAGTCAGTTCTCGGCGAGTCCTGTCCGATGTACTCACATCCAGTGAGCGCCTGTATACAATCTTAGGTGCACCTCACCAATGGCTGCGGGACCAATCCATCGCCCCTCATCAGGGTCTAGATATGTATACACCAGTCTACTCTAGAGTAACGATGCCCAGTCTCGATACTCATATGACTATGGACGCTTTTAAGGATGTGCATATTGACTGTCCAGCTCCCACTAGTATGATCGCCATCACAACGGAGGTAGTCAGGCAAAGATCCTACGGGCTTTATCAACATGTATACAACATATGAAATACAAAGTAAAACACATCACATGTTAAGATAAAGACAAACCAAATAGCATACTATCATATCAAGCAAGATTATCCTGTACATATATATTCCTAACATCTTGTACAATGAACGCCTCTAGGGCATACATATCCAACATTATTTCCATCTCATCTTATCTTATTACTTCACTTCATGGTTCATTCTCTCTCATATCCAAGTTCATCTCCCTCTTCATTCTCTCTTCTCTCTAGATTTTTCTTTAGTTGAGAAAAGAAAAGAAAAGAAAAGAAGAAAAATTTGTGAGCAAAATTTCTACTTTATCAACCTACACTATCCTAGCCCTTTAGTATAGGTTGTTTGCTTCACTAATATCTTGATTAGTGAAGAGTGAGCTTGAGTGAGAGAGACTTCAATGTGGATCATCTTCGGCCTCGAAGACAACAAGCAAAGCTCGTTCCTTTCTTCAAGTGGAGTCAAGAAAGAGTTCTAGGGACTACTATTTGGAACTTTAGAAGTGAAGGACCGGTCTACAAAGGTTGTAAACCCTCTTCACTTAGTGTAGAACTTGTTTGCTTTACTCAAAACCCTAATTCTCTAATTCGATTCTTGTTTTGTATAACTTAGCACTCTAGATTTTTTTTAAATTGCATACTTGATACTTGTATAAACCTAGTAGAGATGCTAAAACATACTTTCAGAGGCCTCATCGCCGGACTCTACCCTAACTACATCAACTAGGAGATCAAAGGAAGACATTTGACCTGATTCAAAAGAGAGAAAGGCTGAACGAGGTTTTTGAACTGCAAAGCCGACCTAAAAGCGGGAGCGCCGAGCAATCTAAAGACAGCAGAAGAACAAGTGAGCAAAAGTGTTTCCTGGGGGAAGATCGCTCCTATTTATACCCTCAGCAAAGGCCATCCTGCGGCCCAGATCCTCTCCCGCCAAAACAAAGCGCCACACCCAATGATCAATATGGTGCCACATGGCAGCTGACCATTGGACGCCTTCCCCTCATGCGAATCCAATCGGCTGAAGCGACGTCTTATATCCACTGTCTGGATGCAGCCATGTGGCACGAGATCGACGGCCAGCACGGCGCCACGATGGTCCGGGCACGCGAAACGACGTAGCCTTAACGACGTCGTCCCATCAGTGATCCGCTGACGTTATCCAAAGATACGCTCGAAAATTAAAGCGCTCGAGGATCGCCACAAGGCCACGTAGTTCCACGTCGATCCACTGCATAGATCCCTTGACAAAAAGCCAAAGATAGAAGACCGAGCAATCCACCCTCGATCCGACCCATAAATAGTTCGGAACGAGTGGGGGGCTAATGATGGTGCTCACAAGTAGGGATTCCCCAGATCAAGACATGTTGGAGATGACAAGTCTCCTATGTGCACCAGCTAGCTACTTGAAGTCTACAGAGTTGAGATAAGTACTATGCAAAAGGGACATTCGTCGGTGCCTCACCTTCGAAGTAGCACCCGACCTTTGGGGGGCCTCCCCTGAGTATGTTCCCTCTTCTTCTAACCATTAGCCAATAGCTCGTATCCGAGCAATCATAGAGCTTAGCTTCCTCAGCTTCCTTCCTCGTCTTCGACCTATCCTATAGTTGAGATTCCTCGGTGTCCCTGTTTGGCCGGAAGCATGGTGCATGAGCGTCCTCGTAACGGCTCCGTGTATCTCGCCACAACGAGATCTCCGCCGCTCTACATCCCGCATCCCACGCTAGCGTATCTCGCTATCAATGTGGACGTGACGTATGGGCAAAACAAGCGGCGAGAATTTCGCATCGGCTCGCTCCATGCGACCCCTATATAAACCCCTCCTCCAGACGATTCAGGTAACTCGAACTCAATCTAATACGCCGCTACTCTGCCCAATTATTCCTCGGTACTTACTTGATGGTCGAAGGGTCCTACGGTGGCTTTCCACCCCGAGGCTTCTTTTGCAGGTAGCTCGGCGTCAATATCAACCTGCAAACCTATTGAGATCCACTCTCTCCCTTCAAATCATAGCCTTTCAGCCCCGCTGGCCATCCTATTTTTACTTGGCCTATATGACCAAGTCTTATTTTTGTGCAAACACTGTTAAATCTGATGAAAAAATATTAAGTTCTATATAAGATATAAAATAGAAATAACCTATTCTGCCTTCAATTTCTTAATTGTTAAGAAACAATACTTTTATTTTATAGGCCAAGGATAAAAAACTGGAATCACTTGTGAGATAGTAAGAGAGGGAAACAAGAGGAGGGGGGTGTCTGGGTTTGGACTAACTAACCGGAGCGCTAGTGGTGTGGGAATGTGCGAGGAAAGAAAATGTGCTTGGTGGTTATGGTGAACGGATGGTGAACGGAGAAAGGGAGGAAAAAAGGATAAAACAGTTGATTTGTCTCTTTATGACATTGGTTGGTCTTTTAAATACAGTGCCTAAAATGGATTTCGGGAGTGGTTCGTTCAAAATATGAAGTTTTAGGGCTGTATTTCAAAATGACAGTTTAGGAGATCTAAAAGAAAGTAACCTTAAAATTTAGGGAAAATTGCTATATTATCCCCTGAAGTTTCACTCCAATTGCACTTTAATACCTTTGCTGATTTTTCCTTGAGTACGAGTCCTTTGAAGTAAGCTCCACTAATACTTAACCACCTCTAAGTTAACTTGCTATTAGAATATTTCTAGAGATTCTCCGGACTAGTTTTGAACTTTTCTCCCTACCCCAAAATTAAATTAGTTAATAATATAATGTTGCCTATGCACTAATCCACCTTTTTCTTCCTCTTTTGCTTTGTACTAATTTTAAATCAGCTTAACTGAATGTATCTGTTTCTACTGTTGTTTGATTAAATAATAGAGACATAAACGTGGGTCGAGATGCTAATTCTAAATCAATATTCACTCCAATTTTTTATGCTATGAGATTTAAGAAAAAATTGCTTTCAGTATATACCAACTCAACTTGCATTCAATTCTCTAATTTAACTCACAAAGAATTGATTTCAAATTTGGACCTTTCAAATACCAAAAGTAAAAAGAAGAAAAGAAACAGTGTTTATTGATTTGAAAATAATGCACTATGATCTATAAGCAACAAAGATTGCTCAAAGCACTATATAGCCATCGGAGAACTAACTGTTTTTACCACATACTTGCATGTAATTGTAGGAATTTTTATGATAATTTTTTTTATTAATTTAACTACGTGCATTACACTTTAAAATAATAATAACATGACAATTTAATTACTTGCATCATATTTGTAAAATAATAATGACGTGACATTTAATTACATGAATTGCACAAAAAACAATAGTGGTTTTTTATTTGATTTCTTTGAAATATAAGATTCCCCGTTACTAATTAATTCAAAATTAAATTATCCCCTTTCTTTTGTGCTATAATATTAAAGTTTAGAGAGAGTCTTTATCCATTTTGGAAAATTGTTAGTTTGTAAAACAAAACTTTTACAATGATTCAAAATTTGAAAAATTTATAGGTTTGACTTGGACCACTTGAGTGTTAAATGCCAATTGCACCAAAATAACGGTAAAAAAAATGACTTTAGAGTGCAACCTAATCGTTCCACAAGCAGGAATTTTTAGCTTCAACTTTCCAAAAACTGATCAGTTTAGGTCTTAAATCTGAGATTTTTATAGCTCCATCTCCACGCACCCATTACCCATCTCCATGTGCTTTTGTGATAGATAACAAACACATTAAAACCATGCAGACTAAAAAGAATATAATAATTTCTATCTGTTGAGTTCTTATGTTATAAAAAAACTAGAACTAATATTTTGCATGTATGACAATGATAGTGAATGTCTATTAATATTAAATTGCTAAAATAATCTAGTGAATGTCTAGTAATGTTAGTTAGAAATTCAAGAGACGTCTCTTGACATACAAAAAATAATTACTAAAGGTGTTTGTTATTTTTGTTGGGGGGATTGAAATATGAATTTTAAAGGGTCTTAAAATATTTATATGAAATGATAGATAAGGATATCTTAAAATAATGAATATATTAAAAGATTTTTATCATTTTTTCAATTCTTGTATTGAGAAAATAGAGAAAATCAATATATAACATGGTCTACATCTGGAGCTTACACATAGCAGAGATAATATAACATCAAAATACATCATAAAAACACTTAGGAATAAAATCGAGGTACTTCAATAAAATTTAGGCTTAAATGTAGCAAACCATTCTCGCATTTGGCCCAAAATCATGAAACTCCACTAATGTTTGAAAAACCTCCACTTTACCCCCTCTCTTAATTGCATTTAGATCTTGCATCCAAAAATTACTTGACTCGACCAAAATGCCCATACGAAACTAAAATGAATAAAAATAGCATTCAGAGGACAGGGGTACTTTCATCAAGTCACGAAAAATTTGGATGAAAATTTAGCGGAAGTTAACTAGGAGGAGGGGGGGGGGGGGGCAAAGTGCATGGTTTCAAATGTTATGAGGGTTTTCCGTTTTTGGGCCAAATCGTTGTGGGTTTCCCGCATTTGAACCTACAATTTATCCAGCTTATCATATGGCCCATACACAAATTTAATGCAGCCCAGCCCAGCCCAATCTCCCATCAGAAACGGTCTATTCCCCTCCGTTACCAGATCCCCCCAGCTTTCATCGGTTAAGGTTAAGAGCAAATCTGTCACGCCCCGCTTCCCAAAATACGGAATACGAGGGGTGACTAGACCAGCTATGCTCCTACGGTCAAGCAATAATCCCGCCGTAGTCACACTTCGGCTTCTACCATTACATGGTAATCAGTAAACAGTACTGGAGTAAAGGAAAATCACAGTTCACAACTTTATTACATTGCAATAAAAGAGTTCGAAATACATTATTTTGCAGAATAAAAACTAACCAATGAAATACAAAGTGCTTAAAACAAAAGAAATGGCGCTGATAATGCAGTCTAGATCTCCACGATCTCGAATGACAGGTCCTGCTCCTGGGATGGGTCCACTTCGTCCTCTGAGCATGCACACTCGGTTCGTCAAGGCGACACATATAGCAAAAATTATATAATGGGTGTGCAATATTATTATTAAACAAGAGAAGTGCAACAACATGCAGAACATGAGTATAATAAACATCAACTGAATATGAATAGTGTAATATAGGTATCATGCCAGTAAACTAAGCAATGTGTATGTCACTACTTATCGGTCACTAAGTCAATGAAATCAAATGGTGGAGAGGATGCTCGTGTTTAACAAGGGTCTCGTGTATGCCCGAGACTACGGTCCGCTGTGCCCGGGACATAACCCTGTCGGCCGTGCCGCTAGGCCCACGACCTAAAATATGTATGTATGTATGTATGCATGTATGAGAATAATGGAGGAAAGATGCCATATGAGGGAATTTCCTCCTATGGCGTCGATAAAGTACACCCTTCATCGTGTTTTCTGACGATCGACACCCATCATCTTCATCGTTATCATCTAAGATATGGGTACACCAAATTTCATGTGATTTTACAACTTTTTCACCGTTGAATTAGTGGGTTCAAAATTAACGGTTTACGGACAATAGAACTTTTTACATTGCTAAATCAACGGTGAAAAAGTTGTAGAATCACATGAAATTCGGCGTACTCACATCTTAGATGATAACGATGAAGATGATGGATCCCGTGTAGGGTTCCTAGGAACACTAATGAGGTCTCACAAGGCATCAACCATGCCAATTTCAAATTTTACAAGTGCCGAGAAACCCTAATACGGATCGTTAACTAGAAATTTAGGCGAAACAATGAAACTAATTAACAACTTAACTAAAAGAACGGAAATGCAACCTTTGTAGATCCGGTCCTCCACCTCCATAGCTCCATGATGAAGTGTCCTCGTTGTCCAAATAGAATCCCGGGCTCTAGCGTCGGTTTCATCGGAGAAAAGGGCGGGCTTGGTCGTCGGCTTTGATACCGAAGATGATCTACGTCGAGGCAACACAAGATCAAGCTCCCACTTCACCAAGTCATGAAACTTGTGAAGAAAACACCCTTTACTACTTGGCAAGAGGTAGAGGATGAAGAAATAGGAGGTGGGTTCACTTTAGAATTGGATTTCTCACTCATTTGCTCAAGTTGCCATTGAAGCTATCAAGCTTTTTCTTCTTGAAGAAGAAGAAGATGAAGAAGATGATAATATGATAAGTTAATTAAACTAGAAAAGAAAAAAGAATACTTATCATAATATCAACCATGGTCAAGATAACTAGTGTAGAGAATCAACTATGGTTCAAGTGAATGGTTAGGGTTAAGAAAAGAGACAAAATGGTCAAACCATTCAAAACTTCATGAAGCTTCAAAAGAAAGTCCAAAATAAGCCACCATTTCATTTCTTTTCCAAATATAAATGAAAAGAAATAAATAAATAAGTAAATCAAATATAAACAAAACCCTAATCATTAACTTAACCATGGTATAATTCTTTGCACAAGCCCAAGTGAGCATGCATCATCAAACATGATACAAACAAGTGCACAAAAGTATATCACATATACAACTTGTGAACTTCAAGTGAGAAAATCCTTTTAAAATGAACCAATACTAGTTAATGCAAAGTAATATATCAAATATATAATTATACATTAAATCATTAAATCAACACTTGATTCAAAGATCCGGTCATGTCGCACATAACCGACTAGTATCCAATGTATCGACTTATCGAATCAATCTTTGATTCGATAACTAGGTTATATCACATATAACCAATCGAAACATTCATCACGAGAATGAAATACGGTATCACATACACGCATCATTCTCGGTCCCGCACATATCTCATATGGGCCCCTATTTCGTTTCGCTTGAGCCAGGAAACCTCTGTGTAGGACTCTAAAGACACGTCAATACGCCGGCAGAAGGTGATGATCATATCAAACACCCACAAGCCGCAAGCGGTCTGCTAAACGTAACGGCCACCCGGGTATTGAGCGATCAGAAGATCGACGAGAAAGCCCGCTCATACTCCTGTGAATCCAACCAGTAACACTTACCGTACAGTCCGGTCTGATCGTCTGATATGTCGCATATCTCGCCTAGGGGTGGTAAACGTCAGACCCCAATAGCTCGATAAGTCATGCCGACGTGAGGTCCAAAACATGTGTGAAACTACTGATAACACTTACCAGTAGATCACTGCAACCCTGGCCAGTGATTTCCTGTTATGGCCAATCGAACACAGCGCAACATCAACTCCCTATACCGGGAGAGACGAATCCCCTCCTATCGCTCATTGCCTCCATGTGATTCGGGACTGTACCTAAAAACCACCATTTTGCACGCCCTCTTGGACGTGGTAAGGTGGAAATCAAAGCACAGTGGGAATCACACAAGACTCTATGACGATCTCGGGTCAACAGACTACTCTGTACCAGTGTCACCAGAGAACTGCCATCTGACGTAAGGTATAATACCATCTGGGAGTTCTCGGCGAGTCCGTCCAGTGTACCCAGTCTCTACTGAGCACCCGTATATCATCTCTGATGTCAAACGCCAATGGATATGGGATCATCCATCGCCCATCTGTATGGGTCGAGAAGGTATACGCTAGTCTACTCTGGTATATCGATGCCCCGTCTCGATACACCCACGACTAGGGACTTTGAAGGATGTACTTATGGACTACCATGTCCCCACTAGTATGATCCGCATCATAGTCCAGGTAGTCAAGTACACATCCTAAGGGCTTTACCAACATGTAACAGAGAGACAATCAGTGTACACGTTAAGGTAAAGAGCAACCAGATAGCATACTATCATGTCGAGCAAGAAAGTCCTCTCTATATATATCCCAGCATCCACTACAATGTACATCCAATGTACAGTAATGGCCTCTAGGACATACATATAACTAACAATCTCCCACTTGCACTAGGGCCATCTGATAGCCGTGGTTGTAGTATCTCATACTCAACCATCCCATAAAAGTCTCTCTCTGGGAATAGGCCTTTATGAGTGGATGCGCCGTGTTGTCCTCTGAGTCTACTCTCCTAACCTCGATCACCCTGGAGATCAACTATCTCCATGATCAGGTGACACTGCCTTAGAATATGTCTGGATCACTGATGGGACCGGCGTTCCTTGGCATATGCCACAACTCCATTGTCACACAATGGGAAGGAACTAAGTTCATCTCATGAACAAATATACATCCAGACTGCCTCTTTGGTAGCATCTTAAGTAGCGATGTATCGAGCCTTTATCGTCTAGTATGCCACGGTATCTAGCTTGGAACTTTTCCAACATACCGTCCCTCCACTGAGGGTAAAGACAATGCCTGTGATTGACATTCAGTCGTCTTTATCACCCTGGAACCATTCCAGTGATTCTCCCCAGGGTCGATTGATACCGTCTCACTACATCTAGTGAGTATCCTAACATCCATTTACATCTATCTCATAGATGATAACTCAGGATTTAGGAGGTATCACTTTGATCCTTTATGGAGAATCCTTGTGATAAACGGAGATTGGCCGAGCGTAGCATAGGAAACTCCTTCCCTATCAAGAGTATGTCATCCACGTACTCTACGAGGATCATTACCATACTCCCTACTACCTTCTTGTATATACAAGGTTCATCTACCATTTTGATGAAGTCAAACTCTTTGACTACCACATCAAAACAGATGTTCCAACCCCGCGATGCCTGCTTTATCCTATAAAGCATCTTGCACACGTTTCCGCTGCTCCCACTGTCTACGAAGCCCTCTGGCTGTGTACTTATAGACGCTCTCTTCCAAAACATCATTTAGAAAAGCAGTCATGACACCCAACCACCAGATATCGTAGTCATGGTATGTAGCCGTGGTAAGTAGGATCTGGATGGATTTAAGCATAGCTCCTTAGAAAAGGTTTCATCATGATCCATACCTGGTTAATGATGCAAACCTTTAACAAGTCTAGCTTTGAAAGTCTCAACTTTTCCATGTACACCAAGTAATCTTCTCAAGATATACTTGCTCCTGATGGGGATTTAACCTTTCAGATAAAGCAACTAAAGTCCATACTTTGTTGGTGTACATGGATTCCATCTCAGATCGCTAAGCATCCAGCCATTCTTACAGAGTCGCACTCCTGATGGCCAGCTCGAAACTAGTTAGGTCATCATCTCATGATGCAATCCTCGCTCCCACTGTCATCGAGAAACCGAAGTATCTCTCAGGTGGGTGAGGAACCCTACTAGATCGGCGGAGAGGCTGAGGTTCGTTGGTAACTATTGAATTCTTTGGTTCTACCAAATCATCTGCTGTTGTTTGTATAGCTGGAACCTTTCCAGTTGTATATAACAGACCTTGCCTCGAGCTTATCCGGATTATGCTTTTAGACATAGCCCGGACAACCCTAATCTTAACTAACTTAAGATATGGGTTCTTCCCTTTCCATATCACATATAAAGTGGTAGGCAACAGATTTGATCGGAACCCAATTCAATTGGTATGCAGCTTCTCAAGTGCATAACTCCCAAAAGGAAATAGGAAACACAGTAGTACTCATCATAGAGCACACCATATCACATAGGGTGCTATTGCTCCGCCCCGATATACCATCGTGCTATGGTGTATACGGAGGAGTAATGCTGAGAGAATCTCATTCTCCTTTAGAATAATCCAGGATTTCCGTGCCCAAGTATTCTCCTCCTCGATCTCATCAAAGGACATAATACTTATACCCGTGTTTTGGTTTTCTACTTCTAAGTCATATTCTGTGAATATCTCAAAAGGTTTGGACTTGTGTTTCAACAGGAACATATGTCTGAATCTTGAAAGATTATCAGAGAATGTAACGAAGTACAAAGAACCAGTCCTGGCATATGTAGACAGAGGACCTTACATACATCAACATGTATCATCCCAAGAGTTCATTAACTCTTTCTCTGTTTCCAGTAAATAGAGCTATGGTCATCGTATCTTTGTGACATGACTGGAAAGTTTCACAAGATGTAGATTCAAACTGATTTAAATATGCATCTTCATGTAACTTCAGCTAGTCGGGTCACATTGATATGACCTAGTCTACAATGCCTCAAGAAGGATTCGTTCATTTCTGAACTTTTCCTCTTGTGTGTGTTCCGTATACTAAAGAACTGTAGTTTGATTTAGAACATTAATGCTTTTAGATAACGTGCCTGAACCGATCAACTTTTGATGTAGGAAATGTTCAAAACATTATCCAACAATACAAAGTTATATCCTTTCTTTACTAATAAAGAGATTGACATGATTTTGTATATCAGGTTCGGTATCTAATAACATTCGTTCAGAATCAATGTATTGGTAATACAGGGTGACAGTGACCAACTGACTTGGCTGCAACACTTGCCCCGTTTTCTGCCTCATGAAACTTAGCACCCGTTCTCAGTTCTCTACCTTTCTGTAGCCCTATGTAACATATTACATATGCGGGATCCTGATCCGGTATCATATACCCAGGACGTAAAGGACACTGAGAAACAGTTCTATATAATGAACACACCCGAAGATGATGCATCAGAATGCACTTACTTCGTTTGGGCGGCACGGGAATTCTGGTAATCCCCAATTTCCTGCTCTGTCTTATAACAATTATAAGTTGGAGCGGGACCAACGTTCCCCAGCTCAGTATAACAAGTGGGTTCGGTCAATACTTCCGTATTATTATCTTGATTAAGGCGTGATATGGTCGCTACCTGGAGAGAGAGAGAAGAAAACACTCAGCGTGCGCTCTTGCAAGAATAGATTGGTTATTATTTTTATCTAATCAGGATGGCTCCCACTGCTTTTTATCAAATCTTCCTTCAAACCGTAAAAGGAAAGACTAGCCGGGATTAATTACACGCTACAAGTTCGCCAATCTTTCAGCCAGGCCAGTGTCGGTACTTTGAGGGAGGTCCCCCGTGCTTTCGCACGAACCTAATTAATGTAAACCTCGTTTTCCCAGAGGCGTAACCCCGTTGACACCTTTCTAGACACCTACTTGATCGGCTAATTGTAATGTGTAAAACTCTCCCAGGAGTAACAATTACTCGCAGCGGGTATCGGGATCCAACTATCTCATAGAAGGTATGCAATCTCATTGCAAATTTCAACACTTGAAATTCCCGATAATATTTTGCCCTTAGCGTGCTATGACCTTGACGCATGCCGAACAACCCATAGTCCGCTAGACAAGTTCAACCCGCATATTTCTTGATTGAATTAAACCCACCCGCACGACCCTTGACGCATGCCAAACAACGCCGTACGAATACCCTGATCCAATCGCATCATATGCTAGCAGATAAGCACTAGTTAGCTACCGTACACTACGCCTTGACGCATGCCAAACAACCGCAGCACGAATACTAACTAGTACTTATCTGAAATGACGGAGGGCTACGACAGGTTTTTCTGAAAACTTATTGCGTAATGAACTTGATATCGTTGTGGAATCAAATGATTTTAAAATGGAGTGTTTTTTAGGCTTTTCTAGTTTTGCTAAATGAGTCACTCCCGGTGAAGGGATCGTCGGTCCTTTCCTCGTCGAATGAGGTGCGGGATATATCATATACATCACTGTGCAAAGCAAAAACTCTTAAAAGCAATCAAAAGACAAACCGAGTGTGTAGCATCTGCCAGTTATTGCTAAAGGAGTCACTCCCGGTGAAGGGATCTCGGTCCTTTCCTTATCGAATAAGGTGTAGGATATATCATATATACCTCTGTGCAAAGCAAGAACTGTAGCTACCCTTTTTATTTTTGAAATTCAATTCTACAACATCTTTAGGTTTCTTTTCTTTCATTAATCACATTAATGAAGTCCCATCATTTAAGTACCTAAACATCACAGAAAAATACGACGTACACTTATGCTATCCGCATTCGCCTCGATGTCCCCTCGTGCACCGTTAGGTTAGGTAACTAACGGCAGAGCGGGGCAGGGCTAGCGCGGGTGTAAAACATAAGTAACGCCTATATAATATATCATATATACTATATAAAGTATCCATCACAGAACATATCACATGATCACATCACAGATATCGCAGCAGAAGAATCATATGAAATATTGGATATACTAGGACGTCCGTGTTTTCAATACGAGCCAGTATAAAACACGGATTCCACGGTCGTGATGAATAGCCAATCCCACACCCCCAGACCCCTACGAGAGCGGCAAGCAACCCTACCAATTCTAGGGTTAGGAGATCCGGACTCGACTCCTCGAGTTGGTCTCCCACTGGACCCCAGAACCCGGTTACTTGTGCTCCCCTCCTTGGGTCTATCCTAGTGCGGAAAAGTAAATAATATACAAATGGTGACATCTTCCGCAACTTGGAAGTGCCCCAATAAAAGAATATTACATACAAGTTTTTACATGAATGAAAATGAAAAAACACTCATCTCACATAAAAACCCCCCGGCTATTCAATTACGACGATCCAATATAACATATCCAGCAACACATAACATCACATGTCATCAACGTAAGTAAATATGCGCATTCCAATTGTCGTTGACATATAGCAACGAAACCGGCGATATCACATATTACACTTACGGTCGCAGAAAAGAAAGTGTAAAACTACAACAATTGGAATCCGCAATGTCACGACCCGAAAGTACGGAACGCGACTGGCACTTAGATTACGAGACGTCTAAAGGCGTACCGTAACCTAAGTCAGCCAAAGCCCAGAAGAATCTAAACCAAAATCAAAAGAGAGTGAAGGAAAACCTTTAATGAAAATGGTTTTTAAAAATCATTTAAGTTGCATAGAATCCCTTTTTTTTTTAAACATCAAAAATTTCCGAAAATTTCGGCAGAGTCTCCCCTGAATTTTCTATCCCCCCAAAATGGGTACAACAAGATAATAAACCTGTAATCATAAAAATGGCATCCCCAAGCGGGAGCTAGCTCTTCGCCCAAGGCGGATCACAACCACATGCAATATAATAGCAATATTAAGAAAAGAGCATAAAAGAAACGCAAAATATCAGAAAACACAACGCCGGCTCAAGTGAGCTCGACCCAAAAGAAACCACAAATATACAAATCTCTCAGTCTCACCACTAGGTCACATATACAATATAAAGTGGTAGATGGAGAATACTAGATACAATGATAAAGCAAAAAGAAATAAAGTGTGCTCGCAACCCACCTACGGGCGATGTCGCGAGTCTGAGCAAAAGGAGCTGATGATAGGATAGCCCTCCGCTACAAGGGTGACGGGTCCGACCTGTAAGACACTGTGGCACAACGGGGGTGAGTTGCCAGCTCGTGAGTAAATATAACATCTGATAAGGCAATCGTAAGAATGCACGCAATGCACCACAACATGCATGTCCATATGTGATATAATAGCTCTAGTATGCATGCACATGTATGCAATGTCATTTCTAACTCTTTAAGTGTTTTAAATGCTAAGGGTACTGCGTTCTTAACTTTTAGAAAATGAATATCTGTATAATAGCTAAGTACCATCAAGAAATCATCTGAAAACCCGTGTCAAGCATCGACACCAAATAGGAATCATATTTGTCTCAATATCGGGCTCCGTCAGTCCGGATCGGCCCATATCATCCAATCTCACGACAACGGTCGGTATCCTCCGGATATCCGCCGTGCCAGACATCACCGGTAGGTAGTCTTCCCCTGCCAGGCTCATCGTCTACATCTCGATCTTCTTGCCCCGGGGTACCATACCGGGCCCACCATGTACCCGAGACGGTTCATCCACTTCTCGAATCGGGTCTCGAAATCCAACAGAAAACATGAAAACTCATGGTGGACGACACATACATCACGAGAAAACCGCAACTTTGTTTTAAAAATGATGAATATAAGCTTTTGTTAAATTCTTGCGGTTTTCCCCAAAAATCCAGAAATCGCAGCAATACTGAAATCCTCAAAAAAATCATAATGTTCACATGTTATATATGATAAATATCTATGATATCAATGTATATGATGTGAGTTTTGGCTAGAAATCTATGTAGATATGATGGTAATGCGAGGTATATGCATGCTATGCAATTCCATATATCGTGTATGAATGCAAATGGCGTTATTAAGTTAAACAGGTTCTATAGTGCACGTGGCATGGCAATTACCAAAGGCGTGTGTGTCACATGAATAGTGCGCGTGCAACAGATGCCAATGGTAATGGTGTTCGTGTCCTACGAAGTGATATCGCATAAGTATAGATGAATGTCCATGCAATCTAATATACTGTTCGCTATAAGGGTATGCAGTGTACATGAATGGATAAGCTAGCTAACAATATAAATCTTGCAAAAAGTAGGGTAATCCTAACTAGAGGGGGCGCCTCACGCCATTCAGACGATTCCCCCATAGATGAATACATCTACTCACCTGAAATCCCCGCTAACCCGATCCGACCACCGCCTTGCCTTTACGTGCCGTGTCCGATGTTTCCCCGATCGATCCTATATTTGCACAACACCAAGCATAAGATTACAAAACCTAAAACGATGCAAGTCACAATATACAATTATCGACGCTCTCGAATTAAACATAACATACACTCGGTGCGCGGGAAAACGCACGAAAATCGCTAATCGTTAACTAGAATCGTCATTTCGGGGAAATCGACAAAACTAAAACCCGACTAGACGAAACCCCGCGTTCGCGCACTCTAATAGTCCTATACGAAGCTAATTATATCGCTAACATAACACAATTTGATCTCATTCTAATTTTTGTAAAAATCTAGTAAGCAAATTTCAAACCGATTCGATGCAAACGTCGCAATTTAACGACTTAGCGAGCGTAACCCTCCGCAATTAACCACCCTAATCAAATAGGTAACCAAAGCCCTAACTTAACTCTAACAACCATGCTTCAAACCCTAGTTCAACACCAAATCCCATTCTTGATTTTCATGAACAAGAATTTACAACTAAATTAATACTTCAAAATTGAATTTTATCACACATAAACTACAAGTTAACAAACTAGTTTAGAATTTCACCTCACAAATGGAACCCTAGCATGATCAAGTCACCAAAGAAGCCTCCTTTCTTCTAGTTTTGAACTAAATTTGGTTGAGGAGAGAGTGGATTAGGGTTTAGCATTGAATTGGAGAAGAAAATGGTGAATTTTTATGGATTTTTCATGATTTTTCATGATTTTTGAAGCAAGAATTGAGGTGAAAATAGGGGGGAGCTGCTGCTATTTTTGGCCAGAGGTGAAGAGGAGGAGGGTGTGGGGTTTTTGGAGAAGTTTCTAGGTCAAAAAATCCCTCACATCTCATTTAATGCATTTCACATCAACTTTTTACAAAAAACCCTTTTTACATCATTTTTTTCATAATTTTCACACCATAAAACTAAAATGTTGCAAGTCATGATACAATTTTATTAACACCATATTTTAGCTTATAAAGACTCCTAATTATGAAATTTACCTAATTAAATTTGTATTTATCACTAATTTAATGTATTTAAAAAGACTTAAAATAATAAAAAAATAATTAATTACGATTTTTTTTTATTTAACTAGAAAATTATAAGTGACATTTTAGTGACAAAATTATAGTAATATCTTATCTAAATTTTGTATAATTAGATCTACAATGAAAAATACCTATTTTGACTTTTTACGGAAAAAGCCGAAAAATTTGCCGATTATCGAAAAACTGCCTAAACGATTTTTGAAGGGTTACAATCTTCCCCCCTTAAAGAAATTCGGTCCCCGAATTTAGAATTTAACTACGCGTACCTTCAAAAAGATGGGAATATCTCTTCCTCATCTCGACCTCGGTCTCCCAGGTGACCTCCTCGCTGTTCGGGCCACGCCAAAGGACCTTGACGGACGGTATAACCTTCGACCTCAATTTCTTCACCTGCCGATCCAAAATGACAACCGGCTGCTCGGTGAAAGAAAGATCACGCTCTAACTGGATCGTTTGGTGCTGAATCACCTGGGACGGATCATGAAGGTACTTGCGGAGCATCGAGACATGGAATACGGGGTGAACATCGGGGAAGCTAGGCGGAAGAGCTAACCGATAAGCGACTGGACCAACACGCTCTAGGATCTCGAAAGGACCAACATATCTAGGACTTAGTTTCCCTTTCCGCCTAAATCTCATCACACCTTTCATCGGAGAGACCTTCAGGAAAACATGATCGCCAACAGCGAACTCGAGTCGGCGACGGCGCCTGTCAGCATATGATTTCTGCCTGCTCTGTGCTGCTCTCATCCTGTCCCGAATCAGCTGTATCTTCTCGGTCGTATCCTGTACAATCTGCGGCCCCAAAATACAGCTCTCCCTGAGCTCTGTCCAACATACAGGCGATCGACATCTCCTCCCTTATAAAGCCTCATAAGGTGCCATCTGAATCGTCTCCTGGAAGCTATTATTGTAGGAAAACTCGATCAAAGGCAAATGATGATCCCAGCTACCACCGAAATCTAAAACGCAAGCTCTGAGCATGTCCTCAAGAGTCTGAATAGTATGCTCTGACTGACTGTCAGTCTGCGGATGAAAGGCTGTGCTAAAACTCAATCGGGTGCCCAATGCTTCCTGAAGTTTCTGCCACAATCGGCTGGTAAACTGGGTGCCCCGGTCGGACACGATGCAAGTCGGAACACCATGCAGTCGCACGATCTCATCAATATAAACCTGGGCGTACTGAGAAAATCCAAAAGTGGTCTTCACTGGTAGAAAGTGAGCCGCTTTCGTCAGTCGATCCACAATCACCCATATAGAGTCGTACCCTCGACTGGTCCTGGGTAGACCCACAATGAAATCCATGGAGACCTGTTCCCACTTCCACTCAGGGATGGGCAAAGGCTGTAACTCGTCGGCTGGCCTCTGGTGCTCGGCCTTGACTTGCTGACAAGTCAGGCATCTCGACACAAAGTCTGTAATATCCTTCTTCATCCCGTCCCACCAGTAAACCTCTCTCAAATCACGGTATATCTTGGTGGAACCTGGATGCACACTGTATACTGATCCATCTGCCTCCTCAAGAATATCACGCCTCAGTCCCTCTGAATCTGGCACGCACAGTCGAGTCCCAAATTGAAGTATCCCCTGATCATCAATCACGAACTCTGAAACTCTGCCCTGCCGAATCTGCTCAATAATCTCTAAAATACGGGCATCGCCGGACTGTGCCTCGTGGATACGGTCAAGTAACTGTGGGCGTGCTTTGAAATGGGCCAGCTGTCCCCCTGTAGGAGTAAACTCGAACTACACTCTGCTGTCACATAACACCTGCCAATCCGCCGACGACTGCATCTGCACTGCGCTCAAACAAGATAAGCTACCTCCGGGCCTTCTACTCAAAGCATCTGCCACCACATTCGCCTTGCCCGGATGGTATAAAATCTCGCAGTCATAATCTTTCACCAACTCCATCCAACGGCGCTGTCTCAGGTTCAGGTCTCGCTGCTGGAAGATATACTTCAAACTCTTGTGGTCAGTGAATATCTGGCACGACTCACCGTATAGGTAATGTCTCCAGATCTTAAGTGCAAACACCACTGCAGCCATCTCTAAATCATGGGTGGGGTAGTTCTGTTCGTGTTTCCTCAGCTGCCGAGAAGCATACGCAATAACTCTGTCGTGCTGTATCAATACACATCCCAGCCCCACTCTAGAAGCATCACAATATACCACGAACCCGCCTGATCCTGAAGGCAATGCTAACACTGGTGTAGTAGTCAGACGAGTCTTCAACTGCTGGAAACTATCCTCACATGCCTGGGTCCAATCAAAAGGAACCCCCTTCCGGGTCAACCCGGTCAATGGTGCAGCAATGCGGGAGAAATCCTGGACGAAACGTCGATAATAGCCGGCCAGACCTAGAAAACTGCGAATCTCTGTAACTGATACTGGTCTAGGCCAACGCTGAACTGCCTCGATCTTCCTCGGGTCCACACAAATACCATCTCTCGTCACCACATGACCCAAGAAGTCGACACTGTCTAACCAGAATGCGCACTTAGAGAATTTGGCGAACAGCTGATGCTCCCTCAAAGTCTGCAATGTGATACGTAAGTGCTGCTCATGCTCCTCCCGGCTCCGAGAATAAACCAAGATGTCGTCAATGAACACAATAATGAACCGATCGAGATACGGCCTGAATACACGATTCATCAATTCCATAAATGCTGCCGGGGCATTGGTGAGCCCGAACGACATCACTAAGAACTCATAATGACCATAACGAGTACGGAAAGCGGTCTTCGGAATATCCTCCTTCCGAACCCGCAACTGGTGATAACCTGACCGTAAATCAACCTTCGAGAAAAACCCTGCACCCTGGAGCTGATCAAATAAGTCATCAATGCGGGGTAGGGGATACCTGTTCCGCACAGTAACCCGGTTCAGCCGACGATAATCAATGCATAAGCGCATACTTCCGTCCTTCTTCTTAACAAACAAGACGGGAGCACCCCAAGGTGACACACTCGGTCGGATAAGCCCTTTGTCCAGCAAGTCCTGTAACTAATCATTTAGCTCTCTCAGCTCCGCCGGGGCCATCCGATAAGGCGGTATAGAGATAGGCCCCGTGCCAGGGATCAAGTCAATACAGAACTCAATCTCACGCTCTGGTGGCAGACCAGGCAGCTCGTCAGGGAATACATCAGGAAACTCTCTCACAACAGGGACCTGGTCCAACGGAACCTCTGTGGAGCTAGTATCACAAATATAGGCTAAGAATCCCTGACACCCCTTCCTTAAGAGCTGACCAGCGCGAAGAGATGAAATCAAGCTGGGAAGGGTAGCGCTACGATCTCCCTGAATAACAAGAACCGGCTCACCAGGAAAACTGAATCTGACTGCTTTTTCACGGCAGTCCACGGATGCATAACAGGTGGCTAGCCAGTCCATACCAAGAAGAACGTCGAAGTCTAGCATATCGAGGAGAATCAAATCAACTGAAGAACCTCTCTCACCGATACGAACGGAACACGATCGATACACAAAACGGGCAACAAAAGACTCGCCTACCGGGGTAATAACGACAAGCGGCTGATCTAACGGAGAAGACTCTCGGCCCAACCTCGGTGCAAAATACGTGGAAACATAGGAATGTGTGGAGCCTGGATCAAATAATACCCGTGCATCAAAAGAACATACTGGCAGAGTACCTGTCACGACGGCATTGGATGCCTGTTCATCCTGAGGAGTCAATGCGAACACTCGGGCCTGTCCACCACTAATAGCTGGCTGTCCTCTGCCTCTACCTCTGCTTCTGTCGCCTCGTCCTCTCGGAACTGGACCGCCACGCCCACGGCCTCTAGAAGCATCTGACTGACGTGGAGCATCGTCCGGAGTAGGAAGTAAAGCTCTCTGAGAAGGTGGTGAGGGTGGTAAAGTCACATGCGGGACTGTCGCCACGCCCGGACGTCCCATGGTACAGTCTCTGACACGGTGGTACTGACTCCCACACCGAAAACATCCTGGAGACGACTGCTGGGTCTGTGGATATGAACCAAATAACTGACCTCGTCTCAATCCTCTGCCTCCACCATCTCCCGGAAATAATCTATTGCGGTGTCTACCCATCTGCCGCTGAGCTGGCGTATCAGTACGGATCCTCTTCGGCCCAGAAACGACCGGAGTCTCAGAAATACGCTCCTCCAAAAGTAAGACTGCATCCATCGCGGCAGCGTATGTATCAAAGTGCTGGGTGCCGATGGCAAGGAATAGCTGTGTATCAAGCCCTCGTACAAACCTCTTTATTCTCTTCTCTTCTGTGTCGACTAGGTACGGAGCATATCGAGACAACTGGGTAAACTGTATATCATACTCCGACACTGTCATCCCAGGAGTCTTGCGCAAAGACTCAAAACTACGGGCTCGAGCATCTCGGACACTCTCCGGAAGAAAACGGGCAAGAAATGCAGATGTAAACTCATCCCAGGTCATAGAAGGCAGACCTGCAGCTCGGCCTCTCTCTACTGAATCGTACCATGTCTGGGCAAGACCCTCCAGACGAAAACTCGCAAACTCTACCAATCTATCATCAGAACACCTCAACGAACGGCAAATCCGGGCCATCCTATCAAGAAATGCCTGTGGGTCCTCTGTCGCATCTGTACCGGTAAAAGCTGGAGGTCTCAATCTCATGAACTCCTGTAGTGAAACAGGGATAGTCTCCATAGTAGCAGCAGGAGTGACCATCTGTGCAGCAGGTACGATCATGGTCTGTGCGGTGGAAGGAACGTCCTCGGATCTCTGTGCCCGGCTGGACTCAACTAAGGATCCCATCATCTGTCGCAACTCTTGCATGCCGGCCTCTAGTCTGGCAATATGATCTGGATAAGGCGGATCAGTATGACCCTGAGGGGTAGGTGTATAATCCCGCTCGATCCTCGCCTCAGACGGGCCCGCCCGAATCTCATCCCTAGCGGCAGCCCGCTGAGCTCTCGTAGTCTTTGGCGGCATCGAAGCTGGAATAAGAAACATGACTGATAAGGATATTGCAATGGAATCAAGGAATGCAAGGAATCAAGAAAGGAAATACAAGCAATTATGTCCTAAGGTCACTTAGGCGGAGTACCGTATCGTAAGTATGCCGCGGATCATACCCACGCTACGCCACTCTGCTTAAGTCACCTACTCCATCTACCAAGGTCGTCCTACACTCAGAAAGGTAAAACCTACGCTCTGATACCAACTTTGTCACGACCCGAAAGTACGGAACGCGACTGGCACTTAGATTACGAGACGTCTAAAGGCGTACCATAACCTAAGTCAGCCAAAGCCCAGAAGAATCTAAACCAAAATCAAAAGAGAGTGAAGGAAAACCTTTAATGAAAATGGTTTTTAAAAATCATTTAAGTTGCATAGAATCCCTTTTTTTTTTAAACATCAAAAATTTCCGAAAATTTCTGCAGAGTCTCCCCTGAATTTTCTATCCCCCCAAAATGGGTACAACAAGATAATAAACCTATAATCATAAAAATGGCATCCCCAAGCGGGAGCTAGCTCTTCGCCCAAGGCGGATCACAACCACATGCAATATAATAGCAATATCAAGAAAAGAGCATAAAAGAAACGCAAAATATCAGAAAACACAACGCCGGCTCAAGTGAGCTCGACCCAAAAGAAACCACAAATATACAAATCTCTCAGTCTCACCACTAGGTCACATATACAATATAAAGTGGTAGATGGAGAATACTAGATACAATGATAAAGCAAAAAGAAATAAAGTGTGCTCGCAACCCACCTACGGGCGATGTCGCGAGTCTGAGCAAAAGGAGCCGATGATAGGATAGCCCGCCGCTACAAGGGTGACGGGTCCGACCTGTAAGACACTGTGGCACAACGGGGGTGAGTTGCCAGCTCGTGAGTAAATATAACATCTGATAAGGCAATCGTAAGAATTCACGAAATGCACCACAACATGCATGTCCATATGTGATATAATAGCTCTAGTATGCATGCACATGTATGCAATGTAATTTCTAACTCTTTAAGTGTTTTAAATGCTAAGGGTACTGCGTTCTTAACTTTTAGAAAATGAATATCTGTATAATAGCTAAGTACCATCAAGAAATCATCTGAAAACCAGTGTCAAGCATCGACACCAAATAGGAATCATATCTGTCTCAATATCGGGCTCCGTCAGTCCGGATCGGCCCATATCATCCAATCTCACGACAACGGTCGGTATCCTCCGGATATCCGCCGCGCCAGACATCACCGGTAGGTAGTCTTCCCCTGCCAGGCTCATCGTCTACATCTCGATCTTCTTGCCCCGGGGTACCATACCGGGCCCACCATGTACCCGAGACGGTTCATCCACTCCTCGAATCGGGTCTCGAAATCCAACAGAAAACATGAAAACTCATGGTGGACGACACATACATCACGAGAAAACCGCAACTTTGTTTTAAAAATGATGAATATAAGCTTTTGTTAAATTCTTGCGGTTTTCCCCAAAAATCCAGAAATCGCAGCAATACTGAAATCGTCAAGAAAATCATAATGTTCACATGTTATATATGATAAATGTCTATGATATCAATGTATATGATGTGAGTTTTGGCTAGAAATCTATGTAGATATGATGATAATGCGAGGTATATGCATGCTGTGCAATTCCATATATCGTGTATGAATGCAAATGGCGTTATTAAGTTAAACAGGTTCTATAGTGCACGTGGCATGGCAATTACCAAAGGCGTGTGTGTCACATGAATAGTGCGCGTGCAACAGATGCCAATGGTAATGGTGTTCGTGTCCTACGAAGTGATATCGCATAAGTATAGATGAATGTCCATGCAATCTAATATACTGTTCGCTATAAGGGTATGCAGTGTACATGAATGGATAAGCTAGCTAACAATATAAATCTTGCAAAAAGTAGGGTAATCCTAACTAGGGGGGCACCTCGCGCCATTCAGACGATTCCCCCATAGATGAATACATCTACTCACCTGAAATCCCCGCTAACCCGATCCGACCACCGCCTTGCCTTTACGTGCTGTGTCCGATGTTTCCCCGACCGATCCTATATTTGCACAACACCAAGCATAAGATTACAAAACCTAAAACGATGCAAGTCACAATATACAATTATCGACGCTCTCGAATTAAACATAACATACACTCGGTGCGCGGGAAAACGCACGAAAATCGCTAATCGTTAACTAGAATCGTCATTTCGGGGAAATCGACAAAACTAAAACCCGACTAGACGAAACCCCACGTTCGCGCACTCTAATAGTCCTATACGAAGCTAATTATATCGCTAACATAACACAATTTGATCGCATTCTAATTTTTGTAAAAATCTAGTAAGCAAATTTCAAACCGATTCGATGCAAACGTCGCAATTTAACGACTTAGCGAGCGTAACCCTCCGCAATTAACCACCCTAATCAAATAGGTAACCAAAGCCCTAACTTAACTCTAACAACCATGCTTCAAACCCTAGTTCAACACCAAATCCCATTCTTGATTTTCATGAACAAGAATTTACAACTAAATTAATACTTCAAAATTGAATTTTAGCACACATAAACTACAAGTTAACAAACTAGTTTAGAATTTCACCTCACAAATGGAACCCTAGCATGATCAAGCCACCAAAGAAGCCTCCTTTCTTCTAGTTTTGAACTAAATTTGTTTGAGGAGAGAGTGGATTAGGGTTTAGCATTGAATTGGAGAAGAAAATGGTGAATTTTTATGGATTTTTCATGATTTTTCATGATTTTTGAAGCAAGAATTGAGGTGAAAAGAGGGGGGAGCTGCTGCTATTTTCGGCCAGAGGTCAAGAGGAGGAGGGTGTGGGGGTTTTTGGAGAAGTTTCTAGGTCAAAAAGATCCCTCACATCTCATTTAATGCATTTCACATCAACTTTTTACAAAAAAACCCCTTTTTACATCATTTTTTTCATAATTTTCACACCATAAAACTAAAATGTTGCAAGTCATGATACAATTTTATTAACACCATATTTTAGCTTATAAAGACTCCTAATTATGAAATTTACCTAATTAAATTTGTATTTATCACTAATTTAATGTATTTAAAAAGGCTTAAAATAATAAAAAAAATAATTAATTACGAATTTTTTTTTATTTAACTAGAAAATTATAAGTGACATTTTAGTGACAAAATTATAGTAATATCTTATCTAAATTTTGTATAATTAGATCTACAATGAAAAATACTTATTTTGACTTTTTACGGAAAAAGCCGAAAAATTTGCCGATTACCGAAAAACTGCCTAAACGATTTTCGAAGGGTTACACGCAACCGTCTTAGACATCGCATGCCTAAACCAATGAATTCCTTAGACATCACATGCCTAACAATTATAAACCCCGTATTTTAGTCTCAAAATCGAAAACTCTTTTCAACAGCAAGTCGGGCAATTCAACAAGATTCCCGACATCATGATCGAATGCTCGTCGCAAACTTTAGTAGGCGGCCGCACCCCCGATACCGTCGACGAAGTGCACCAAGGCGGAACACCGCTATCGCGAGCACCCGAACGGATGCTTTCGGCGACGGGGTTCTCCTACAGTCACTTGGTCGGGGCTATGAGGCGAGGCTGTCTATTAAGTTTACCCGGCGAGTATCCGCGTACGCTACGTGATTGCGACGGACTTTTCATCACATCAAAATTCCGTGGCAACCGATCAAGTGAGACTAAACTACTAGATTTATAACATTTATTCAGTTATCTCATAACTATTTGTGAATTCCAAATGTTGTATCACATTCCGGATAAACAGAAAATGTTAAACTTTCCGATCGAACAATCGAACACCCATGTTTTCCCAATACAGCTCAACACATGAAATAAGTCTAAAAACATTCAGTTCATGCCTCAGTACCAACGGTCCAGCCGTAGAAGGGTCAAGCCAACGCCTCACATATGGCACGCCGTACTGCCCCAAACCCGAAGGTTCAAAGGGCAGTTCAAGACGGTCACTTAATCGAGTTAAGGTTTGTTGTCTTCTAGAGGGACCATCGCGTTACTTGCACTACTTAGAACGTGATTAAACTACAGAAAAATCCAACAATTGGAAATTTCCCGGCAGGGGAAAAAATGGGTATTTATATCCGGTCGAACTTTTTAACATATTCTAAAATTACCCGGAAAAACACACAGACAAAATCAGACAATCCGATCGAAACACCGAATTCTCAATACAACCCAGAAAACTCAACTCTTGAGTTCATATTAAAACATCCCAGAAAATCCAGTACCAGAAAATAGGAATTACTGTGCAAAAAGTATAGGGCATTGTGACAATACGGCCGCGGAACCGCCGCAGAAGCCTTGCTTCTGCCGCGGTTCCACCGCACTATAGTTGAATCATTGACACGTGTTGCACAGTAATTCTTAGGATTCCCTGCTGATTTTTCTGCATATTTTTAATATACAAAAATCCACAAATTTGAAAAATGTACAGAGAGCATTTTTGGGTTTGGGTTTTGATTCGATCGGACTTCTAATTCCGTCTACGCATCGCCTAAGGCTCTAGCTAGGCTCTGATACCACTGTAGGGTTCCTAGGCACACTAATGAGGTCTCACAAGGCATCAACCATGCCAATTTCAAATTTTACAAGTGCCGAGAAGTAAGTGCACGGCGGTGCCCCGGCCGTCAATCCGATGGCCAAATGCGGAAGCGGTGATAAACTTTAATTTTGCGAACTTTGCAAACCGGCACCACCGCGCACTAAACACCCAGATCGGACCATTAAACTAGTTCTAGCTAACTACAAGATGGGAAGAGATATACCGAGTGATCCGAGTCCTCCGGTCATCTCGTCGTCGTCCCGATCTCTCGCGGAATGTCCGGTCTCCATCTCTTCGCCGGAAGGGCACCACGTCGCCTGCATCTTTTACAGGCTCCCGCCTCTATACCGAGGCAACTCGGACGCGAAGTTGGCTGGCCGACGCGTCCAAGATTTGCTGTAGAATGTAGTGTAGAGTCTATGTCTCATTCAGGGTTTATGAGGTTGCCATTTATGGAGGAATTTTTGCACTAGAATTTCATGGATCAAAGCTTGATGAAGAATGGAGCATCCAATGCAAATGTGAGCTCGGCCAAGCAATTTTTGCTCACTGGAAAATAATGTTTAGTGAGCATGAATTAAAATCATGCAACCAAAAAGAAATCCCTACCTCACACAAAACCATCAGCACACTCACAAATGGGGGGACCCATGAAAATTGCAAGAAAGAAATTATCCCACCAAAAATAAACCTCACTCCATTCCCAAACAGTGGCCGGCCCCAGCAAAAATGTGGGTGGAAAAAGGGATGATTGATTTTTCAAAGGAGAAAAAGAAAAATCAAAAAGAATAATGGTCACACCAATTCCCTTTTCAACTCAAATCAAACAACCATCAAATGAATGCAAAGCAAGTGACAAGAAAAGGATCTCATCATGATGGAGGTACTAATGCAATAAAGCCCTCCACAAATAAGTTATTTGCAAACTGCAAATAACCCCTCCAACGAAAAGTCCGGCCGTGAAGGAACAATGAAAAGCCGGCCGGAACGGAATGCAAACTGGCAACCCCAGAAAACCGATCCCGTAATAAATTACAGGAAAACCCCGCTACAGCAAATACATGCCCGCATTTGTATTCCCACTGAACACAAATACAAAGAGACAAAACTACACTATCTAATACTAGGATCCGGCTTAAGCCAAAGCCGGCTAGTAAAAACCGTCCGATCACGATCCGTGCAATACCGCACGTATCTGATCGAACCCTGCCATATCTCCATACGGCCTCTACAGCGTTTCGCCCGAAAGCTGAGTAACTGAAAGTGTGGTGGACTCTAAAGACTCGTCAATACTATGGCTGTGGATTTAACCACTAGCACGTCAGAGGTATAAGCCAATACATGACGGGCCACCAGTTATTGACTAAAAGGGACGTCGATGAGCGAACTCATCCTGACACCCTACTGAGCCTGTCAGTGACAATATCTGTACAGTCCGGTCCGTTCGTCTATGAGCATCGCATGTCGGGCCTAGGGGGTTGGTAAAAGTCAGACCCCCAAAAGCGGTACAAGTCGTGTCGGAGTGTAGCCCAGAACACCCTGAGATACTACTGGAATACCTACCAGTAAATCTCCTGCCTTGGCCAAGGACTTCGTGTAATGGCTCTCCTAGACACAGCGCGACCACAACCCCAATACCGGGAGAGACGAACCCCTGAAGATCCGCTCACTGCCTCCATGTGGCTCGGGACTGTACCCAACTAAAACCTGTTTGCACGACTCCTTTGAGCCGTGGTAGGGTAGTAATCAAAGCACAGTGGGAACTCACACGAGACAAATGACGATCCCCAGGTCGATGAACTAACCTGTACACATGTCACCTGGGAACTGCTATCTGACGTCAGGTATAAGACCAACTAGCATGTTCCCGGCGAGTCCTGTCCGGTGTACTCATAACCCAATGAGCACCTGTATACATCTTAGGTGATCCAACTGACACCAGTGGCTTGTGAGACCGGCCACCGCCCCTCGTCGGGGTCTCGACTGTATACACTAGTCTACTCTGGAGTATCGATGCCTTGTCTCGAAACTCCCACAACTAGGGACCTTTTAAGGATGTGCTTATAGACTCCAGCTCTCACTTATATGATCGCCCTCATACTGCTGGCAGTCAAGCAAGAATCCTAGGGGCTCTATCAACGTGCAATAGCGACCTGTCAGGTCACCTAAAGCAGTACACGATGATAAAGGTAAACCAGATAGCATACTATCATCTCGAGTAAGACTGTCCTACCGGGATAGGTCCTTCCTCAATCATTGCAGTCATGTGCCTGTGATCCAATAATTGACTCTGAGGGCACTATCTCCAACAATCTCCCACTTGCACTCAAGGCTAATTATTGCGATGTCGCGTACTCACAGCCTGTGTGATACCGAACACCCAACTCCCCTACAAGTCAGTCTCACAAAATCCGTTTGCGAAACTATTGCGTTCGAGGAATAGCCTCAGTGAGTGGATCCGCCTAGATGTTTCTTTCTATGTCTCTCTATATCTCAAGTTCGCGGAGAAAGCCATCTCCCGAAATGAGCAATACTTGTCTTAGAATGTCTGGATGTCTGATGGGACCTAGCTCATAAATGAACTTCAAATCCAGACTTCTTAGACTGTATCGTCAACTGAACTTAATCAGTATCCTGCGCCATGCCACCCTCAGTATTTCCTTGGACCACCTGTCCAAAATACTGCCCCTCGTCAGAAGGAAAACTATAACTCTGACAACCTCCTTGTCGTCCATGTCACCTTGGAAGCCTGGAATGATAACTGTCTCCCAAATGAGGCTGTCGTTATCATATCCCTAGAACATCCACTTATGTTCTAAAACTGCTTCCGACTGTTTCTCCAGGATTGGATCAATGTCAACTTATTGCATCTAGTGCAAGAACAACATCTGGTGTGGTACTTGACATCTCATGATTGACTCAATTGCCTAAGCAAGTGATCTGCCAATCATGCACATCCCTCTCTACTTTAGTCTATAAGACACCTTTAGAGAGGGTGACTCCATTACCTGCAGGTACACTACCATGCCAGGAGTCGTCCATTCTAAATACTCTTAGAATGTTGTCTAAGTACCCAGATTGGGAAACCACCCAAATCTAGATCTAAAACCATAGATCTAGTAACCAGTATGTCTGATATAATGTCCAAGTCCCATGTGGAAAAACCACTGTGTGACGACCAAAGTATAACCGATCGTAGTATAGGAATATCACTTCCTACTTTGTGTATGTCATCCAAAACCCGGATATCACACCCTACTACCTTCTCAACAGATCCATCCCCTATTCTGATGACGTCAAACCTATGACTGTCACATCAGAAATAGATGATCTATCTCCGCTATATCTGCTTTAGTCTATAAATAGACATAAGCCTGATGTCCACCAATGCTTCCGCTGCTCCCACTGACTACGACAACCCTCTGGCAGAGTCATATAGACGTGCACTTCTAAAGCTAGTTTAGAACGACGCTATACTCATCCTCCCACCGGGTCTCGCAGCCTGGAACAACAGCAATGGCAAGTGTGGGTAAACAAGAACTTCCCTGTCACCGTTCTTGAGGCTACCGGAGTACCTCTCGGGTGCCTGAAGTTATCCACCGTATCTGCGGAATGGCCAATGGAATGTCAAAACAGATTGAATCTTTAGGTTCCTTATCAAATCTTCAGTAATCGTTTGCGGTTCTGGAATCACTTCCAGTTCTACCATACTCCCACTACTGTTTTTGAAAAAATCCATTTTTATTAAAACTGTGGCGAGTCAAGAACAATATCACTATTGATCTTTCTTGTGGTAGAAAGTCAACCCTCGTCATAGCCTGGGTCAACCCACAAACAGCCATTACAGAAACGTGCCTTGAGTTATCCAGAGTCTGGTTTTAATCATAAGCCGGACAACTCCCCGTACCTTAACAATGTTAAGATATGAACTGTACTATATCCAATATAGAACCAGAGGCACTGATTTAATTGAACCAGATTCAAATCATGCAGCTATCTCCAGTGCATGTCAACTAAATGGAAGGAGGCCGATCAGCGTTACTCAACTTAGGAACGCTTCCAATTATGAGTAACCTGAAAGAGAAGCAATTTCTCTTTATCATTACTATCAACTGAATACCATACACAAGTATCTATATCTTCGATCACTTTGAAGAATCCCGATACTTGCTACACCTGGTTCTCTACTCTATTCAAATACCTATAACTCCTCAAAACTTAGACCCTGTGTTTCTACGAAACACATGTCTAAGAACTAGAGAAGTCATAAGTAAATCGAATATAGTATGAGGACCAACCCCTCTGTCCTAACTGACACTGGACAACATACATTACTCTGTATAAGTCCGCTGAGTCTGACAACTCTTTCACTGTGTGTCGTAGGTTGAAAACTGTACTTATGGTTAAGAAGAATTACACTGCTGTTTAATGCTCCTTACCTAACCATCCACTGATATAGGTAAATGTCATCGACATAATATCAAAAGGTATATCTCACTCTATGAAAATAGACGTACAGATATATCAATTTGAAATTGGTGCACAACAGCGGATATTCAAAACCAAACATTTGCCGACCGGCAAACAGCCCAGGTGATCTCCTCAAATATCACTGATTACAACGAATCCCGATATAATGAGGATGATCACCCTATTCCCAACAACTTACTCCCACTCATCATCTGTAAAACCATACAGATGTGAGAATCAAACCTGGTAAATACATACCCTGGAGCAAGTGTCCAATCGGGAAATCAGTTCTCTTTTAACAGTACACAGTCGAACTGAAACATTGAAATGTTTCGATGGGGTATCCTGGTATTCCTAGTAATGCCTCTACCATTATCCAGATTCACAACTATAACCGTATAATTCTTTTCCACCTCTCCAAATCCCTTTATATGTCTTTAGTCATTACCTTCTGCACACCCCTTAGGCCAAATGGTTTTCTTCCTTCCCTACCGTTCGGCACCAGCCTATGGTTTGGAAGAAGACTATCCAATAAGCATAATGGGTGTACTGTCCTAGTCCTAGGAGCACTCGCAATGCGAGAGAAGGTGAAGATAAAAGACAACCGAATATACCTTATTCCTATTTCTCCTGGACCAGAATCCATCCCCGAACTGGAACAAGTTCCTTTCGAGTTCGTATATAACCATACGATGGAGTATCCAATAAACTGTGGATCTTCGTAGTGATACGGAGTGTCCTGGAGAAATACATAGGTGATTTAGGATTGGCGAAGTAATATTTGGTTTGGTCGTGAATATCAGTCGCAATTTACTTTGCCCTCTTACTAATCCCTTGCTTTGTCTTAATCTTAATACCTTCTGCACACCGTTTAGGCTAATTGGTTTTCTTCATTCCCTACCGGTCGGCACAAGCCTAAGGTTTGGAAGAAGACTATCCAATTTGCGCAATAGGTGTACTATCTCCTAAACCAAGGAGTACTCACAACTTGAGAGAAGGTAAAAGGGAAAAGCCAACTGAATAATCCTATCCGTTTTCTCTAGAACCGGAAACCATCATCGAATTCCTTCAAGTTCGTATCTAACCATACGATGGTTTTGTCCAATGGAAGTGGACGTTCGCAGTAATACGGGGTGTCCTGGAGAAAAGGGTAAAAGTAGGAGTGGCAATGAGGTCTGCAACTCTGACAATCTAAAAGCTAGTGTTAAGAAGGTTCGGTCAACTTGGTCTCTGAGTCATAGTCTTAGGGTCGGGTCAATGGTCGCTGCCAAAGAGAGAGAGAAAAGAAACACTCAGCGTGCACTCTAACCTAGATCAGAATGGTTACCAATTTATCTAATCAGGAAACCTCCCACTGTACCTCAAACTCTCCTCCAAACCTGAAAGAAGAATTAGTCGGGGTCACCCGAGGAGTAAACCAACTCATCAGTGCGAATCGGGATCCAACTATCATCGCATGATAACGTGACGGAATCCGCTCACGGTATTACACTCCAGAAGGTATGCGCATATCTGGCAAGTTTCAGTTCTTTTGAAACTCCCGATGTGATTTCTGCCCCATGCTCTTATGACCTTGACGAAGGTCAACAAATCATAAGTCACATGTCAAGTTCCACCCGTCATTGTCCAGGTTAATTTGAACCCACCCGTACAAGCCCTTGACGAAGGTCAACAAGGCTATACGACTGTCTCAAACCAACACATCTATCTATGCAGCAGAAAGGCAACAAGCAGCTACCATGCACTATGCCTTGACGAAGGTCAACAAACATAGCATGAATACTACGTGCTACCTGTCTGAAACGACGGAGGGCTACGAATGGTTTCTGGCAAAAACCTTTAACGTAATGAACTTGATATCGCTGAAGGAACGGATAGCTTTTTAGAAAATATAGTGACGAAAACCTTTACTAAAGAGGTCACTCCCGGTGAAGGGATCTCGGCTCTTTCCCCGTAGAATGGGGTGCAGGATATTCCAAACGAATACCACGGTGCAAAGCAAAAGTAATCGGCTATAGTGAAGTTAATGCCCTGATGCAAACTTTTGTCCAAGGGGTCACTCCCGGTGAAGGGATCTCGGCCCTTGCCTCGTCGACTGAGGAGCAGGATATTCCAACTGAATACCACGATGCAAAACAAAAGTGAACGTCCTTGCAATAACAGCTTTTTGAAAAGTGTTCCAACAACATCAGATTAGGTTTGTTTATCTTGCATTGATCCGAATCAATGCAGTCCCATCAATTGATCACACCACAAAGAACGAAAATACACTGACGTACGTATATGCCATCCGCATTCGCTACTGGGTCCCGTCATCACCCGTTAGGTTAGCTAACTAACGGCAGAGCGGGGACTGGACTAGCGCGGATGAAAAACATATACAACATCTACTAATATATATACCAATATATTATATTTCGCTCAAGGCGTGAATAAAATGCAACATCACAGAAATGTACAGCATCACAGAACAATACAGATATCTGGGATCCCCGGGTTTCACAGAGCCACTACTGAAACCCGACGTTCCCCTGGTCGTGTGGATAGCCTGTGCAATGAAATCCTAGACCCCTACGGGCGCGGCAAGTTACCCGCCAAAACCTGAAGCGAGGCAGCCCCCTTCAGCGCCGTGAATGGACCACCCAGCACTTCACGGAATCCGGTAACTAGGGCACCCCTCCTGGGTCAACCTGTACCCCCTACGAGTGCGGCGAATAGCCCGCCAATTCCAGAATGAAGCCCCCTCCGTCTCAATGCCCTGAGATGCGGGCCCGTTGCCCTCCAGAACCCGGCTATCCGTGCACCCCACCGCGGGGAAATCCTAGTACAGAAAGTAAAATATACATACAACGGGTACATCGACCGCAACCAGGTCGTGCCCCAAAAGAATAATACAAACAGGCAGTGACGGCAGTCCACATGTCGGACGCTCGCCCCGCAATATCAAATGTACATAATACAACAAAACTGTACTTTCATTGCATCCAGGCTATCCCCCACGACCGATCCGCAACATCACAGCAAAAACACAGAACATCAGCGTGAAAGTCACGTTCACAAATCCGTCTAACCGGGCTATAGCAGTTAGACTGGATTTACCGATCGAGTGACATTCACGGTCGCATATATAATGTAAATACTGTGAAATAATGTGTTTAAAATATCCGATCGATCAAAAATTAATAAGTGGGCCCCCAAGCAATACTGTAGCACTCACAGAAAATCTGGGCCCAATATTAATATTCCAAAACCCCTAAAATTATCCCAGAAGCCCACTGGAAAAAAATGATGCAGTGACGACACCAATGTGCGGCGGAACCGCGGCCCAAGGGGGGGTTTGGCCGCGGTTCCGTGCTTCAGTGGTCGACTGACTGTGTCGAATTTTTCCAGTAGTCTTAGAATTTCCAGTACATTAGTTTTTTACAACCTGAAAAATTTTTGGAGTTCAAAAAATTTCGACAGAAAACTGATGTGAGGAAAAACGCGAGTTTTTGGAATTTTGGTCGATCGGAAATGCAAACACATCAAACAAAGCTAGACGAAATTAATGGCGAGGCTCTGATACCACTGTAAGTGCACGGCGGCGCCCCGGCTGACAATCCGACGGCCAAATGCGGAAGCGGTGATAAACTTTAATTTTGCGAACTTTGCAAACCGGCACCACCGCGCACTAAACACCCGGATCGGACCATTAAACTAGTTCTAGCTAACTACAAGATGGGAAGAGATATACCGAGTGATCCGAGTCCTCCGGTCATCTCGTCGTCGTCCCGATCTCTCGCGGAATGTCCGGTCTCTATCTCCTCGCCGGAAGGGCACCACGTCGCCTGCATCTTTTATGGGCTCCCGCCTCTATACCGAGGCAACTTGGACGCGAAGTTGGCTGGCCGACGCGTCCAAGATTTGCTGTAGAATGTAGTGTAGAGTCTATGTCTCATTCAGGGTTTATGAGGTTGCCATTTATGGAGGAATTTTTGCACTAGAATTTCATGGATCAAAGCTTGATGAAGAATGGAGCATCCAATGCAAATGTGAGCTCGGCCAAGCAATTTTTGCTCACTGGAAAATAATGTGTAGTGAGCATGAATTAAAATCATGCAACCAAAAAGAAATCCCTACCTCACACAAAACCATCAGCACACTCACAAATGGGGGGACCCATGAAAATTGCAAGAAAGAAATTATCCCACCAAAAATAAACCTCACTCCATTCCCAAACAGTGGCCGGCCCCAGCAAAAATGTGGGTGGAAAAAGGGATGATTGATTTTTCAAAGGAGAAAAAGAAAAATCAAAAAGAATAATGGTCACACCAATTCCCTTTTCAACTCAAATCAAACAACCATCAAATGAATGCAAAGCAAGTGACAAGAAAAGGATCTCATCATGATGGAGGTACTAATGCAATAAAGCCCTCCACAAATAAGTTATTTGCAAACTACAAATAACCCCTCCAACGAAAAGTCCGGCCGTGAAGGAACAATGAAAAACCGGCCGGAACGGAATGCAAACTGGCAACCCCAGAAAACCGATCCCGTAATAAATTACAGGAAAACCCCGCTACAGCAAATACATGCCCGCATTTGTATTCCCACTGAACACAAATACAAAGAGACAAAACTACACTATCTAATACTAGGATCCGGCTTAAGCCAAAGCCGGCTAGTAAAAACCGTCCGATCACGATCCGTGCAATACCGCACGTATCTGATCGAACCGTGCCATATCTCCATACGGCCTCTACAGCGTTTCGCCCGAAAGCTGAGTAACTGAAAGTGTGGTGGACTCTAAAGACTCGTCAATACTATGGCTGTGGATTTAACCACTAGCACGTCAGAGGTATAAGCCAATACATGACGGGCCACCAGCTATTGACTAAAAGGGACGTCGATGAGCGAACTCATCCTGACACCCTACTGAGCCTGTCAGTGACAATATCTGTACAGTCCGGTCCGTTCGTCTATGAGCATCGCATGTCGGGCCTAGGGGGTTGGTAAAAGTCAGACCCCCAAAAGCGGTACAAGTCGTGTCGGAGTGTAGCCCAGAACACCCTGAGATACTACTGGAATACCTACCAGTAAATCTCCTGCCTTGGCCAAGGACTTCGTGTAATGGCTCTCCTAGACACAGCGCGACCTCACCCCCAATAACGGGAGAGACGAACCCCTGAAGATCCGCTCACTGCCTCCATGTGGCTCGGGACTGTACCCAACTAAAACCTGTTTGCACGACTCCTTTGAGCCGTGGTAGGGTAGTAATCAAAGCACAGTGGGAACTCACACGAGACAAATGACGATCCCCAGGTCGATGAACTAACCTGTACACATGTCACCTGGGAACTGCTATCTGACGTCAGGTATAAGACCAACTAGCATGTTCCCGGCGAGTCCTGTCCGGTGTACTCATAACCCAATGAGCACCTGTATACATCTTAGGTGATCCAACTGACACCAGTGGCTTGTGAGACCGGCCACCGCCCCTCGTCGGGGTCTCGACTGTATACACTAGTCTACTCTGGAGTATCGATGCCCTGTCTCGAAACTCCCACAACTAGGGACCTTTTAAGGATGTGCTTATAGACTCCAGCTCTCACTTATATGATCGCCCTTATACTGCTGGCAGTCAAGCAAGAATCCTAGGGGCTCTATCAACGTGCAATAGCGACCTGTCAGGTCACCTAAAGCAGTACACGATGATAAAGGTAAACCAGATAGCATACTATCATCTCGAGTAAGACTGTCCTACCGGGATAGGTCCTCCCTCAATCATTGCAGTCACGTGCCTGTGATCCAATAATTGACTCTGAGGGCACTATCTCCAACACGAGAAACCCTAATACGGATCGTTAACTAGAAATTTAGGCGAAACAATGAAACTAGTTAACAACTTAACTAAAAGAACGGAAATACAACCTTTGTAGATCCGGTCCTCCACCTCCATAGCTCCATGATGAAGTGTCCTTGCTGTTCAAATAGAATCCCGGGCTCTAGCGTCGGTTTCATCGGAGAAATGGGCGGGCTTGGTCGTCGGCTTCGATGCCGAAGATGATCTACGTCGAGGCAACACAAGATCAAGCTCCCACTTCACCAAGTCATGAAACTTGTGAAGAAAACACCCTTTACTACTTGGCAAGAGGTAGAGGATGAAGAAATAGGAGGTGGGTTCACTTTAGAATTGGATTTCTCACTCATTTGCTCAAGTTGCCATTGAAGCTATCAAGCTTTTTCTTCTTGAAGAAGAAGAAGATGAAGAAGATGATAATATGATAAGTTAATTAAACTAGAAAAGAAAAAAGAATACTTATCATAATATCAACCATGGTCAAGATAACTAGTGTAGAGAATCAACTATGGTTCAAGTGAATGGTTAGGGTTAAGAAAAGAGACAAAATGGTCAAACCATTCAAAGCTTCATGAAGCTTCAAAAGAAAGTCCAAAATAAGCCACCATTTCATTTCTTTTCCAAATATAAATGAAAAGAAATAAATAAATAAGTAAATCAAATATAAAAAAAACTCTAATCATTAACTTAACCATGGTATAATTCTTTGCACAAGCCCAAGTGAGCATGCATCATCAAACATGATACAAACAAGCGCACAAAAGTATATCACATATACAACTTGTGAACTTCAAGTGAGAAAATCCTTTTAAAGTGAACCAATACTAGTTAATGCAAAGTAACATATCAAATATATAATTATACATTAAATCATTAAATCAACACTTGATTCAATGATCCGGTCATGTTGCACATAACCGACTAGTATCCAATGTATCGACTTATCGAATCAATCTTTGATTCGATAACCAAGTTATATCACATATAACCAATCGGAACATTCATCGCGAGAATGAAATACGGTATCACATACACGCATCATTCTCGGTCCCGCACATATCTCATATGCGCCCCTATTTCGTTTTGCTTGAGCCAGGAAACCTCTGTGTAGGACTCTAAAGACTCGTCAATACGCCGACAGCAGGTGATGATTATATCAAACACCCACAAGCCGCAAGCGGTCTGCTAAACGTAACGGCCACCCGGGTATTGAGCGATCAGAAGATCGACGAGCAAGCCCGCTCATACTCCTGTGAATCCAACCAGTAACACTTACAGTACAGTCCGGTCTGATCGTCTGATATGCCGCAAATCTCGCCTAGGGGTGGTAAACGTCAGACCCCAATAGCTCGATAAGTCATGCCGACGTGAGGTCCAAAACATGTGTGAAACTACTGATAACACTTACCAGTAGATCACTGCAACCCTGGCCAGGGATTTCCTGTTATGGCCAATCGAACACAGCGCAACATCAACTCCCTATACCGGGAGAGACGAATCCCCTCCTATCGCTCATTGCCTCCATGTGATTCGGGACTGTACCCAAAAACCACCATTTTGCACGCCCTCTTGGACGTGGTAAGGTGGAAATCAAAGCACAGTGGGAATCACACAAGACTCTATGACGATCTCGGGTCAACAGACTACTCTGTACCAGTGTCACCAGAGAACTGCCATCTAACGTAAGGTATAATACCATCTGAGAGTTCTCGGCGAGTCCGTCCAGTGTACCCAGTCTCCACTGAGCACCCGTATATCATCTCTGATGTCAAACACCAATGGATATGGGATCATCCATCGCCCATCTGTATGGGTCGAGAAGGTATACGCTAGTCTACTCTGGTATATCGATGCCCCGTCTCGATACACCCACGACTAGGGACTTTGAAGGATGTACTTATGGACTACCATGTCCCCACTAGTATGATCCGTATCATAGTCCAGGTAGTCAAGTACACATCCTAAGGGCTTTACCAACATGTAACAGAGAGACAATCAGTGTACACGTTAAGGTAAAGAGCAACCAGATAGCATACTATCATGTCGAGCAAGAAAGTCCTCCCTATATATATCCCAGCATCCACTACAATGTACATCCAATGTACAGTAATGGCCTCTAGGGCATACATATAACTAACATCCCGGCCGTCAGAAAATACGATGGAGGGCAAAAATTTTCGACGCCATAAGAGGAAATTCCCTCCTATGGCCTCTTTCCTCCATTATTCTCTCTCTCTCTCTATATATATATATATATATATATATATATATATATATATATATAGCGAATGATCATCCTTTAAATCACTGTACCTCGCTAAATACGAGTCCAATTCCACCTTGATGTCCCCATTCCCCAGGTTATAGTATGCATTCAGGTATTAGATAGGTTGTGAACAAATACGTATCGCTTTCACTTTCAATCACTTTTCCACTTATCAATATCACTTTCATATTTACCACAACCCCATCACTAACACTAATATATCGACAATGCAAAACAATCGCTATGTATCAATGTGAACAATCACTATGCAGCAGGTATAAAGCAAGCACGAAAATAGACAGAAATGCATGGAACAGATATTCACTATTTTATGAAGACCAATGCCATATAACTTGCAAAATTTACGATAAATCACACGTATAGAATCGACCAAAACAATATAAAAGGCGTACGAAGTATACTTGATTATCTAAGCAGTTAAATTAATTTCATGTCAATCGAAATTCAGGTTAGGGACATATCATTATTTTAAGGTAGCGACCGATTGCTGAAATTCCAGTTTCAGAACTGGAAGTCCAACTTCGAGTGCGTTTTACCAGTGATTATGTTCAGATTCAGGTATTTCCCTCGTTAAATAAAATCTAGTTCTATCTGTTAGCTTTCCAACGCATCAAACGGATTATCAATAGCATTTCTGTATTAGAAGTTATGTCCTGTTTAATATGACGGTGTAAGAAACGATACTGCAGAAACTACAGAACACAGCGACACTCTACAATACAAATTAAATATCAAACTGTTAGGTCCACATTACCTCTCCCGGTACTTTTGGGGTTGCGGAAACGGTAAAACAAAAAAATTTCTTGACTTGGTAACATGGACCGTAAAAGACGGATTTTTGCTAAACTAGAAACTAGCAAACAACAAGAGGTGTTAACTACTATGCCGTAGAAATTATACCTCACGATACCGGTCCTTCGGGTCTTCATTCCGCTGTCCCGCTCGTCGATCCATGCTCCGAGGGTTGATCCGGACTTTTGTCACCTCCGCGGCCTTCTTGAGTCGAAGACGATCCACCCGAGAGTTGTACACCGAGCTCCACCTCGAGACGAGGCAACTAGGACAACAAGATCGCTAGTCTTGATACCCTAGGTTGTGTAGAAGAGAAAGATGGAGGTATTTGTCTATGTGGATTCTTTTTCTCTCAACACATGAGATCAAAAGAATTTATGAAGAGGAGGAAGATGAAGGAGGTCAAGCAACCATGGAGCTCTTTCTTTCTTCTCACTTCCAAGAGAGAGAATGAGAAAAGAGAAATGAAAAAGTTCACCAAAGAAAATGAACCATGGTTGCAAAATAATACTAAACACCATCATTACAAATCCTATCATGATAAAGTTGATGCTACATTGATTTGACCATTTTCATAATCCAATGACCATTTTCATAATCCAAAATGAAAAAGAAAACCGAAGAAGAGTGTAGACCTCTCATGAAGGTCAATGGTCAACTTTGGTTAACGGGTCAACAAAGTCAAAAGTGGTCAAGGTGGTCAAATGGTCAAAGCAATTAGCCATCACATAATTATCACTAAAAGGATTAGTAAACAATATCTCCGGCTCATAATGGTTTTGACCGAACGAATTGCCAAAACCTTAATGAGTCCACCTCAAAATGGTTTTGACCGAATCAACTGTCAAAACCCTAATGAGCCTGCCACATAACAGTTTTGGCCGAACCAACTGCCAAAACCCTAATGAGGCACCTCCTCCTTCATCGCTCCTCAAAACTGTGCATACACACCCGCACCCGCATTCTGTAGAATGCGAATGCACAGAAGACAAAACAAATCCATCCGTGCAATACTAGGATCCGGCTTAAACCAAAGGCCACCAGGATTGCCTGCCCGAACAGCATAAGCACACAAGTGCACGTAAGTGATCGCAGCCCTGCCGTAAAACTATACGGCCTCTACATGTTTCGCTCAGTGCAGGGAAACTCTCTGTGTGGGACTCTAAAGACTCGACACTACGCTGGCAGTGGGTTTAACCACAGACCGCAAGCGGCACTAGCAATACGTAACGGTCCCCAGGTAGATGTCGACAAGAAGGCCGATGAGGTAAACCCATCCGAACTCCTACTGAGCCTGTATGTGACAATCTCCGTACAGTCCGGTCTGTTCGTCTGATACATCGCATGGCGGGCCTAGGGGGGTGGCGAACGTGTAACATTTCAAAATAATAAAAATATTATTTTTGGGAAATTAATAATTTAATATTATTTTATTGAATATTTTAATAATTCGGTAAAATTAAATACAAATAAATAGGGGGAAATTTTGGAAAATTCTAAAAATAGGGTAAATTAGAGAATTATGCCATTTCTAAGTTTAATTGATTAGTTATATACTAAATTAGTGCTAATCGCGATTAATAATCGCTAATCGGTTTTTTAGCAATTTGTGCAAAACATGCACATATCATTCTTTTTCACACTTGTGCATTTTCTTGCCATGGTTCACTTTGGGTTTACTATTCTTGGGAGAAGGATTTTGAGAGAATAAGAAAAGGAAAAGAAAATGGGAAAAGAATAAAGAAATGAGGTATGGTGAGAGAGAGAAAGGTATGGGTTTTTCTTTGACTTTGGACTTAGCCATCTCCTTTATTCCCTTCACTCATTTCTCTCCCTTTCCTTCAAGTTGCTGCTGCTGCTCCTGCTCCTCACCCCACCTCCCCTCTTCAACTCCTCAAATCACCTCTAAAACAACTCCAAAACCCCACTCTTATTTCATTAAAAGTGTGCACAAGCTCAAGATCTACACATTGGACCAAGGAAGCAAGGATTTTGGCCACGAGGGGCAACTAAAGAAAATTCTTGAGTTGCCAAATGAGGTATTTTCTGGATCATTAGCTTAGTTTTAGCATTACTTATACCCCCATGTTTAGATTGAACCGATATTGTTTGATATTGTGGAGTTAAGGAAAACCTAGTTTGGGTTTGAGGACATTATGGGTTGTGATGTGAAATTGAGTTCAGTAGAGTCTACACCAACACCCTAGTGCATGAATTGAGACCCCAACTGGAGTCTTAAGGCCCGGAATATAGATTTAGAAACCGATATCAGAAAGTTTGTGGAATCTGTGAAGGGTATATTGAATCTGCTATCACCCGAGACATCCTAAATTAAAATTGATTGGACAGTGACATATGCAGGCACCCAGGAAGCTACCACCAAGACCCCAACCCCTAACTCATCAACCCGGCCGCAGATTTATTCCAATTGGCCGCAATTTGCGGCCAGACCTACCCCATTTTGGTTTGTCTTGGTTTTGGTGTTCCCTCATCAGTAGATTAGGCCCCTGGGATGTGTAGATTTGTCTAGTTTGACCTAGGGTGAAATCTGGAGCCTATTTCCTTAGTTGCTGGTTTGGATTCGTGTTTCCGTATTTCGTATTTATAGTTCTGAAATTGTGTATTGTGTTTTACCTCGACTAATTGGCGTTATACGACGATATCGAGGATTTGTTGATGGTTTTGAAGGCGTGCCCATAGGTTATAACCTATAGGCCCCTTATCGTATCGTTTTGGGTTTCGTGTGTCGTGTTAGCTTTGATTTGGTTTTAATACGCATATACGATACTTTGATGTGCAGGTACCCCATGAAGACTTCGGGACGACAAGTAAAGCGCGTGGAGACGTCGACAAATGAAGACGCAAGGTGAGTAGATTATATCTACTGGGGGAAGTCGGGTGGATGGCATATAGCACCCCCACAGTCCGTAGTTGGTATACAATATATTATGCTTGATAGTTATAGTGTGTCATGGATATGGTGTTAGGTGTAGTATGAATAGCTTAGGGTTAGAAATAAACTAGTATAGTTCATAGTCGCGAATCCTAGAACAGGTTTACACCACACGCGCACCCTCGCATATTCACTATTTTTACACAGTGTTGATGAGGATATTAGATGACATTGGAGATGAGTCGATGATTTTGGGCATTGTGCCGTGAGATCGATGATGTGATGTGATTCGTACTTGCGATACGACATGTGATCTTAGCGGGCCGTTGGGCATGTGTTTTACCCCCGCTTTCATACTTATATAGATGGTATTGAATTGTACTAGACTTAGATCTGTACCCGAGATTATGTGATATGATGATAATGATACCTGATATTTGATGAGAGGAGTGTGATACTGACCCGTACCCAGCTATTTGGATGCCGTACGACGATTTACCGTACGAGCTTTATATTGATGATAGATCCGCACTCATGACTCGAGGATGTTAAATGATATACCGTATCGTACGTGATACTATTGAGGCGAGATCACCGACTATTGTATATATATATATTTGTATATCGACTCAGATTTAGGTGGTTTTCGTACCCCTCCCGATTGACTTGATACTTAGATCTGTAGTTTGCATAGTAGATGTTAAACTAGACCCGAGTCATTCTTATTTCAAATGGCATAACTGCATGACATATACATATGGGTGTAGATTCTTTACTGTTACGTTGATTATTCAATTTCCGCATATTCCTGCTATTCATATTGCTTTGCATATGCTTACTGCTATATTACTATCATGTTGCTAGGACACTAGCACCATTATCGATGATGCGTATGTTCCACGTACACTTGCTTGCCGGCTCACACACTTCTTCATCGATAATTGCCATGTCACTACACAGTAGCATTGTTGGATCAGGATATGACCTTGTATGTGCATACTATTATTTCCATGTTGCATGATATACTGTTATACTTGCATTTCATTTATATGTCAGATACCCACACTTGTACACATATAGTGATATCTTCATACCTGCGCACATGCACACTATATATTCATACTAGTGCATACATACATTGATATCTTCATACTTGCTTAGATTACGCATTGAGATATGTTGTTTCCATGTTAATTCTGGATTTGGGGAACCGTGGACATTTCAAAAGAGAATAGTTAATTATTTAAAAACCCAGTTTCCCTTGATATGATATTTCGGTGCGTCCACCATGTGTTTTCTCGGTGCTAGAGTGATATATGTGAACCCGAATCGAGGAGTTAGATGAGGCCGATTACGGGTACATGGTGGACCCGGTATGGTACCCCGGGGCGAGAACGGTTTCGCTGTGTAGTAGACGGTAAGCCTGGCAGAAGGACTACTACCTACCGGTGATTGGTTGGACCTGGCAGTTATCCGGGGGATACTGACCAGAGTCGATAGATGGATATGGGCATACTGCCGGGGCCGAGGGCCGATTCCGCAGACATAGCCCGTGGGCTGATCCGGACTGACGGAGCCCGATAGATGAGGATTTACGTATCGATGCTAGGCACGGGTTTCATGATGTTTTCCATGATTAGCTTATATCCTCACATTTACATGCATGATGCTTATTGTCATTAGGTGATGGGTGGACGGGTTCCACGTTTATACAGACATTGATTACATACAGACCTTGACTACATTGATCATACTTCATTTGTATATATAACAGGGTACGAGGGCGCTGTTATATATACCCTTACACCAATATTAGTGGAATGGGACGCTAATATATGTGTATTGATATCCATTGATACTTCATCATGTTTACTTCATGCAGACATACCTTACATTATGACATGTTATTATCTGAGGCATTGGCACGAGTACTTGGCACTACCTACATGATTAGATGTTATACTGCCACATTTCCATGCTTCAGACTTACTCTTGAGGGTTATATTATATACTGATTGTATTGACTTAGGATTATGTCTTGCATTCGATTTCTGTTTGTAGATATTTTCTATTCACGAGTTGGCAACTCACCCCCGTTGTGCCACAGTTCTTGCAGGGCTTGCCGTACAGGTTCCATAGCGACACTTCTGGCACACTGTTTTCCTTTGCGGGTAATTTTCTTGGTAGGTGGGTTCTTTGTATCAGAACCGCCATTGTACTTGTATTATTCATTGTATCTAGAAATTCCATCAACCAAAAACTTGTATATTATTTCAGACTCAGACACTAGTGATGTATTATTTCGACCTTAGAGTCGCGCTTAGTAGTGTTACAGTTTTCATGCTTATCTGGGTTCTCTTTTGAATTTTGATCCTCGCCTTTCGGCGTTGTATAGTGTATTGCTTGTATATTCATTTATCCTTAAAATGGTTTTAGATTTCTGGGCTTTTGGCTTACTTGGATCAGATGGAGTCCTTTAGACTTCATATGGTTCAAGGGCCAGTCACGTGTTCTTTCGGGTCGTGACAAAGTTGGTATCAGAGCGCTAGGTTGACCTTGGTTCGAGTCTAAGTTTGACTATGTGGAGCCTAGGGCGTCTATATATATACGGAACTTAGGCTTGACCTTACGGAACTTAGACTTAATCGATTGGGTATTAGACCCGAACTTTCGTCGCGTTGGATGACCCTTGGTTGATGGAATAGGTGACTAAAGTAGAGTGACGTACCGTGGGTATGTTCCGCGGCATACTTACGACACGCCACTCCGCTTAAGGAACCTTAGGATGTACATATTTTCGAGATCAGTGATTCTTTTCATATCCATGATTATACATCCATTTGAGATCCTCGATTCTGTTAGTTTCATGATCATACCTTCATTGATGCTGTTCCTTCTTATGATCATGTATCCACTCTGGATCTGTTGTTCTCTTTCTTGTCATTGATCTGCTCTCTTCGATACTCGATTGAGGTTCGTGTCGTCATGTTGAGCACAGCTTGGGCTGCTGCTAGGGTTACGGTCAGTGCGAGCTCGTCTGGTATGAAGGCCGACCATTGTATTTTCTGGTGACATGGGAACGTTTCGAGTTAGTATTGGTGACTGTGACCTCTAGTGGAGGCGAATGCTTGGTTTTGCACCGGATGATCGGGCCATTGTTAGAGCTGCCAGTTGAGAGAAGACTGTTGATGTACAGCATACCTCAGAGATTATGATGTCGCCTACCGTGCAGACAGATGGACCGGCTGTTGCTGAGATTTACAGGATGTCGCTTCCGGAGCTTACGAGCTGAGATTGCCGGAGCTTCCAGGCAGATATGAGACCGATGATAGCTAGTCAACCCGATTTGAGAGACGAAGGTGATTCGTCCGATTTTTGCGCCGGAGCGGGCCCAGTTGAGTTGAAGACTTCCAATGTGGAGAGTCTTACTCAGATCTAAAGCAGACCGATTCAAAGATGACCGCCAATGTATCGCCTTTCCTGGAGGATTGAGGCGCTGTTCGGCGTACAGGCGAATGAGCCAGTTGCTGCTGCAAATGACGAGATATCGCCCTGATGGTTGGAGCTACTGCAGCAGGAGCATATACTTAGAGATATGATGGACGGTCGCTAGTCACCTGAGGATGAATGATTAGGACATGTGGTTCGTTCATTTACCGACGCGAGGTCATCAGATAGATTGTTTCCAGCTAGAGACGACTTCACGCAGGTTCGTTGAGAGTCGATAGAGACGATCGAATGTCAGGAGCCCATTTTCCAAGTTTAAGTATACGGGAAGACATGCAGGTGATTTTATGGACCCTCTAGAAGAACGAAACCCTAACTCGACTTAATGACCGTGTGAAAGCCCTTGAACCCTAGGGTTTGCGGCAGTTCTGCGGCGCCATTAGTGAGGCTTGAGTTTGCTCTTCTACGGCTGGATCATTGATGCTGTGGTATGTACTCGATGCTGTTAAACTGTACCCAAGATGTTGAGCTCTTGGGGGATTATGAGGTTTTGACGAATAGATCGAATGGTTTGACTTCCTTCGGATGCTAGGTGGTGAGATGCATTTCTTGGAAGACTCCAGATAAGAGGATAGCCGTTGGAGCGCATTCCGTGCAGCCACGATGAGACGAGTCCGAAGCAGCCGACATTGAAGCAGAGTGAAGAAAAGAGTTCGCAAGAGATTTCGACGAGATGACCTCCCACTCCGCTGACATCAGAGATGTGATACGCACCCAGAGGTGTTGTATATGGATATATCATCCAGAAAGAGGCGCGATAAGTATGCAGCCGTTCCGGAATAAGAATTAGCTTCAGCAATGGATGATGACTTCCGGGCAATCCGGCAGGAACGAGATTTGAGAGAGAAACCTCGACAGGACCTTTCTGGAATACGATACGAGAAGACCTAGACCCAGGGTGGTCATATTGCGCAGACCCAGCAGGCCAAAGTTCGGCATCGTCGACGAGGTAATTGACCAGGTTCGGATAAAGGACCTCACCCAGATGCGTTATAAATTGATCAAGGACGAAAGAGTATTGAGCATTCCTCCGATGGTTAGGACGCGTTCCCGAGGACCTGTTCGGCCAGACATCTTCTATAGAATGGTGAAGCTACAGAGTACGCGATTTCGAGTCCGTGCGAGAGACTTCGGATTGACTGTGGCCGAGAACAGTGCAGTGCGTAGATAGCATGGTGTGACGCCATAGTGGATGACGATAGAGACAAGTGGAACCAGAGGTTTGTGCGAGACGCTGACGAGCTGTCATTACTTCCCGTCGAGACTAGAGACCTGATATGCTTACAGAAGCGTTAGGATGCGACCAATTTCCGAGAAAATGTTGTGCTGAGGACACAGATGTCCATCGAGTGAGAAGAGATTATGCAAGAGAGCCAGCCTCCGTACAGTTCGGCATAGGCAAGATCGGAAGAGACCTTGAGCAGGATTCCTTCCAGGACATTGCTGCAATGATGTTTGCACCCAGGATCAGATGTGTGATGTGCATTCAGAGAGCCAGAGGCCGACGCCAGTGACATACTGCTTTACGAGTGGTCGTCAGGATTGACCGAGAGATGACCAGATAAGTTCCAGAACGGAATCGTCCCCGTTAGCACACCTGACAGGGCCGATGAGCCGATCGATTGTGAAATTGGTAATCCATAGAGAAGATAAGGACCCAGAGACAGAAGACGCCAGACCGTGAGTAAGGGACAAGTAGATATCTTGCGCTGCTAGCAATGGATGCACTGGCACCTTCTCGACTTTGAAGAAAGGACTACCGACGACGGTTTTGACGATTGGTGATTTTGTGATTCGATTATCACGTATCCGACAACTTGGATTTTGATTGAATGTTTTGTAGTTGGGGGTTTAAATTTAAATTCGGGGACCGAATTCATTTAAGGGGGGGGTAGATTGTAACATTTCGAAATAATAAAAATATTATTTTTGGGAAATTAATAATTTAATATTATTTTATTGAATATTTCAATAATTCGGTATAATTAAATACAAATAAATAGGGGGAAATTTTGGAAAATTCTAAAAATAGGGTAAATTAGAGAATTATGCCATTTCTAAGTTTAATTGATTAGTTATATACTAAATTAGTGCTAATCGCCATTAATAATCGCTAATCGGTTTTTTAGCAATTTGTGTAAAACATGCACATATCATTCTTTTTCATACTTGTGCATTTTCTTGCCATGGTTCACTTTGGGTTTACTATTCTTGGGAGAAGGATTTTGAGAGAATAAGAAAAGAAAAAGAAAATGGGAAAAGAATAAAGAAATGAGGTATGGTGAGAGAGAGAAAGGTATGGGTTTTTCTTTGACTTTGGACTTAGCCATCTCCTTTATTCCCTTCACTCATTTCTCTCCCTCTCCTTCAAGTTGCTGCTGCTGCTCCTGCTCCTCACCCCACCTCCCCTCTTCAACTCCTCAAATCACCTCTAAAACAACTCCAAAACCCCACTCTCATTTCATTAAAAGTGTGCACAAGCTCAAGATCTACACATTGGACCAAGGAAGCAAGGATTTTGGCCACTAGGGGCAACTCAAGAAAATTCTTAAGTTACCAAATGAGGTATTTTCTGGATCATTAGCTTAGTTTTATCATTACTTATACCACCATGTTTAGATTGAACCAATATTGTTTGATATTGTGGAGTTAAGGAAAACCTAATTAGGGTTTGAGGAAATTATGGGTTGTGATGTGAAATTGAGTTCAGTAGATGCTACACCAACACCCTGGTGCATGAATTGAGACCCCAACCTGAGACTTAAGGCCCGGAATACGGATTTAGAAACCGATATCGGAAAGTTTATGGAATCTGTGAAGGGTATATTGAATCTTCTATCACCCGAGACATCCTAAATTAAAATTGATTGGACAGTGACATGTGCAGGCACCCAGGAAGCAACAACCAAGACCCCAACCCCTAACTCATCAACCCAGCCGCAGATTTATTCCAATTGGCCGCAATTTGCGGCCAGACCTACCCCATTTTGGTTCGTCTTGGTTTTGGTGTTCCCTCATCAGTAGATTAGGCCCCTGGGATGTGTAGATTTGTCTAGTTTGACCTAGGGTGAAATCTAGAGCCTATTTCCTTAGTTGCTGGTTTGGATTCGTGTTTCCGTATTCCGTATTTATAGTTCTGAAATTGTGTATTGTGTTTTACCTCGACTAATTGGCGTTATACGACGATATCGAGGATTTGTTGATGGTTTTGAAGGCGTGCCCATAGGTTCTAACCTATAGGCCCTTTATCGTATCGTTTTGGGTTTCGTGTGCCGTGTTTGCTTTGATTTGGTTTTAATACGCATGTACGATACTTTGATGTGTAGGTACCCCATGAAGACTTCGGGACGACAAGTAAAGCGCGTGGAGACGTCGACAAATGAAGACGCAAGATGAGTAGATTATATCTACTGGGGGAAGTCTGGTGGATGGCATATAGCACCCCCGCAGTCCGTAGTTGATATACTATATATTATGCTTGATAGTTATAGTGTGTCATGTATATGGTGTTAGGTGTAGTATGGATAGCTTAGGGTTAGAAATAAACTAGTATAGTTCATAGTCGCGAACCCTAGAATAGGTTTACACCACACGCGCACCCTTGCATATTCACTATTTTTACACAGTGTTGATGAGGATATTGGATGACATTGGAGATGAGTCGATGATTTTGGGCATTGTGCCGTGAGATCGGTGATGTGATGTGATTCGTACTTGCGATACGACATGTGATCTTAGCGGGCCGTTGGGCATGTGTTTTACCCCCGCTTTCATACTTATATAGATGGTATTGAATTGTACTAGACTTAGATCTATACCCCAGATTATGTGATATGATGATAACGATACCTGATATTTGATGAGAGGAGTGTGATACTGACCCGTACCCAGCTATTGGGATGCCGTACGACGATTTACCGTACGAGCTTTCTATTGATGATAGATCCGCACTCATGACTCGAGGATGTTAAATGATATACCGTATCGTACGTGATACTATTGAGGAGAGATCACCGACTATTGTATATATATATATATTTGCATATCGACTCAGATTTAGGTGGTTTCCATACCCCTCCCGATTAACTTGATACTTAGATCTGTAGTTTGCATAGTAGATGTTAAACTAGACCCGAGTCATTCTTATTTCAAATGTCATAACTGCATGACATATACATATGGGTGTAGATTCTTTACTGTTACGTTGATTATTCAATTTCCGCATATTCCTGCTATTTACATTGCTTTGCATATGTTTACTGCTATATTACTATCATGTTGCTAGGACACTAGCACCATTATCGATGATGCGTATGTTCCACGTACACTTGCTTGCCGGCTCACACACTTCTTCATCGATATTTGCCATGTCACTACACAGTAGCATTGTTGCATCAGGATATGACCTTGTATGTGCATACTATTATTTCCATGTTGCATGATATACTGTTATACTTGCATTTCATTTATATGTCACATACCCACACTTGTGCACATATAGTTATATCTTCATACCTGCGTACATGCACACTGTATATTTATACCAGTGCACACATACATTGATATCTTCATACTTGCTGAGATTACGCATTGTGATATGTTGTTTCCATGTTAATTCTGGATTTGGGGAACCGTGGACATTTCAATAGAGAATAGTTAATTATTTAAAAACCCGGTTTCCCTTGATATGATATTTCGGTGCGTCCACCATGTGTTTTCTCGGTGCTAGAGTGATATATGTGAACCCGAATTGAGGAGTTGGATGAGGCCGATTACGGGTACATGGTGGACCCGGTATGGTACCCCGGGGCGAGAACGGTTTCGCTGTGTAGTAGACGGTGAGCCTGGCAGAGGGACTACTACCTACCGGTGATTGGTTGGACCTGGCAGTTATCCGGAGGATACTGACCAGAGTCGATAGATGGATATGGGCGTACTGCCGGGGCCGAGGGCCGATTCCGCAGACATAGCCCATGGGCTGATCCGGACTGACGGAGCCCGATAGATGAGGATTTACGTGTCGATGCTAGGCACGGATTTCATGATGTTTTCCATGATTAGATTATATCCTCACATTTACATGCATGATGCTTATTGCCATTAGGTGACGGGTGGACGTGTTCCACGTTTATACAGACATTGATTACGTACAGACCTTGACTACATTGATCATACTTCATTTGTATATATAACAGGGTACGAGGGCGCTGTTATATATACCCTTACACCAATATTAGTGGAATGGGACGCTAATATATGTGTATTGATATCCATTGATACTTCATCATGTTTACTTCATGCAGACATACCTTACTTTATGACATGTTATTATCTGAGGCACTGGCACGCGCTACCTACATAATTAGATGTTATACTGCCACATTTCCATGCTTCAGACTTACTCTTGAGGGTTATATTATATACTGATTGTATTGACTTAGGATTATGTCTTGCATTCGATTTTTGTTTGTAGATATTTTCTATTCACGAGTTGACAACTCACCCCGGTTGTGCCACAGTTCTTGCAGGGCTTGCCGTACAGGTTCCATAGCGGCACTTCTGGCACACTGTTTTCCTTTGCGGGTGATTTGCTTGGTAGGTGGGTTCTTTGTATCAGAACCGCCGTTGTACTTGTATTATTCATTGTATCTAGAAATTCCATCAACCAAAAACTTGTATATTATTTCAGACTCAGACACTAGTGATGTATTATTTCGACCTTAGAGTCGCGCTTAGTAGTGTTACAGTTTTCATGCTTATCTGGGTTCCCTTTTGAATTTTGATCCTCGCCTTTCGGCGTTGTATAGTGTATTGCTTGTATATTCATTTATCCTTAAAATGGTTTTAGATTTCTGGGCTTTTGGCTTACTGGGATCAGATGGAGTCCTTTAGACTTCATATGGTTCAAGGGCCAGTCACGTGCTCTTTCGGGTCGCGACAGAACGTCAGTCCCCTAATAGCGGTACAAGTCGTGTTGGAGTGTAGCCCAGAACACCCTGAGATAACACTGGAAACCTACCAGTATATCTCGCTTGCCCTGGCCAGGGACTACTTGTGTAATGGCTCTCCTAGACACAGCGCGATGTCAACCCCCAATACCAGGAGAGACGAATCCTGTCTAACCATCACTGCCTCCTAGTGTTTCGGGACTGCACCCAACTACTACCTGTTTGCACGACTCAGTAGAGCCGTTGTAGGGTGGTAGTCAAAGAATAGTGGGAACACACTTGAGGCGAAGTGACAGTGTCAAGTCAGCGGACTAAGCTGTACTCATGTCACATGGGAACTGTTAACTGACGATAGGTATAATACCAACCAACAGTCCCCGACGAGTCCTGTCCAGTGTACTCGTAACCTAATGAGCATCCGCATACTATCTCAAGTACGACGTACTGACGGCTGTGAGACAGACCGCCTCCCGCACTGGGATGAGAAGCGCATACACCAGTCTACTCCGGAGTATCGATGCCCTGTCTCGATAATCCCACGACTAGGGACGTGCATAAGGATGTGCTTGTAGATTACCCAGCCCCCATGAGTGTGATCGCCATCACAACGCCGGTAATCAAGCAAAAGATCCTAAGGGCTCTACCAATGCGTATAGGTGATATAATAAAATAAACACATGTACACATTAAAGCAGAGACAAACCAAGTAGCATACTACTATTTCGAGCAAGATTGTCTATACAACTGTGAATATCCCAAGCTTCCATCAAGTAATATACATACTAGTATGATACGGTAATGGCCTCTAGGGCATATACACTAACAATCTCCCACTTACACTAAGGCCATGTACTGGCGTATCGAAGACCTATCATCTCGATCAGCCGCTCGAACTGAGTCTGGGGTAAGGCCTTCGTGAATGGATCCACCGTGTTGTCTTTTGTGTCCACTCTCCGTACCTCGATCTCCTGGCGATCAATGATCTCGCTGATCAGGTGATACCTCCTTAAGATGTGTCTGGATTTCTGATGGGACCTTGGTTCCTTCGCTAAAGCTATAGCCCCATTGTTATCGCAATACAAAGGTATTGGGTCAACAATGGACGGAACCACCTGAAGTTCACTAATGAACTTCTTCATCCAGACCGCCTCTTTTGCGGCATCGCTTGCAGCAATGTATTCAGCCTCCATCGTCGAGTCTGCGACGGTATCCTGTTTGGAACTCCTCTAACATAACGCCCCTCCGTTGAGGGTAAACACAAAACCCGAGATAGACTTGCTGTCATCTTTGTCACTCTGGAAGCTTGAATCGGTAAAGGACTCGACCCTGAGGTCTCCATTACCGTAAACCAGGAACATCTCCTTAGTCCTTCTCAGGTACTTGAGAATGTTCTTCACTGCTGTCCAGTGGTACTCACCTGGGTCTGACTGATACCGGCTCACCATGCTCAGCCCGTAAGCTACATCTGGTCTTGTACATAGCATCGCATACATTATAGATCCTACCGCCGAAGCGTAGGGTATAGTGCTCATGCGAACCCTCTCCTCGTCAGTCTTAGGAGACATCTTTTTGGAGAGGGTAATTCCGTGCAATGCGGGTATGTTACCATGCTTGGAATCCTCCATACTAAATCTCTTTAGTACGGTCTCTATGTACCTGGACTGCGAAAGTCCCAATAGTCTCTTGGATCTATCTCTGTAGATCTTGATCCCCAGAATATAGGAGGCATCACCCAGGTCCTTCATGGAGAACCGTTGTGACAAAAATATCTTGACCGATTGTAGCATAGGAATGTCATTTCCTATCAAAAGAATGTCGTCCACGTACAAGACTAAGAACACGACAGTTCGTCCTACAATCTTCTTATAGACACAAGGTTCATCTTCGTTCTTGATGAAATCAAATTCCTTGATTGCCTCATCAAAACAGATGTTCCAGCTTCGCGAGGCCTGCTTTAATCCATAAATGGATTAAGCAACTTGCACACCTTCCCGCTGCTCCCATTGTCTACAAAACCTTTATAGGGTTCCTAGGCACACTAATGAGGTCTCACAAGGCATCAACCATGCCAAATTCAAAATTTTCCGGTGCCTACAAACCCTAATACGGATCGTTAACTAGAGAATAAGCGAAACATGCAACTAGTTAACAACTTAACTACAAAGTGAACGGAAATACAACCTTTGTAGATCCGGTCCTCCACCTCCATAGCTCCGTGTTGACGTCCCTCCGCTGCGATCATCGGATCCCGGACTCTAGTAATGGTTACGTCGAAGAAATGATCGGGCTAGGTCGTCGACTTTGATGCCGAAGATGATCTACGTCGAGGCAACACAAGATCAAGCTCCAACTTCACCAAGCCATGAAACTTGTGAAGAAAACACCCTATACTACTTGTAAAGTGGTAGATGATGAAGAAATAGGAAGTGGGTTCACTTTGGATTTGGATTTCTCACTTAGAATCATCACTTGACATTTTTCAAGAAAGCTTTTCCTTTTCTTCACTTGAAGAAGAAGATGAAGAAGAAGAAAAGAATGAATTATTTTTCAAAAAGAAAATGAAGTGATATCTATCATTTAGCAACCATGGGTGAGTTAACAAGTGTAGAGAATAAACTATGGTTTATGTGAATGGTTAGGGTTAAGGAAAACAACAAAATAGGCAAAGCTTTTCAAAGCTTCAAGAAGTTTCAAGTATAAAACAAAAAGCCACCATTTTATTATATCCATAAGAAATAAATAAATAAATGAATAAATAAATTAAAACCCTAACCATTTACCTAACCAAGGTTTAAATCAAACATACACCCAAGTTTTCATGTATCATCAAACATGATACAAACAAGTGCATAAAAGTATATCACATATACAACTTGTGTATTTCAAGTGAGAAAAACCATTTAAAGTGAACAAATATTAGCTAATGCAAAGTAATATATCAAATATATAATTATACATTAAATCATTAAATCAACACTTGATTTAACGATCCGGTCATATCGCATATGACCGACTAATATCCAATGTATCGGCTTATCGAATCAATCCTCGATTCGATAACTAGGTTATATCGCATACAACCAATCGATACATTCATCGCGAGAATAGAATACGGTATTACACACATGCATTATTCTCGGTCCCGTACATATCTCATATGCGCTCCTATTTCGTTTCGCTTGAGCCAGGAAACCTCTGTGTAGGACTCTAAAGACTCTTCAATACGCCAGCAGCAGGTGATGATCATATCAAACACCCACAAGCCGCAAGCGGTCTGCTAAATGTAACGTGTAGGGTTCCTAGGCACTCTAATGAGGTCTCACAAGGCATCAACCATGCCAATTTAACATTTTACATGTGCGTACAAACCCTAATACGGATCGTTAACTAGATTTATAGGCTATGCGATGCAAGTTAACGACTTTAACTTAAAAGGAAAGGGGCTACAACCTTTGTAGATCCGATCCACCACTTCCTAAGCTCGGCGATGATGTCCCTCCGCTGTCCAAATCGGATCCCGGACTCTAGCATCGTCTTCATCGGAGAAATGGGCGGGCTTGGTCGTCGGCTTCGATGCCGAAGATGATCTACGTCGAGGCATCACAAGATCAAACTCCCACTTCACCAAGTCATGAAACTTGTGAAGAAAACACCCTATACTACTTGGCAAGAGGTAGAGGATGAAGAAATAGGAAGTGGGTTCACTTTAGAATTGGATTTCTCACTCTTATTCTCAAGTTGCCATTGATGGTGGCATAGTTTTATTCTTGAAGAAGAAGAAGAAGAAGATGAAGATGATAATATGATAAGTATATATTAAAATAGATAATCATATAATACTTATCATATAGCAACCATAGTTAGGTGTAGAGAATAAACTAAGGTTAGTTGAATGGTTAGGGTTAAGCATGAGACAAGAATGGTGGACTTGTTCAAAGCTTCAAGAAGTTGCAACAAACAAACAAAATAAGCCACCATTCTTATCTTTATCATTTCAAAAAGAATAATAAATAAATAAATAAGTAAATAAACAAAACTCTAACCACTCATATAACCATGGTTTAATTCTTTACACTAACCCAAGTGAGCATGTATCATCAAACATGATACAATCTAGTGCAATAAAATATATCACATATACAATGTGCATTTCAAGTGAGAAAATCCATTTAAAGTGAACTAATATTAGTTAATGCAAAGTAATATATCAAATATATAATTATGCATTAAATCATTAAATCAATACTTGATTTAACGATCCGGTCATATCGCATATAACCGACTAATATCCAATGTATCGACTTATCGAATCAATCCTTGATTCGATAACTAGGTTATATCACATACGATCCGGTCATATCGCATATAACCGACTAATATCCAATGTATCGACTTCTCGAATCAATCCTTGATTCGATAACTAGGTTATATCACATACAACCATTCGATACATTCATCGCGAGAATAGAATACGGTATCACATACACGCATTATTCTCGGTCCCGCACATATCTCATATGCGCTCCTATTTCGTTTCGCTTGAGCCAGGAAACCTCTGTGTAGGACTCTAAAGACTCGTCAATACGCCGGCAGCAGATGATGATCATATCAAACACCCACAAGCCGCAAGCGGTCTGCTAAACGTAACGGCCACCCGGGTATTGAGCGATCAGAAGATCGACGAGCAAGCCCGCTCACACTCCTGTGAATCCAACCAGTAACACTTACCGTACAGTCCGGTCTGTTCGTCTGATATGTCGCATATCTCGCCTAAGGGTGGTAAACGTCAGACCCCAATAGCTTGATAAGTCATGCCGACGTAAGGTCCATAACATTCGTGAAACTACTGATAACTCTTACCAGTATATCACTGCAACCCTGGCCAGGGATTTCCTGTTATGGCCAGTCGAGCATAGCGCAACATCAACCCCCAATACCGGGAGAGACGAATCCCCTCCTATCGCTCATTGCCTCCATGTGAATCGGGACTGTACCCAAAAACCACCTGTTTGCATGACTCAGTAGAGCCGTGGTAGGGTGGAAATCAAAGCACAGTGGGAGACACACAAGACTCTATGACGATCTCGGATCAACAGACTAAGCTGTACCAGTGTCACCAGAGAGCTGCCATCTGACGTGAGGTATAATACCATCTGGGAGTTCTCGGCGAGTCCGTTCAGTGTACCCAGTCTCCACTGAGCACCCGCATACCATCTATGATGTCAAACACCAATGGATATGGGATCATCCATCGCCCATCGCATGGGTCGAGAAGATATACGCTAGTCTACTCTGGAATATCGATGCCCCGTCTCGATATTCCCCGACTAGGAACAATGAAGGATGTACTCATTGACTACCCAGGCCCCACTAGTATGATCTACATCATATTCCTGGAAGTCGAGTACACATCCTAAGGGCTTTATCGACATGTAATCAGAGAGACAGAGAGTATACATGTTAAGATAAAGAGCAACCAGATAGCATACTATCATGTCGAGCAAGAAAGTCCTACCTATATATGTCCCAGCATCCACTACTATATACATCCTATGTACAGTAATGGCCTCTAGGGCATACATATAACTAACAATCTCCCACTTGCACTAGGGCCATCTTTAGCAGTGGTTGTAGTATCTAATACTCAACCATCCCATATAAGTCTCTCTCTGGGAAAAAGCCTTTGTGAGTGGATCCGCCGTGTTATCCTCTGAGTCTACTCTCCTAACCTCGATCACCCTGGAGAACATCTATCTCCATGATCAGGTGATGCTGCCTCAGAATATGTCTGGGTCACTGATGGGACAAGGGTTCCTGGGCCAAAGCCTCTCTTCCATTGTCACACAATGGTAGGAACCTAGTTCATCCTATGAACCAATATACACCCAAAACTGCCTCTTAAGTAGCGATGTATCCTGCCTTTATCGTCTAGTTAGCCACGGTATCTAGCTTGGAACACTTCCACCATACCGTCCCTTTACTGAGGGTAAAGACAATGCCTGTGACTGACTTTCAGTCGTCCTTATCACTCTGGAACCCTTCCAGTGATTCTCCCCAGGATTGATTGATACCATCTCACTACAATAAGTGAGAATCCTAACATCCAATTAGATCTGTCTCATAGATCCAAAACCCAGGATTTAGGAGGTATCACTTTGATCCTATATGGAGAATCATTGTGATAAGCGGAGATTGATCGAGCGTAGCATAGGAAACTCCTTCCCGATCAAGAGTATGTTATCCACGTGCTCTACGAGGATCGTCACAATACTCCCTACTACCTTTTTGTTTATACAAGGTTTATCTACCATTTTGATGATATCAAACTCTTTGACTAATCCATCAAAACAGATGTTCCAACTCCGCGATGCCTGCTTTATCGCATAAAACATCTTGCACACGTTTCCGCTGCTCCCACTGTCTACGAGGCACTCTGGCTGTGTACTTATAGACGCTCTATTCTAAAACATCATCTAGAAAAGCAGTCATGGCACCCAACCGCCAGATATCGTAGTCATGGTATGTAGCCGTGGCAAGTAGGATCTGGATGGACTTAAGCATAGCCACTGGAAAAGGTTTCATCATTATCCACGCCTGGTTGATGACGAAAGCCCTTAACAAGTCTTACTTTGAAAGTCTCAACTTTTCCACCTACACCAAGTAATCTTCTCAAGATATACTTGCTCCTGATGGGGATTTAACCCTTCAGATATAGCACCCAAAGTCCATATTTTGTTGGTGTACATGGATTCCATCTCAGATCGTTAAGCATCCAGCCATTCTTACAGAGTCCCTGTAGGGTTCCTAGGCACCCTAATGAGGTCTCACAAGGCATCAACCATGCCAATTTCAAATTTAAACGGTGCCGAGAAACCCTAGAACGGATCGTTGGCTAAATTTCTAGGCGAAACAAAAAGTAGTTAACACTTAACTACAAGTAAACGGAAATACAACCTTTGTAGATCCGGTGCTCCACCTCCATAGCTCCGCAACGAAGTCCCCTCGCTGTCCAAATGAATTCCCAGGCTCTAGCGTCGGCTTCGTCGGAGAAATGGCGAGCTAGGTCGTCGATGTCCATGCCGAAGATGATCTACGTCGAGGCATCGCTAGATCAAGCTCCAACTTCACCAAGTCAAGAAACTTTTGAAGAAAACACACTCTACTACTTGGCAAGAGGTAGAGGATGAAGAAATATGAAGTGGGTAGACTTTAGAATTGGATTTCTCACTCTTTTTCTCACTTTGCCATTAAAGCTTTCAAGCTTTTTCTTGAAGTGAAGAAGAAGAAGATGAAGAATATGATAAGTGTTGATTTTAAAAAAGGAAAAGAAAATCAAACCTTATCATATTCAAACCATGGTTTAGTGTAGAGAGTTAATCATGGTCAAATGGAATGGTTAGGGTTAAGCATGAGACAAAATGGTCACTTGGTCAAAGTCTTCAAGAAGCTTCAATATGAAACAAAATTAGCCACCATTTTCTCTTTATGCTTATTTATTTATTTCCAAAATGAATAAATGAAATAAATAAATGAGAAAAGGAAATGAAACCCTAACCACTTAAGTAACCATGGTTTAATTCTTTACACAAACCCAAACTAGCATGCATCATCAAACATGATACAATCATGTGTACAAAAGTATATCACATATACAATGTGCACAAACCAAGTGAGAAAATCCATTTAAAGTGAACCAATACTAGTTAACGCAAAGTAATATATCAAATATATAATTATGCATTAAATCATTAAATCAACACTTGATTTAACGATACGGTCATATCGCATATAACCGACTAGTATCCAATGTATCGGCTTATCGAATCAACCCTCGATTCGATAACTAGGTTATATCGCATATAACCATTCGACACATTCATCGCGAGAATGAAATACGGTATCACATACACGCATTATTCTCGGTCCCGCACATATCTCATATGCGCTCCTATTTCGTTTCGCTTGAGCCAGGAAACCTCTGTGTAGGACTCTGAAGACTCGTCAATACGCCGGCAGCAGGTGATGATCATATCAAACACCCACAAGCCGCAAGCGGTCTGCTAAACGTAACGGCCACCCGGGTATTGAGCGATCAGAAGATCAACGAGCAAGCCTGCTCACACTCCAGTGAATCCAACCAGTAACACTACCGTACAGTCCGGTCTGATCGTCTGATATGTCGCATATCTCGCCTAGGGGTGGTAAACGTCAGACCCCAATAGCTCGATAAGTCGTGTCGATATGAGGTCTATAACAATTCGAGAAACTACTGGTAACACTTACCTGTAAATCTCAGCAACCCTGGCCAGGGATTTCCTGTTATAGCCAATCGAACACAGCGCAACATCAACCCCCTATACCGGGAGAGACGAATCCCCTCCTATCGCTCATTGCCTCCATGTGACTCGGGACTGTACCCAAAAACCACCGTTTTGCACGCCCTCTTGGACGTGGTAAGATGGAAATCAAAGCACAGTGGGAACCACATGAGACTCTATGACGATCTCGGGTCAACAGACTACTCTGTACCAGTGTCACCAGAGAACTGCCATCTGACGTAAGGTATAATACCATCTGGGAGTTCTCGGCAAGTCCTTCCAGTGTACCCAGTCTCTACTGAGCACCCGTATATCATCTCTGATGTCAAACACCAATGGATATGGGATCATCCATCGCCCATCTGTATGGGTCGAGAAGGTACACGCTAGTCTACTCTGGTATATCGATGCCCTGTCTCGATACACCCACGACTAGGGACTTTGAAGGATGTACTTATAGACTACCATGTCCCCACTAGTATGATCCGCATCATAGTCCAGGTAGTCAAGTACACATCCTAAGGGCTTTACCAACATGTAACAGAGAGACAATTAGTGTACACGTTAAGGTAAAGATCTACCAGATAGCATACTATCATGTCGAGCAAGAAAGTCCTCCCTATATATGTCCCAGCATCCACTACAATATACATCCAATGTACAGTAATGGCCTCTAGGGCATACATATAACTAACAATCTCCCACTTGCACTAGGGCCATCTGTTGCAGTGGTTGTAGTATCTCATACTCAACCATCCCATAAAAGTCTCTCTCTGGGAACAGGCCTTTGTGAGTGGATCCGCTGTGTTGTCCTTTGAGTCTACTCTCCTAGCCTCGATCTCCCTGGAGATCAACCATCTCCATGATCAAGTGATACTGCCTTAGAATATGTCTGGATCACTGATGGGACCGGCGTTCCTTGGCATAAGCCACATCTCCATTGTCACACAATGGGAGGAACATAGTTCATCTCATGAACCAATATACACCCAAACAGCCTCTTTGGTAGCATCTTAAGTAGCGATGTATCCATCCTTTATCGTCTAGTATGTCACGGTATCTAGCTTGGAACTCTTCCAACATACCGTCCCTCCACTGAGGGTAAAGACAATGCCTGTGACTGACATTCAGTCGTCTTTATCACCCTGGAACCCTTCCAGTGATTCTCCCCAGGATCGGTTGATACCGTCTCACTACAACTAGTGAGAGTCCTAACATCCAATTAGATCTATCTCATAGATCCAAAAACCCAGGATTTAGAAGGTATCAGTTTGATCCTATATGGAGAATCATTGTGATAAGCGGAGATTGATCGAGCGTAGCATAGGAAACTCCTTCCCTATCAAGTGTATGTCATCCACGTACTCTACGAGGATCGTCACCATACTCCCTACTACCTTCTTGTTTATACAAGGTTCATCTACCATTTTGATGATGTCAACTTCTTTGACCGCTTCATCAAAACAGATGTTCCAACTCCGCGATGCCTGCTTTATTCTATAAAGCATCTTGCACACGTTTCCGCTGCTCCCACTGTCTACGAAGCCCTCTGGCTGTGTACTTATAGACACTCTCTTCTAAACATCATTTAGAAAAGCTGTCATGACACCCAACCACCAGATATCGTAGTCATGGTATGTAGCCGTGGCAAGTAGGATCTGGATGGACTTAAGCATAGCTACTTAGAAAAGGTTTCATCATCATCCATACCTGGTCAATGATGTAGACCTTTAACAAGTCTAGCTTTGAAAGTCTCAACTCTTCCATGTACACCAAGTAATCTTCTCAAGATATACTTGCTCCTGATGGGGATTTAACCCTTCAGATATAGCAACCAAAGTCCATACTTTGTTGGTGTATATGGATTCCATCTCAGATCACTAAGCATCCAGCCATTCTTGCAGAGTCTTACTCCTGATGGCCAGCTCGAAACTAGTTGGGTCATCATCTCATGATGCAATCCTCGCTCCCACTGTCATAGAGAAACAGAAGTATCTCTCAGGTGGGTGAGGAACCCTACTAGATCGGCGGAGAGGCTGAGGTTCGTTGGTAACTATTGAATCCTTTGGTTCTTTCAAATCATCAGCTGCAGTTTGTATAGCTGGAACCTTTCCAGTTCTACATTACAGACCTTGCCTCGAGCTTGTCCGGATTTTACTTTCAGACATAGGCCGGACAACTCCAAATCTTAACTAACTTAAGACATGGGTTCTTCCCATTCCATATCACATATGAAGCGGTAGGCAACTGATTTGATTAGAACCCTATTCAATAGGTATGCAGCTTCTCAAGTGCATAACACCCAAAAGGAAATAGGTAGCTCAGTATTACTCATCATAGAGCACACCTTATCACATAGGGTGTAATTGCTCCATCCCGATATACCATTGTGCTATGGTGTATGCGGAGGAGTAATGCTGAGAGAGAATCTCATTCTCCTTTAGAAAAGTCCAGGATTTCCGTGCTCAAGTATTCTCCTCCTCGATCACATCAAAGGACATAATACTTATACCCTTATTGGTTCTCTACTTCTAACTTATATTCTTTGAATATCTCAAAAGGTTCGGACTTGTGTTTCAACAGGAACATATGTCTGAATCTTGAGAGATTATCAGAGAATGTAATGAAGTACAAAGAACCGGTCTTGGCATGTGTAGACAGGGGACCTACATACATCAACATGTATTATCCTAAGAGTTCACTAACTCTTTCTCTGTTTCCAATAAACAGATCTAGTGTTATTATATCTTTGTGACATGACTGGCAAGTTTCACAAGATGTAGATTCAAACTGATTTAAATATGCATCTACATGTAACTTCAGCTAGTCGGGTCACATTGATCTGACCTAGTCTACAATACCTTAAGAAGGATCCGTTCATTTCTGAACTCTTCCTCTTATGTGTGTTCCATATACTAAGAACTGTAGTTTGATTTAGAACATCAACGCTTTTAGATAACGTGCCTGAACCGATCAACTTTTGATATAGGAAATGTTCAAAACATTATCCAACAATACAAAATTATATCTTTTCTTTACTAATAAAGAGACTAATATGATTTTGTATATCAGGTTCGGTATCTAATAACATTCGTTTAGAATCAATGTATTGGTAATACAGGGTGACAGTGACCAACAGACTTGGCTGCAACACTTGCCCCGTTTTCTGCCTCATGAAACTTATCACCCGTTCTCAGTTCTCTACCTTTCTGTAGCCCTATGTAACAGATTACATATCTGGGATCCTGATCTGGTATCACATACCCAGGACGTAAAGGACACTGAGAAACAGTTCTATATAATGAACACACCCGAAGATGATGCATCATCATGCACTCTCCTCGTTTGGGCGGCACGGGAAATCTGGTATTCCCCAATTTCCTTCTCTGTCTTATAACAATTATAAGTTGGAGCGGGACCAACGTTCCCCAGCTCAGTATAACAAGCGGGTTCGGTCAAATATTCCGTATTATTATCTTGATTAAGACGTGCAATGGTCGCTACCAGGAGAGAGAGAGAAGAAAACACTCAGCGTGCGCTCTTGCAAGAATAGATTGGTTATTATTTTATCTAATCAGGATGGCTCCCACTGCTTTTTATCAAATCTTCCTTCAAACCCTAAAAGGAAAGACTAGCCGGGATTAATTACACACTACAAGTTCGCCAATCTTTCAGCCAGGCCAGTGTCGGTACTTTGAGGGAGGTCCCCCGTGCTTTCGCACGAACCTAATTACAGTAAACCTCGTTTTTCCAGAGGCGTAACCTCGTTGACACCTTTCTAGACACCTACTTGATCGGCTAATTGTAATGTGTAAAACTCTTCCAGGAGTAACAATTACTCGCAGCGGGTATCGGGATCCAACTATCTCATAGAAGGTATGCAATCTCATTGCAAATTTCAACACTTGAAATTCCCGATAATATTTTGCCCCTAACCTCCTATGACCTTGACAAAGGCCAACAAACCATAGGATGCTAGTCAAGTTCAACCCGTCATTTCCTGATTGAATTAAACCCACCCGCACGGCCCTTGACAAAGGCCAACAAGGTCGCACGACTACCCTAACTCAATCTGCATCATATGTATAAGCAGATAAGCACCAGTTAGCTACCGCACACTGCGCCTTGACAAAGGCCAACAAACGCAGCACGAATACTAACTACTACTTATCTGAAATGACGGAGGGCTACGACAGGTTTTTCTGAAAACCTATTGTGTAATGAACTTGATATCGTTGTAGGATCAAATGAATTTTGAAATGGAGTGTTTTTGAGGCTTTTCTAGTTTTGCTAAAGGAGTCACTCCCGGTGAAGGGATCGTCGGTCCTTTCCTCGTCGAATGAGGTGCGGGATATATCATATATATCACTGTGCAAAGCAAAAACACTTAAAAGCAATCAAAAGACAAACCGAGTGTGTAGCATCTGCCAGTTATTGCTAAAGGAGTCACTCCCGGTGAAGGGATCTCGGTCCTTTCCTTATCGAATAAGGTGCAGGATATATCACATATACCTCTGTGCAAAGCAAGAACTGTAGCTACCTGTTTTATTTTGAAATTCGATTCTACAACATCTTAGGTTTCTTTTCTTTCATTAATCACATTAATGAAGTCCCATCATTTAAATACCTAAACATCACAGATAAATACGACGTACACTTATGCCATCCGCATTCGCCTCGATGTCCCCTCGTGCACCGTTAGGTTAGGTGACTAACGGCAGAGCGGGGCAGGGCTAGCGCGGGTGTAAAACATAAGTAACGTCTATATAATATATCATATATACTATATACTGTATCTATCACAGAACACCATATGATCACATCACAAATATCGCAGCAGAAGAATCATATGAAATATTGGATATACTAGGACGTCCGTGTTTTCAATACGAGCCAGTATAAAACACGGATTCCACGGTCGTGATGAATAGCTAAACCCACACCCCTAGACCCCTACGAGAGCGGCAAGCAACCCTGCCAATTCTAGAGTTAGGAGACCCGGACTCGACTCCTCGAGTTGGTCTCCCACTGGACTCCAGAACCCGGTTACTTGTGCTCCCCTCCTTGGGTCTATCCTAGTGCGGAAAAGTAAATAATATACAAAAGGTGACATCTTCCGCAACCTGGAAGTGCCCCAATAAAAGAATATTACATACAAGTTTTTACATGAATGAAAATGAAAAACACTCATCTCACATAAAAACCCCCGGCTATTCAAACACGACGATCCAATATAACATATCCAGCAACACATAACATCACATGTCATCAACGTAAGTAAATATGCGCATCCCAATTGTCGTTGACATATAGCAACGAGACCGGCGATATCACATATTACACTTACGGTCACAGAAAAGAAAGTGTAAAACTACAACAGTTGGAATCCGCAACCACCTCAGACATCGCATGCCTGACCAAATGAATTACTTAGACATTGCATGCCTAACAATTATAAACCCCGCATTTTAGTCTCATTATCGAAAACACTTTTCAATATCAAGTCGGGCAATTCAACAAGATTCCCGAAAAACTGATCGAATGCTCGTCGCAAACTTTAGTAGGCGGCAGCACCCCTGATGCTGTCGACGAAGTGCACTAAGGCGGAACACCGCTTCCGCGAGCACCCAAACGGATGCTTTCGGCGACGGGGTTCTCCTACAGTCACTTGGTCGGGGCTATGGAGTGAGGCTGTCTATTAAGTTTACCCGGCGAGTATCCGCGTACGCTACGTGATTGCGACGGACTTTTGATCATATCAAAATTCCGTGGCAACCGATCAAGTGAGACTAAAGTGCTATGTTTATAACATTCATTCAGTTATCTCATAACTTCTTATGAATTCCAATTATTGTATCACATTCCAGATAAAATAGAAAATGTTAAACTTTCCGATCGAGCATTCGAATCAACCATGATTGTATCACCCTAATGAGGTCTCACAAGGCATCAAACCCTAACCACTTAAGTAACCATGGTTTAATTCTTTACACAAACCCAAACTAGCATGCATCATCAAACATGATACAATCATGTGTACAAAAGTATATCACATATACAATGTGCACAAACCAAGTGAGAAAATCCATTTAAAGTGAACCAATACTAGTTAACGCAAAGTAATATATCAAATATATAATTATGCATTAAATCATTAAATCAACACTTGATTTAACGATCCGGTCATATCGCATATTACCGACTAGTATCCAATGTATCGGCTTATCGAATCAACCCTCGATTCGATAACTAGGTTATATCGCATATAACCATTCGACACATTCATCGCGAGAATGAAATACGGTATCACATACACGCATTATTCTCGGTCCCGCACATATCTCATATGCGCTCCTATTTCGTTTCGCTTGAGTCAGGAAACCTCTGTGTAGGACTCTAAAGACTCGTCAATACGCCGGCAGCAGGTGATGATCATATCAAACACCCACAAGCCGCAAGCGGTCTGCTAAACGTAACGGCCACCCGGGTATTGAGCGATCAGAAGATCGACGAGCAAGCCTGCTCACACTCCAGTGAATCCAACCAGTAACACTACCGTACAGTCCGGTCTGATCGTCTGATATGTCGCATATCTCGCCTAGGGGTGGTAAACGTCAGACCCCAATAGCTCGATAAGTCGTGTCGATATGAGGTCTATAACAATTCGAGAAACTACTGGTAACACTTACCAGTAAATCTCAGCAACCCTGGCCAGGGATTTCCTGTTATAGCCAATCGAACACAGTGCAACATCAACCCCCTATACCGGGAGAGACGAATCCCCTCCTATCGCTCATTGCCTCCATGTGACTCGGGACTGTACCCAAAAACCACCATTTTGCATGCCCTCTTGGACGTGGTAAGATGGAAATCAAAGCACAGTGGGAACCACATGAGACTCTATGACGATCTCGGGTCAACAGACTACTCTGTACCAGTGTCACCAGAGAACTGCCATCTGACGTAAGGTATAATACCATCTGGGAGTTCTCGGCGAGTCCGTCTAGTGTACCCAGTCTCTACTGAGCACCCGTATATCATCTCTGATGTCAAACACCAATGGATATGGGATCATCCATCGCCCATCTGTATGGGTCGAGAAGGTACACGCTAGTCTACTCTGGTATATCGATGCCCTGTCTCGATACACCCACGACTAGGGACTTTGAAGGATGTACTTATAGACTACCATGTCCCCACTAGTATGATCCGCATCATAGTCCAGGTAGTCAAGTACACATCCTAAGGGCTTTACCAACATGTAACAGAGAGACAATTTGTGTACACGTTAAGGTAAAGATCAACCAGATAGCATACTATCATGTCGAGCAAGAAAGTCCTCCCTATATATGTCCCAGCATCCACTACAATATACATCCAATGTACAGTAATGGCCTCTAGGGCATACATATAACTAACAGTCCCTACTCTCGATGGCCTGTTCGAAACTAGTTGGGTCATCATCTCATGATGTAATCCTCGCTCCCACTGTCATAGAGAAACCGAAGTATCTCTCAGGCGGTTGAGGAACCTTACTAGATCGGCGGAGAGGGTGAGGTTCGTTGGTAACTATTGAATCCTATGGTTCTGTCAAATCGTCAGCTGCAGTTTTGTATAGCTGGAACCTTTCCAGTTCTACATAACAGATCTTGCCTCGAGCTTGTCCGGATTATGCTTTTAGACATAGCCTGGACAACCCAAAATCTTAACCAACTTAAGACATGGGCTCTTCCCTTTCCATATCACATATGAAGCGGTAGGCAACTGATTTGATTGGAACCCAATTCAATTGGTATGCAGCTCCTTAAGTGCACAACTCCCAAAAGGAAAAAGGTAACTCATTAGTACTCATCATAGAGCATACCTTATCATATAGGGTGTGATTGCTCCACCCTGATATACCATCGTGCTATGGTGTATACGAAGGAGTAATGCTGAGAGAGAATCTCATTCTCCTTTAGAATAATCCAGAAATTCCGTGCTCAAGTATTCTCCTCCTTGATCTTATCAAAGGACATAATACTTATACCCGTATTTTGGTTCTCTACTTCTAGCTTATATTCTGTGAATATCTCAAAAGGTTCGGACTTGTGTTTCAACAGGAACATATGTCTGAATCTTGAGAGATTATCAGAGAATGTAACGAAGTACAAAGAACCGTTCTTGGCATGTGTAGACAGGGGATCTTACATACATCATCATGTATCAATCCCAAGAGTCGACTAACTCTTTCTCTGTTTCTAATAAGCAGAGCTATGGTCATCTAATCTTTGTGACATGACTGGCAAGTTTCATAAGATGTAAATTCAAACTGATTTAAATATGCATCTACATGTAACTTCAGCAAGTCGGGTCGCATTGATATGACCTAGTCTACAATACCTCAAGAAGGATTCGTTCATTTCTGAACTCTTCCTCTTATGTGTGTTCAGTATACTAAGAACTGTAGTTTGATTTAGAACAACACTGCTTTTAGATAACGTGCCTGAACCGATCAACTTTTGATATAAGAAATGTTCAAAATATTATCCAACAATACAAAATTATATCCTTTCTTTACTAATAAAGAGACTGATATGATTTTGTATATCAGGTTCGGTATCTAATAACATTCGTTCAGAATCAATGTATTGGTAATACAGGGTGATAGTGACCAACAGACTTGGCTGCAACTCTTGCCCCGTTTTCTGCCTCATGAAACTTATCACCCGTTCTCAGTTCTTTACCTATCTGTAGCCCATGTAACAGATTACATTTCTGGGATCCTGATCCGGTATCACATACCCAGGACGTAAAGGATACTGAGAAACAGTTCTCTGTAATGAACACACCCGAAGATGATGCATCAGCATGCACTCTCTTCGTTTGGGCAGCATGGGAATTCTGGTAATCCCCAATTTCCTGCTCTGTCTTATAACAATTATAAGTTGGAGCGGGACCAACGTTCCCCAGCTCAGTATAACAAGCGGGTTCGGTCAATTATCCGTATTATTATCTTGATTAAGGCGTGATATGGTCGCTACCTGGAGAGAGAGAGAAGAAAACACTCAGCGTGCGCTCTTGCAAGAATAGATTGGTTATATATTTTATCTAATCAGGATGGCTCCCACTGTTTTTTATCAAATCTTCCTTCAAACCTTAAAAAGGAAAGACTAGCCGGGATTAATTACACTCTACAAGTTCGCTAATCTTTCAGCCAGGCCAGTGTCGGTACTTAGAGGGAGGTTCCCCGTGCTTTCGCACGGACCTAATTACAGTAAACCTCGTTTTCCCAGAGGCGTAACCCCGTTGACACCTTTCTAGACACCTACTTGATCGGCTAATTGTAAAGTGCAAAACTCTCCCAGGAGTAACAATTACTCGCAGTGGGTATTGGGATCCAACTATCACATAGAAGGTATGCAATCTCATTGCAAATTTCAACACTTGAAACTCCCGATAAAGATTTTTACCCTTAGCACTTATGACCTTAACTATGGTCAACAAATCATAAGCACTAGTCAAGTTCTACCCGTCATTTCGTGATTAATTAGACCCACCCACATGACCGTTAACTAAGGTCAACAAATTCACGCGATTGTCCTAACTAATCGCCTCATATGCGGTGTAGGAAGACATCACTTAGCTACCGTACACTGTGCCTTAACTAAGGTCAACAAACACAGCACGAATACTAAGTACTCTACTTCCTAAAATGACGGAGGGTTGCGAATGGTTTTTGTGAAAACCTTTAACGCTTTGAACTTGATCTTTGCGGAATCAAATGGTTTTTAAATGGAATGTTTTTGAGGCTTTTCTAGTTTTGCTAAAGGGGTCACTCCCGGTGAAGGGATCGTCGGCCCTTTCCTCGTCGAATGAGGTGCGGGATATATCATATATATCACTGTGCAAAGCATAAACTATAGAAGCAATCAAAAGACAAACCGAGTGTGTAGCATCTGCCAGTTATTGCTAAAGGAGTCACTCCCGGTGAAGGGATCTCGGTCCTTTCCTCATCGAATAAGGTGCAGGATGTTATACAAGGAACACCACGATGCAAAGCAAGAACTGTAGCTACCTGTTTTTATTTTGAAATTCGATTCCACAACATCAATTAGGTTTATTTTCTTTCATTAATCTCATTAATGAATATCCCATCATTTAAGTCCACCTAAACATCACAGATAAATATAACGTACGCTTATGCCATCCGCATTCGCCTCGATGTCCCGTCTGCATCGTTAGGTTAGGTAACTAACGCCAGAGCGAGGCAGGGCTAGCGCGGGTGTAAAACATAAGCAACGTCTATATAATATATCATATATACTATATATAATATCCATCTGAACAAATCACATGATCACATCACAGATAACGCAGCAGAAAAATATCATATGAAATATTGGATATACTAGGACGTCCGTGTTTTCAATACGAGCCAGTATAAAACACGGATTCCACGGTCGTGATGAATAGCCAAACCCACACCCCTAGACCCCTACGAGAGCGGCAAGTAACCCTACCAATTCTAGAGTTAGGAGACCCGGACTCGACTCCTCGAGATGGTCTCCCTCTGGACCCAAGAACCCGGTTACTTGTGCTCTCCTCCTTGGGTCTATCCTAGTGCAGAAAAGTAAATAATATACAAATGGTGACATCATCCGCAACCTGGAAATGCCCCAATAAAAGAATATTACATACAAGTTTTTACATGAATGAAAATGAAAAACACTCATCTCACATAAAAAAAACCCGGCTATTCGAACACGACGATCCAATATAACATATCCAGCAACACATAACATCACATGTCATCAACGTAAGTAAATATGCGCATCCCAATTGTCGTTGACATATAGCAACGAAACCGGCCATATCACATATTACACTTACGGTCACAGAAAAGAAAGTGTAAAACTACAACAGTTGGAATCCGCAATCTCTTTAGACATCGCATGCCTAATCAAATGAAATACTTAGACATCACATGCCTAACAATTATAAACCCCGCATTTTAGTCTCAAAATCGAAAACACTTTTCATTATAAAGTCGGGCAATTCAACAGGATTCCCGACATTCAGATCGAATGCTCGTCGCAAACTTTAGTAGGCGGCCGCACCCCTGATACCGTCGACGAAGTGCACTAAGGCGGAACACCGCTACCGCGAGCACCCGAACGGATGCTTTTGGCGACGGGGTTCTCCTACAGTCACTTGGTCAGGGCTATGGGGAGAGGCTGTCTATTAAGTTTACCCGGCGAGTATCCGCGTACACTACGTGATTGCGACGGACTTTTGATCGCATCAAAATTCCGCGGCAACCGATCAAGTGAGACTAAAGTGCTATGTTTATAACATTCATTCAGTTATCTCATAACCACTTGTGAATTCCAATTATTGTATCACATTCCGGATAAGATAGAAAATGTTAAACTTTCCGATCGAACAATCGAACACCCAAGTTTTCCCGATCAACCGAATGAAATAAGTTCAAAGACATTCACTTCATGCCTCAGTACCAACGGTCCAGCCGTAGAAGGGTCAAGCCAACGCCTCACATGTGGCACGCCGTACTGCCCCAAACCCTAAGGTTCAAAGGGCAGTTCAAGACGGTCACATAATCGAGTTAAGGTTTGTTGTCTTCTAGAGGGACCATCGCGTTACTTGCATTACTCAGAACGTCCTTAAACCACGGAAAAATCCAACACTTGGAAATTTTCCGGCAGGGGAAAAAGTGGGTATTTATATCCGGTCGAACTTTTTAACATATTCTAAAATTACCCAGAAAAACACACACTGACAAAAATTAGACAATCCGGTCGAAATACCGAGTCCCCAATACAACCCAGAAAATTCAACTCTTGAATAAATATTAAAAATTCCCAGGAAAACCAGCACTGCAAAATATGAATTACGGTGCCAAATTCAATGCAAGATACGACAAAATTGCCGCGGAACCGCCGCACGAGCCATGCTCGTGCCGCGGAACCACGGCGGTTTGATAGAATTAGGGTTTCGAATTGCACAGTAACTCTTAGATATTCCTGCTGATTTTTCTGCATATTTTTAATTCTCAAAAAACCACGAATTACAAAAATGTACAGAGAGCATTTTTGGGTTTGGGTTTTGGTTCGATCGGACTTCTAATTCCGTCTACGCATCGCCTAAGGCTCTAGCCAGGCTCTGATACCACTGTAGGGTTCCTAGGCACTCTAATGAGGTCTCACAAGGCATCAACCATGCCAATTTAACATTTTACATGTGCGTACAAACCCTAATACGGATCGTTAACTAGATTTATAGGCTATGCGATGCAAGTTAACGACTTTAACTTAAAAGGAAAGGGGCTACAACCTTTGTAGATCCGATCCACCAATTTCTAAGCTCCGGGATGATGTCCCTCCGCTGTCCAAATCGGATCCCGGACTCTAGCGTCGTCTTCATCTGAGAAATGGGCGGGCTTGGTCGTCGGCTTCGATGCCGAAGATGATCTACGTCGAGGCATCACAAGATCAAACTCCCACTTCACCAAGTCATGAAACTTGTGAAGAAAACACCCTATACTACTTGGCAAGAGGTAGAGGATGAAGAAATAGGAAGTGGGTTCACTTTAGAATTGGATTTCTCACTCTTATTCTCAAGTTGCCATTGATGGTGGCATAGTTTTATTCTTGAAGAAGAAGAAGAAGATGAAGATGATAATATGATAAGTATATATTAAAATAGAAAATCATATAATACTTATCATATAGCAACCATAGTTAGATGTAGAGAATAAACTAAGGTTAGTTGAATGGTTAGGGTTAAGCATGAGACAAGAATGGTGGACTTGTTCAAAGCTTCAAGAAGTTGCAACAAACAAACAAAATAAGCCACCATTCTTATCTTTATCATTTCAAAAAGAATAATAAATAAATAAATGAATAAGTAAATAAACAAAACCCTAACCACTCATATAACCATGGTTTAATTCTTTACACTAACCCAAGTGAGCATGTATCATCAAACATGATACAATCTAGTGCACTAAAATATATCACATATACAATGTGCATTTCAAGTGAGAAAATCCATTTAAAGTGAACTAATACTAGTTAATGCAAAGTAATATATCAAATATATAATTATGCATTAAATCATTAAATCAACACTTGATTTAACAATCCGGTCATATCGCATATAACCGACCAGTATCCTATGTATCGGCTCATCGAATCAATCCTTGATTCGATAACTAGGTTATATTGCTTACAACAAATCGATACATTCATCGCGAGAATAGAATACCGTATCACATACACGCATTATTCTCGGTCCCGCACATATCTCATATGCGCTCCTATTTCGTTTCGCTTGAGCCAGGAAACCTCTGTGTAGGACTCTAAAGACTCGTCCATACGCCGGCAGCAGATGATGATCATATCAAACACCCACAAGCCGCAAGCGGTCTGCTAAACGTAACGGCCACCCGGGTATTGAGCGATCAGAAGATCGATGAGCAAGCCCGCTCACACTCCTGTGAATCCAACCAGTAACACTTACCGTACAGTCCGGTCTGTTCGTCTGATATGTCGCATATCTCGCCTAGGGGTGGTAAACGTCAGACCCCAATAGCTTGATAAGTCATGCCGACGTAGGGTCCATAACATTCGTGAAACTACTGATAACTCTTGCCAGTATATCACTGCAACCCTGGCCAGGGATTTCCTGTTATGGCCAGTCGAGCATAGCGCAACATCAACCCCCAATACCGGGAGAGACGAATCCTCTCCTATCGCTTATTGCCTCCATGTGAATCGGGACTGTACCCAAAAACCACCTGTTTGCACGACTCAGTAGAGCCGTGGTAGGGTGGAAATCAAAGCACAGTGGGAGACACACAAGATTCTATGACGATCTCGGGTCAACAGACTAAGCTGTACCAGTGTCACCAGAGAACTGCCATCTGACGTGAGGTATAATACCATCTGGGAGTTCTCGGCGAGTCCGTTCAGTGTACCCAGTCTCCACTGAGCACCCGCATACCATCTCTGATGTCAAACACCAATGGATATGGGATCATCCATCCCCCATCGCATGGGTCGAGAAGATATACGCTAGTCTACTCTGGAATATCGATGCCCCGTCTCGATATTCCCCGACTAGGAACAATGAAGGATGTAGTCATTGACTACCCAGGCCCCACTAGTATGATCTACATCATATTCCTGGAAGTCGAGTACACATCCTAAGGGCTTTATCAACATATAATCAGAGAGACAGAGAGTATACATGTTAAGATAAAGAGCAACCAGATAGCATACTATCATGTCGAGCAAGAAAGTCCTACCTATATATGTCCCAGCATCCACTACTATATACATCCTATGTACAGTAATGGCCTCTAGGGCATACATATAACTAACATAACGGCCACCCGGGTATTGAGCAATCAGAAGATCGACGAGCAAGCCCGCTCACACTTCTGTGAATCCAACCAGTAACACTTACCGTACAGTCCGGTCTGTTCGTCTGATATGTCGCATATCTTGCCTAGGGGTGGTAAACGTCAGACTCCAGTAGCTCGATAAGTCATGTCGATATGAGGTCTATAACAGTTCGAGAAACTACTGGTAACACTTACCAGCAAATCTCAGCAACACTGGCCAGGGATTTCCGGTTACAGCCAATCGAACACAGCGCAAAATCAACTCCCTATACCGGGAGAGACGAATCCCCTCCTATCGCTCATTGCCTCCATGTGATTCGGGATTGTACCCAAAAACCACCGTTTTGCATGCCCTCTTGGACGTGGTAAGGTGGAAATCAAAGCACAGTAGGAATCACACAAGACTCTATGACGATCTCGGGTCTACAGACTAACCTGTACCAGTGTCACCAGAGAACTGCCATCTGACTTAAGGTATAATACCATCTGGGAGTTCTCGGCGAGTCCGTCCAGTGTACCCAGTCTCCACTGAGCACCCGTATATCATCTCTGATGTCAAACACCAATGGATATAGGATCATCCATCGCCCATCTGTATGGGTCGAGAAGGTATACGCTAGTCTACTCTGGTATATCGATGCCCCGTCTCGATACACCCACGACTAGGGACCTTGAAGGATGCACTTATGGACTACCATGTCCCCACTAGTATAATCCGCATCATAGTCCAGGTAGTCAAGTACACATCCTAAGGGCTTTACCAACATGTAACAGAGAGACAATCAGTGTACACGTTAAGGTAAAGAGCAACCAGATAGCATACTATCATGTCGAGCAAGAAAGTCCTCCCTATATATGTCCCAGCATCCACTACAATATGCATCCTATGTACAGTAATGGCCTCTAGGGCATACATATAACTAACAATCTCCCACTTGCACTAGGGCCATCTGATAGCAGTGGTTGTAGTATCTCATACTCAACCATCCCATAAAAGTCTCTCTCTGGGAAAAGGCCTTTGTGAGTGGATCCGCCGTGTTGTCCTCTGAGTCTGCTCTCCTAACCTCGATCACCCTGGAGATCAACTATCTCCATGATCAGGTGACACTGCCTTAGAATATGTCTGGATCACTGATGGGACGGACGTTCCTTGGCATAAGCCACAACTCCATTGTCACACAATGGGAGGAACTAAGTTCATCTCATGAACAAATATACACCCAGACAGCCTCTTTGGTAGCATCTTAAGCAGCGATGTATCTTGCCTTTAATCGTCTAGTATGTCACGGTATCTAGCTTGGAACTCTTCCAACATACCGTCCCTCCATAGAGGGTAAAGACAATGCCTATGACTGACATTCAGTCGTCCTTATCACCCTGGAACCTTTCCAGTGATTCTCCCCAGGATCAACTGATACCATCTCACTACAACTAGTGAGAATCCTAACATCCATTTAGATCTATCTCATAGATCCAAAACCCAGGATTTAGTAGGTATCACTTTGATCCTATGTGGAGAATCATTGTGATAAGCGTAGATTGATCGAGCGTAGTATAGGAAACTCCTTCCCTATCAAGAGTATATCATCCACGTACTCTACGAGGATCGCCACCATACTCCCTACTACCTTTTTGTATATACAAGGTTCATCTACCATTTTGATGAAGTCAAACTATTTGACTACTACATCAAAACAGATGGTCCAACCCCGCGATGCCTGCTTTATCCTATAAAGCATCTTGTACACGTTTCCGCTGCTCCCACTGTTTACGAAGCCCTCTGGCTGTGTACTTATAGACGCCCTCTTCTAAAACATCATTTAGAAAAGCTGTCATGACACCCAACCACCAGATATCGTAGTCATGGTATGTAGCCGTGGCAAGTAGGATCCGGATAAACTTAAGCATAGGCCCCAGAAAAGGTTTCATCATTATGCACGCGTGGTTGATGACGAAAACCTTTAACAAGTCTAGCTTTGAAAGTCTCAACCTTTCCATCTACACCAAGTAATCTTCTCAAGATATACTTGCTCCTGATGGGGATTTAACCCTTCAGATAAAGCAACCAAAGTCCATACTTTGTTGGTGTATAAGGATTCCATCTCAGATCCCTAAGCATCCGGCCATTCTTACAGAGTCCTACTCCTGATGGCCAGCTCGAAACTAGTTGGGTCATCATCTCATGATGCAATCCTCGCTCCCACTGTCATAGAGAAACAGAAGTATCTCTCAGGCGGATGAGGAACCCTACTAGATCGGCGGAGAGGCTGAGGTTCGTTGGAATCTACTGAATCCTTTGGTTCTACCAAATCACCTGCTGTAGTTTGTATAGCTGGAACCTTTCCAGTTCTACACAACAGACCTTGCCTCGAGCTTGTCCGGATTTTGCTTTTAGACATAGGCCGGACAACCCCAAATCTTAACCGACTTAAGAGAAGGGCTCTTCCCTTTCCATATCACATATGAAATGGTAGGCAACTGATTTGATTCGAACCAAATTAAATAGGTATGCAGCTTCTCGAGTGCATAACCCCCAAAAGGAAACATGTAACTCAGTAGTACTCATCATAGAGCGCACCATATCCAATAGGGTGCAATTGCTCCGCCCCGATATACCATTGTGCTATGGTGTATACGGAGGAGTAATGCTGAGAGAGAATCTCATTCTCCTTTAGAATAATCCAGGAATTCCATGCACAAGTATTCTCCTCCCTGATCTAATCATAGGACATAATACTTATACCCGTATTTTGGTTCTCTACTTCTAACTTATATTCTGTGAATATCTCAAAAGGTTCGGACTTGTGTTTCAACAGGAACATAGGTCTGAATCTCGAAAGATCATCAGAGAATTTAATGAAGTACAAAGAACCGGTCTTGGCATGTGTAGACAGGGGACCTACATACATCAACATGTATCATCCCAAGAGTTCACTAACTCTTTCTCTGCTTCAAATAAACAGAGCTGTGGTCATTTTATCTTTGTGACATGACCGGCAAGTTTTAACAAGATGTAAATTCAAACAGATTTAAATATGCATCTTTGTGCAACTTAGCTAGTCGGGTCGCATTGATATGACCTAGTCTACATATACCTCAAGAAGGATCAGTTCATTTCCGAACTCTTTCTCTTGTGTGTGTTCTGTATACTAAGAACTGTAGTTTGATTTAGAACATGAATGCTTTTAGATAACGTGCCTGAACCGATCAACTTTTGATATAGGAAATGTTCAAAACATTATCCAACAATACAAAATTTTATCGTTTCTTTACTAATAAAGAGACAGATATGATTTTGTATATCAGGTTCGGTATCTAATAGCATTTGTTCAGAATCAATGTACTGATAATACAGGGTGACAGTGACCAACAGACTTGGATGCAACACTTGCCCCGTTTTCTGTCTCATGAAACTTATCACCCGTTCTCAGTTCTCTACCTATCTGTAGCCCTATGTAACAGATTACATATCTGGGATCCTGATCCGGTATCAAATACCCAGGACGTAGAGAATACTGAGAAACTGTTCTGTATAATGAACACACCCGAAGATGATGCATCAGTATGCACTTTCTTCGTTTGGGCGGCACGGGAATTCTGGTAATCCCCAATTTCCTGCTCTGTCTTATAACAATTATAAGTTGGAGCGGGACCAGCATTCCCCAGCTCAGTATAATAAGCAGGTTCGGTCAATATTCCGTATTATTATCTTGATTAAGGCGTGATATGGTCGCTACCTGGAGAGAGAGAGAAGAAAACACTCAGCGTGCGCTCTTGCAAGAATAGATTGGTTATTATTTTATCTAATCAGGATGGCTCCCACTTTTTTTTATCAAATCTTCCTTCAAACCCTAAAAGGAAAGACTAGCCGGGATTAATTACACACTACAAATTCGCCAATCTTTCAGCCAGGCCAGTGTCGGTACTTTGAGGGAGGTTCCCCGTGCTTTCGCACGGACCTAATTACTGTAAACCTCGTTTTCCCAGAGGCGTAACCCCGTTGACACCTTTCTAGACACCTACTAGGTCGGCTAATTGTAAAGTGTAAAACTCTCCCAGGAGTAACAATTACTCGCAGTGGGTATCGGGATCCAACTATCTCATAGAAGGTATGCAATCTCATTGCAAATTTCAACACTTGAAATTCCCAATAATTTTGCCCCTAACATGCTATGACCTTGACGGAAGCCAACAAACCATAGCCCGCTAGTCAAGTTCAACCCGTACATTTCTTGATTGAATTAAACCCACCCGCACGACCCTTGACGAAAGCCAACAAAGCCGCACGACTACCCTAATCCAATCGCATCGTATGCAGCAGATAAGCAGCATATAGCTACCGCACACTACACCTTGACGAAAGCCAACAAATGTAGCACGAATACTATATACAACTTATCTGAAATGACGGAGGGCTACGACAGGTTTTTCTGAAAACCTATTGCGTAATGAACTTGATATCGTTGTAGAATCAAATGATTTTAAAATGGAGTGTTTTTGAGGCTTTTCTAGTTTTGCTAAAGGAGTCACTCCCGGTGAAGGGATCGTCGGTCCTTTACTCATCGAATAAAGTGCGGGATATATCATATATATCACTGTGCAAAGCAGAAACTATAGAAGCTATCAAAAGACAAACCGAGGGGTGTAGCATCTGCCAGTTATTGCTAAAGGGGTCACTCCCGGTGAAGGGATCGTCGGCCCTTTCCTCATCGAATAAGGTGCAGGATATATCATATATACCGCTGTGCAAAGCAAGAACTGTAGCTACCTGTTTTATTTTTGAAATTCGATTCTACAACATCTTTAGGTTTCTTTTACTTTCATTAATCACATTAATGAAGTCCTATCATTAAAGTACCTAAACATCACAGATAAATACGACATACACTTATGCCATCCGCATTCGCCTCGATGTCCCCTCGTGCACCGTTATGTTAGGTAACTAACGGAAGAGCAGGGCAGGGCTAGAGCGGGTGTAAAACATAAGTAACACCTATATAATATATCATATATACTATATACAGTATCTATCACAGAACATCACATGATCACATCACAGATATCGCAGCAGAAGAAACATATATGAAATATTGGATATACTAGGACGTCCGTGTTTTAGTACGAGCCAGTATAAAACACGGATTCCACGGTCGCGATGAATAGCCAAACCCACACCCCTAGACCCCTACGAGAGCGGCAAGCAACCCTACCAATTCTAGAGTTAGGAGACCCGGACTCGACTCCTCGAGTTGGTCTCCCACTGGACTCCAGAACCCGGTTACTTGTGCTCTCTTCCTTGGGTCTATCCTAGTGCGGAAAAGTAAATAATATACAAATGGTGACATCTTCCGCAACCTGGAAGTGCCCCAATAAAAGAATATTACATACAAGTTTTTACATGAATGAAAATGAAAAACACTCATCTCACATAAAACCCCCCCGGCTATTCAAACACGACAATCCAATATAACATATCCAGCAACATATAACATCACATGTCATCAACGTAAGTAAACATGCGTATCCCAATTGTCGTTGACATATAGCAACGAAACCGGCGATATCACATATTACACTTACGGTCACAGAAAAGAAAGTGTAAAACTACAACAGTTGGAATCCGCAAACTCTTTAGACATCGCATGCCTAATCAAATGAATTCCTTAGACATCACATGCCTAACAATTATAAACCCCGCATTTTAGTCTCATTATCGAAAACTCTTTTCAATATTAAGTCGGGCAATTCAACAAGATTCCCGACATTCTGATCGAATGCTCGCCGCAAACTTTAGTAGACGGCCGCACCCCCGATACCGTCGATGAAGTGCACCAAGGCGGAACACCGCTGCCACGAGCACCCGAACGGATGCTTTCGGCGACGGGGTTCTCCTACAGTCACTTAGTCGGGGCTATAGGGTGTAGCTGTCTATTAAGTTTACCCGGCGAGTATCCGCGTACGCTACGTGATTGCGACGGACTTTTGATCGCATCAAAATTCCGTGGCAACCAATCAAGTGAGACTAAACTGCTAGATTTATAACATTCATTCAGTTATCTCATAGCTACTTGTGAATTCCAAATGTTGTATCACATTCCGGATAAATAGAAAATGTTAAACTTTCCGATCAAACAATCGAACACCCAAGTTTTCCCGAAACAGCTCAACACATGAAACAAGTTTAAAAACATTCACTTCATGCCTCAGTACCAACGGTCCGGCCGTAGAAGGGTCAAGCCAACGCCTCACATGTGGCACGCCGTACTGCCCCAAACCATAAGGTTCAAAGGGCAGTTCAAGACGGTCACATAATCGAGTTAAGCTTTGTTGTTTTCTAGAGGGTCCATTGAGTTACTTGCACTACTTAGAACGTCTTTAAACCACGGAAAAATCCAACACTTGGAAATTTCCCAACAGGGGAAAAATTGGGTATTTATATCCGGTCGAACTTTTTAACATATTCAAAAATTATCCGGAAAACACATAGACAAAATTGGACATCCCGATCGAAACACCGAGTCCCTAATACAACCCATAAAGCCCAACTCTTGAGTGCAGATTAAAACTTACCAGAGAACAGAGGAAACAGATACGGGCATTACTGTATCAAAACGAATCCCTAATCAGTACAGACGGCCGCGTAACCGCCGCAAAAGGAGGCTATTGCCGCGGTTCCGCGGCGCTTTAGTGGAATTAGGGTTTTGTTTTCTGCAGTAACTCTTATAATTTCCTGCTCTATTTTCTGAGCATTTTTAATTGAAAAAAATCCACAGTTTGAAAAATTGTACAGAGAGGGTTGAAATCGGGGGATATCGGGTTCGATCGGACTTCTAGCTTCGTCTACACATCGCCTAAAGCTCTAGCTAGGCTCTGATACCACTGTAGGGTTCCTAGGCACACTAATGAGGTCTCACAAGGCATCAACCATGCCAAATTCAAAATTTTCCGGTGCCTACAAACCCTAATACGGATCGTTAACTAGAGAATAAGCGAAACATGCAACTAGTTAACAACTTAACTACTAAGTGAACGGAAATAGAACCTTTGTAGATCCGGTCCTCCACCTCCATAGCTCCGTGTTGACGTCCCTCCGCTGCGATCATCGGATCCTGGACTCTAGTAATGGTTTCGTCGAAGAAATGATGTCGAATTTGATGCCGAAGATGATCTACGTCGAGGCAACACAAGATCAAGCTCCAACTTCACCAAGCCATGAAACTTGTGAAGAAAACACCCTATACTACTTGGCAAGTGGTAGAGGATGAAGAAATAGGAAGTGGGTTCACTTTGGATTTGGATTTCTCACTTAGAATCATCACTTGACATTTTTCAAGAAAGCTTTTCCTTTTCTTCATTTAGCAACCATGGGTGAGTTAACAAGTGTAGAGAATAAACTATGGTTTATGTGAATGGTTAGGGTTAAGGAAAACAACAAAATGGTCAAAGCTTTTCAAAGCTTCAAGAAGTTTCAAGTATAAAACAAAAAGCCACCATTTTATTATATCCATAAGAAATAAATAAATAAATGAATAAATAAATTAAAACCCTAACCATTTACTTAACCAAGGTTTAAATCAAACATACACCCAAGTTTGCATGTATCATCAAACATGATACAAACAAGTGCACAAAAGTATATCACATATACAACTTGTGTATTTCAAGTGAGAAAAACCATTTAAAGTGAACAAATATTAGCTAATGCAAAGTAATATATCAAATATATAATTATACATTAAATCATTAAATCAACACTTGATTTAACGATCCGGTCATATCGCATATGACCGACTAATATCCAATGTATCAGCTTATCGAATCAATCCTCGATTCGATAACTAGGTTATATCGCATACAACCAATCGATACATTCATCGCGAGAATAGAATACGGTATCACATACACGCATTATTCTCGGTCCCGCACATATCTCATATGCGCTCCTATTTCGTTTCGCTTGAGCCAGGAAACCTCTGTGTAGGACTCTAAAGACTCGTCAATACGCCAGCAGCAGGTGATGATCATATCAAACACCCACAAGCCGCAAGCGGTCTGCTAAACGTAACGGCCACCCGGGTATTGAGCGATCAGAAGATCGACGAGCAAGCCCGCTCACACTCCTGTGAATCCAACCAGTAACACTTACCATACAGTCCGGTCTGTTCGTCTTATATGTCGTATATCTTGCCTAGGGGTGGTAAACGTCAGACCCCAGTAGCTCGATAAGTCGTGTCGATATGAGGTCTATAACAGTTCGAGAAACTACTGGTAATACTTACCAGTAAATCTCATCAACCCTGGCCAGGGATTTCCGGTTATAGCCAATCGAACACAGCGCAACATCAACTCCCTATACCGGGAAAGACGAATCCCCTCCTATCGCTTATTGCCTCCATGTGATTCGGGACTGTACCCAAAAACCACCATTTTGCACGCCCTCTTGGACGTGGTAAGGTGGAAATCAAAGCTCAGTGGGAATCACACAAGACTCTATGACGATCTCGGGTCTACAGACTAACCTGTACTAGTGTCACCAGAGAACTGCCATCTGACGTAAGGTATAATACCATCTGGGAGTTCTCGGCGAGTCCGTCCAGTGTACCCAGTCTCTACTGAGCACCCGTATATCATCTCTGATGTCAAACACCAATGGATATGGGATCATCCATCACCCATCTGTATGGGTCGAGAAGGTATACGCTAGTCTACTCTGGTATATCGATGCCCCGTCTCGATACACCCACGACTAGGGACCTTGAAGGATGTACTTATGGACTACCATGTCCCCACTAGTATGATCCGCATCATAGTCCAGGTAGTCAAGTACACATCCTAAGGGCTTTACTAACATTTAACAGAGAGAAAATCAGTGTACACGTTAAGGTAAAGAGCAACCAGATAGCATACTATCATGTCGAGCAAGAAAGTCCTCCCTATATATGTCCCAGCATCTACTACAATATGCATCCTATGTACAGTAATTGCCTCTAGGGCATACATATAACTAACAACCTTCTGGCTGATCCATGTAAACGCACTTGTTCATAACAGAATACTGCATTTTATACCGCCCATTCTTACGCTCGTGTGTTTATAGGTAGGTGCTTTTTATCCGTGTTTATTACATATTTGCAGGATACAGGTTCTCGGTTCTAAAATGGTGAAATTCATAGAAAACACGACAAAATCCGGGTTCCTGCCAACCACTGATAAAACACGGTCTCCGCTCTTCATCTGTATGCTGCCAGATACCAGTTTAGGAAGACAAAATGTCAAATCAATGTCATCCTCATACACAAGGCTCAATGGTAGCACAAAATCCAAGAGATCTACGCGGAGCTCGAGGCAATCATGACAAAAGCATCCACAAAAGTCCACCTTTCCTCAACAGAAATTCTGGAAGAAATGTAAAAGTATTTTCAGAAAATATGTATACCAGACAACAGGGGACACCAAACCAGGGCAGCACACCAAATTTGACCACTTGACTCCACTACTTGGCCGCGTTTCCGCGGCCAATAGGGGGCATTGGCCGCGGAAACGTGGCCGTACAGGCGCCGCACTCAGTGGATTTTGGGGGGTAGTTTTGGTACTTCATGTTGAGGCTGCTGGTTGCCCTAGAACTCCAACTCCCTGCCTATAAATACAGCAGAACTTGCCAAAGCCAAGGGTCATTCTTTGTTCTCCATTCTTTTGTAGGATTTAGTTCTTTTTCTTCTTCTTCTTCATTCCTCTTCCATGAAATTGTAAGTGAGAAGCTTTTTTGTGGATGTGAATAAAGATGAAGGTTTTTTGTATTATTCTTTTTGTTTAAGCTTCCCCCTTGAGCTCTCTACCTTAACTTGATCTTGCAACCTCTTAAGTGAGCTTGCAAGTTTAAGTTTTGGTCATTGGTCTCAAGGGGTTGTATCATTTCGTTCTCGCCTTAGCGCTTCAATTCACATGCGTTCTCTACCCTTCCCTTGATCTTGCAACCTCTTCATTGAGATTGCAAGTTTAAGGGTTGGCTATTGATCCCATGCTTGTTTTGAGTTCTATGGTTCTTGTAATTACTTTCTTGCATTTTTCATTCTTGTCTTTAATTACTTGCAATTTATTTCCATGCTCTTTAATTACTTGCAATTTACATTCATGCACTTTAAATACTTGGATCTTTTCTTTTCTTTGTTCTTTTCTTTTTGTTCTCTTTTTGTTCATTTTGTGAATGTTGTAATTATTGTTGTTGTTAAGAATTAATACGGTATTATAAGTTAATGTTCCTTTGCCAATTCCTTTTCCCGTTATTTTCCATTTGAACTTCGCCCAAACCATACGCAAGCGCTCCGTTAGGCACCGTACCCTGACAAGGTAACGGTGATTCCTAACCGCGACCGGTTGCGTTCGGTTTGGCCGGAGGCGAACGCAAGAGACAAGAACGGAAGGACAAGGGTAAATAAGCCGGATTCCACGAATACCGCACTTAAATCCCCTAATCCACGTTGTTGCCAATTGCTTAGCTTCAATTGGTCAAGACTCGGCTCAAAGGTTTTGAGTACGGATTTCTTTAGCTTATAATCTCGTATCTTTTCTTAACAACTTTATACTTGCAGATATACACATAGGTTAGAACAAACTCATACAGATTCTTTATTGACTCGTCTAAAACAAGAAGGTAAGATAACACCATCTCCCTGTGGACCGACCCGTGCTCAACCGGCTAGCTGCAAAGCGACACCGTCCTGATCGCGGTTACACTTTAAATCTTTGAACATCCGACACGCCATCGGCGTGCGATCAAATGGCGCCGTTGCCGGGGAGACGGTAGCGTATTTTCTTTCTTGTTATTCGGGTTAATATTCTTTTTGTATATAAAAAAAAATATATTCTTTTTTGTTTTTTTTGGACAATATTTTTGTGGGCAAGTGTGCAGAATTTTGCGTATTTGCAAACTGCGATAGTGGGGAAGCAAAGTGTACATTCAACGTTAAGGTGATTACGAAGTACAGTGCCAAAGATCCGGGTAGTTTGACCCGCGCAAGCGAACCTTTCAAGCTTACCGGATTTGATTCAACGGGGGTTTCCTAACCCAAAACTTAAACGGTACGTACTTTACTAACACCTTCTTCTCAAATCCGACGCTTCCAATATACTATTCTTTGCAGGATTCTTTGCAAGTTCGCTAGCAAACGCTAAAACTTGACTAACCCGTATTTGTTGCAGCGCCGCGCTTAAACTAAAAAAACCGATTGTTTTGATTCTTTATAAGAATTTTTTGAATTGCGCATTGCATCAATTAATACGGACTTAAGGGCAAGCGAACCCCACAACATACGGTAAAGGATTTCATCACCTTTTCCGTGGCCCACAAATCACGAACTTGCGCATAACGATAACCCGCACAAATTTTAAAAGAAACTAGACTTTAAGCCTTAAGGACTTCGCGCTCACTAGGAGAAGTTAACTGTATTTAGAAGCTTGCTTAACGGTATATTGTTTACGGGGTGTCTAGGAAAGTGTTAACGGCGAAACCGCCAAAAGAGAAAGGGTTATTTAATTAAGGAACTTCGCGAAAGCGTTGGAAAACCTCCCCTTATCTCTGCACTTACCTGGCCTCGTGATCAGTGTATCTTGAGCCTGTTTCTCGACACAGTTTTACTTCGACAATCAAGTTCTCGAGCAGGTCTAGTTGACCTAGGTGAACCCTAGAACGATTAGGTGTGTGGTATTTTTGTGTCGTGATTATTTTTGTCCATATTTTTTGTGTATATTTCATTCTTTTGCTAACAACTAAAAAAAAAAATTATTAAAAAAAAAAAAAAAATCACATTCTTTCCCCCCTCCTTTTTCTCTACCTTTCTTCTTCTCTCTTCATATCATGGGTATCCCTCCTCGCAAAACTCTTGCCGAACTTTGGTACCCACAGCCAGACATTACTTCCTACGGTTCTTGTTTTGGTCGAACTTCGAACGATCCATCCATGCCAAAAATTTCTTTGAAAGATCGGATAGACGCGTCTAGGACGAACAACTGGACCCCGCATTCTACTTCGTATCAACCGTTTCAAACATTCACACCTTCTTGCGTTGATACCCCTTTTGAAAATCCAGTTGTAACCCCGAGACCTATGTCTATTGCTGAACGTATTGAACAATCTCGTAGCCGATCTTTCACTCCTTTCACCACTACAAATTCTTGGGATCAACAATTCCATTCACCTTCTTATCCTAATGTTGATCCCACTCCTGTCCAGCCATTCAATTCCTACCAATCCTACCCTACTTTTGCACCTTCCCTAGACATTGCATCAGAACCGCCATTTGGGAGTTTTCAGTATCCAAATAACCTTGAATCTTTTACTGAAACCCCATCACAACCCATGTCTAGTCTGGAACAGTCGTTGGAAGACTTTAGGGTAGCGTCAAGCCAACAGATGATGGATTTGAATGCGTCCATGGCCGCTCTCATACAACCTAGTGACCCGGTAGCTAGTTTTCAACTAACTCCAAATTTTTCAATGTATGATGAGGCGGCAGGACATGCTGTGAATTTGAGTGGAGAGAGTGAGATGTACCCCCTTCCAAATCAAACCTACCCGTCCCAAATTGAATCCCACAACTCCTGTTTTGAAAGTCTATCGAGTATCCCACATGATTTATCAATTGAAGATAGAATGATGAATGAGTTGTGCGACTTGCCCGATTGTGAAGGGTCTCTTCCAAGTGAAACCGATCTTAAACCTTTTGACCTCTACACCTCCATCTTAGAACCAGAATCGATTAATATCCATGCTTTTGATGAGGTGTCTGAGAATATAGATTTTCACTTGATCGAGGATATTGACGCTGGGAACATTTTGGATGATGAACCCGTAGATTTGGCTGAGTTTGTCTCTTCAAATCATCATCCCGAGTCTTTAACTGTTTTTCCCGAACTTCATATGCGTCTTGATTTTGAAGAAATTTGCATGGATAAGCTGAATTTTGAGGAGAATATTGAGGATAGCACTGAGGATGATACAGTTTTAATTGATGAGTCGGATTTTCCAATTCATCCTAATCTTTCCACTGACTGTGTACACCCTCCTGAACCCTTAACCGATACCCTTCCTCAACCACTTCCCTCCATCCTTTCCATCGTTCCGACCTTGCAAGAACCCGTATCACTTACATTTCATATGTCTGGTTTATCAAGTTCGGCGTACCCATGGTTTCTCACGAACCTTGAGGGATTTGACCCAATCTCTCGACGGGTAAATATATTAGCACAATCGCTTTCCACACATCGGTCTTCACAAATTGTGCTAATCTATTTACTCCATTTGCACCCTCAAGTTCGTATTCCACTTCTTTTTCCCTTCCGCCATTCTTCTTCCCCTCATCTACCGAGACCGCATTCCACTTCTCTCCACAAGCGGTCTCGCGTAATCTCCATTTCTTACCTCTTCACCTTCTTTCACCAACCACTGCTGTACCATGATAAAATCTTTGAATGGTTGGTGTTAACTTTTGGCCTGTGTAAGGCCTTGTATAGTTTGAAACTATTCTTTCCCCCCTAATCCTGAACTTCATCGCTTAACAGTGGAAACACTGTTTTACTTAAGTTTGGGGGGGACACTTTTTTTGTATATATTTTTTTTGTTTTTTTTGTTTTCTTTGTTGTATATAATTTGTTTTTAGGGGGAGCGCCGGCAATTTTAACCCTCTTAGTATAGCCTGACAGTGAGGGCACTGTCAAGTTTAAGTTTGGGGGTGTGCTCGGTAAGGTTTCTTCCTTCGCATTCATATGTATATTTTGCATCTGCATATTAAATCCATAAAATCCATAAAAATCTGAAAATTTTCTAAAAATATAAAAACTTTTTTGTCAAGTTAGATTGTGGAAGAACTCTGATTCAACATTCGACGGTTTTTGTTTGAAAAAATAGGAATAACTAAATCTTATGTTTAGATTTTGAAAACCTGAAAGATAACTCTCCTTTGAAGTTAACTATAGCTGATATACGTCTTTACATCACACTACACGTGTCGTGAGTCTTGGAAATTAGATGACAAGTCTGTTATGTTTAAAAAAACTTTTAAATAAGATAAATGATTTTCTGAGGATCAAATAGGTTTGTTCTGAAATAAGTAATATATCAAGAAAAGTTTATGAAGTAAGTGAATATGAAGGAATGTTATTGATGCCTTAATTGGAACTAAGTCTGAAAAATAACCCATCTGAAACTTGATTGGAATGATTACACACCAAACCCACTAAACACGTCTTTTATCCAAAAAAATAATTGAACTAACCGGTTATATCTCCGTTCGTATTGAATCATCTGATTTTCACGTCAAACTGTCTTTTGTTTTTGGACCTAGGTAACTTGAGTAATTAAGTCCGCTGGGGTGTTTCTACACCTAATGCCTTAAAACCAACTGGTTTGGGTGCATGGGCCCAAAGCTCGCTAAGAAGCCTAGAAAGTCCAATTTAAAACAAAGTCAAGCAAGTGTTCTCTCCGAGTTAAAATTCCTAACGGTTCTTTGTATGAGAATAATCTTGATAAAAGACAGGCTTTTATAAAAAAAAAAAAATTTTTAACGGAGATATGAAGGTTTTTATTCTATGATAAAGACTATTGCACGATCACAGAGGTGTGTATGAAATGAAAACAAGAAAAAGGTGGAGTGAAAAATACGACTTAGTTTCCTGTTAAGGAAGATAGAAATTCTGAAGTTGAAACCTTACTGGAAAACGAAACTTGAAAAATGCTTAACTCTTTATAAAACTTATGTGATCCTTTTAAAATTGTTATCTGGGCTTTATTGTGCGACATGATGACTTTAATCGATCCTTCTGGAACTTAACGACACTATTTGCACTACACGTAAAGACATATAAAATCTGTAGTTAAATAAGATGCGAGGTGTGAAAAATAAAGGTTCGATGGTCTAGACTTAGGATTATAGAATTGTTATTTGCTAAAAACAAAACTTTAGGGTTTGAATCTTAGTCATTTTACAAACTAGCTTGACGGGATTTTGTGGGTGTAATCCGCTGAAAACCCTCAGGAGACAACACTCCTCCTACTAGGGACACCTAGAGGTTTAACGGCTTGTTGCACGCGCTCAGTGCAATCGCGTTCCCTGCGAAAGTGCGGTTATCATTTTATTTTAGTGAATAATTGGTTTTGCTCGGGACGAGCAAAAGTTAAGTTTGGGGGTATTTGTTCATAACAGAATACTGCATTTTATACCGTCCATTCTTACGCTCGTGTGTTTATAGGTAGGTGCTTTTTATCCGTGTTTATTACATATTTGCAGGATACAGGTTCTCGGTTCTAAAACGGTGAAATTCATAGAAAACACGACAAAATCCGGGTTCCTGCCAACCACTGATAAAACACGGTCTCCGCTCTTCATCTGTATGCTGCCAGATACCAGTTTAGGAAGACAAAATGTCAAATCAATGTCATCCTCATGCACAAGGCTCAATGGTAGCACAAAATCCAAGAGATCTACGCGGAGCTCGAGGCAATCATGACAAAAGCATCCACAAAAGTCCACCTTTCCTCAACAGAAATTCTGGAAGAAATGTAAAAGTATTTTCAGAAAATATGTATACCAGACAACAGGGGACACCAAACCAGGGCAGCACACCAAATTTGACCACTTGA